>OY728123.1:1680681581-1681881581 GCA_963277665.1 Viscum album | reverse complement strand
TTTTGTTGATCCTTGTTAGGTTTCTCCTTAGGATAACTTTCACCTACTTAAGAGATAGAGTTTTTGAAACTTATATTCCTCTTTTCAACTTTATATTTTTTTTCTAGAAAAGTTCCAACTCTTATTCTTTTTTCCTTAAATTTTCATTCTGTATGTTCATTTCAATTATTTTATTTCTCAGTAGATTTATTGAAATCTTCAATCTCTTTCACCAGTTTTACTTTATCATTAGGAAAACCTTCATGACTATTTGTTGTAGAGTATTCTTTTTTCATCTTCCTGATTTATTTTTCATTCCTTCCAATCTTCCTCAGACATTCTTTCAATTATTCTTTAAGATGAAACTATAATTGGGTTTATTATTTTTCAAAACTATTACTTTTATATTCTCTATTATTCACTATTGTAATGAAAGTATTCTCTCTAGTTTTTTAAAAAGATTTTTTAGATTCATATTCACTATCTTATTCTTCTTCATCTTGAGACAAAAATATTATTCTTTTAGATTTAAAGAATTTTTTATCTTTACATCTATCAAAAGATTTATACTTGTCACCTTGTTTATTCCATGACCTTATTGGCCTTATTTTTTCTTCATAACTATATTCTTTTTTATTTTTTTGAGGACATTTAGCCACAAATTTCCCAAAAACTCCTAATTCAAAACACTTTAAGGGGAGTTTCCTTTTATATTTGACTATAACTGTTCTCACATTTTTAGTAAACAAGAATAAAATTTCATAAAAATTTTTACATACCTCATTTTCAGATTCAGATTCGGTAACATTATCTTCCTTATGAACCTTCTTAACCTTTTCTTTCTTGGCATCCTTAAAAGACATTTATCTATCTGCTTTTATTTTTCCCTTCTCATCACATATGTGATGAGAGTACTATGAAAATCATAAATAGGTAATGTATTAGGATCTCTGTCTTCCAATAAAGAAACATTAGCATAAATATTTTTTAGAATAATTCTCAATATATTTTTAACAATAGTAAAATCTTCTAACTTTTCACCAAGACATCTGATAGTACTAAAAATGTTATTCACCCTAGTAAAGAAGTAACCAATGAATTCATACCTACCCATATTTAGATCTTCACACTTAAATCTCTAGATTTGTAAAATTTCCTTTTTCACTTTTGTATTTCATTCATAAATTTTGTTCAGCTTAACCTAGATACCTTTGGTAGTGTCAACTCCTTTTACTATCAGAAACTCACTTTTACAAAGTGATGAGAGTAAATTATTTTTAACTCTTCCATCATTCTCAAGATTCTTCTTATCGATAGGTGGAAAATGAAACTTATCATCAATTAGAGGAAATATATTTTTTGTAGATTCAAGAACATCATTCCCAAGAGACATAAGATAAGGCATAATTTTATCTTTCCAAATAAGATAGTTATTTCTATTTAAGATCAAAATCCCCTTATAGTTCACACAATTTAGATTCTCCATCACAACTTCTCTTCAAAACTTTAGCAAAGAGTATACGAAGGGAACCTTCAACTCTAAAACCAACTGATATTATCCAACCAGGATTCATGTGTCATTGAGAGGGGGAGGGGGTGAATCAGTGATATATTTTTCTTTTAAGTTTACTTTAGAAACAAACTTCACCTCCTTTTAAATATTTATTTCTCCTCTGAAAACAAATCAAACACACAACCACAAAAACACATGAATTTATAAGGTTTACTACTCAACAAGAGTAGCTAGTCCTTGGTATGGTTTAGAAATAATATAATACCACACAATCAATGAGAAAACAACCCATTTGTATGGAATACAATGAGTAGTATATCTACTTACACTCGTGTAACACTATGTTCTATACAATAGTTCATGTGATTCAAGTAGAACAGAATGATGTAATACAATTTTTGTAACAAACATGTTACGATGTTTCTTAATCTACTTTCACAAATATGATATTTCAAAACAATTATTCACTTTCATACCAAGAATTTGGTAATAACTTCCTGGACTTTGTAATGATACTTAGTCTGATTTCCCTGTCTGATTCCCAAGTACGATTGCTCAACACAGTAATAATACCCTGTTAGAATACCATTGAAACAATCTTCCTCCTCCTCCTTTTTATTTCAGGCTAATTATTTAAGAAAACACAATCTAAAGACCTATTATTTATAGAATTGTAGAAATTCCCTCTCTTATTTCATGAATAATGAAAGTTTTAGAATACGCAAAGTATCCTCCTCCTTTTATAGACATTCCAAAATGGATTAAGTGGGATTCTGAAAAGGTTTTCCCACTTCATAAAATTTACTGAATCTTTAATCTTAATTAAATATCATATCTCACTTTGACTTCTTCAACACCTTTTTGAATATTCAAATATCCTTGATTTTAGGGTCTCTCTTTGACTTCTTCAATGCTTCATACTTTCTAAAAAATAATTAGTCCGATTCTGATTTTGATTATGACTGTTGAATATGATTTCTTCATTATGATAAAGGCATTTTGTCACTCCAATTTTGTTGACCCATTTTGAAACAAATCTGAATTAAAGACATTTCATTACATTGATCTACACCACCTAAAATACTATCTTCCCATTATGATTTCCTCATTATTATGGTAGCTTATGTTCATCAAATTTTTTTTCATTACACTACTCTACACCAAATATAAGAAGAAAAACATATGTATTCTCATTATGATTCTTAAAACCAATTCTCATTCTGATTTCTTAATTACGATAGAGAAAAAGGATTCTTTAAAAATTCTTCAACTGATTATACTTCTTATTTTATGAATACGATACTGAAGAGATTTTAGAACTCAACTTCTTTATCTTTTCTAATTATGATACTTATCAACTTAATTTTATAAATACTTAAATAATTGGTATGATTTAAAACCAACTCCTTAAATTTCTCGCATTATAATCAAGAAAACCTTCCCAACCTTTAAAAAAATCAGAATCCGATGATCTGAGACTAGAAGGTTTTTACCTCAACAAATTTCTTATTCTAGAAATTTTTTCTTATAAGCATGACTTCCTTCATGACTTTGATTATGTTGAAGATCAGATTTAGTATCACTTGACTTACCAAGGATGGTATTGTAACTTTTCTATCTTTTAGAAACATCTTTCTTTATAATCAAACCTAAATATGATTGACAAAAACTTTTCTCTCCCTTTCATTCATAAGGCCTGTGTCACAAGTTTTCCAAATGACTTATGATATTTGTGAAATAAAAATCATTAAAGCATCATCATATTTATATTGTAATCATGATGATTCTGTTTCCTTTCCTCATTATGATCTTACTTTCAATCCAAAACTGAGGTGTGTCTGATGAACCTTTTTTTCTAGAAAACATATTTTCATTTCGATGGACTTTCATAATCATTGCGAGTCTGATTTTCAAAATACAATGGTCAGTCTGATTTTTACCAAAAACAAAGTGAGGTGATTTCTCCTTCTTTGATAAATCATTGAAAACAAAAGACAATACTTGAATATGATAATATTCCTTATCAGCTTGGTACTAACAAATATAATAGTTAAACCAAATTTAATAAACTTGATGTAAATAATTTTATTAAAATAACTCTAAAACAGAGTATTCTGAAAGAAATAATTTTTCAAAAAATAAAGTAAACAACTGACTGTGTGAGTCATAAGTCATGTAGTCAGTATAATTACCTTGATCACACAATCAATATACTTACCAATTTTATCATGTGATGTTGGTTGAAATATATTTCATGTCCATTATAAAATAATACTTTTAATAGCTATATAAAATAACTCATGGTTAGGAGAATACCTTCACAGTAGGTACCTGTTTTGATTCACTGTAAGTTGGATTCCACTTGCAGTCATTGATGTAACTTGAAGTGTCATCTATGGTAGGTAAATATATATGAGATAGATTCACTTAACCTATGGTAACTTAAATACCGATTTCTCAGTAGGTACTCTTTGTGATAGTTATAAAAAAATCTCACTTTAGTTTTACTGGAACATCACAGTAGGTATATGCCTCCATACGGTAACTCAGTATATCCTAAGGTAGTCACTTTAGAGATATCTGTGGAAACTTACAAAAATATTATGGTCACTAAGGATGAAGCTTCATAACTAAATATTGGTCTTCAAAGATACTTGAATACAGTGAGAGAAGCCTCTTCCAAAGTTCCATGAGAAGTAATAAAGTGAACTGGTGTCACATAGCCGTGTAGAACAAAAGTAGAGTTTTAATTGTAAGAAGATACTATCGGGTCATGTCATGATGAGTGAGATAACTAAACCAACTGATCAAAATGATGGTGTCATGGTTGAGAAATAGATCTACGCTACCCATAAACTGAACCAGTGTCATTGAAGTCTAGCACATGGATGGGAAGAAGAAATACGAGTGAAGGGACGATGTAGATAATTCGTTTCTTGTAGATGAGCTAGGTCGAGGGACCACTATGAAAGGTTCTATGTTGGTGGATTGACTGAACTATGTACATGGATGTTTGAGGTGTGTTGTCTATCAAATGACATATGAATGTGCTCACTACTACATAATAGGCTTTTAACAGCACTAGAAAAATACTTTATCAGGGCTAAAAAAACACTGTTAAAAAGGGCTCCCTTTTATCCATGCTACTTCTAGTTCTGAAAAGGACCCTCTTTATCAGTGTTAGAAGTAATGCTGATAAATTCCATACTACTACTGTGTGCTGTTAAAATTACAGCATACTACAACAAAAAATACAAGAAAATAGAGGATAAGGAAAATTCCTAATTTAATTTAAATAAAAATGACATAAAAAATTGAGAAAAAATACACTATTATATAAATTTTAAGCATTATTTTGTACAATCACATTAACAAGTCTAGTTTTTCCCACACATTCAAAAACATCAATGGTTTCATTTTCTTTGGCACCCGACCCCTCTCAAAAAAGCTAGATTATGGTATCAATTGCTGAACAAACCACCCCAACTCAAGAAAAAAGAACCACCTATATATGAAAAAAATTCTTATGTTAGTAATACTATAGATAAATAAATTAAACAAAAACATGAAACAATAAATTAATAAAATGTCATTTTAAAACCGAAGCCATACAATTTGAGTAATACTAGTTATACCGTGCTTCAGATTGAGGCAATGTTGATTCCTACACATAAAAAATGACTTGTGGATCATTTTCATAAAGTATCAAAACAATATGAATGTGTTTTGTTGGTTTTGAGTTTGTCACATGTTTTTTTACTAAAATTCCATTTTAAACAAAAAAATTCACTTTGAGTCATATTGGTCACATCATGTGTCAGTTTTCCATGAGACCGATTCCTAAATGTCAAAAATGACTTATAAATCATTTTCCTAAATTATAAAAATAATACAAGAATGTTTTCTTGACTTTAAATGAGTGAAACATGTTATGAACTAAAATGCCAATTTTAAACTGATAATGGACACTTTGAGTCATATTTGGAGCACCATGAATCAGATTGAGTTGTGGATGATTCCTACAAATCAAAAATGACTTATAGATCATTTTCCTAAAGTATCAAAACAATCTAATGCATTTTATCTATTTTGAGTATATCACTTGTCATTTTTACTAAAATGTTAATTTCAAATAAAAATACACACTTGGAGTCATATCGGTCACACTACATGTCAGATTGAGGTGTGGATGATTCCAATGCATGAAAAATGAATTATGGATCATTGTTCTAAATTATAAAAACAATCTGAATGTGTTTTATCAATTTTGTGTATGTCACTTTTGGTTTTTAATAAAATGTATTTTTAAATGGAAAACACACACTTTGAGTCATACCGGTCACACCATGCATTGGATTGGTGTGATGTTGATTAATACACATAAAAAATGACTTATGAATCATTTTTATAAATTATCAAGACAATATGGGCATATTTTCTTAGTTTTCAATGAGTGATACATGTTTTTGAACTAAAATGTCAATTTTAAATGGATAACAGACACTTTGAGTCATACAGGGAACACCGTGTATTTCATTGATGAGTGGATTATTCCCACACATCAAAAATGATTTATGGATAATTTTATTAAAGTATCAAAACAAGAAGAATGATTTTTCTCAGTTTTGAGCATGTCACTTTTCTTTTTTTCTAAAATTTCAATTTTAAATAAAAAGACACAATTAGAGTCATACAGGCCACACCATGCATCAGGTTAAGGTTCAGCTAATTCATACATGTCATAAATGACTTATGGGTAATTTTTCTAAATTATAATAACTATCTGACTGTGTTTGATTTGTTTTGAGTATGTCACTTGTGGTTTTTACTAAAACGTCATTTTAAATTGAAAACACACACTTTGAGTCATATCAGCACACAATGCATTGAATTGTCATACAGTTGATTCCTACACATAAAAACTGAGTTTGATATTGTTTTTCAAAAGTATAAAGACAATCCAAACGTGTTTTCTCAGTTTTGATCATGTCACACATCTTTTTTACTAAAATATCAATTTAAACTGAAAACACATGGTTTTAGTCATACAAGTCACATTATGTGTTAGTTTTATGTCACAATAATTCCTACACATAAAAAATGACTTAAGAATTATTTTACTAAATTATAAAGACAACATAAGTGTGTTTTCTTGGTTTTTAGTGAGTGAAACAGGTTTTTAACTAAAATTTCAATTTTAAACTGAAAACGAACATTTGGAGTCATACCGGGCACAACGTGTATTAGATTGTGATAAAAATGATTCCTACACATAAAAAATGAGTTATGGATTGTTTTAATAAAGTATCAAAAATAATATTAATGAGTTTATATAGTTTTTAGTATGTCACTTTTCTTTTTTACTAAAATGAAAATTTTAAAAAAAGAAGCACTTGGAGTCATACTGGTCACACTGTGTGTCTGATTGAGGTGTGGCCAATTCCTCTACATCAAAAATGACTTATGGATCAATTTCCTAATGTATCAAAACAATACAAATGTGTTTTCTTAGTTTTGATTAAGTCACTTGTTTTTTACTAAAATATCATTTTAAACTAAAAAGTTGTACTTTGAGTCATACCAGCCATATCGTGTGTTGGTTTGAAATTATATTGATTCCTACGCATAAAAAATGACTTATGAATCATTTTTATAAATTATCAAAATAATATATGTGAATTTTCTTTGTTTTTAATGAGTGACACATGTTTTGAACTAAAATGTCAATTTTAAACTGATAATGAAAAATTTGAGTCATATCAAGCACACCATGTATTAGATTGAGGTGAGGCTAATTCATACATGTCAAGAATGACATAGTGATCATTTTACTAAAGTATAGAAGTAATTCTAATTTTTTTTCTTAGTTTTGAGTATGTCAGTTGTCTTTTTTACTAAAATGTCAATTTTAAATAAAAAGAAACACTTTGAGTCATACCTATCACACTATGCATCAGATTGAAGAGAAACTAATTCTTTCACATCAATAATAATTTATGGATAATTTTTATAAAGTATAAAAAAATATATATGAATTTTCATAGTTTTGAGTATGTCACTTGTGCCTTTTTCTAAAATATCATTTTAAACTGAAAACATGCACTTTGATTCATAATAATCACATCATGCATCGGGTTGGCATGAAGTTGATTACTACATGTTAGAAATGAGTTATGTATTGTTTTAATAATGTATCAAAATAATAGAAATATGTTCTCTTAGTTTTTTGTATGTCACAAGTCTTTTTTACTAAATGTAAATTTAAACTAAAAACACGCACTTTGATTCATACCAGTCACATCGTGTGTCAGTTTGACATGATACCAATACCTATACATCACGAATGAATTATGAGTCATTTTAATAAAGTATTAAGACTATATAAACATGTTTTATAAATTTTTAGTGAGTGACACATATTTTTGACTAAATTTTCAATTTTAAATTGATAACAGGCACTTTAAGTCATACCAGGAACACCGTGTATCAGATTATGGTGTGGCTAATTCATACATGTAAAAAATGACTCATGGATAATTTCCCTAATGAATTAAAATAATCTGAATTAATTTTATTGGTTTTGAGTATGTGATGTGTGTTTTGAACTAAAATTTCAATTTTAAACTAAAAACATGAACTTTGAGTCATACGGAACACACCATGTATCAGATTGAAGTGTGATTGATTTATTGATTTCCAAAAATTACTTATAGATAATTTTAATAAAGTATTATATTAAAATTATAAGGAAATTAAATAAAATAAGTAGATAAAATGATGAGAAAATCAACTAAATAAGTAGTGACAAGTCACCTCTTAACGATGTCAGAATACGTTTTGATACTAGGTATGTTGCCCATTCATTTCTAAAAAAGTATATTTCTGTTTTCAAATATGAATAATTTCCATAGTCCAAGTAGTACTGGAAAAAATAAATAAATAAGGGATTAATAAAAATATTAAATTAAATTGTAATTATATTTTTAAATACCTCCTCATGGATGCTAGTTTGTTGATGGTATACGACATATTTCATAAATTTTCAAACACAATAACCACAATATTTTCCTTTAGTTTGTCTTAGACACTACATAAACATTTATAAAAATAATTAATTTATTTTGATATATGTTTTTATAGAGAAATATTATTACATATAACCTAATACTTATCCACTTATAGAAGTCGATAAGCTCCTTGTTCTCATGGACTGTCCTCTTGCCCTGATTTTGATGATATTTAAACATTGCCTTATCATAATAGAATTTTCACTAAAAAATAATATAAAATGTATAACTTGAAGTTTAGTTATTAAATTCTGCATGTAGTGTATTAAAACTTGATAAAATTCATCACATGTGGTCGGTTTGTTGGGTATCCATGTGTTGAATTCATAAAATAAATCTTTGGAGTATCCAAATTGACTAAAATGAGTAACCAATGATTCTTAAAAAAAAGGATTAATTAATAAAATGAATGAAAATATATTCAGTATGATTAAATTTTATAGTTTTACCCCTGCATCATGGGTATTAAGAAGATTTTGTTGCCTGTAAGTTTTCTTTGAAACATCATGGCCAGTTTGTCCACTATTACTTCAAATTGGGTTGGTTCTATTGTGAATTATTGTGTTGAAGTGATGTGATTAATAATGAGTCAAAATTTCTATTCACCAATTTTTCCCTTCAAATATTATTGATATATACGCCTTTGAAAAATTATGAATAGTATTTAGTCATAATTAACATAGTATGTCATCTATTGGATTAAAAAATCATGAAAACACACCTCGTGTATATATTTACAACTGATAATCCTAGATATTCATGTGTGAAGATTTCATTTAAATTATCAAGACAAATATATTTTATAATGGACTCTCCATACTTCTGCTGTTTAAAATCAATTACAGTTGTATCACCACTTTCTAACGTTGTATCTACATGAACCTTTAATGTTAGTAAATGTGGAAGTTAAACTAAAGGGGTAAAGGTACATTGTGAAGATATTTTCAATTGGTTGGTTGATCCTTTAGATCATTTTGATTTGACCTTCTGTTTCATCCCATTAACTTTTTTATTCTGTAATAACATTCATTGGTGTAAATTTTTTTTCATTAATTGTTAGATTTTTTTCATAAAAAATAAACTGGAAATAAATTCCTCCTTGCTGACGTGTTTTAAAAAAAAAATCTAATGTCCATTCTATGAAAAGTTATAATTACTTGCTTGACCTTATGAATACCCACACCATCAAGTAGAAGAGTTAGCTCAACACTCATCTCTTGATCTACCATAATCCCCACTCTCACATAACCTATTGGAATTTAACTTTTGTGTAGAATATCTCCTTGGATATTGTACATGATACCCCTCACACCAAGGTGATGGGTGGGTGTTGATAGATATAAATCATAATCATTTTCACCCTATAGAATATCATTATAGGAATTGTATCAGTGTTTTCCTAATTCAAATTTCACAGAAACAATTATGAAAGTATTGATTACCTCTTCTATGATATCTCTTTTATGGAAATGACTCACCTCAAAGTTGGTGGGGGGGGGGGGGATCTTAACGTAGTGGTTGTTCTTTTGTTGTATCTTCTCTTTGATTCCTTCCCATAGTATTTTATAACTACTTTGACTGCCAATTATGTTTTTATTATAGAGATGCTAATCGTGTCCATAAATCTTTAATTTTCTTATCTTAATCCTATTGTTTATTTTTTTTTCTCAAAATATGTTTGGGGTAACAAATAATAACCCACACCTTTGACACATCCATATAGTTATTGCCACTTCAAGGCCATTGATAGTAGATGTTCATCAGATATAGCTAACGATGATTATTATGTCTAAGTAGGATAAAAAATATAGAAAAATAATTAATCATTATTATATAATATCAATTTAAAGTAATTTTATTATTATTTCATACATACACATGCTTCCTATACTTTTTGTGTGCTATCATCTAAAAGTATATTGTCTTTATTTACACATGCCACCTTCCATAACACATGAAGTGGGATGGAAGTAGATTTGTATTTCTATTCATCAATCTAAATATAAATAGAGGAACATAATTATGTTGTCATTTCATGTCACATAAAAGTATTTTAGTAGATTTAAAACACGCACTATTTTTTTAAAGTGAAGTGTACCCCATTCTTGATTTATAGTAAGGGTATCTTGGTTTTACTACTCGTTGCTTATTTTTAGCACTCAGTTGTCATTTCATAAATTAATAATTATTAATGAAAGTGATTAATACATGTATTTTCAAGAAATGTATTACCAGTCAAAATGTACCTGAAAAGATTTCTCTTCTTAATGACTAATAAATATATCCCATGATTTTTAGTTAATCAGGTGTGCATACATCTGTGGTTGGTGTGGGTTTATTTTCCCTTAAACATCTTTGAGATGATAATTTGTAAGAATTGTGAAGAAAACTCTATGAACCTTTCTAGTGAGCATTAATACAAATTTCATTCTGGATTCATCTACTATTAATGAACTTTGTGAGGGATAATGAATAGTAAGTCAACATTTCATTTTTTTGTTTTTTAGAAAAATAAAGAAATTATATCATAATGTTACCCTAATCTATTCCAAAATTAGTGTCTTAAGAGTAGGCACAACATTATGCTACAAATATACATCAATTGGATTTTGTATTCAAGTAGTGAGCTCAATATAACTACTGAACATGGCCTTGTTGGGGTTAAAATGTTGGCTACGTGCATTCTATCCAACCTCAAATTAGATGCCTTTGTTTCTCAACTTAATAATTTCCAAAACTACTCTCAGATAACACACATAATCCTCCTCATGCTAATATTAAATGAGGATGTCATCCAAAAATACAACCATAAACATATCAAGATACTCATGAAAGATTATATTCTTTAAATCTATAAAGACCATAGGAGAATAGGTTAGACTGAATGGAAAGACAAGATACACATAATGGAAATACATGCTTCATAAGGTGGTATTATGAATGTCATATTCTTTTATTCTAAACTAGTATTAACCAAATCAAAGTTTAATATATGAGAATCACTTTTCTCCCTTCAACTATTCAAATAGATCATCAATACATAGTAATAGATACTTTTTCATCACTACAACTCGATTGAGTTTCAAGTAATCAACACATAGGAGAAGTGTTCCGTCAGCTTTATTCAAGAAGAGAATAGGTTATTCCCATGGTGACACACTTGGGTGTATAAATCCTTTCTTTAATAGATCATTCAACCGAGTCTTCAACTCTTTAAGTTTATTTGGTGATATAATGTAAGAAGGAATAGATACTAGTTGAGTACTAAGAACTAAATTAATAGAAAAATCTACCTATCTTACTGGTGAAAAACTAAATAAATTAGAAGAAATTTTTTCAAGAAACTAGATGAAAACTAGTGTGAGATCTTCACTCAAAGATTCCCACTCCAGATCAAAAGTAAACACTAATATTACTTTCCCAAACTTCGGATAAGAAGGTCTATATCTACTCGACCTCAGGTCCCATATCCTTGAAAAATATAGTGAACCTCATTGGTCACAGTAAAGGATCCCTGCTGAATATAATAGTAAATTTGGGACATATTATTAATGATCCAATCCATCCCATGAATGATTTCTATATATTTCATGTCAATAACCAAAAAATTCTGTACAGGCTCAATCTATGATAAAGAGAAGACACAATTAAGAAAACAAAGACCCTTCTCTCTTTGTTCTGAGGGGAATAGTAATATCCATCACATAAGATAATAGATCTATATAAATATTTATTAGATTAATTATATGTGTTGATATAAATGAGTGAGGTACAACAATATCAAATAAAGAAGTCACTAAAGATGAAGCTATAGTGATGGTGCCTATCACAAATGCTGGACCTGTATCAGTTTCCTTTGGGGACTCTTCCACTATGTGAGAAAGATTTTTTTTCAAATTACTATGGCTGTAACCACTTAGATATCAAATAATCTGATTACACTTCATTAGTTTTAAGTGCTGATGAGCTCGTTCCATTGTGTGGAGTAGAAAATAAATGGAAAATTTTCTGTAGGTATCTTGAGAGACTGTAACGACCTAAGATGTTATAAATAAAATTCCCCATTTGATTCAAATAAATGTCTTATTAAGTAATATAGTTTTGAAAAAAACATGAATTTATTTGTTTTTATTATATCCAATTGGATTTAAATTATTTTTAAGTATCTTTATCTTTGATAATATATCCATTGAACAATGATAACATAATTAGTATAAATATAGGGTTTTAAAAAATTCATTTGACATAGACAAATGAAGTGATGACCTCAACCAATAGGATAATACCCACCGAATCCCATTTATCAGAGCTTCTTAGGGAGATAGAATTTCTAGGATTTTCCCTTGACTAATCCAAATATGATATCTAACAACTTAATCATGATAGAAACCGTTTATGGGATAATTTCAAGCTCATCAAGATCACAACCCAAACCAAGTTCTCCGAACCGCACAATGAAAGTCCCACCATCGCGCACCTTAATCTTAGGGTGTTTGATGGTGTATTAAATGGATATGTATAAATACCATAAAAATATGATTATTTACATTATTTTTTATAAAATAATGAATATATTTCCATCCTATTATTATTACTTTGTAAATGTTTTTTATTTTGATACAATAAAGCACAAATTGTATTTTTGGTTAATATTAAAATTCTATTAATAAATTTACGAATTAATGGATTTTTTAAATAAATAAAATTTTAATTAAATATTATTGTTAAATAATGTTTATCAAATACAAATTATAGTATAATTTTTATGAAGTAAAATATAATTTTATTAGGGTTTGAAATTTTCTATTTTCAAAAACTCATCGTTTTCAGTAAACGTCGGTCATTATTTTAAAAGTGAAAATTCACATATATAGAAAATTATTTAAATAAAATTAATGTAATTTTTGTAATCATAACATCAATATTATCCAATTTTTAATTTTTCATAATTTTCTGAGATAGTTGAAATTTCGGGTAAAAACTAAATACCTTATAAATATACTTTTTATTTTATGACATCATAATGACCCAAATGTGATGTAATAAGTAATATAAATGGGATATATAAAAAATATATGTTTTTTTCCTTTAAAATAATTTTATTTTAAGTTTATTTTATAAAGCCTTTGTCAATCCTCCAAAACTTATGATATATTTTAAGGTTTTAAAATCAGTTCTTTAAGAGTGAGACTCACCTCCACATCACCAATGGTAACATTTTAATAAGACCAGACCTTGGAATTATCCAATAATTTAAACCACTCTCATTTAGAATAAACAATGATAAAAAAAACATGGGATGGTTTGTGGTTTTGGATATTTTATTATATAGAGTCCAAAACCTAAATAATAAAAAATACCCCTCCTTTCCTACATAAACCCACCAATATCCCAATTATCTTCACTAAAACTCCTTAAATCATATCCAAACTCTACCCTAAACTATCTATATTCCTCCCAAGGCACCCCAATCTCTCAATAAGTCATTCCTAGGCCTTAAGAGTCACACATTTAAGTAAGGGATCCCCACCTTCCTCTCCTCCTTTCAAATTCAAGAAACTTCTTTGAAATTAGTTCTTGTAATTTCAAATGGTTATATTGTAATTCATTTATAATCATTCCATCACTATCCATTTAATGTTATTTTAATGAGGTATCATTTATACTCCCCCATTTGGAACCTTACCTAAGCTATTACTATGCTGAAATTCTATTAGGGATCCTCACCTTCTCTTCTTTATTCAAGTTTATTTATGAACTTATGCAATCTATTTAAATTTCCAAATATTGGGACATGTAATTACATTTCCCTATTAGTTCCTATTTGATTTTTAAATGATTAGAGACCACTTTTCACTCTCATCAACCATTTTTATGAATTGTTATGTAACACTGTCATGTTGCTGGATTTTCACCATGATTTTCAATTCCAAAACAATTGTGAAGTGAATACCATACCCATTTTTATATAATGGGTATTGAACTTTATGCACATATACTTATTTATTAGATACATAATTATATGTGTTACACACTCCTTAATCATTTAATAAATTATGATTATGAATGGAACCATTTTATATGGTCTATATGGCATGCTTTAGCATGAGAATAAAATGAATATGATAGATTCGCCTAGATAGAACTCTAATGAATTGGGTAATGTTTAGTATCATGATGTGTAATGTTGGTATAGGGAGTGAACTTGATTATTTTATGTGAATTTTTCCACCATTAGGTCTTTGTGGGTTTATCCTTGACCTAAGTTTATGAAGTAATATTTTAAGTTGTTGCCACATTTCCCATGTTGCCTTTATGATTACCATGCTATATCATATCTCATTATTTATGTTTATGATTCCTACTATTTTTATGCCCCAATGATATGAATATTGTCTATAATGTATCTTATTCTTCATGTTATGCCTCATTTATTCCCTTACTAAACGAAAAATTCATTTTTTATTATCCAAAAAACACTTTTAATGGAAAAGTGAGAAACCCCAAATATTACCCAGAACAAGCATCGAAAGAGAAAACATAGTTATTAAAAGATAACTTGAGCCTATTGGAATTCTTATCCTTTAGAAGTTTCTTAGAGATAGAAGTTACTGATGATTTTGGGTCATCCTTTATAAGGCCTTAAAACTTAAATTTCAGCATGTCCCACGTTTGCATGTACTCCTCTTGGTTGATTTTCCCTACATTGAAATCCCTTACTAAGATAAGATTATTATTGTTAATCCAATAACTCTGTTCTCTATTAGTATCCACCCGAACAGTTCTTTCCGTCATTTTATCAACATATTTTGTTGAAGCATTAATCACAAGGGATTCCTCCTCCATTTCTTCTCCAGAATACAGTACAATCTCTAATGGTTTCACAACATTTGTTGGAATATTATGATCATGTAAAGGAAGTGGTCAATAATGTTTTATATACCATGTTATAATTTTTTACGAAATGTACCTAATTCCTAAAGTCATTATAATTATTTATATCTTGTGTTGTATTAAGTTTAATTTTAGGTAATAAAACATGAATTAATTTATAATAAATAGTAGGGTTTTTATAGTTGGTATTTGAGGAAAATTTTAGTTATTTTTGTTGTTAGGATTATAAAACTCTAGAGAAATCTTTAAAGATAAGAATATTTATAAGAAAATACCCCTAAATTTTGGTTAGTATAGAATAAGTGTTTTATCAAGAAAATAAATCCCTATTTGGATACTACAAGTGGACATGGTTCTAGAATAGATATAACTAGGAGTAATAACTCTGACAAGGCACTTTGGGTCAGACTCAGGGTAACCTGGTAGTTGACAATGAGCCTTACTACACACCTAGTTTGACAATCTTAGGGGATATGATTTGGTAAGTTCATAACCTCATTGAGAACCATTATTAAGGGGGAAAAAATTCCCATAAGAATATATGTTAGGAAATTGATCATGGATAACATAGATTTAACCCTATAAATTCATAAGTTGAGGAAATAAATGTAATTTATAACTTATCCCTTTATTTTTATTGGATTACCCTTTATGTGTTTAATTGATTAAGATACTCATCCCTAATTTTCTTTTTATTTTATCCAATATCCAAAATAAGAGGAATCAGGTTAACAACCGATGCGAAGTGAAATGTGATGACTACCCCAACGAGATGCCCAACCAGATGGGAGAAATAACTGAAAACTTTTTCATAATAGTCTCTTATCTGACTCAAGTTCTGAATAGAAACCTGGATCAAGAGGATCACCCAATCACCCCTAAGAGAGAGCAATCTGTAATCGAGAGATTTATGTGAAAAGGCCTCCTACTTTCAATGTATTGTCTAATCCCTTTATCATAGAACAATGGATCAACTCCATTGAGAAGATATTCTCCATCTTTCAATGTTACGAACAAGATAAGGTTATACTAGTTGTTTATTGTTTGGATAAATAATATGTTTAGTGGTGGAAATTGATAAAAAATATGAGGCTTGAGGAAGATATTGAAGCGCTGGAGTGAAAGGAATTAAAGAAAATGTTTTTTGATAAATATTTTCCTCGCACCCTCCGACTTAAAATGGGAAGAGATTTACTTTACCACAAGCAAAGAGATGATGAATCTATCAGGTCATATGAAGAAAAATTCAAAACACTTACACTATACTCATCTTGCTTTGTCTTTAACCCCAAATGCATGGTTGACCACTTTTTTGATGGGATAAAACCCATTATATGAAAATCCCTGATGATCCATGACATTGATGACTATGAAGAAATTTTTCTATGTGCCCTCAAAATTGAAAACGAGATCAATGAATCTCAAGGGAATCATGGGGATAAGAAGAGGAAAGTGGATTTTATTCTGGTGGTATGATAGAGATATTTAATAGTGCCAAGAAATTTCAACATCTCACTTTTCAAATGTGTGGAAAGAAACACCCTTAAAATTACCTAAAGGAAATAATGAAATGCTTTAGGTGTGGGAAGGAAGGAAACCTAGTTAGTAATTTCCTTCAGGAGAAAACTATGAATGTAATAGAGGAAATGAATGCTCTATTAAACTCTTAGTGCATTTTCCATTGCTTCAACTTTAAGGATCCTGGGTACTTTTCAAACCAATTCCCTAAGCTAAGGGTTTTCAGAGATAACTGAAAACCTCTAAGGTAGTAAGGGAGATATTTTTTTATCACTACCACTAAAGTGAATCCCAAAAATAAAGTGTTGAAATGTATGATAGTTATTTATTCAAGAAAAGACAAATTACTTTTTGATTCTAGTTCTATGCATTCCTTCATATCATGAAAGTTTAGTTGAACTATCCAAACACCACCACAAAACATGGAAGTAGAGATGTCAATGAAAAAAAAATGGTGTAATCATTGCATACCAAGTATATAAATCCTCCCCTATCAATGTTTGTGGGATAAAATTACCAGTGAATCTTTTCATACCCTTTTGTGGAATTTGATGCAATTCTAGGAATGTATTGTCCTTCCCTATATAGATCCAACATAAATTGTCGTGAGAAGGAAATCAATCTGCATATAGATAATTGACCCCTGATTCTGTACAAGTGAAAGGCGGAGGTTGAATCTTCTTTAGCACTATCATATAAAGAATAGATATTATTTACCTATGAGAAAGTGTATCTAGATAAAATGATTAAGTCTAATGAAAGGATCATCCTTGAAGACATGCCTATTGTGAGGGAATACACTGATGTGTTTCTCAAGGAATTTCCTAGTCTTCCTCTAAGATAAGAGGTTGAATTTTCAATTGATCTTATACCTAGGGAATTTAAATATCCAAGAATCCATATAGTATGGACATTGTAGAACTTGAGGAGCTAAATAAAAAACTATAGGAGAATCTAGATAAAAGGTTTATATGCCTAAGTGCTTCACTATGGGGTGCACCAGTCATCTTCATCAATAAGAAGGATGGTCAATGCACATTTTCATTGATTATTATGAGCTCAAAAAGATCATGATAAAGAACAAGTATCCTTTTCCACATATTAATGAATTTTTCGATCATCTACATGGAGAAAAATAATTATCCAAGGTGGATCTATAGTTGGGATATTACCAATTTAGTGTGACGAAGGAGGATATCCTGAGGACTACTTTTCGTACAGGGTATGGGCACTAAGATTTCATATTAATTCCATTTAGACTCATTAATTCTCCAAAAATCTTCATGAACTTTATGAATAGAGTATTTAGATATTACCTTGAAATTTTTTTGGTAGTATTTATAGATGATATTCCAATATACTCCAAAACCAAGGAGGATCATGATAAGAATATAAGAACTATGTTAAAGACCTTGTGAAAGGATAATCTTTATTCAAAGTACAAAAAGTATGAGTTCTGGTTGAAGGAAGTCTCATTATTGGGGAATATCATCACAAGAAATGGGATATATGTGGATCCTTCAAAGAAAAAAGAAATTCAAGGATGGATGAAGCCAAAATCTGTGACATATATCCGTAGTTTACCTGGGTTCACTAGATATTATCACCGATTTGTGAGAAATTCCTTACGATTATCAAACCCTCTTACCAAGTTAACTCATAAGGGAGTCATGTTTTCTTGGAATGATGAATGTGAAGGAAGCTTCAATGAGTTTAAATGGAGGCTTATCACTACCCCTGTTCTCAAACTACCCTCAAGTGGAGAAATATTATTAATATTAAACAATTCTTTGATGGAGGGATTGGGCTGTGTATTGATGCAAAATGACAAAATCACACCCTATTCTTCAAGGCAGTTGAAAGTTCATCAATAGAACTATCCAATGCATGATCTGGGGTTGGATGTAGCTATATTCACTTTGAAAATATGGTGGCATTATCTCTTTAAGAAGAAGTTTGAAATATATATGGATCACAAAAGTCTCAAATATATTTTCACAAAGAAAGAGTTAAATATGTTCCAATGAAGATGGTTAGAGATGATCAAGGACTATGAATTCTAAATTAACTTCCATCTTGGTAAATAGAATAAAGTAGATAATACTCTAAGTAGAAAGGATACAACAATTTTATCATTTATGAGAATTGATAAGGATCCAATCTTCATATAATTAAAGAGGATGGATATGGAAATCATAAATGAAGGAACATCATCAATCCTTTCACAAATTATTTCTCAACCGTATCTTATTAAAAGGTTAAAGGTAGCTCAAAAAGATGATGTGGGAATTTAGAAGAAAGTAGAAACTATAAGAAAATGGAAATCCTCATAGTTCAATGTTAATGAAGAATGAATTGTGAGATTTGGGTCAATACTATATGTTCCATAAAATCCAAAGTTAAAGAAGGAACTATTGGATGATGCACATAGTTTGACTTTTCTATTAACCTAGGAAACATAAAGATGTATCGAGATCTAAAAGAGTACTATTGGTGGGACAACATAAAGAATTATGTCACTGAATATACATCAGAGTTCCAGGTATGTCAGCAAGTGAAGGATGAAAGGCATAAGTCTAAGGTGATTATGATACCATTACCCACACCAACATGGACATAGGAAAACATCACTATGGAATTTATCCCTAGAATTATGAATACATAAAAAGGAAATAATGTTATCTGGGTTGTTATGGATTATCTTACAAAGGCTGCACAATTCATTTCCATTCAAGAGGATTCTCACTAGATCAAATTGAACAAATGTACATCATAGAAGTGGTGAAGCTGCATAGAGTACCACTATCGATTGTTTCTGATTAATATACAATATTAAACTCTAGGTTTTGGAAAATTCTACAGCATTATCTAAAAACTAAGCTGAACTTCAATATGGATTATCACACTTAAACTGATGGATAATTTGACTAGACTATCCAAACACTTGAAAACATGTTGATAAATTTCTCAATTGACTTCAAAGGAGGATGGGACCAAAATCTTCCTCTAGTCTAGTTCTCTTACAAAAATTGTTTTCACTTGAGTGTCCAAATGGATCCCTATGAATCCCTTTATGGGAATAGGTTTAGAACACCGACATGTTGGGATGTTGTTGGGGAATGAAAAATTCTAGGTCTTGAAATGGTCGAAGAAATAATGGAGAAGGTTAAGACCATTAAGCAGCACATCAAGACTGATAAGAGTCGACATAAGAGCTATTATGACAATCATCAATGAGACCTAGAGGTTGATATTGGAGACATGTTATTCCTATACATATCTCCATGGAATAAAGTGATGAGATTTTGGAACAAGAGAAATCTTAGTCCAAGATACATCATCCCATTTGAGATCCTTGATCGCATACGAGCAGTGTCCTATCAGCTAGAATTCTAACCAAACCTATCTCAAGTACATGATGTATTCCATGAATCTCTATTGAGGAAGTACATACTAGACCCATCACATTTACTCAATCCAGTGGTAGTACCATTGGATAATGACCTTTATTATGAAGAGTATCCAGTGAAGATCTTAGATCATAGATAAAAATTTCTATGAAATAAGACAATGTACCTCATCAAAGTGTTGTGGAGAAACCAAAAGTTTGAAGAAGCAGCATGGGAACTGGAGGAGTTAACGAAGTAGAGTTACCCTTATCTATTTTAGTGTGGGAAAAGAAAATTTTGAGGGTGAAACTTCTATGGGGGGAAGATTGTAATGACCTAAACCATTATAAATAAAATTCACTTTTTGATTCAATTAAATGTATTATTAAGTAATATGGTTATAGAAAAAACTTGATTTTTTATTATATACAATTGGATTTAAATTACTATTAAGTATCTTTACCATTGATAATATAGCCGTCAAACAATGATCACATGACTAGTATAAATATTGGGTTTTAATAAATAAAATTGACACAGATAGAGGACGTGATGGCCTCAACCAGTAGGATCATACTCTATGAATCCCATTTATTGGAGCTTCTAAGGGAGATAACATTTTGGGACTTTACCCTTGACCAATCTCAATCTAAGATCCAATAACTTAAGCATAAGAGAAACCGTTTACAGGAGAAGTTTAAGCTCATGAAGACAACGACCCAAATCATATTTATTAAATCGACCCATGAAAGTAACACCATCACTCACCTTACTCTTAGGGAGTTTTTTTGGTATATTAAATGGATATGTATTAATAACCTATGCATATGATTTATTACGTTATTTTGTAAATACATTTTCATCCTATTTTTTTTAACTTTGTATATTATTTTTAATTTGATACAATAAAGAAAAAATTATATTTTTGTTTAATATTCAAATTTAATTGATGAATTTTTGAATTAATTGATTTTTCAAATAAATAACATTTTAATGAAATATTATTACTAAATAATGTTATAAAATATAAATTATCATATAATTTTTATGAAGTCAAATGTAATTTTTATTAGGGTTCAAAAACTACTATTTTCAAAAACCCGTCATTTTCAATAAACGTCAGTCATTATTTTAAAAGTGAAAATTCAATTATTTAAAAAATTATATATATAAAATGAATATTATTTTTGGAATCATAATGTTGAAATTATCAAATGTTTAATTTTTCATAATTTTTTGAGATAGTAGAAATTTCAGGTAAAAACTAAATACCATATAAATAAACTTTGTGTTTTATGACATAATAATGAAACAAATGTGATGTAAAAAGTAATATAAATGGGATACAATACCAAATATATAATTTTTACTTTAAAATTATGTAATTTTAAGTTCATTTGATTTATTTTATAAAGATTTTGTGAATCCGTCAAAACTTATGATATATTTTAAGGCTTTAAAATCATTTCTTTAGGAGTGTAACTCACCTCCACACCATAAATGGTAATATTTTAATAATTTAGAACCTTAGATTTATAAAACAATATAAATTTCTCACATTTTTCAGAAACCATGGGAAAAATCCATGGGATGGTTTTTGGTTTTTGATATTTTATTATGTAGAGTCCAAAACCTAAATAATAAATAAATCTCCCTCCTTTACTATATAAACCCACCCAAGATTTCACTTATCTTCACTAAAACTCCTTAGAGAACATCAATAATCTTTTATCTACTCTCTAGAGTCCTCCCAAGGTACCCCAATCTCTCAATAAGTCCCCCCCAAGCCTTTGGTGTCACACATTCAAGTAAGGGATCCTCACCTTCCTCTCCTCCTTTAAATTCAGGCAACCTATTTGAAATTAGTCCTTGTAATTTAAAATGTTTATATTATAATTAATTTATAATCATTCCATTATTTTCCATTTGATATTATTTGAATTATGGATCATTTATCCTCCCCCATTTGGACCCTTACCTAAGTCATTTATATGCCAAAATTCTCTAAGGGATCTGCACCTTCTCTTCTTTATTAAAGTTTATTTATAAAATTATGCATTCAATTTCCATTTACTAATGTATTTACATATCCTTACATGTCTATATTACTAACCATTTTATTTATAAATGATGATAGAACCATTTTCACTATCATCAACCATTTTTATGAATTGTTATGTAACGCCATAATGCTTCTGAAATTTCACTGTGATTTTCCTTGCCAAAACAATTGTGTAGTGAATACCATACCCTTTTTTATATCAAGTTTATTCACCTTTATTAAAATATACATATTGATTGGGGACTTAATTATATGTTTTTCACACTCCTTAATTGTAGAATAAATTATGATGATGAATAGACCCATGTTGTATTATCTATGTGGAAACTTAAGCATGAGAATAAAATGAATATGACAGGTGCACCCAGATAGAGCTTCTATGAATTGGGTGATGTTTAATATGATGATAAATCATGTTGGGATAGATATTGAAATTGATTCTTTAATGGGAATTTTTCTACCAAGAGGTATTGGCGGGTTTATCCTTGACCTAATTTTATGATGTAATGTTTTAAGTTTTTTCTACATTTCTCATGTTTCGTTTATGATTACCATGATATATCATGCTCATTGTTCATGTTTGTGATTCATACTTTTTTTATTCCCCATTGAAATTACTATTGTCTAACATGTATATTCTTCTTCATGTTATTCCTTTTTTATTCTCTTACTGGTATTTATAGTTCACCTATTTATTATGTTTGTCCCCAAGTTTTCCGATGTAGTTTTATGATCATTGGAACATTATGATCATGTCAAGGAAGTGTTCAGTAATATTTTGTATCCCATGTTATAAGTTGTTACATAATGTACCTAATTCCCAAAGACACTTAAATTATTGATCTTTCAAGCTTTATTAAGTTCACTTTGATGTAATAAAACATGAATTAATGTGTAACAAAGAGTAGGGTTGTTTTAGAGACCATAAGTGAAAAGAATCGACCCAAATACCTTCTTAAACCGGTACCTGACTTGATATTCCACATACCCGAAGGGCATTATCGATCCCCATGGGCTAGCGACTAGCATCCAGGAATCGATAAACAACCATAGGGATCAATTTATCCCAACCTAAGGTTGTGACATTGAACACACATACACATATATAAATAGACAAAATTACAAGGAATATATATTTCATAACTAAAAGAAGATAGTGGAAACCAAAGAAAAACATGAGTAGAAAAATCTCCAAGTACAAGTCTAACTACAAAGGATTAAAAAAATTGGAAAACCAACTACGCCAGACAATTTCTTGGGAAAACCAACACCATCTCACTATCCATCTACCCAAACTTGGCTGAACGAAACTTCACCACCTCACTCTGGTTATTTTCCTTTCCCTACATCAAAAGATATAAAAATGCATACACACCACTGAAGAAGTGTGCAGGGTTTGGGATAAGAGTCTCAGTAGGATCCCACCCAGGTGTTCTATTACAAGTCTCTGTACAACAATTAAAGTATTCCCATTTTAAATAAAACATGGATTGATAATAAGTAAAGTAATTTTTATCAAAATCATGGTAAACATTTTCCATTTTCTAACAATTCCTAAAAAAGGTAGGTATATCAATTTTAAATTCAAAGAATGCATATCAAAAACCAAAAAAGTATAAAGCTAAAGCCTAGGTAAATCATGTGAAGGAACTCAATAGGTTATGTTAATAGAATACTCGCACCACAAAAAATGACTAGTGCACAACAAGTCCCTATAAAATTGGCCTAAGGAGCATAGAAGCACTCCATGAGTGAACTTACCAACAATTTCAAACAATTACCTAGAGAAACAAGCTTAGGGAGTAGAGAAAACCCCCATAAGAAAATCTCCCAATGGTAACATGGATTATGGACCTATAATAAACCTTGCACCTACATACCTAAGGCTTCCCATGTGCTATATTTTATAAAACATTTTAGTGCTTTGAAAATAACCCATTTTCCGTTTATAAAAAACCTAAGAAAAGCCAACTTTTATCACAGATCCATTTACACACACACACAAAACAATCATGACAATTTTTTTTATAAATCAATTTATAAAAATAATAGGAGAAATATAGTTCATCAACATAGGCTAGAGATGGAACCATCTACCTCAAACCCAGGGCTGCACACACCCACAAAGGATCCACCAACAGGAGAATGCAAAAATGAGAATGAAGGCACTAGAATCAATCTACACATTTTATAATTGATATAATTTACAAAAAGGGTTAGTGGATAAGAGGAAATGACACATACCTCAAGAATGTAAAACCTCCTCACCACAACCAATAATGGAAATAACCCTTGGAATGAGATCAAACCATGTATATAGAAGAATAAAAGAAGAAACATCACCAGGGATCAATGAAACTGATAACATAATGCCATGAAGTTACCATGGTCAACAGAATGAAGAATCAAAAAGGTCTACTCACCCAAAGAGATGAAAACGAACTGATATGGTGATCCAATGGCGAATGGATCTATTTAGATTGAATAGAGACTCCAGAAATCACCGAATAATCTTTCTAGGTCAAGATCCAAAAGAGCTGTGGAAGAATGAAATATTATATCATTCATACAACTCCCTAAAAAGTTATGCTCAGGAATTTACATGGTGTGTAATACATTTACAAGATGATCAATTAGAACAAAAACTAATCTCCTTTTTAATTAAAACCAACCTTTTAACATTACATTTTGTGCATCCATTACATGACATGTAATCCTTTTATGTTGTGCATATATCTCACTACTTGTGTCTAATAACCAAGTATATTTTGTGTAACAAATTTATACATTGTGTAATCTCCCAACATACAAAAAAAAAATCTTGAACCAACACGAGTGTCCTGTGAACTCCAGAAGAACCCCAAAAACCCATTAACACTTCTACACCGAAATTCCATTAAGTCAAACAAACATCCATCGCTGAACTTAATTCATTTTTCTCAGAAAATGTTATCTATCCTCAAGAGTCCCAAGACACACCCAATTTTATAGGAAAACAATTGGAGAGAAGGGGATTACCTGAAAATGGATTACTAGATGTTACAAACTCCCCACTATAATACTTTCTATCCCCGGTAATTCATTTTTAATAATAAAGTCCGATAAATAGGTAAGGTCGTTGATCCCTGATCAACAATTTGTTCTCCTAAGTCTCATAAGAATCTGATATGTGCCACTATAATAATCTGACCAATAGAACATACTTCCTACACAATACATTCACTTGAGAGTCTATGATCTCTACAAGAAGATCCACAATAGAAACATTTGGCTCTAATTCAATATCCTCCAAACTTAGAATGTGAAAGGTATCAGGATGGTACTTCCTGAGTTGAGATATGTGGAATATATCATTAATTCCTATCAACTGAGATAAAAATTCCAACCAATAAACAACCTTCCCAAGCCGCTCAATGAACTAAATTTTTTCATCATATCTCAGATCCAAATTTCCCTATTTTCCAAGCCAATGGTGAACCAACCAAGGAAAAACTTTCAGGAAAACTCATTCAGCTATTGAAAACTCCAAATGATAATGTTGTTGATCTGCATAAGATTTCCGTTGACTCTATGCTATAACTATACAATGATGTATATCCTTAATCCTCATAGGCGTCTCATGAACCATTATTAATCCGACTAAATAAGCTCCACCCACCTATTCCTAAAAAAGATATGACATGCACAAGTGACCATTAAAAGCCTCCAAAGGAGACATTATGATTTATGGATGAAAAATTATGTTATAATAAAAATCAACCAGTCCCGAATCATTATCCCAAGATCCACCAAAATCCAATACATAGGCATAAAGAATATCTTCCATAATCTGAATAACTTGCTTCATCTGACCGCCTGTTTATGGATGATTAGTTATACTCAATATAACTTGAGTCCCCATAGCCTCATGGATAATTCTCTATAAACTCAATGCAAACCTATAATCCCTGTCTGAAACAACGACATATGGAACTCCATGTAATGTCACAACTTCCTGCACATATAGCTTACCTAGATCATCAAATTTTCTGGTGTCATTGATTGGAATGAAATGTGATGACTTCTTCAACTGATCAATCACCACAAAAATAGTATTTATCCCTTAGGAAGTTCATGGTAATATAATAATAAAGTACATGGATACCACATCCTATTTCCAAATAGGAATCGGAAGAGACTAGAGAAAACAAGAAGGTTTTAAATGCTCTATCCTTATCTATTGATAGGTGTAACAATGGGACACATAATTAAAAATACCACACATCATACCCAACCACAAAAATTTCTATCTCATTTCATAATAAATCTTTATAGTTCCCAAATTAATGGACCATGAATAAATATGACAATCATACAAAACTAAGCTCCTTACAGATGCTATAATGACAAACTGATCCCCAAAACGGTCAAAATGGTCTCCCCACTATAAAGGGTTTCTCAAATTCCTTTAAAATTGACATCCTGCTACTAATTTTGTAGAATTGAATCAAGGAGAGATGATGATAATTGAACATTGGTCAAAACCATACTAAAAACATCCTCACGATCATCTAGATGAAACTAAGAAAAAATACCCATAAGGTTCCACTCTTCCTTCGATTCCAAAACAACTTGCAATTACACTTTCCTACTAAGAGCATCTGCAAAAAAATTACCCTTACCGAGGGTGTAGGAAATATCAAAGTGAAATGTCTAAAGGTATTCCACCCACCACCTATATCTAAGATTTAGGTCCTTCTGAGAGAAGATATAGCTTAAACTCTTATGGTTAGAAAAGACTATGAACCTTTCCCCCAAAAGATAATGTTATCAACACTTAAACACATACATAACTATAACAATCTCTAAATCATGAGTGGGGAAATTATTTTAATGAGGTCTAAGATTAATAAAGCTATAATCCACCACATAATAATCCCATATGATCACACAACCCAAACTAGTTCTAGAAGCATAAAAAACCCACATAACCCTTTATCAAACTTAGGTAATATTTGAATAGAAACCAATTTCAGAATTCTTTTCAATTTGTTGAACGTAGACTGACAATTTTCATCCCATAATAATTTAACCCCTTTCTTGGTAAGATCACTCAAAGGTGACAAAAACTTTAATAAATAATTTAAAAATCATTGATAGTATCCAACAAGGCCAAGGAATATTTGAATCTAAAAAACATTATGCAGATCTTCCCATGAAAAGATAACATTTGCCTTCTCAAGATATAATGATAATCCATGATTAGAAATCACATTCCATAATAATTTCACTTCTTTAATCCATAAGTTGTATTTAAAAATCTTTCCATACAAATGGTGATTTCTTAGGATTTCTAAAAACAAACTCAGATGGTTCCTATTCTTGCACTTAGATCTTGAGAAAACCAAAATGTCATTTATGAACATTACCACAAAAGTGGTGATATACTGATGGATTATTTGATTCATTAAATCCATGAAAACTGTAGGAGTATTAGTCAAACCAAATAGAATCACAAGATATTCATAATGTCCATACCTACACCTGAAAGGTTTATTTGGCATATCACACTCATGAACTCTAAGTTCATGATAACCCAAACAAAGATAAATATTAGAAAACCAATTTTCCCCTTTAACTGATCAAATAAATAATCTAGATGAGGTAAAGGATACATGTTCTTAACTGTTATGAAGTTCAACTTTCAATAGTACACACACAACCAGAGTGAACCATCTGCCTTCTTTTCAAAGAGAATCAAGGATTCCCAAGGAGAAACACTAGGGTGAACAAAACCCTTTTTCACTAGGTTTTCCAACTAAATCTTGAGTTATTTCATCTCTGTTGGTGCCATGTGATGCAAAGGTATTGATATCAGCAATGTTCTTGGAACCGATTCAATTGTAAAATCTACCGCCCACTCTAGAGGAAGTCCAAAGAAATCATTTGGGAAAACCTTAGGAAAACTCCAAATAATGGAAAGAATATCAATAATTAAAGAAACATCATTGGGATCAACTACAATAGTAGAAAACACATTTACGATCTTTGGGTGGGAAGGTCCTGTACATATAGACCTCAGATCCCACTCTCCTTGAAATACTTTTGATCTACCATCGATCGCAAGAATCAAAACAATTTGACTATATCAATCGACCTAATCTCGATGGAAAACAAGATAATCTATCCTGATGATGACATCAAACAGATCCCAATCAAGAATAAAAAAAATCCCAGACTAGCTCTATATCTATGATAAAAAACATAAAAGGACACCGAAACCCATGCTCTTTCCTCTCCTCAAGAGGTGTGTCTAAATCCATAACAAATGACATGTGTTCCATTGGAAGGTTAATGATATCAATAAAAAAACAAGATATAAATGTGTGGGAAACATCAGTATCAAATAAAGTAATCGCTACTGAGGATAAAATAAAATGGAACCTCTCACTTTCACTGCAACCACATCTACCTCCACTAGAAACTCATATACTACCTGAAAATGCTTCACTCCTAAGGCCTATGGATGGAACCCTGTAGTTTTTAAAGCATCAAACTACACCACAATAGCCTTTGGAACCGATGATCCTTGACCATATTGATCCATAGACATAGCCTAATAGAAATTCTACAAATGATCATAACACCAAAAACTATTACACATATTATAAGGAAAAGGAAAAGAATGTTGGGTGTATCTGATATTTCTATACAGATAACAATTTAGAGGCACACTACTAGATGTTACTAGAGATTCCAAAGAGGCATGCTACCAAGAACTACCTCCACCGCTACTTTAATGATCCCACTACTTCCTCTTTTTCCCTGGTGTTCCACTGAAGTCTCCATTGGGTGGAAGAGAAGGGGAAAAATATCAAATCTTTCCCACAATAATTATCTCTACCATCATTTTCCTATCTACTATATTTGCATAGTTTGAAATTTTCAGCACAAATACCAATGATATGATATCTAATCGCAAACCCTATAGGGGATTTTGAGCCTTCAAATGGTTATTATTTACAACATTTGGTGTAAAATGAACTAGATCAGTAAACCAATTGGTGTGTGTTGACTCTACACTCTCTCCTTACTGTAAGGAGAGGAACTACATAGACTTCACCAGCACCAGAAACTCTGGACAAAACTATTTGAAAATGAGAGTCTTGAAGCCCTTTTAGTCCAAGGCCACATGATTATCTATATGTACCATGTAATCCCACCTATTATTTCTAGGATCCTCAAGTATGGGTACTACACACCTCACCTTTATATTCCCAAGAATCTACCAGAATTTGAATATCTGATCATTCATGTCCAGCCAATCATACAGCTCTTGAGGTTCATTTGCAACTTTAAAGGACCGTTGCTTCTCATGCAAGAACTCCTGTGATCGATAACTTTCTCTTACAACTCTTGGATATACCTCAAAAACTATGTTTTGAACTTGTGGCACATTCTAGTCAACAACACAAACTACACACATGATTTATTCATTGAAATTATGATCCATCATAGGATTCCCTTGAGGAGTATCAGCTGCACCCTCCTAAGGAACTCATAGAACAAATCTTGGAGGCATACTACTGCACACTAAAATAGAAGAAATGATCAGGTAATAGAAAAATCTTAGTATAAACTAGAAAACCTATAGGTAAACACTAATATTAACATAAAGAACTCAAAACATGAGACACACATATCAATATCCCATGGTGACTTGAGCTTAGTCATGGTAAGAGTTGGATAGACACTTACTCCAATATACCTATCCAGTCCTATTAATATTATCTTCAGTCTAGAAAACATCCCAAGATAATGAATCTTGAGTACATACCATCTCTGATACCAAACTATAAGGAACCGACCTGAACACCCTCTCAAATTAGTCCCCAACTCGATACAACACATACCTGAAGTGTGTTCTCAATCCCCACGGGCTTGAAACCAGCACTCGGGCATCGAAAAAAACTAATGGTAATTATTTCACCCAACTTGAAGCAATTACATGGAACAAATATATATAAATATAAAGATACCAAAGCGGAAATAATATATATTCCATAACTGAAAGAAGGAAGCAGAAACCAAAGAAAAATAAGAGTAGAACAATCTCCAAGTAAAAGTCCAACCGTAAGAGACTAAAAAATTAAGAAAACCAACTAATATAGATTATAGCATGGTAAAACCCAAAAAATATCACCATCCATCTACCCAGACTCACTGAACAAAACCATGATTTCTCACTACGATACCTTGCCTTTACCTACATCGATATACATACAAAGGTATATGAACCACTGAAAAAGTGCATGGGGTGTGAGATAATAGGATCATTAGGATCCCACCCAGGTGTTCTATAACAAGTCTCTACGCAAAAATATGAAGTATTCTAATTTTAAATAAAACATGGCATGATAAGTAGTAAATAAATTTTTATTAAAAGCATGGTAAACATTTTCACTTCTCCAAAAATTCCGAAAAAAATATTGGTATATAAATTTTAAATTCAAAGCATACATATAAAAAACCAAAATAGTACAAAGCCAAAGCATAGGTAAATCACACCAAGGAACTCAATAGGTCAGGCTAACAGACTACTCATGCCATAACAAATGACTAGTGTATAACAAGTCCCTAGAACATAGGCCTAAGGAGTATAGAAACACCCCATGAGTGAACCTCCCGACAATATCAAAAAAGTCCCCAGAACAACATGCCTAGGGAGTATAGAAATCCCCATGAGAAAATCTCAGAATGGTAACATGGACGATGGCTCTAAGATAAACCTTCCACCTACATACCCAAGGCTTCTCATGTTCTATATTTCATAAATTTTTCCAGTGATTTGAAAATACCTCCTTTTCCATTTATAAAAAACCATGGGAAACCCACCATTTATCAAAAATCCATTCACACACACACAAAAAAATCATGCAAATTTAATTATAAATCAATTTATAAAAAGGATATGAGCAATACATCTCATCAACAAAGACTAGAGATGGAACAACCTACCTCAAACTAAGGGTTGCACACACCCACAAAGGATCTATCAACAGTAAAACACGAAAAGGATATTTGATTCCATAAAATCGATCTACAAATCTTAAAATTAATTCAATTTACAAAAAAGGGTTGGTGGATAAGAGTAAATTACACATACATCAAGAACGCACACCCATTTCACCACAAAAAACAAAGGAAATATCCCCTAGAATGAGATCACACCACAGATCTAGAATAAGACAATAGAAAACATCACCACAGATCGATGAAAATAATAACACAATGCTAAATTGTTACCATGATCAACACAACAAAGAAGTAGAATGTTCTACTCACCCGGAGAGATGGAAACCAATTGCTATAATGATCCAACACCAAATGGATCGATCTAGATCGAATAGAGACTCCAAAAATAATTGGATAATCCTTCTATATTGAGATCCAAAAGAGATGTAGAAGAATGAAATGAAATATCATTCTTATGGCACCATGAAAGGTTATTATCAGGAATTTACTTGGTGAGTAATCCATAAAGATCAAGTACGTCAAAAAACTTGTCACCTATTTAATTAAAACTGAAATTTTAAAATTACATATCATGTAACCATTACATGAAATGTAATCATTTTACACTTTGTACACATCTCATGACTTATGGATGGAGACCAAGTACATTTTGTGTAACCCCTCTACACATCGTGTAATTTCCCATCATATAGTAAAAAACTCTAGAACTAACTCAAGTTTCTTTCAAACTTAGGGAGAACCCCAAAAATTCATTAACACATTTACATATAAATTCCATTAATTCAAAAAAACATCCATCCCTGAAATTTAAGTCATTTTTCTCAAAAAATGTTCTCCATCCTTTGGAGTCCCAAGAAACAACAAATTTAATAAGAAAACAAGTTAAGAGAGGGGGATTAACTGAAAATGGTTAATGAGATGTTATAACAAGAACTGAAAATATTTGGCATCTCAGTACAAATGCATCTCAAATGCCCAACCTTGCCACACTATACATAAGTCAAAGGGCCTCTTCTAGGAATTAAAGGAGTTCTAGAGGATGAATTATTTCAATAACCACTATGAGAATCATCATGATTCCTCTTTCATTTAAAGTGACTCACATAACTAACATTGGGATAAAAAGAACTCCCTTCAACCCTGAATTACTAGACAAGTCAAGCTTAACCATCAACGTCCTATCCAATATGTCAGCATATGAAGTGAGATACACTAAGAAAAATAAAAATAAAAATAAGGTTGGATACCCATCTTGAAACATCGATCCTTCATCTTCCCATTTGATACCATCTCTAGTGAAAAAATGCACAAGCTCGGAAAACGGGTTCACATACTACATCACCGTCCAATCATCCTGTTAGAGGTTGAAAAAATCCCTATCATATTCTAGTACCATTGATTCTGGATAGAAATAATCAGTGAAAAGAATTATAGAGTCCCTCTACTCCAAACCCTCACATTTCTTCCCCATTAGCATCAAATCTCACAATCTCCTACCTGGCCCTTCCTGCTTGAAGGTGGCATAGTTAACCTAAATAGCTACAGGCGTCTCCAAAAAAAATGGTTCTATATCTTATTCAACTAATACTTAGACTCTTGAGTATAATTAGATCATTTGAAATCATATGACTTATAGAAAATAAACTCTTGATCATGATTATGAGATTCATCCCTCTAAGGTTCCACAATTGGATCCTGAACGAGAACCAGTGTAGGTGCTTATCCCAGATATTAGATAACATGCACAATAATCTCAACAAGATTCTAGTCCATAGGAGGATCTACTCACTATGGTTCACCGAAAAATTCCTCCCGGGGCCTTTTCAAATTTCTTCTTAGAGTCATGGCGCTACACAACATCAATAGACAACACTAAAGACATCAAAATACAACTCATATCAAAAACTCAAACAAGAGAAATGAGAATTTCAAACCAATTAGATAATATTTCAAGATTGGTTTTCAACATACCCAAATAAAAATATCGGAAAGGACTAGAATCAAATCAAAACATTCCTCAATGACACTTTTCTCAAGAACCCATGGTGACTTAAGGCTTGTTATGTTGAGATTTGGGCATACACTTTCTTGAAACTACCTCTTAAGTCCAGAAAATCCCACCTCTTTTCTACCAGGACAACAAGAACTGCATACTAACATCAAGGAAGGATGTTTAAATAGCACTTATGATACCACTTTTTCATGAACTAGTCCGTATACCCTAGTACCCTGATGTAAGAACCCAATTATTATTTAAGGTATAAATCCTTTACATTCTATAATTTCTTAATTTTAATGTTTGAATATGGACTAGAGTGGATTCCCATTGAGGTTATAGGGTTCTCATGGGTTCCCAGGGATAGTTTGGTACCCAAAACCCAACACTATGGGTGATAAATGATTGGCACACGGTTAGTTCAAACCATACAGGGCAGGCCACATGGTTTCAAAAACTATGTGAGGTGTGGATGAAGAGCAGGAGGAGGTTGCATGATTAGAATAAACTATGCAGTTTTGGCCTCATGCCTATCTGGAAACATATAAAATTTTGACAGTGGGTTTTGGCATAGTTTTCACTTAGTCAAAATATGTGGGTAAACCAGGCGCTATTCCCCTTCCTACATATAACCGTGCACGGTTAGTGCATGGTTTGTCAAAATATGTTCCTAAATCATGGAACCCATATATTTTGGGTAAAATAAACATTTTATCTTTAAAATTATATTAAACCTAAAATTAATTTCACTCTCCCTCCCACACAGAATACTCACCATTTAGAAGCTCCTCTTGGTGACTAATCTAGGAATTGCTACCGAGCCTCAATTTGGTACTAGATTAAAGTGATTTATGTCTTATAAAATACACATGAGTGATTTCTTAATTCCTTTTTAGTCATTCCTCATTTGTTTTGATATGAGATTCTCTATTTAGGTGTAATATAATATGACCAATTATTAGTTTTTTCATCATTTCTTTAATTTTCTTCTGATCTGAGCTGAATTAGGAGCCGATATTGAATGAGAAATCAACCACACACCTAAGGTAGGTGGTATTAGGCCTTTCTCTAAAAGTAGATTTGTTTATATATGCTGTTGTGATGCACACAAAATTTCCAGACATCACCTCAAATGAAATTGAATCCTTGAATCGCTAGGTATGGCCTTTATGATTAATGAGTCTTGTTTATGTTTGTATATAGATTGATAACCTATAATTAAATGGAACCACCCCTTGGGTGAGTTGGTTATATTAATGGAACACCATGGGTGCCTCTTGGAAATGGATTCATTTGGGCATGCCCTTTTACCCCTTGCCTTGGGATGTGATTTGTAAATGAAATTATAAATCAAGTTAATGAATTGGTTTATGAATCAAATTATGAATTGAATTCCAATGTGAATTTTGAATTTCATGTTGAATTGATTTATGGTAAGGGATAGATGGCCATGTCCCTTGTCCCATGCTATGTAAATGATTGATTAATCCTGAATTTCTCTTTTTATTGACATGCCCATGTAAGTTAAGTAGGGACTATGCCTTGTAGTAGTTTATTTAAGCAAGATAATTTTGTTATCAAGATTTTCCCATGTGAATTTTTGAGTGTAAAACATTACAAGATTGGCTCGGGCCTTTAACCACCCTTGGGATGAGGTTTGAGTTTCAATGTTCTTGGTTTGAACACGAAATGTTAAATGATATTTTTAATGGGATTGATCAATTGGGTTGAATTGGTAAAATGTTTATTATCCATGGGTGACACAATGATTGAAATGAGAATTCCATGGATGAACTCATTTAGCTATTGGATTTTATGCTCGAGTGATACTTGGTTTTACAAGGATGGACACATAAGGGCTTTGAGTATTATATGATGAGTGACACTTGGATTCTTCATGGATTTATAAGGACAGACTCAAGGAAATTTGATCATATATCACATGGATGATACTTGAGCTCCCTTAGTAGACCTCCAAGGATGGAATTGAGTGGTTGAGACTTTATACCACACCTAGAGTGATACCTGAGTTCTTGATGTTTTCCATGGATGGGATCATATGGTGTTGGTTCATATTACACCTAGAGTGAGACTTGGATTACAACTTAGTAATTATAGGGATAGACTTAGGTTCTAAATGAATAAAGAATGAATTGATTTATATGGTGTGTTTTCCAATACAAATCACAAGCTTGGATTCGAACATGACTTTAACTTCATGGATGGATTGTTTAGGCATACTTTGAACATGTTATATGGGGGACATCAAGCTTGAGTTGGATCTTGAGAATTATAAATTGAATGAGATTTAATTGTTAAATGAAATTGATTAAATGAAATAGGAATTACTATTAATTGACATAATTATCAATTTAATGAATTTGATTAAATGAATTGGATGTTAAATGAGAATATGGACTTAGAGGATGTTTTGTTCTGAGTACTTCCTTGAATTATTATTATTTCCTGCACACTATTGTTATATATATCTATATATATATATAGTCATTGACTAGATGGCAGAAAAATTAGGTGGTTGCCTATTGGGATTATGTCGCACACCCCGTTTGGGACACCTTTGGGTACCCAAACAGACTATATGAATGCAGGTATGAATATGGGAAAGTGACCAACTATAGGTTTTTGAGATTTATTTGGAGAAGGGGAGTATGAAACCAAGTTGAGGCTCATGATTTTAGCTAATATATTTTGGACTTTTTTTAATTTTGTTCCATGTATTGTACGCCTAACTTTTATATATGTTTTTGATGATTTATTAGAGACACATGACATATATCCTCATTATCCTTGTAACTAGGATTCCTTTTGATATTGTTAACTATTTCTATTGTGTATCTATTGTCTGCGTGATTTAATTCTTCTACTATTTGACTATTATTTCTATTTTGATATGTTATACTCTTTGTCACACTCGTAATTTCTAAATTATCTATTTTATTATTTTTCGGCGTTGGGTAGTTCGGTTTGAAGTCCGAATTAAATTTTTGGGCCCTTATTTCAAAACACACATTTTTGGCCTTGACAGCGTTCAGCGCGCCACTGTCAAAGCCAGGTGGCCTCGTCTGGGTCACCGTGTAGCCTCGATCGGTTCCCCGCCTGCCTGCCGATGTTCAACCAATTAAATTAAATGAATTAATAATGAATAAATAAAAATAAATGAGTGGTAAAATAAAAATAAAATAAAATAAGTAGAGTGATAAAAATTTAATGATTTTTTTGTGGATATTATTATAATTATTATTATTTGAGGTTATTATTAATTATTATTGATTAGTATTATTTATATTAGGGACCAAAATTAAGTTATTTTATTTTTTTATTACTCTTGTTTAGTTTATTATTTTTATTATTCTTCTTCTTATTATTGTTATTATTAGTGCTAGTGTTAAAAAATTAATATTATTATTAATATCATTAATCTTATTATTTTTAGGAATATAACTATTTCTAACCTTGTTAATATTATTATTATTGTTTATGTTTTAATTAACTTATTAATATGGACATCATTAACATTATTAGGCTAATATTGTTAATGTTTTTAATTTGAGAATATTATTATTTTGAATATGACTATTATTAGGACTATTTTTCTTAGTTTGTTAATTTTTTAATTTTTTATTTTAATATTATTCTTTTTTTAGGCTTTATGTTCATGGAATCCTTCCCCATACCCCTTGGCGTCATGATGTAGGTTCTTCCCCCTCTCCTCGGTTCTACTCACGCCCCGCATTGGCCGCTCCACCTCCCCGTGATGGCCCTCCTTCCTCTATCCGGTGAACCCCAACACATCTCCTGCTCTATCCGATCCTTCTTTCCAATCTCCCTCACACCCTATCTCTCACTCAGAACCACACAAACCCTCACTGGAGACCTCCCTTGCTAGCTTGCCCTTCCCATCGTGCGACCCCCTTGGCCTCTCCTCAGTCCGCCGCACCCTATGGCCGTCGACCCCCTCCTTTATCTCCCGGCAATCAGCCCACACTAACCTCCTCGCTATGCCCTGCCTGTTCTCTAGATACACCTCGTCGCAATGCACCTAGGTCTAGCCACCAGACCACCCTCCATCTCCTGGTGAGCATCATCCTCCTCTTTCTGGCCGATAAAACCTCCGGTGCCTTGCCCACTTTCCACGCGAGAAACTCCTCCCGTTTCCCCCCGTTTTCCCGTCAGATCCCTCCTAACCAGCCTGTCTGGAGCATCCCCTCTCAGACGGTGTCCTCATTTCTCTATTCCAACCAGTTTTTCCAGCATGAAACACCTTCTATGGGCTCCTCTAATCTCTGGCCAGCCTCCCGCAACCTCACCACTAGTGCGTTCTCCCTCGTGTAGTTGTTTCTTCAATTTTGGGGGTTGTCGGGTTAGGTTTTTAGGTTGTGGTTGGTTTAATTAATAATTAAAAGGGTCTCATATTTTGTTTTTAGGACATACCCATGTTTTTTGAGAGGTGCTTGATGTGCAATGGCCTTTTTGCAACATTTTTGCAGAGTTGCAACACATCGGTAGGTGGTTCCGCACTTACCATTATTTTATGAATTAATTTTCTTCTTAAATTAATTTATAATATTTATTAATTTGTTTTTTTAATGAGAATATAGTTTTTAAATGAAGTTGATATGTGTATATGATAGATGTGTGTTTTTTATAAACAACCATGCTGAATTGTTAATCTGCATTTTAAAAACTATGCAGATTTTGTTTGGGTTTAGCCTCAATATGCGTTGAGTCATATATGGGTGTTTGGTTGAATTTATAATATTTTGACTCATGCCTCATATACTTAAAATTGTTTCATAAATTTTCTAGTGAACTAGTGTATTAATTTAAATTAATTTAGCACAATTTTTAAGTAGTTTACATGCTACAAATGTGATTTTTGAATAAGTCTTGTTGTGCATTTGATTTGTTAGTAGAGTTTTTATGTGATGTTAAAGTGTTCTATTATGAAAACCTAAATTGAGATATTTATCAATGTTCTCAAGATTTTTCCTTTAGTTTGTTTGAATGTGAAAGAGCTGTAGTGTGTGTTTTGGGTGCGACATCAAAGTACATTTTATCATAAAAGAGTTTTAGAGTGCGTTTTGGTGTTTAAAGTCATGAGAAACGCTTTTGAAATTGTTCAATAAATTTTCTTGGTGGTCATCTAAGTGTAAAACTATTTTCTTTAAAATTTCAAGTGGTTTAATTGATGGTGTAAGGGATTCAGATGAAGTTCTAAAAAGATTTTGGGTGTGCGCTTAATTCAAAATGGGGATTTTGAGTGTTTTTTCATGTGTAAAGCTTAAAGATACTCTTTTAAAACTGACTTATGAAAATTTTCAAAGGGTTTATCAAGTTATATCCATGGTGCGAAGTTTTTTTGGATATGTTTTTGGTGTGCGTAGTATTTCAAAATGGCATTTGAGTGTGAAAATGATGGTTCTGTGTGTGTAAGTACTCTTTTTTGCTTTTTTTCCATAAATGTGACATGTGATATGATCTTGAATTTGAAAAACGGAATTGTTGGTTTAAATGTTATCTTGTTGTGCATGGTGTTTTGTTTGGATTATTTATGTGAGGTGCACCTGTTAAGATCTTCAAATTTGTCTGAGCACAAAGAGGGAAGTCTGGGTAGCTAGGAAGGTGAACTAGGACTAGTGGGCTTGTGTTCCAGAGGTGACTCGACCCGGTTTCACTGGTAGGACTGACGATTGCAACACTAACTAAACATATGATGACTCAGGGTTGTGGTTTCTAAGACACGTTTTTCTTAGGGTCTTGGTTTCTAAGCCACATTTTCTGAGGGTTGTGGTTTCTATGACACGCTTCACCAAGATACGAAGATCTAGGGACCCAAGCTAGCTAACACCCATGATGCCTCCTAATATTTGGTGCTGCTTGGTTACTTTACATTCATCGGTGTGACACTTTGGTTATTTTTAAAAGTATATGTGTGTGTCTGTTTTAATTTAATATTTTCTATTTGAAACAGTTTTCTTAAATCCTATTTTCTTTAAAAGGGTTAAAGTATTTAATTCTTCTCTTTAATTTGATTTGTTGTCTTTAAATCTAGTTTCATTTAAATCACCTATCATTAAAAAATTGTTTTCATTAAATAAATTTTAAGCATTTATTTCCCTTTTATCTATTTTATTGGAAAATGTATTCGTCTTTTAAATGGTTATGCGTGGAATCTTCTCTTGGTGGAACCCTACTGGGCTCTTGGCTCACACCCTACATACACATTTGGGTGTATGTAGGCCTTTTTCTTTGTGTGTCATAGGCTGAGACATTGTGCTTAGTGATGGTGGTTCTAGTTGGTGATGGTCATCTCATGTAGGTTTGCGTTTGTAGCTTGTGGATGTCGCACCTCTCTTGTTGCTTGGAGGTTTGAGTTAGAATTTTAGTTTCTTTCATTGTCATTACTTTTTGGATGTTGGTTCAAGTTGTAAATCTTTAAAATTGATTTTTGTTTAAGATTCAGTTTTTTTATCTTGTTGGTTGTCTTTCTGTATTTTATTTTGGGTAAATCGTTCCCATGTAATGTTTTGATACCCGAGCACTTGTATCAGCCTATTGGGATTTGGAATGCCCTTCAGGCCATGTCGTGGACCAGGTCGGGTGCCAAGTCGGATGGAGAACTAGCCTGGTTCATGACAAAATGGTTTCAGAGCTAGGTTTTCTCTCTTGGGTTGTGTACCTTTAGTATAGCGTCAGGTAAACCAAAGTTAAGGGTGTCGGAACTTGACGTTCTGGCTACGAGCAAGGTGCCTGGCCAGCACACCTCATGTCATGACTTGAGTTACCAGAGTAAGTTGAGGTTTTTCTGAGTCTTTGGTCCTTGCGGTTAATCTTGTCTAGGGGAAATGAAATGGGAGTAGGGTCAGTGGTCCCAATGAGCTCGTAGTGTCTGGAAAGCCATGTGGAGCTAGGGACGTTGTCCGAGAATACGCTTTGTGCCAATGGCATGATTGGCGTATGGCCGCCAACCATATGTCTCAGTCACCTAACGACACTAGTCTCCTCTTGCATCATGCCTCGTCTCTTTGTTTTGGATTCGTGGAAATCAATTTTCTAAGTAAAAATGATTTTCTCTTAGAAAATGTTTTCAAATGAAGCTGTTTAAAAATGAAATGATGTGTAAGGTTTGAAAAGTGTGGGTTGAATGTTTGGTTTTGAAAAATGGAAAGGTCTGGTTTTGATCCTTGGTGTTCTCATGGGAAACCACATGTATGGGTGTATATGGAAAGAGAAATGGTTAATGGAATGAGCGGATGAGTTCCTAGATGGACATGAGGTGGGTGCTGGTGTGGCATGATAACATGCATGTGTGAGGCCCATGGTACACTATTGGTGTTTGTGCAACCCACCAACTTTGTCCTTTTCCAAAAAGTTTTTTAAAGAAAAATATGGTGTTTTAAATAACCGGTGAATGTGTGGTGTGTCCTTGTGTTTTGGAAATGTTGTGTGTGAGGTGTTTCGAGCCAAGAATCCTTTTTAACTGATTTGTGTCTTGAGTTTGATTTTTTTATTTGTACGTTGGTGTGTAAGCGTGTGGTTAGTGCCTTCTTTTGAAAAGTGCTAAGAGAAACCCTTGCAGTGGTTTTCCCTTCACATTTAGTGTTCGCATATAGTATGTCTTGACCATTAGACCAGTTTGGTTGGGTCCGTGGTTTTCTTTCTTGACTAGTGAACGCCCCCCATAAAGCATTAATATTCGATTGAAGTGCGGCCATGGGAAATTTTCCATTGGATGACCCTCCAGTTGATCAAAGGACTCTCTTCCTGAATTCTATAATTGAACCCAACTCTCCTTTTTACAACTAAGAAGATCCTATCATAGTGGGATGCCATTTCTGAGGGGATTTGAAGGGATTTTTGGTCTCTTTGAGTTGTCTGAGTCATCAGGTATGACTTTTGACACCATTGTCTCTGAAGATCCCCCTGGAAATGGTGAAAGGAATTCCAGCAGTGAAGGGTGAAGGCGGTTCAGAATTATCGGTGTTGGCCGATGTTTTGAAAGGCTTGTAGTGCTTTCATCGGCCGCGAGGGTCATGTTTGGTGACGTCTTGCAGTGTGAGTTCTCTTCAAAGTGAAAAGTTAGATTTCATATAACCCTTTGGGAATCCCTATTTTTATAGGAGTGTGTCCTCCTTTTAGGGAGTTCTAATTTTACTGTTCAATGGAGAGTGTTTGTTGTGCATCTTTATTTCTTAGGTTTCTTTCTTAGAGTGAAGAGGTCATGCATGTGCATCATCTAAGCACCTATTTTGGTGGATGTGATGCGAGTGAGTGGTTGGATGTTGTGGTGTGTTGTGGTTGTTGGAATTGTCTCAGTTGTGGTGTGGTTGCATGTGGTGCCCAAAAGGAGAAGCTCCGTTCGATAGTTTTCAATTCCTGACTATGAGGTAGGAGATGCTTCAAACATCAGGGCTCCAGCCAATGGCCTCAGAGTGAAACTGGCATGTGGTCTGGAACCCCCGGAGTGTTTGGACCCCAGCTTTACTTCTATCATCAGTGTTGAAGGGGAGGGGAGTTTAAATAGTTTCCTATAGTTGTTCCGTTCCGAATGACCTGTTTGGGTGTGTGAGGTTTTCTGTGGCTATGAGGAAGTGTGGTCATCTCATTACCTTAAATCCTTGGTGGTTTTATCCCATCAGATATAATTGCTTTTAGTGGAACTTATGAGGTTTGTTGGTTAAATTGGTTTCAAATTTGAACGGTGCTCATCCCGGGATGTTGAGATGCTAGTTTGTCTTAAATTGTGGTTTTGATTCCTGATGGTTGGGTCCCACCCTCCCCGCCCTTTTGGTGGAGTGTCGGGTCAGTACTGGGAAGCCTCTATGTTCTTGTGTTTTTTTTGGGTGCGAACAGTTGTGACACCCATTGAGGGTCTCGCTAAAACCCCGTAGAAATAAACCGATATTACCCTATTCTTATGATGGGGAGTCCGCCCGAGCATCCCCGTGTCTTTTTTCCAATCTTGTCTCGAGTGTCAGTAGGTTTCTAATGGTGGGGGAGCCCCTTCAGGCTTTCCCTATGTTGGCCTTTTGGTCATATTCCTAGAGGGGACTTGGTAGTAGGTGATAAGAGTGTTCTTGGGATGTGGTTTGAACTTGTTTGTTCAATCCAGAAAAAAATGTGGTTTTCATTCTATGGTACTTGAGGTGTCTTGGTTTGTGAAGTTGGTTCTGATGAGTGAAAGAGTTCCTATCCTAGATCAATCAACTGGAGGTGTTTTAACCCTTTAGGGCAGGTGACACATAGTGAAAAGCCTTTTACGGGTTTCTATAGGTTGTCGTTTAAGTCACTTTATCTGAGCATGGTGTGTCTGCCTCTTCACTCGTTTTTCATAGGAATTATTTTCAAACCTTAAGGGGGTGTCGCTTCCTCTTTGGGGGTTCAGACTAGGTTGGGGATTTTCGAGGATGAAAACCGCTATGGTGGGGAAAATTGTCACACCCGTCATTTCTAAATTATCTATTTTATTATTTTTCTGGGCATCGGGTAGTTCGGTTTGAAGTCTGAATTAAATTTTTGGGTCCTTATTTAAAAACGCACATTTTTGGCCTTGACAACGTTCAGTGCACCACTGTCAAAGCCAGGTGGCCTCGTCTAGGTCACCATGCGGCCTTGCCCGGTTCCCCGCATGCTTGTCGATGTTCAACCAATTAAATGAAATGAATTAATAACGAATAAATAACAATAAATGAGTGGTAAAATAAAAATAAAATAAAATAATGAGAATGATAAAAATTTAATGAATTATTTTATGGTTATTATTATTATTATTTGAGGATATTATTAATTATTATTTAGTATTATTGTTATTTATATTAGGGTTGAAAATTAAGTTATTTTATTTTATTTTATCACTCTTGTTTAGTTTATTATTATTATTCTTATTATTCTTATTATTGTTATTATTAGTGATAGTGTTAGAAAATTAATATTATTATCAATATCATTAATCTTATTATTTTTAGGAATATAACTATTGCTAACCTTATTAATATTATTATTATTGTTGATGTTTTAATTAAGTTATTAATATGGACTTCATTAACATTATTAGGTTATTATTGTTAATGTTTTTAATTTGAGAATATTATTATTATGAATATGACTATTATTAGGACTATTTTTTTTTACTTTTTATTTTAATCTTATTCTTTCTTAGGGTTTTGTGCATTGGATCCCTTCCCCCTTCCGCTTGGAGTCGCACAGCAGGTTCCTCCCCCTCTCCTTGGTTCTGCTCACGCCCCGCATTGGCCGCTCCACCTCCTGGTGATGTCCCTCCTTCCTCTATCCGGCAAACCCCAGTGCATCTGCTACTCTTTCTGGTCCCTCTTTCCCATCACCCTCGTACCCTATCCCCCACTCGGAACCACACAAACCCCCTTCGAAGTCCTCCCCTTCCAGATTCCCCTTCCCGTCGCGTGAACCCCCTTGGCCTCTCCTCATTCTGCCGCACCCTATGGACGTCGACCCCCTCCTTCATATCCCGACCAGCAGCCCACGCTGACCTCATCGTCGTGCCCTGCCCATTCTTGGGATACACCTCATCATGACGCACCTAGGTCTATCCATCAGACCACCCTTTATCTCCTGGTGAGTCACATCCTCTTCTTTCTAGCCTGTGACTCCTACGGTGCCTTTCCCACTTTCCACACAACCAACTCCTCCTGTTTTCCCCCATTTTCCCATAGGATCCCTCCTACCCAGCCTGTATGGCATGACCCTCTTGGCCGGTTCCCTCATTTCTTTATTCCAACCAATTTTCGAGCACGACAAACCTCCGATGGGATCCTCTAATCTCCGGCCAGCCTCCCGCAGCCTCGTTACTGGTGTGTTCTCCCTCATCTAGTTGTTTCTTCAATTTTGGGGATTGCCGGGTTAGGTTTTTAGTTTGCAGTCGGTTTAATTTTTGATGTAAAGGGTTTGATATTTGGTTTTTAGGACATACCCATGTTGTTTGAGACGCGCTTGATGTGAAGTGGCCTTTGCGCACCATTTTTGCGGAGTTGCAACACATCTGGAGGTGGTTCCACACTTAACCATTATTTGATGAATTAATTTTCTTCTTAAATTAATTTATCATATTTATTAATTGGTTTGTTTAATGCGAATCTAGTTTGAAATGAATTTGATATGTGTACATGATACATGTGTATTTTTTATGAACAACCATGCTGAATTGGTCATCTTCATTTTACAAACTATGAAGATTGTGTTTTGGTTTAGCGTCAATATGCATTGAGTCATATATGGGTGTTTGGTTGAATTTATAATATTTTGACTCATGCAAAATATACTTAAAATTGTTTCATAAATTTTACAGGGAACTAGTTTGTTAATTTAAATTAATTTAGAACAAATGTTAAGTAGTTTACATGCATTAAAATTGATTTTTAAATGAGTCTTGTTGTGCATTTGATTTGTTAGTAGAGTGTTTATGTGATGTTAAAGTGTTATGTTATGAAAACCTACATTGATCTATTTATCATTGTTCTCAATATTGTGAATTTAGTTTGTTTGAATGTGAAAGAGCTACAGTGTGTGTTTTGGGTGTGGTATTAAAGTACATTTTTTTATAAAAGAGGTTCAGAGTGCATTTTGGTGTTTAAAGTCATGTGATTTTTTTTGAAATTGTTCAATAAATTTTCTTCTTGGTCGTCTAAGTGTAAAAAAATTTTCTTTAAAATTGAAAGTGGTTTAATAGATGGTGTAAGAGATGCATATGAAGTTCTAAAAAGATTTTGCGTGTGCGCTTAATTCAAAATGGGGATTTTGAGTGTGTTTTCATGTGCAAAGCTCGGAGATACTCTTTTAGAACTAACTTATGAAAATTTTCAAAGGTTTTATCAAATTATATCCATGGTGTGAAGTTTGTTTGGATAAGGTTTTGGTGTGCTTAGTATTTCAAAATGGAATTTGGTTGTGAAAATGATGGTTCGATGTGTGTAAGTACTCTGTTTGTCCTTTTTCCCATAAATGTGACATGTGATATGATCTTGAATTTTAAAAATGGAATTGTTTGTTTAAATGGTATCTTGTTGTGTGTGATGTTTTGTTTGGATTGTTTATGTGAGGTGAACCTATTAAAATCTTGAAATTTTTTTGAGCACAAATCGGGAAGCCTGGGTAGCTTGGAAGGTGAACTAGGACTAGTCGGCTAGTGTTCCGGAAGTGACTCGACCCGGTTTCACTGGAAGGAATGACGACTGCAACACTAACTAAACATATCATGATTGAGGGTCGTGGTTTCTAAGCCACGTTTTTTGAGGGTCGTGGTTTCTAAGACACATTTTCTGAGGGTTGTGGTTTTAAGCCACACTTCACTGAGACACGAAGTTCTGGGGACCCAAGCTAGCTAACACTCATGAGGCCTCCCCCATATTTTGTGATCCTTGGTTACTTTATGTTCATCGATGGGACACTTTGGTTATTTTAAAAAGTAAGTGTGTGTGTGTTTTTGTAACGCCCCGACCCCAGCTACCCAGAGTCGGTGCATTACTTCGTAACATTGGCATGATCACAAAAGATCAAGTCTCGAAAGACCGATTAGTTTAGTAGCCTTGGAAACACTAGATACATTCGTAAACGTTACATTACATCATAAAGTGAAAAACTACAATAACAAAGTCTCCATAGTCCACACTCATATCTTCTTCTGACTATCCCTGCAGGTCATTCATAAAATACTTCTTCACATCCTGGAAAATATTAAAACATTGAAAGGGGTGAGCTCAGATGCTCAGTAAGGATAACAATATTGCGGAAGCTTTCATAAATAAACATAAACATTTAAGGCAATGTATAACTAAAACAAAAGCCTTTTTAAACTTGAACATCAACATAATATGGCAAAAGTAAAATGAGATAATGCCATTTACTTCTTCACATGGATATTCTACTGGTCGAATAATCACATGCAATATCAATAACCACTTTCATAATGATGGAATGCATAATTCCAGACTATCATAACCACGTAGTCAAGGCCTCGTGCCAAGACCACAAATAAGATTTTGTCAAGGCCTTGTGCCAAGACACTAGTTTGTCTCATGAGACCTGCCGATGCATCGAGGAGCTATAGCGGGCTCCACCCGTCACTTATTAAGTCCAATTCATTCCTCATATGAATAGGTTTAAACATATCATAAACCATAACATAATCGTATCACATAAAACATGCATAAAGGAAACATAACATTTCCACATTTCAATCACAAGATATCAATACAACACTTTGATATGATAAAAACACTTTCAAAACCATTTTTAATACCAAAATAAAAGAAAGTTAAAACTTTGTATTTATTTTTCATTAAAAAAAATGATGGCTTGTAGAGGAAGCCGAAACTCAAATAATGGTCACGGCGGCGGAGAAGTCATTGTCGCCGCATAAGTACGGAAAGAAAAACATTCCCTTTTGTCGTTTAGCAAAATGCTTCGTATAAAAAGATTCCTTTTGAATAAATGTAAAAGTCAAAGGGGTTTATACACCGTATAAAAGAAATTTGTGTATAAAACAAAATATGCCTCAATGAAAGGAGATTGAGACGAAGTCCTTAAAAAGATCATTTTTAAAATAGAGTAGATATATTATGTGTATTCACTATAGGTACACATAAAGAAAGTAAAAATACAAAATAGGACATAATAACATCATGACATAATTTGAAAGTAGGAGATTAACCCAAAGAATGGAAATTGGGTTAAGAAGTTCCCTTACCTCGTGTCTGACTTGACTCAACCGTTCTTTAACCTCCTGAATAATAAACTAGAGTTAATATATACCTTATTAAGAACCATTTTCAATTTCATTATCCTTATTATATCACTTATTACAATGATATGAACATTATGTAATTATTTAAGTTAATAACGGTCATTTTGTCGATCTTTGGTACTTGAGTCAACAATAAGCTTCTTATAATTACAAGTTGTTTATGTGGTGAAATATCCATTATATCCAGAATTATATTAATGATTTAGATGTCATATATATCTTATATATCCAGTATATACATTCATTTATAATATTACGTAACATTTAGAGGTAAGAAATGAAATGCACCGTTCATGGAGACGGTAAGCCGTACGTACGCATGAACGCTACTTTCATTTCAATTTCATATTTAATGGAACTAAATCATAATGATATAAATGTATAATATAATTCCAGTATAATATAGTGTATAATACCATTTACTCCATCCTTTATACATCCCACATATGGCATTAACGATTCAAATCACTTTGAGGGGGCGGTAGTCCGCACTTCCTAAAATGAAATTATCGCGTTTTACCCATAATGGAAATCATAAAGTAAGACATAAATGAGAAATACCGAAGCATAAGTAAAACATAAACATATTATATATCATATATAAAAATAGTGACATCTTAATGGCCACCTTTGAAGGTGTTATATGAGTGTTGAACAATCATCGTTTCGTGAGGCAGAAATTCGCCATCCACAGAAACCGTATGTTCTTTAACCATTAGATGTAGGTGTGTGTAAGTGTAGCTCGAATAATTCTTATAACAACATAATAGTATATTTAGGATACTGGTGTTGTTACAAAAGAATTGAATAAAAAGAGTTTAGGGGGTTGGAGAAGAAAAATAAAACAAAACAACATTAGAAAAGACATTACCTCAAAATCGGGTAACTCTTTTTGATTTGAGCCAAAGGCTTCCTTGGGAAGAGTTCTGCCCAAAGTGAGGCTTCTATGAGTAAGAGGGGGAAGTTGGGAGAGTATTTGGGCAGAGTTTGGCCAAGCCAAATGGCTTGAAAGTGTAAATGAGGTGGGAGAGGTGGGGGCCTTTTATAAGTGGAGAGGAGGGGCACTTTTGGAAAGATTGAAATGTTACATTATTTCAAAATGCTTTTCGGATTCTAAAGGTCCCACACTTATATAATTCGAGGCTAAGGTGATAAGGTTTCGAAATCTCCTCATCCAATTGGCTTTGGACAAGTGTAAGCCTTGGATTTTTCATTATCTTCTCATTTTATTTAAATCGTTAAATAATGAGGTCATCGCCACATCATAATGATGTCATAAATAATTTAATTTATTTAATGTCTAAAAATTATAAAACAAATACTATGATGTAGGAAATCTTTTTAGATTTCTAATGAATATTTATAGTCAAAATTTGGACTTGTGTAACCCTACTTAAAAATTGATTTAGTAAAACAATTTATGTTAGTGTCATTTTCACTTTAACATTAAATAAAAAGTAATTTATGTTATTTCCCAACAAAAGTGGATCCATGGGGTCCCCAAGTTAGGCCATGGCTTTTCTTGGTCTGCCATGACACAACCAATGAGGTTGGGACATGTGTCTAGATCATTTAATATTATTAAAGTATTATTTATACCTTAAACTACCCTAATTACCACTAATCGCGATTAAGAACTTAATAAGTTACTATTCACCCAAAAAATTATTTTAATCTCATTGAACCACATTTTACTTCTTAATGACAACCATGTATGTCGGATTTTTGAAAATCAAATCACAGAAGTGGTAATATTTCATTTAAACGAAAAAATCAGTTATTTAACAACCACTTAGTGGTTTCACTATTCATCAAAAATTGAAGTTTTTCAGAACAATGCCAAAATTTCACCCTAAGCTATAATTGATATTCCGAATTCAAAAATGATGCCTATTTTACAAAATTCCAAACATATAAGTTGCATTAATTAATTTTATAATTAATTCCCGCTGTTACAACAAATAGCGTGTTTTTAAGAAACAATTTATATCAAAAGATTGGCAATTGTTTATGTCCAATTTCAATGTTAAATTAATTCTAATGACCACCATTGGATAAAATGGTAAAAATATATTCTAATTATACTCTAAAACCACTCAATAGTATAATTTATCACTATGAATTATTTTGATTAAAAAAGTTGTTTTAAGTATTTTTCACTATAAAAATTTGGAAGTTCTCGGAAAATTACAAAAAATTCAACATAGGCTAATTTCAATATTAGGAATACAAAAATGAAGTCCATTTTGAAATATAAAATTTCTATAATTTTAAAAAGTGGTTATTACTATTCATAACGGCTACTTTGTTTTGTCGCGATGTTTTAGAACTCGAAGTTGCGTACAATGCAAGCTATTGCATTATTGAAAGAGAGGCGTATCGTGGAAGCTCGGGGTGTTACATTCTCCCCTCCTTCAATAAATTGCGTCCTCGCAATTTGATATTTTTCTTTAAAAATAAGAGGTTGAAAATAGAAAATACCTTTTTGGAAAACCCACATCGGAAATAAGGTTAATAAATATATAACATTAAAAGAAAGCAGGATAATTACAAAGGTCACCCGATATAGCCCATTCTAGGATTATATAAAAATATGGATATGGAGGAGAAACAAACCATCAAGGTCTGATGGAGAGTTATAGAAAACAGGATTAGGAGAAAGTTTAACCACAAGAAAATCACAAACTTGTGATTGGTTAAACGGTCATTGAATCCCCAGTTGGAAAAGTTAACCGACAACATTTTTGTTTTAAGTTACCTTTTATAATGTTGAGGAATTTATTTAGGAGATTTACTAAGAACGTAAGGGAATATACATACTTGTTATGTATACTTTCATTCGTTAAGAAATTTTTACCACAAACCCAACTTTTACTCCAAATGGTAACGGAACTCAAAAATATTCTATTTATCCTAATTGTATAAGGTTCCAAATGTTAACACATACCATTTAGATTAGTAAAACGATTTTGTAATAACCAGGGACTTCCTGTAGGCTAGTGGTAGGAAATAAAGGCTTGTCGCACTATGGTTGTGGGTTCGATTCCTGTAGCTGTGTCCGACGCGACGGGTTATTCCCCACCCTGCAGGTTGTCCTTTTCCTAAAAACATAGTACTATACTATTCCAAAAATAATCTTCATAAATGTTTTAACCTTAAACAATACTATCCAAAGTTCAACTTAATCCACTCCAACCTTTATAGTTATCCAAAATACCTTCATCCAGACTTTCTCTAAAAGGTCTCTAAATTCCAAAATCAATTGTAACATCAGATTCCCCAAACAAAGAAAAGTTTCTCTTATTGTCACATACTAAAAATATGATTACCTTAATCATATTAAAACCTTACTGAAATCAAAAAGTACTGCAGTACAATCCATATATATATATTACATTATTCTTATAACCAGAATATAATCCTTGAGTCCAAAAGCACCAATACATTAGTTATTCTGCTTCAACTGTAGTAACAGCATAAGATTGTCCTTGATCCCTTGGCCTTTTCTGAGGTAAGTTTCCCTGACGCTTAGGACATTCATTTGCATAATGACCCATTTCTCTACAATTGTAGCATTCAACTTTGACAGCCTCTTTCTTTCCCTTGCAATCACGAGCCTGGTGACCCTTTTCTCCACATTTATAACAAACTCCCATTCCTTTTAGGCAAGTACCAGGGTGATTCTTCCCACAATTATCACATAATGGAAAATCCTTCTTTCCCTTTTTCCCTTTATCTGTCTCTTGTTCCACCGTTCTCTTCTTCTCTTGCTTTACTTTGTTGTCATAAGACTTAGAGAATTCCTTTTCTGTCTTGATAGCACACGAGACAATATCTTCGTATGATGAGAAGGATTGTGATACCAAAGCTCGACGGAGAAATGGTTTTAACCCATCAAAGAAACGATCAATCTTACTCCTTGGGTTACGTATGTAATCTGCAGCATACCTTGCTAACCTTGTAAAGTTAGCCTCATACTTTGCGACATTCTCATCCTCCTTCTGCCTCAGACTCAGAAATTGCCTTTCCATATCTGCTCGATGGTCACGAGGAAAGTATTTTTCTAAGAAAAGCTCTTTGAACTCCCTCCATTCCATATTCGATACGTCATCATCTTCCTTTGTGTTTCGAATCAGCGACCACCACTGATCGGCATCTCCAGTGAGGCGGTAAACTGCCATGACAACCTTCTCCCTTTCACTACTCCCCAAGGCATGGAATATTTTCTCTAAGGAATTTATCCATTGCTCAGCTACTATAGGATTTGTACCCCCATTAAATGTTGGTGGTTGTTGCCTCATGAAACGGTCTAGCATTGATCCTCCACGTTGCGGATCAGGGTGCTCCATACGAGTAAGGTTGTTATTCATAACCTGCGTGAGTTGTCCCAGTATGGTAATAAGTTGATCAGCACCAGTTGTATCTCCAGGTCCACAATAATTATCTTGAGCAGGAGGGCAATCCCTACACGGAGTTCGTGCATTGATACAGTTTCCATTCCTTCTACTAGGCGCCATTTCTAAACAATGGCATAAACTAGATTAGTTTATGAATCAAAATACATAATTCCATACTTGTAAAATACTTAACATAAATTGAACTATTTATGGATATAATCCATAATCATAAAAAGGTTTTATTTGAGGAAGTATATACTCATAACCGTTCATAGTGGTTTGTAAAGAAAATGAGAATTATCCTAAGCATATCCCCCGGGAGTGTCGTAACCAAGAGTGCAGCAAGGCCCGTTGTCGTGCACCAGTTCCCATTCGAGTCTAGCTCAAAGCGGTGTTTTTGGGTTTTACCCCTAGGTACATCTGTGCCAGAGCCGCCTCTACCAGCTCGTATCCAGACAGGGATGTATTGCTCGGAAAACTCATAGCATCTCTATAATACCAAAATTCTAGGAAGTTCTTCTATACTAATCCTCAAAGTCTATCTTCGGGCTATGTGCTCTAATCAAGGTTTATCTAAATCTAGCTTCCAAGGTTAGTACTAAACTGCCTCTGATACCAACTGTAACGCCCCGACCCCAACTACCCAGAGTCGGTGCATTACTTCGTAACATTGGCATGATCACAAAAGATCAAGTCTCGAAAGACCGATTAGTTTAGTAGCCTTGGAAACACTAGATACATTCGTAAACGTTACATTACATCATAAAGTGAAAAACTACAATAACAAAGTCTCCATAGTCCACACTCATATCTTCTTCTGACTATCCCTGCAGGTCATTCATAAAATACTTCTTCACATCCTGGAAAATATTAAAACATTGAAAGGGGTGAGCTCAGATGCTCAGTAAGGATAACAATATTGCGGAAGCTTTCATAAATAAACATAAACATTTAAGGCAATGTATAACTAAAACAAAAGCCTTTTTAAACTTGAACATCAACATAATATGGCAAAAGTAAAATGAGATAATGCCATTTACTTCTTCACATGGATATTCTACTGGTCGAATAATCACATGCAATATCAATAACCACTTTCATAATGATGGAATGCATAATTCCAGACTATCATAACCACGTAGTCAAGGCCTCGTGCCAAGACCACAAATAAGATTTTGTCAAGGCCTTGTGCCAAGACACTAGTTTGTCTCATGAGACCTGCCGATGCATCGAGGAGCTATAGCGGGCTCCACCCGTCACTTATTAAGTCCAATGCATTCCTCATATGAATAGGTTTAAACATATCATAAACCATAACATAATCGTATCACATAAAACATGCATAAAGGAAACATAACATTTCCACATTTCAATCACAAGATATCAATACAACACTTTGATATGATAAAAACGCTTTCAAAACCATTTTTAATACCAAAATAAAAGAAAGTTAAAACTTTGTATTTATTTTTCATTAAAAAAAATGATGGCTTGTAGAGGAAGCCGAAACTCAAATAATGGTCACGGCGGCGGAGAAGTCATTGTCGCCGCATAAGTACGGAAAGAAAAACATTCCCTTTTGTCGTTTAGGAAAATGCTTCGTATAAAAAGATTCCTTTTGAATAAATGTAAAAGTCAAAGGGGTTTATACACCGTATAAAAGAAATTTGTGTATAAAACAAAATATGCCTCAATGAAAGGAGATTGAGACGAAGTCCTTAAAAAGATCATTTTTAAAATAGAGTAGATATATTATGTGTATTCACTATAGGTACACATAAAGAAAGTAAAAATACAAAATAGGACATAATAACATCATGACATAATTTGAAAGTAGGAGATTAACCCAAAGAATGGAAATTGGGTTAAGAAGTTCCCTTACCTCGTGTCTGACTTGACTCAACCGTTCTTTAACCTCCTGAATAATAAACTAGAGTTAATATATACCTTATTAAGAACCATTTTAAATTTCATTATCCTTATTATATCACTTATTACAATGATATGAACATTATGTAATTATTTAAGTTAATAACGGTCATTTTGTCGATCTTTGGTACTTGAGTCAACAATAAGCTTCTTATAATTACAAGTTGTTTATGTGGTGAAATATCCATTATATCCAGAATTATATTAATGATTTAGATGTCATATATATCTTATATATCCAGTATATACATTCATTTATAATATTACGTAACATTTAGAGGTAAGAAATGAAATGCACCGTTCATGGAGACGGTAAGCCGTACGTACGCATGAACGCTACTTTCATTTCAATTTCATATTTAATGGAACTAAATCATAATGATATAAATGTATAATATAATTCCAGTATAATATAGTGTATAATACCATTTACTCCATCCTTTATACATCCCACATATGGCATTAACGATTCAAATCACTTTGAGGGGGCGGTAGTCCGCACTTCCTAAAATGAAATTATCGCGTTTTACCCATAATGGAAATCATAAAGTAAGACATAAATGAGAAATACAGAAGCATAAGTAAAACATAAACATATTATATATCATATATAAAAATAGTGACATCTTAATGGCCACCTTTGAAGGTGTTATATGAGTGTTGAACAATCATCGTTTCGTGAGGCAGAAATTCGCCATCCACAGAAACCGTATGTTCTTTAACCATTAGATGTAGGTGTGTGTAAGTGTAGCTCGAATAATTCTTATAACAACATAATAGTATATTGAGGATACTGGTGTTGTTACAAAAGAATTGAATAAAAAGAGTTTAGGGGGTTGGAGAAGAAAAATAAAACAAAACAACATTAGAAAAGACATTACCTCAAAATCGGGTAACTCTTTTTGATTTGAGCCAAAGGCTTCCTTGGGAAGAGTTCTGCCCAAAGTGAGGCTTCTATGAGTAAGAGGGGGAAGTTGGGAGAGTATTTGGGCAGAGTTTGGCCGAGCCAAATGTCTTGAAAGTGTAAATGAGGTGGGAGAGGTGGGGGCCTTTTATAAGTGGAGAGGAGGGGCACTTTTGGAAAGATTGAAATGTTACATTATTTCAAAATGCTTTTCGGATTCTAAAGGTCCCACACTTATATAATTCGAGTCTAAGGTGATAAGGTTTCGAAATCTCCTCATCCAATTGGCTTTGGACAAGTGTAAGCCTTGGATTTTTCATTATCTTCTCATTTTATTTAAATCGTTAAATAATGAGGTCATCGCCACATCATAATGATGTCATAAATAATTTAATTTATTTAATGTCTAAAAATTATAAAACAAATACTATGATGTAGGAAATCTTTTTATCTTTCTAATGAATATTTATAGTCAAAATTTGGACTTGTGTAACCCTACTTAAAAATTGATTTAGTAAAACAATTTATGTTAGTGTCATTTTCACTTTAACATTAAATAAAAAGTAATTTATGTTATTTCCCAACAAAAGTGGATCCATGGGGTCCCCAAGTTAGGCCATGGCTTGTCTTGGTCGGCCATGACACAACCAATGAGGTTGGGACATGTGTCTAGATCATTTAATATTATTAAAGTATTATTTATACCTTAAACTACCCTAATTACCACTAATCGCGATTAAGAACTTAATAAGTTACTATTCACCCAAAAAATTATTTTAATCTCATTGAACCACATTTTACTTCTTAATGACAACCATGTATGTTGGATTTTTGAAAATCAAATCACAGAAGTGGTAATATTTCATTTAAACGAAAAAATCAGTTATTTAACAACCACTTAGTGGTTTCACTATTCATCAAAAATTGAAGTTTTTCAGAACAATGCCAAAATTTCACCCTAAGCTATAATTGATATTCCGAATTCAAAAATGATGCCTATTTTACAAAATTCCAAACATATAAGTTGCATTAATTAATTTTATAATTAATTCCCGCTGTTACAACAAATAGCGTGTTTTTAAGAAACAATTTATATCAAAAGATTGGCAATTGTTTATGTCCAATTTCAATGTTAAATTAATTCTAATGACCACCATTGGATAAAATGGTAAAAATATATTCTAATTATACTCTAAAACCACTCAATAGTATAATTTATCACTATGAATTATTTTGATTAAAAAAGTTGTTTTAAGTATTTTTCACTATAAAAATTTGGAAGTTCTCGGAAAATTACAAAAAATTCAACATAGGCAAATTTCAATATTAGGAATACAAAAATGAATTTCATTTTGAAATATAAAATTTCTATAATTTTAAAAAGTGGTTATTACTATTCATAACGGCTACTTTGTTTTGTCGCGATGTTTTAGAACTCGAAGTTGCGTACAATGCAAGCTATTGCATTATTGAAAGAGAGGCGTATCGTGGAAGCTCAGGGTGTTACAGTTTTAATTTAATATGTTCTATTTGAAATATTTTTCTTAAATACTATTTTCTTTAAAAGGGTTCAATTATTTAATTATTCTCTTTAATTTGAGTTGTTGTCTTTAAATTCAGTTTCATTTAAATCACCTATCATTAAAAAAATTGTTTTCATTAAATATTTTTTAAGTATTTATTTCCCTTTTATCTATTTTACTAGAAAATGTATTTGTTATTTAAATGGTTATCCATGGAATATTCTCCCAGTGGCATCCTACTGGGATCTTGGATCACACCCCACATACACCTTTGGGTGTATGTAGGCCTTTTTCTTTGTGTGTCACATGCTGAGGCATCGTTCTTAGTGATGGTTGTTCTAGTCGGTGATGGTCTTCTCATGCATGTTGGTGTTTGTTGCTTGTGGATGTCGCACATCTCTTGTTTCTTGGAGGTTTGATTTAGAATTTTAGTTTCTTTCGTTGTCGTTACTTTTTGGATGTTGGTTCAAGTTCTAAATCTTTAAAATTGGTTTTTTATTTAAGGTTCACTTTTTTTATCTTGTTGGTTGTCTTTCTGTCTTTTGTTTCCGGTAAATCGTTCACATGTAATGTTTTGATACCCGGGCACTTGTGCCAGCCCGTGGGGATCGAGAATGCCCTTCGGGCCATGTCGCGGACTGGGTTGGGCACCGGGTCGGATGGTGAACCTACCTGGTTCGTGACACTCTTACAAGAGTCAATAGTCTTCCCAAAGACACACTCTAATCCCTTAGTTCTATTCGTAATACTCTGATGTTTGTGGAGATGGGATTGAGGCTATGTGGCCAACCAGGATCGGGGCACTATTGAGTGGAATCCGGGTCCGGGACATTACACCCGATACCTATGACATCCCAAATATATCCCAATGGGTGTTCCTGATCCACATGGGTTTTGGACTAGCACCTGACATCATACATGGCAAAAGAGGGAATTTTTTCCCATAAACAATAGAAGATAAAAGATTAAATGTTAGTATGCTCAACACCCTAAAAAGAGAATGTACCCAAAACAAATAGGAATAGAAGAAACCCAAATTAGTACATCATCAAAGAACTCAACTACTAATAAGATAAAAACTCAACCACCCCATGAAAAAAGAGAACAATATCTCCATCGATCACCTCCAAGACTTTGTGTCCAAAGGATCAAGAACATCCACCCCCAACAAGTGGCACTTTCCCTTTGCTTGGACTTGGAAAAAGATAATCTACAAACTTATAAAGGAATAGGTAGAATGTGAGCTATAAATCCCATTTGGGTATCTCCAAGTGTTTCATAATAAATACCATAATAATTAACCATTTATGATATCAATTTAAATGAAAACAAGGCATGACATTACATTTTTATTTTTTAAACCAAAAAGGATTATATTAAAATAAATGAAAGATATATCAAAACAACATTCAAACAATCTTAAGTGAACATTTTATATAAATCATTTTACGTGAATGAAGCAGTTTAATAAATCAATGACATGCATAAGGGTGTAATTTTGGCCTAAACTGGGTCGGACCGTGTGTGGACTTCCTTCCAAAATATCAAGCTATGAACTACTATATAGGTCGAGTTAGGTCAACCCAAACAACCCCATGAGGCATCCTAAGCCCGGACTCAGGCCGACCTGATCCGTCGGGTCAGACTGGGCCACAGGGAGGCCCTTGCGGTCTTTTTTTTAAACATTTTTTAAACACTTTTTTTGAAAGTTTTCATTAAATTTTTAATTTCAAATGTTTTAAAAATGTTTTTTTTAAAAAAATATTATTTTTTAAACATTAAAAAAAAATTGATTTTTTTTAAAATGGTTTTTAATGTTTATTTTAATTTTTTTAAACAATTTTTTAAAAGTTTTTAAAATGTTTTAAAGCGTTTTTAAAATTTATTTTCAAATGTTTCGTTTTAAACATTTTTTAACATTTTGTTTTAAACATTTTTCATAATTTTTTGTTTTTAATGTTTAAAAGATAAATTAAATGTTTTTCAAAATGTTTTATTTTAAATATTTTTTAAATGTTTTTAGAAGTTTTTATAACATTTTGTTTAACATATTTTTAAAAATATTTTTAAAATTTTTTAATCGTTTTTAATCATTTTTTATTTTTTTTGTAAAAAGGTTTCGCAAAGTAAATATGTTTATTTTCTTTTTTATTAATATTTTTTAGTTGAATCATTTTTCATTTAATTCTCAATCATTTAACATGTTTTAAATTGATCACTTCATGCATTTCACAGGAACCCTAAACCTCAATGTCACATACCTATTACAATTATAATATTTTCTTTTAATTAATAAAATTATAAAATATAGATCAATTTAAAAATAATAATTAAAGGCCAAATAATTTATTTTAAAATGTTTGATTATAAAAAATGAATCTTCGATGACTGCCATGTCTAATTAAATATCAACCATCATAATAAATAACATTAATAATAATTATAAATCATAAAATAAACATAAAATAGTTAATTTTAATTTATTTTATATAAATAATTGAATGAAAATAAATTTAAAAAATCAAAATGGAATTTGACAATTTTTTTTCGTAAAAAAATATGGAATGAGAGGGAGTGCGTAGGGGCACACACTGAAGTTGGGTGTGGTGGGGTGTCTTGTTTTTTAGTTTTTATTAATAGATGCATGGATGAATATATATATATATATATTAAATATCTTTTATTTTAATACTAGGTACACCGCATAGACCAGTTAGTCGAGGCGCAACCTTGAGAACTTATGATAGGGGGTACGAGTCTCCCTACCCGTAGTTTCCTTGTTAATTTTTAGAGTGGGTAGACTTTTACAGTTTGGACTAGACCGGTCTATAGGCCTACCCAGTCTAGTTTTCTGGCCTTCCCATGGAGGCCCATGACCATGGGCTTGAGCCGGACCCGCTTTGGCATTGTTGAGCTGGACCAGTCAGGCTTTTGGGCCGCCAAGAAAACATTGCATTCCTGAGAATTCATGTGAAATAAAATAAATCATAGCACCATAGTTAAACACCCTGTCGTACTATAGTTACAAGCTATAGGATCCTCACATATCTCATTAGTTATCACCACTCATAAATAGTGTGTATTTACAATCAACACTCCAATAGGGGGACCCATTACAGGAAATCAATCTACACCCCAATAGGGGAACTCATCACAAGTGTCCTGAGATGACTTGGTTTAGTTAGTGATATCTTCATAAGTCCAGTACCAGGGGTTCATGATCCTAGCATTCTAATCCAAACCACCTACTAACTACCCATAATCCCATGCACTTAAATCAATAAATAAATAAATAAATCAAATCAACTTGGAAATCAATCATTTTAAAACATTTTAAAATACAATAGCCTAATTTTATTTTTTAACATGCCTTCTCATTTCAAAATAATATCATTTATTTTCAACATTACATGCCATTTCAAATAATTTTTCAATTTAATAGATTTTCTCATGCTCAAAATCAAATCATTTCATCAAAACTATTTCCGATTAAAGCAATCATTTTTCATAATTTTTTCCAACAATTTCAATTCCATTGAAATTTGGGGTTTTCTCAAATATCATTCCCATTTCAAATAAAAGATAAAATCATTATAAATCCATGTATTTAAATCAATTAAAAACTATTTTTGATTTAATCAAGAAATTTAAGGTCTCAATCATAGGGAAAATAATTATGGAACCACCTACCATTAATCAAATCCCCAAAAATCAACACCCACAATAGGATTCTCCAACGATGAATGAAGGTGCAAAAGTTCTTGGAACATAACCTAGAATCAATATCCAATAAAATAGATTTTAGATCCCTCAATTAAATTGTGATCTATCAAACTCTAAAGAGTATAGAAAGAGGGATCATAAGAAACCATATGAGAGGAGATCCAGTTACCCCTAGGAGATCGAACAAGATCAACATTTCTTTAATACGCTAAGAAAAGGGTTTATAGGAGTCAATTTCAACTTAGAAGAGACTAAAAGAGACAAAAAATGTGTCATTTTTTAAAGGGGGTGATTAGAATCTGAAAATTAGGGTTTTATATTTTTAAAATAGATTTCAAAGGTATTAAAAACCATACGCACGATTTTCCAGGGAGGTCCTCATGGTTAGAAAAACTATTCTCTCTAACCGTGCTCCCCAACTAGTTTTTTGCTTCGGGTACATGGTTTGGATACATGATTAAACTAACCATGTGATAACCATGCATTCTCCACTGTCCAAGGGGTGCACAATTTGGAGGGGTGGCTATACGGTTTGGAAAAATCATGCACCCCCCTCCAGTGGCTTTCAACCGAGCGTGCAATTTACTGGGCCAAAATACATGGTTTTCCCAAATAGTGTTCCAACCATGGATAATTCAAAGGGAATCCCAAACTCTCCAAATATCATTCAAAACACCTTGAAACAAGAACTTAATTTAAGGAGATCAAAACTAGGGCGACAAAATACCTGAAAGAAGGTAACAATATGTTACATAGAACCCGACTAACTTTTGTTTGGGAGTCACAACCCGACCTTCATTTTATATTACAAGAATATCCTAGTTCAATAGATTTGGGATGGAAAAATATTAAACCAAATCAGGAAGAAAAAAATATATTAATGAAATAAAATGAAGAAAACTAGACAAAAAATAAAATCAACAATGGAGAAGATGATGTTGAATGCGGATGCAGTTTAAGAAATTTGATCACTTTAGCAGTGGATGATCAAAAAAATGAAGTAATTAATGATCATAGGAATGAAATATTAGTGGAAGTCAAGATTCAGTACATCACAATTCTTGTAATAAAGTTTTATTCTTTTTTCACTATATTCGTATTAATCATTGTCTTTAATCTCTTTGAATAAAATTTTTCGATTTTATTTTATTGTATTTGTTGATTCGCATTTCAATGACTAATTGTATGTCATTAAAATCAAGATATTGGAGCATCTCAATAGCTAGTCATTGAAATCCATGTTATAAAATAATAAACATTGAAAATATATCCTTTACCTATAATTTTAATTGTCATTCTCAATCATAGAAAATATTTTCACTATTTTATTTTTTCTAGAAATAACTTCGCAACACTTTGAATAATATTTATAAGATAAATGTGAATTATTCAAATGAATAAAACATTAAAAAACTATTAAACAATCTTGGAGTAATTTAAAAATTCAAAAGATATATAAAATAGAGTACAAAGTAAATATTATTAAAATTATTATTACTATGACAATTTTTATATTCACTAGTTTTTAACATGGTTGTAAGTATACATTAATATTTTATGAAGAAATATAACAATTAAAATAAATTTAATGTACTTTTAGTAAATCATTTTATTAAAATAATGTTAAAATAGGGTATTATGAAAAAAAAATATTTTTTAAAACTAAATTAAGTAAACAAATGAACATACATGACATAAACCTTGCTGTTGATATACTTAACATGCGCACATATTCAGTCAAAATATACTGCCCAATCAATATAAAAATGTTACTTACAATAGTTATATAAATAACACATTGTAAGTAGAATAACTTAATGATAGGTACCTTTTGTGTTTCACAACAAGTTGGGTGCCACTTATGGTCACACTACTGCAAAATAAGGTTTCATCAACACTAAAAAAGACTTTATCAAAGATAAGGAAACACTGATAATCAAGGTGCTATTAAAATGAGGTCCCTTTTATCAGCGCTAAAAAAAGTGATGATAATGATCCCTTTTATCAGTACTAAAATATCACTCATAAAAGGGATCTTTTATCATCACTAAAGTAAAGCACTGATAATAGGTTATTTTATCATCATTTTTTAGCGCTGATAAAAGTTAAGAGTTTTTTTAAAAAAAATCTCCACCTTAGAGGGTTTTTTACATCGCTCAACCCCTCTTTCAACAGCGCTATGAGGCCCCACCGACACACCCTAGACACCCATTTAATAGTGCTAGGTGTACACCCCCCACCCTTTAACAACACTAGGCTCCACTCCCTTCACCCACATGAACACCTACCTTTGCTTGGATTTGAACCTAAGAACTCTCCCTTGCGCGCCTGCACCTTTACCACTCATCCATCTTGTTTTGTTCTCCATTTAACGATACATCTATTTATATATATATATAGTTATATTTATTCATATATTAATATATAATTATATTAATATATATAGTTATATTAATATATACATATTTATTTATATATTAATATATATATATATATATATATATATATATATATATTTAATTATATTTTTGTTACCCGTATATTTATTCATATATTAATATATATTTATAAGATAAATTTTAAATACATTTATAAAATATGTTTTGTGTGTTTGTTTATAAATAAAAAATAAATAAAAAATAAATAAAAAAATACATATATAATACACACACACATATTATATATATGTGTATCTGTAAGTATAATTACACATATTTATCAGTATTTACATATATTATATATTAACATTTATCCATATATTTATATATTTTTTATATATTTATATATATATATATGTAAATACATATTTATTTATACATATATTTTTAAAATGGATATTAAATATAAAAACCCTTAAAGAACATAAAAACATTAAGAAACTATGGAAACCCTAAAATCCCAAAAAACCATGAAATAATCATAACTTCTGATCCAAAATCCCATATTAGGTCCAAAACTAGTCAAATAGAGCTCATGAAATGAGATTCTATGTGATATGTTGTATAGGCCGAATGAACACCCAAATCAGAAGTTATAGTCGTTTGAATTTTAAGAAATCAGGGTCGGCGACAAAAAACTCATTTTTAGAGGCCTTCTGGGCCTTTCTAGTGATGAAAAACTGGAAATAAATCTTTGAACTTAGTTTAATACCATATATTTCGTTGATATCATCACTGGATTCGATTTGATATGTGGTAGAGCCCAAATGGACACCCGGATCAAAAGTTATGGCCGTTTGAAGTTCAAATTACGTTTTCAACTTATTTTTGATCTTTTATTATTATTTTTTGATTTTTTTATATTCAAATTGTTAATAAATGACTATTACTCAATAATAATTAGAAAATTATAAATTTAAAAAATATATTTAATTATTTTATAATCCAATTTCACTAATTATCTTATATATTAAGTGTAAATGCCTATTTGGATTTATCTAAAACATACTTAAAAAATATATATTATATATATATCAACATAAACATATTTATATATTAATGTATTATTTTTAATGAAATATGTTTTTGAAATATACCCTTTATTAGTGCTAATAAAAAAGAACTTATAAAGGTGGATTTTTATTAACGCTAATAGAAATCACTGATAAAGGGTGTCTCTTTAACAGTGATAAAAAAAGCACCGATAAAGGGGGTACCTTTATCAGCCCTAAAAAAGCGCTGATAAAGGGTTACTTTTATCAGTGATTTTTTTATCAATGTTAAAAGTAATATTTATTAGTGATTTTTTAGCACTATTAAAGGGTGTCACTACAAAAACCCATTTTTGTGATAGTGTTATTGTGCTAAATTGAAGTGTCATCCATGGTAGGTACAAACACATGCGGTAGGTTCACTTAACCTTAGGTAACTGAAATACTATTCACATGTTAGGTACTCTTCATGGTAGGTATAAAAAATTTCATGGTAGGTTCACTAGAACATTAAAGTAGGTATATACCTTTACACGGTAAGTTGACATATTCTTATGTGGTCACTTCGGAGATAGAAATTGTAAATTCCAAAAAACTCATGATCACTATAGATGAAGCTTCATAGTAGCTATAAATTGGTCGTCTCTATTACTTGAATACAATGAGAGAATCTGTTGTTGAAGTGATATGTAAAGTGATGAAAAAAACTAGTGTCGCGCTACTGTGTAGAATGAAAGAGGAGTTCTTATTGCAAGGATATGCAACCAGTATATTTCCATGTTGAGTAAGGTATCCCAACTAGGTGATCATAGTTCTAGTATTGTGATTGAGAAATAGTTTGATGATTTCTGCAAGCTGAACCGGGGTCATCGAACCCATGAGCATGGATGAGGAGACGAACCATGTGAGAAGGGATGACGTAGAGAAGCAGTCTCATGCAGATGAGATGGTTCGAAGGACCAGTGCGAAAGGTGTTGGATTTGTGGATCTAATTAACTATTTTTATAGATATTTAAGGTGTGATATTTAGTGGATGATACATGCATTCATTTGAGGTGGTTCCGGTGGGGCTTTCATCGAGATTCTTCAAGCTGCTGGGTGCAGATGCAGTTTGCTATTGTGCAGTGAAGGCCACTACTGATGTCACTTCCGAAGCTCATGCCTTGAAATTGGTGTTGGTGTTGTGGTTTATTGATCACTAAGAGAGATGAATTGTGGGAAAACCTGAATTTTATTACACCAAGAACAAAGTTACAAAATTACCCTCCCACACCTCCCTTTCCTTCATTTTCATGGAGCTCTCAAGGCTCTTTAAAACAATGGAGCTCTTTTGGCTTGAACTGATGATCCTGGAAGGCTCCCATGGCCCTCCTTTTATAGCCATGGTAGGAGGTGTCAAGTTTGACACAACTCCCACCAATACCCCACCAATCCCCAACTACCTTCAAACATGGAAGCATGCACATTTAACATGTGCATCATCCAATGTTGAAGTAGCCAAGGGGCTGGTGGGGTTGGTGTACCAACCACCTACCATGGAAGTTGGAAAATAACAAGCTCCAATATTTCTCCCCCTCTAGATGTAATCCACTAGAGCATCTATAAAGGTCTGAATTATTATGATAAACCACCGTTTTCAACATATTTATTGGGTTCTCTTTTGTGTAGTTCTTCACAAGTCATAGTATTTTTCAATCCATCACTTCACGTATCCAATGATAGTGAATGTTGATATGCTTCTTGATATCCTTTTGGCTCCTCATAATCAGTCAAAAATAGGTACTCTGACTCTGAATATTTTGTTGATGATATCCTTCCTCATTAAGATCTTCAAACCTATGAAATGTTAGGTTCGAGAGGCAAAATATCACCAATCTACTGTGATGGTTCTGTAACTTCTTGTATAGTGTCTTGAGTCTCCCCCTTCTTAATATCATCTTCCAATGCCTCTTGGTACACTGTCGATGAGTCTTCTTGAACCTCCTCCTCTTCATTGATAGGTGGTGCTGGTACAGGTTTTGGATCATGAATTGATTCCTCGACACTTTCTCTTTGAGGCATTCTTGGATTTTTAATGTCCTCGATCATTTGGTTCTCATGGAATAAGATATCTCTGCTTCTGATCACCTTCTTCTCCTTCAGGTCCCAAAGCTTGTGTTTGAACTCCTCATCTCCATAGCCAATGAAGTTATAGGGAGTATATCTCCCATCTAGCTTCTTACTAAGCTCCTTGGATACATGTAAAAATTACAAACATTCAAATACTCATAAATGAGAGTAAGAGGGATGTTTACCAGACCATCTCTTTTGTGGAATTTTAAAATTCAGTGAGACCAATGGTGATATGTTATGAGGTAGTGTGTAACTTGAATAACTTCTCCCAAGAATGGAATAGGGATCTTAGGCAACCTTATCATGATTATGAACTTCTCCATGATGGTTCTATTAAAGCTTTCCACAACTCTATAGTGTTGTGGGGTATGTGGTACCATCCTCTCATATCAGATGCCCTGACTCTAGTAATAGGCATAAAATTCCCTAGATGTGTACTTTTCACTATTGTTTGAATAAAGAAACTTTAATTTCCTTCCAGTTTCACACTCCGTCATGGTGTGCAACATCTTGTAGTTGTACAGTACTTGGTCCTTCATTCACAAGAATAACACCCACGACCTTCGAGATGCATCATCAATAAAGGATAGAAAATATTTGTTACCTCCCAGTGAATCCACCTCCATGGGTTTGCATACATCAGAGTGCACAAGATCCAATAAATATGATTTCCTTGATGATACAAAATTTAATGATACTGTATGTTTCTTCCCATACAAGTAGTATTTAAAAGGATCAAGTGATGAATCCTTTTTAATACTGATGTATTTTGTCTTTTTCAAGGTAGATAAGCCTCTTCCACTCATATGGCCGAGTATCCTATGCCAAATATTATATGATGACTCTCCTTCCACTATATTGTGGTTTTCTACACACATATTAACATTATTTTTGTATAATGTACCACATATGTGTCCTCAGGTAATGATGATGGTCCTTTTTTCATCTTCTATGCACCACTACTGAACATGTTGTCGTAGCCTTGTCGATCAGAGGCTATGCGTGATAATAGGTTGATCCGAAGACTTGGAACTTGCCAAACATCCTTTAGGGTGATTATGTATCCAACATTCATCTTTATTTTTATATCACCCATGCCAACAATCTCCACAAAACTAGTATTTTTTATCTTGACTACACCAAAGTCACCGTCTTGATAAGTCAAGAAGTACTGATGATGTGGAGTGATGCGATACGATGTTGCAGTATCGACCACCCATTTTGTGTCTTTTCCTAATGGTTGAAATCATGTATCTTATTCTTCTTTGGAGTAAAGAACAACTTGTCCAATGATGATCACATGATAGTCTCCATTTATTCTTTGCTGGTTGCTACTTTGACCCTTTTCTTGTAGCAACTTTAGGCAGTTTTTTCTTCATGTTTCCCTCCATGTCACAATGGTAGCATTTTTATGTTGGCCTCCTTCCATATTTGGATATTTATTTGTTCTTGTTTAGGCCTCTGTTTCCTTCCCCACAAACTCCTCCTTGTTGTCTCCCTCTCTTCTCTAGAACGAGTGCCTACGTTTGGTTGTAACTCACATCCTTTATTCGAGCTTCCTCATTGAGAAGTGTATCCTTTACCATCAGCATGGTATGTTTGCCTCTGTGAACTGATTTTCTGAGTGAGATGACAAGCGTATCCCATCTATCGAGAAGTATACAAAGTAAGTGATTTTCTTGATCATCATTATTTATAGTCTTACTGGCAGCCACCAACTGGTTCACCAGGCTTTAGAATTCATTGGTGTGTTCGGCTATAGATATTCCACTATGTAGTTGAAGATTCATCAACCACTTCAATAAGAGGATCTTGTTTCGAACGGTCTTTGACTGGTATATATTTTCCAATTTCATCCAAAGTTCGTATGCACCTGTCTCTTGAGCAACGTGGAGGTAAACGCTGTGATAAATCCATTTGAGGATTTGACCAATCATCTCTTGTTCTGTTTTTTCCACTATGCTTCTTTGGTGGCATCATGGTTGACTCCCTCATTCTCAATGGGGTAAAAAAGATCCTTAGCATTGATAAGATATTCTATTCGAGACTTCCAAATGTAGTAGTTCAGAGAAGTAAACATGATAATCCCTCCCATGGGTGATCCCTCCACTGAATTTTAATTCTGCAAAAAATTGGTGCAGAATTGGAAAAAATGGAGCTCATTTTTTCATATGGAATTATTGAAAATGGTGGAATTGACAAATGGATCATTGAAACCGGTCACCGTTTGATCAAGATATGACCAAATCAATGTCAACTACCAAGATAAACTGATGACGTGGAGCTGATGTGGTGATGAAGTGGAGCAGATGTGGATCACTGGAGAAGCTGTCAAAAACTTGTTGGAAATGTCACCATCACAGGAATAATACCTTCTTCTTTGGTAAGTGGGTATTGTAGCACCCATGGTTTGACCAAACTTTGACTGAGCCTAGGAAGCTCGTTTTAGCATTTTTTGCAATGCCGTTTGAACTGTTGGAATCAAATCACCATGAACATTCAGAATATGCATTCAAAATAGGATTATGAGCAACTTGAATTTTTTGGTCATCAGAAAAGCTCAACTGTTCACCTTCGTTGCACCAAAACTCCCTCTGATACCACTTGTTGTGGTTTATTGATCGTTAAGAGATATGAATGGTGGGAAAACAACACTCTTATTATACCAAGAACAAAGTTACAATAGAACCATCCCGCACCTCCCTTGATTTCACTCTCTGGGAGCTCTCAAGGCTCTCAAAAACAATGAATCTCTCTTGGCTCGAACTGATGATCCTAGAAGGTTCCCCAAGCCTTCCTTTTATATCTATGGTGGGAGGTGTCAAGTTTGAAACAACTCCCACAAATCCCCCACCAATCCCCATCTAACTTCAAACATGGAATCATGCACATTTAACACGTGCAATAGCTAATGCTGAAGCATCCAAGGGGCTGGTGGGGTTGGTGCACCGGCCACCTACCAAGGCAACTAGAAAAGAAAAATCTCCAACAGTTGGACGGACTTGCTGTTGCTGGGGAGGTGTGTCACACTAGAATACCATGAGAACTCAAGTGAGGCCAAGATACTACTTTCAATGCACAAGATATGATGAAATACTGAAGAAAAATGACATCACGTTGTACTAGGCATACCGAAATAATAAAATGCATGGAGGCGTTGCGGTGTTCAAAGGCCAGAGAGGCGTTCAAGAATGGGAGTTGAAGAAGATCTACATTGGTTTTCATATAGAATATATATATATATTTTGTTATATATAATGTAAATATATAAGAATTGATATATATAAATATATTTAAGACAAACAAACAAGAACATATATTGTTTTAAATATATATAGCAATATATATATAATTAAGTGTTGATATATATATATTGAAATACTTATATATATATATATATGTATTGATATATATTTAAAAAAAATAATCAAAACATAAAATATGTTTTTGATATATTAATTTTTAAAACAAATAAATATAATATAAATTATGTATATAAAATTACCACATTTCAAAATTAATAAAAAAATATGACAAAACATTTTTTGAATAGTTCTGATACATCAAATTAAAATGATGAAATATAAATGACAAAAAATCATTCAAATAAAAGAAAATAGAAAACCATGAATAATAAAATAATATTAAATGTTAAAAGATTTTAAATAAATATATTAAAATATGGGATTTCAATTTAACAAGACAATAAAACAAATAAAACACAAACTCTCAGTACAAACAGTCTTTCCCTTTTTGTAAATTAAAAAACCAAACCGAAACTTTTAATTTTTAAAAAAATCCAAAATTTTCTCCCCCTTTTTTAAATGTATCAAAATGAAAAAATAATCTACAAAAAAAAAATATTATTAAGAACAATATAGAAAAAAATAAGGGATAACTCCCCCTGAATTCATGCTTTTTATAACAATAGATATATAAAAAATAAAACAAAGATTATAGTGCTCTCAAAAAATAAATCTCTTTTAAAACAATTTTAAACTTTTAAATTCTAAAACCACACAAAATCTAATAGTTTATTACACAACTCATCCATTTTATTTTGAAAAATTTAATTGGTTTCAATTTACAATTTATCTTTAGGAAAGTCGACCAAATTCTAAACATTATTTCGAATAAACTGATTAAGTTCATCATGCATAACATTTATCCAGTTTGAATCATTGAATGCTTCTTTAATATTATTATAAAAAAAAGCAACAACAAAGGAATAATTAGAATAAAAATTCAAAATTGGTTTTCTAGTTCTTATTATAGATTCAAAATTTCCAATTACATTTTCTAAAGAATGATCTCTATGTCATTTCAAATTCATAGAATCTGATTAAGAAGAGATGTGCTATACCTCTACTGATGCATTATCATTTTTAGGCTTATCTTCATCAAAGTTCAATCTATTAAATTCTTTAATAGAATTATCATAATTTATAATATTTTTATTATTATTTTGAATTAATATTACTAGCACAAATTACTCCATTGACATAGTTATTTTGTTATATACTCTATGATTTTCTATTATTTTAATATACTAGAAAAATTTTGTAAAGACCCGTAAAATTCAAGAGAAAGTTTTTCTTAATTTTCTTTGGGATTTTACAAGAACGCAGTTTCTGACGGAACCTGATTCCGAGGCCCAGTGTGCCCAGAATCATTTTCCAAAGTTTTGCTCGGGTACGTTCAGTGAAAGAATGAGTGGGTTATCCTAACTTTTAGACCGGTGCTCGGAATCGAATTGTGAGGGCACTGATGGAATCACAGCGCTGGTAATTTCTTAAGAACACCTTTTCCGGAGCTGCGTTTGCTCGGGTGAGGTTATTAATTAATTGGGTTAACTAATGAATAAAATAAAATATTGTGCAACAGATTTTATTTTTATTCTAAGTAGTGTTAACCTAGGAATGGTGGTTGGAGTGGGACCCACTGATATCCTAACTCCTAGGTAGGATATTAGTGAGGTGGGCCCCACACGAGCCCCACCCCCTTTATTTCCTTTTTACCTCCCACGTGCATTTAATTTGGTAACTCACCCGCACCCCCATCTTTAATGCCAAGTCAACTCTCACGTTTAATTGGATTATTAAACGCCTCATTAATTGGTCAACACTCAATAATTAAATCGTGATTTAATTTTGAATTTCAAAAACAGATGGCATGAGTAATAAAAAAAGGCAAGGCCTTATTTTATTTTTGTTGTTTCGTTGTGCAAGAAGGATTGGAGAGGATTTGCTCAAAGCCTTTGAATCTTTATCTTCTTCATTGGAGAACATGAAGAACGACGAAGAACATCAGCCTCCAACGAAAGACGACGAAGAATGCTAGTTCCCCGAAGATCGACGACGCGACGCTGTGTACGACGATGCCACCAATCCTCTTCTCTGCGACGCTGACGATCCTCTTCCTCGCGACGCAGTGTACCGCGATGCCCACGATCCTCTTCAACGACGCCATCTTCCGCGACGTCCCTTTCCCGTGACAAAACTCATTCGACGACTTCATTGAGGTAGGGGGTTTGGTTTAATTTAATTTATGTGGATTATATCCTCGACATGTGTTCAATTTGTTGAAAGCCGTTTGAACCTCTAACGCGGTGGGTGCGGACCAACGAACAAGTCCGAACCCACCGATTCTCTGTTCTTGATGCGCAAAACGTTGGGCGATGATGAAACAGGACCGTTGGGTGATTGGAGGCCATTGCAGTAATCTACGGGTCCCGAGACGACCCCAGGCGCAGACATGAGCAAGAAAGGACCACCAGAGCGGCTCCGGTGGCCCGCGGACTTCACCGGCGGCCGACCGCCTGGAGGCGGCAGCATCCCGGCGCGCCGCCATGAGGGACCACCGCGGATTCAGCCGCGGCAGCAGGTAACCGGTCCGACGGCCGTCCGGGACCCGGGGAAGATGCGGTGCCCAGCGCCGCGTTCGTTGGAAGCGAGAGGCCCCCCCACGTGGGGCCGCAATTCAATCAAGGGGGGCAGCCCTCCCCCCCTTTCCGCAACGGCACGGCCAGCGTGCTGGCCGTGCGAGGTGCGCCCACGCCAGGCCAACCGGCCATGCCCACCGGGCCGGGCCGCACCCTAATGGGCCGGACCCGGACCCGGTTCGGGCCGTCCCAGGGGTCTCGGGCCGGGTCGGTCCGGGCCCAAAACCCCTAAAACCGGACAGGTTCGTTCTTTTGCCCATATCTTGGGCTACGGACCTCCGCTCGACGCACCATCAGTTGCGATGTGATCCTTGGATCGATACAGTCGTTTCGGTATATAAAAATCAAGGTTTCGGAGAACTTTGGGTATAGCCGGGTTGGTTCGAACACGAAACCAACCAGGCCCTCAGAGCAGAAACGCTTATAACATGAGCTCCAGACGTCCGATTGACGTGCCGTCAACTTTGTTGGATTCCTCTTCGTGAGACGGAACTTTTGGCTTACTCCGCTCGAGGTTTGGACGCAGTTGGAGTGTGGTCGGGTTGGTTTTGACTTAAAAACCAACCGGGCCCCTGGAACGAAAAAGCCAATAACTCTCAGACCGGGCGTCCAATTGACGCGCCGTCTGTCACGTTGAGTTCCTCTTGTCGAGATGGAACATTGAGATACATAAACTCCAGACTACGTGTCAGTTGATGTTTCGAACCCTTGGCTCGTGGAGCGGACCCTCCCAGAAACGAGCATGCTGTGTGCGGGAACCCTAGAGCTGGCTGCGACTGCGATTGTGGCGACTGCACTGAAATCCTATGTGGGTTCGGCAACGATGAAGACCATACTGAAATCCTCCATGGGTTCGACGGTGATGACGACTGCACTGAAATCCTATGTGGGTTCGACAATGATGAACACCGTACTGAAATCCTCCGTGGGTTCGATGGTGATGAAGACTGCACTGAAATCCTATGTGGGTTCGACAACGATGAAGACCATACTGAAATCCTCCGTGGGTTCGACGGTGATAAAGACTGCACTGAAATCCTATGTGGGTTCAGTAGCGATGAAGACTGTACTGAAAGCCTCCGTGGTTTTGACGGTAATGAAGACTGCACTGAAATCCAATGTGGGTTCGGCAGTGATGAAGACCGTACTGAAATCCTCCGTGGGTTCGATGACAATGAAGACTGCACTGAAATCCTATGTGGGTTCGGCAGCGATGAAGACCGTACTGAAGTCCTCCGTGGGTTCAACGACAATGAAGACTGCACTGAAATCCTTTGTGGGTATGGCAGCTTGGTTGGTTAAGTATCCTATGTGGGTCCCAGTGTAGATGAATCAGTGGCTATATCTGATCATCTCTATCACCTTACGAAGAAGTATACCTGTGTGAGTTGAGTCTTGACTTTCAATCAATATCTTCGATATGATTGACTTGCTTTCCTATGTGGATTGAGTTGTGTTATGCTTTGTGGTTTGGGTTGTACTCTTTTATGGATAGGGATCGAACTTGGGCTCCGATGTTGGAGCCGAACGGGAATTGATGACTTATGTATATGTATGGGAATATACCTAAGTAGTGTTGGTTGTTACTTTGTGATTGTACCTTTCCTTTGTGGATTATCCTTTTTTTGATTCTGGGAGACCTTCGTGGGTCTCAGGGTCCCTACTGAGTAGCGTATACTCACCCCTTCACGGGCTATGCCCGCACTACATTGTGTTGGATGCAGATGACGGACAACGCTGATCGTGGTTGAGGCTTGTGGAGAAAGTTGGTACCTGGAGGTGGACCACTGGGTGGGACGTACACGGAGAGGACGACTGGACCCGAGGATATGAGGAGGCTATTTATACCCACCCTTTAGGTGGAACTTCTAGTGGAAGGATCGACGTTGCTGCTTTACTTTCAGTTGCTGTACTTTCTTCCCAGATGTACTTCACTTTCAGTTTGGGTTTGTATTCTGGCCCACTAACTTTTCCGCACTGCTTTTTGTACCCAGTTTTACTTAGTGTTTACTTCTTCTTGCTTACTCTGTGGTGTTTGTTTACTTTATAAAGGCAATGCCTTCCCCTTTTTTTTTTTTCAGGATTTACACCTTGGTGCTAGTCGACCGCCCCTGGCCTGTGGGAGGCGGGCTTGGTGTAGTCACGACACGGGTCCCGAGGACGGGTCGTGACAAATTGGTATCAGAGGAGTTCGGTTCTACCACAGAACTCAGGACTCTAATCTTTCTTCTATGTGAAACAATAGTGTTAAGGGTATTGAATACGGTTATCAGTCTAGGGAGTCCAGTGTTGGTGCGGCGACCGACATATCCGTACACCATGACCCTGACTTTTGATTTCTGACTCAATGAACGAAAACATTGATTGCATGTGTGTTTCGAAAGTTTTCTTTGTGATTACTTTGTGTCAGCTCACCAGGTATACTGTTTGACCATGGCACACCTATTTCTTTTCAGGATGGCCCCACGATGGCAGCCATCTAGGGTTTCGAGCGTTGTACGAGACGACAACCCACAGAGTGATGAGGTCTCGGTGTAGGGCCCTTTGATAGCGGAGGCACCGGTGGTACCTCTACCCGCCGAGCCACTGATGCTACCAGGCCCAACCGCTGATAGTGCACATCCCCTTAGTGCGCTGCATGAGTTTCAGTGTCAGAGACCGTCCAGGTTCCACGGGGAGACGGACCCTCAGGCAGCCGAGGATTGGTTAGAGGCGGTTGTGCAAGTTTTCAGGTTAGTGGGGACACCAACTGACCTCATGGTGATCCTCGCAGCGAGCCTCCTGCACGCGGCAGCTGGCAGATGGTGGAGCTTGATGCTCCAGGTGCATGACGAGGCATCACTCCTCTGGACGGACTTTGAGAGCCTCTTTCGCTCGGAGTTCGTCCCAGCCACCCTCCGTGCGGTGTGCATACAGGAGCTTCTATAGCTGCGGCAGAGCAGCATGACAGTCACCCAGTACTCGATGAGATTTACCGACCTCTCGCGCTATTCGACGGACATTGTATGAGACCCATTATTTCGGGCCCGGACCTTCGAGCATGGACTGAGGAATGAGATTAGGGCATCGATGATATCCATTAGCATTCCAACACATGCAGGAGTACTGGAGCGAGCTCTTCTCATAGAGAGATTTCTTGCCGAGCGTATGCCAGTAGTGAGACCTACCGCAGGGCGGCACGTAGCAGAGTCGTCTGCAGCTGGCAGTCGACGGATGTCACAGGGGTCCAGGCAGGCCGGACCATCAGGCAGACGACCTCAGGACACTGGCTCAGAGGTGCGGGGCACAGGGCGCATAGCCAACCTTCCGAGGAGCATGCAGTGCTACGCATGCGGCGGGCAGGGCCACATGACTCGTGACTGCCCGAACCGCCGTGCAGAGGAGCAACAGAAGGTTGAGGGGCCACCAAGGCAGAGGCAGAGGGTTGAATGTGGATGTCCACTGAGAGCAGGCGGACGAGGCAGGGGAGATGGCCGAGCAGCAGGTGGTGGGCGATGCTTTGAGGCTTTACCACCACCACCACCACCAGGAGGTCCCTCCCGACCACAGGGAGCTGGCGGGCAGAGATAGACTCAGCTTCCGGTAGCGGAGGCCTATGACCACAGTGCACCAGAGATGATTCGAGGTACTATCTGTGTCTACTCCACCCTTGCTGCAGTTCTTATAGACACAGGAGCGAGTCATTCCTTTATTGCCGCTTCCCTTGTTCGGAGCTCGGAGATTCCGACGGAGCCGTTGGCTCAATCCTTACGGCTAGAGACTCCTACGGGAGTATACTTGACGACTATGAACTGGTGCCGGCTGTGTGAGCTTACTCTAGGAGGCGAGAGCTTCGGCTGTGATCTTCTCATAGAGGCGTCGAGGCCTTACGACGTCATCTTGGGCATGTATTGGTTATCTTCAGTCCATGCTCAGATTGACTGTATTAGGCACAAGGTGCGGTGTGTACGCACCGACGGGAGCAGGTTCACCTTCACCGGTGAGAAGGGAGCCTTTGCAGAACAGGATAGACTCTCACAGAGGAGAGGTCAGCCCATCACTCACCAGTTGGCTAGCCTCATCCAAGAAGCAGTTGACATGCAGAGTCCTAGTTTTCCTGTAGTGGTGTATCATTATGCGAACGTTTTCCCTGACGACGTTCCAGGACTAACTCCTCGCAGAGAGGTAGACTTTTATATTGACTTGTACCCCAGGACAGCCCCGATATCCACTCCATCATATCGGATGGCCCCTGCTGAGCTTCGGGAGCTACGAGTACAGTTGGAGGACTTGCAGGGAAAGGGATTCTTCTGACCCAGTGTTTCACCCTGGGCTTCCCCGATATTGTTCGCCAAGAAGGTGGATGGGAGCTTGCGACTTTGTGTCGACTATCGTCGCCTGAACCAAGTGACCATGAAGAACAAGTATCCGCTACCGATGATTGACGACCTCTTCGATCAGATCAAGGGATCATGGTGGTTCTCAAAGATAGACCTTAGATCAGGCTATCATCAGCTCAGAGTTCGAGACGAGGACGTGTAGAAGACGGCCTTCAGATGTCGGTATGGACACTATGAGTTCTTGGTTATGCCTTTCGGCGTAACCAATGCTCCAGCAGTGTTCATGGGTCTCATGAACTGGCTCTTTCAGCCATACCTCGATCGATTTGACGTGGTCTTCATCGACGACATATTGATATACTCGACTACTGAGGAGGAGCACGCCTACCACTTTCGGGTTGTACTAGACACACTCCGAGAGCACCAGATTTATGGAAAGATCTTGAAATGTCAGTTATGGTTACGTGAGGTCCACTTCTTGGGACATGTCATCTCTGAAGCGGGAGTTGCGGTGGATCCGGCGAAGATTGAGACAGTGCTATCTTGGGATCCACCCAGGAGCGTGACAGAGGTGCAGAGTTTCTTGGGGCCAGCTGGGTACTACCAGAGATTTGTGTCAGACTTTTCTAGAGTTACGGAACCACTCTTATCTTTGATGAAGAAGGAGAAACCCTTCGTGTGGTCAGACAGATGTTAGAAGAGCTTCCAGAAGCTGAGACAGAGATTGACCAGCGTTCCTGTCTTGAGGCTACCAGAGGAGGGAGTAGGGTACGTAGTCTACTGCGATGCATCAGGGACCAGACTCAGATGTGTCCTAATGCAGGAGTGGGCCATGATCGCATATGGATCACATAATTTGAGGCAGCATGAGAAGAACTACACTACACATGACCTGGATTTAGCAATAGTGGTATTCTCTCTGAAGATGTGGAGACACTATCTGATGGGCGAGCGCTTTATAGTCTACTCTTACCACCAGAGTCTCAGGTACATCTTCTCACAGAAGGACCTGAATCTGAGACAGTGGCGATGGCTCAAGTTTCTCTAGGATTATGACTTTGAGATAATCTATACTACTAGAAAGGAGAACGTGGTAGCCGATTCCCTCAGCAGGAGGACGGGCATTCAGCTACTCGGTGAGGCGATGGAGTAGCTAGCCGCTTTGCATATATCCATCATGGATAGAGATGGAGCAGCCTTTATTCAGTCACTCACAGTCACTCCTCCACTACTGCAGTGGGTCAGAGAGGCAAAATGTGGGGATGCTGACTGTGAGACGAGGCGTGCATAGATATCCTCAGGACAAGAACCTGATGAATTCTCTGTAGGAGGAGAGCACATCGTCTTTTTCAGAGGACGTACCATGGTACCAGTTGCTTTACATGAGGAGGTGCTGAGAGAGTTTCACACTTCCCCTTTAGCGGTACATCCTGGAGTGGTGAAGATGTACCGGGATCTCAGACAACAGCACTGGTGGCCGGGTATGAAGAAGGTTGTGGTAGAGTTCGTTTCTCGATGCCTCACGTTCCAGCAGTTGAAGGTAGAGCACCTGGTACCAGCATGCTTGGTACAAACCTTGGAGGTCCTGGAGTGGAAGTGGGATGAGATATCTATGGATTTCATGAATGGAATTCCACGCACTTCCAGAGGTCACAACTCCATTTGAGTGATTGTCGACCGACTCACCAAGTCAGCCCACTTCTTACCCATCAGAGAGCAGGGCTTAGTGGAGAGTTTGGGGTGCCTCTATGTTCAGGAGATCGTATGGATTCATGGTGTGTCATCATATATCGTCTCCGATCGAGATGCTCTCTTTACTTCCCGGATTTGGAAGGGGTTGCAAGAGGCATTCGGGACGTAGCTACGTCTGAGCACTGCCTTTCACCCTCATACGAATGGTCAGACGGAGAGGACCATTCAGACTCTCGAGGACATGCTATATGCATGTGTCCTCGACTTTGGTCGCAGTTGGGAGGACCAAATATCCTTGGTGGAGTTCGCATACAACAACAACTACCACTCCACCATCAGGATGGCACCATAGGAGGCATTGTACGACCGACCTTGCAGATCACCTCTATGCTGGACATACCCTGGGGAGTCAGAACTTGTGTGACCAGAGATGGTCCAGGCCACGAAAGAGAAGGTCCAGGTCATCTAGGAGCAGATGAGGACAACTCAGAGCTGGTATAAGTCTTATGCTGATAGGAGGCGGAGGCCACTGGAGTTCGAGGATGGCGACCACGTCTTCTTGCGGGTCTCACGTCGACGTGGATTACAGAGATTTGGCCGAGGCAGAAAGTTATCTTTGTGCTCCATCAGACCATTCCAGGTCCTTAGTAGGATAGGCGAGGTGGTTTATCGCCTGGCTCTACCACCTCAGTTGCACCGGGTGCACGACGTCTTCCACGTATCTCAGCTGAGGAGGTACGTGCATGACCCAATGCATATGAACGACCATGGGGATCTGGACATTGATGATGGGATGACTTTTGCAGAGGTCCCGGTGGAGATCGAGGATCGACAGGAGCGGGTCCAACTTGGACGGTCGATACCTCTAGTGCACATCAGATGGCAGCACAGGAACCTCCAGGAGAGCACTTGGGAGCGGGAGGCTCAGATGCGTGCACAGTACCCACATTTGTTCCCCTAGTTTATGATGTATCTTTACGAGGACGTAAATCCCTGAGGTGGAAGTAATGTAAAGACTCGTAAAATTCAAGGGAAATTTTTTCATAATTTTCTTTGGGATTTTACAAGAACGCATTTTCTAACGGAACCTGATTCTGAGGCCCTGTGTGCCCAGAATCATTTTCCAAAGTTTATCTCAGGTACATTAAGTGACCGAATGAGCGGGTTTTCCTAACTTTTGGACCGGTGCTCAGAATCGAATTCCAAGGGCACCGATGGAATCGCAGCGCCGATAATTGCTTAAGAACACCTTTTCTGGAGTTGCGTTTGCTCGGGTGAGGTTATTAATTAATTGGGTTAACTAAAGAATAAAATAAAATATTGTGCAACAGATTTTATTTTTATTCCAAGTAGTGTTAACCTAGGCTTGGTGGTTGGAGTGGGACCCATTGATATCCTAACTCCTAGGTAGGATATTAGTGAGGTGGGGCCCACACGATCCCCACCCCCTTTATTTCCTTTTTACCTCCCACGTGCATTTAATTTGGTAACTCACCCGCACCCCCCTCTTTAATGCCAAGTCAACTCTCGCGTTTAATTGGATTATTAAACGACTCATTAATTGGTCAACGCTCGATAATTAAATCATGATTTAATTTTGAATTTCAAAAACAGATGGCATGAGTAATAAATTTAGGCAAGGACTTATTTTATTTTTGTTGTTTTGTTGTGCAAGAAGGATTGGAGAGGATTTTCTCAAAGCCTTCGAATCTTCATCTTCTTCATTGGAGAACGTGAAGAATGGCGAAGAACGTCGACCTCCGACGGAAGACGACGAAGAATGCTAGTTCCCCAGAGATCGACGACGCGACGCCGTGTCCCACGACACCGATGATCTTATTCTCCGCGACGCCTATGATCCTCTTCCCCGCGACGCCGTGTACCACGACGCCCACGATCCTCTTCAACAACGCCATCTTCCGTGACGTCCCTTTCCCGCGACAAACCTCGTTCGACGACTTCATCGAGGTAGGGGGTTTGGTTTAATTTAATTTATGTGGATTATATCTTCAACATTTTTTTAATTTATTGAAAGTTGTTTGAACCTCTAACGCGGTGTGTGCGGACCAACGAACAAGTCCGAAACCACCAATTCTCTGTTCTTGATGCACAGAACGTAGGGCGACGATGAAATGGGACCGTTGAGCGATTGGGGGCCGTCGCAGAAATCTACGGGTCCCGAGAAGACCCCAGGCACAGACAGGAGCAAGAACGGACCACCGAAGCAGCTCTGGTGGCCCACGGACTTCACCGGCGGCGCGGGTCGCTGGCGGCCGGCACCGGCTGCGCCCGGAGGCGGCGGCGTCCCGGCGCGCCGCCAGGGGGGACCGCCGCGACTGAAGCCACGCCGGCAGGTGATCGGTCCCGCGGCCACGCGGGACCCGAGGGAGACGCGGCGCCCAGTGCCGCGTTCATTGGAAGGGAGAAACCCCCCCCCCCCCCCACGTGGGGCCGTGGTTCAATCAAGGGGGGCATCCCCCCCTTTCCACAACGGCATGACCAGCGTGCTGGCCCTGCAGGGCACGCCCGCACCGGGCCAACCGGCCGCCTAGGCCAGGCTGGGCCGTCCCCACTGGGCCGGGACGCACCCTAATGGGCCGGACCTGGACCCGGTTCGGATCGACCCAGTTCGGGCCGACCCAGGGGGTCTCGGGCTGGGTCGGTCCGGGTCCAAAACCACCTAAAACCGGACATGGTCATTCTTTTGCCCATATCTTGGGCTACAGAACTCCGATCGACGCACCGTTAGTTGCGATGCGATCCTTTGATTGAGATGGTCGTTTCTTTATATTACACTCAAGGTTTCAGATAACTTTGGGTACGGCCGGGTTGGTTTGAACATGAAACCAACCGGGCCCTCGGAGCGGAAACGCTTATAACTTGAGCTCCGGATGTCCGATTGACGTGCCATCGACTTTGTTGGATTCCTCTTAGTGATACGGACCTTTTGGATTACTCTGCTCAAGGTTTGGTTGCAGTTGGAGTGCATTCGGGTTGGTTTTGACTTAAAAACCAACCGGCCCCCTGAAACGAAAAAGCCAATAACTCTCAGACCGGGCATCCGATTGACGCGTCGTCTATCACGTTGAGTTCCTCTTGTCGAGATGGAACTTTGAGATACATCAAATCCGGACTACGTGTCAGTTGATGTATTGACCCCTTGGCTCGTGGAGCGGACCCTCCCGGAAACGAGCATGCTGTGTGCAGGAACCCTAGAGCTGGCTGCGACTGCGACTGTGGCGACTACACTGAAATCCTATGTGGGTTCAGCATCGATGAAGACCGTACTGAAATACTCCATGTGTTCGACGGTGAAGAAGACTGCACTGAAATCCTATGTGGGTTCGGCAGCGATGAAGACTGTACTGAAATCCTCTGTGGGTTCGACGGTGATGAAGACTGCACTAAAATCCTATGTGGGTTCGACAACGATGAAGACCATACTGAAATCCTCCGTGGGTTCGACGGTGATGAATAATGCACTGAAATCCTATGTGGGTTCGGCAGCGATGAAGACCATACTAAAATCCTCCGTGGGTTCGACGGTGATGAAGACTGCACTGAAATCCTATGTGGGTTGAGCAACGATGAAGGCCGTACTGAAATCCTCCATGGGTTCGACGACAATGAAGACTGCACTGAAATCCTATGTGGGTTCGGTAGCGATGAAGACCATACTGAAATCCTCTATGGGTTCGACGACAATGAAGACTGCACTGAAATCCTTTGTGGGTTCGACAGCTTAGCTTGTTTAGTATCCTACGTGGGTCCCATCGTAGATGAACCAGTGGCTATATCTGATCATCTCTATCACCTTATGAAGAAGTATACCTGTGTAAGCTGAGTCTTGACTTTCAATCAATATCTTCGATATGATTTACTTTCTTTTCTATGTGGATTGAGTTGTGTTATCCTGTGTGGTTTGGGTTGTACTCCTTTGTGGACGGGGATCAAACTTGGGATCGGATGTTGGAGCCGAACAGAAATTGATGACTTAGGTATATATATGGGCATATAGCTAAGTAGTGTTGTTTGTTACTTCGTGATTGTACCTTTACTTTGTGGATTATCCTTTGTGAATTCTGGGAGACCTTTGGGGGTCTCGGGGTCCCTACTGAGTAGCGTATACTCACCCCTGCACGAGCTATGCCCACACTACGTTGTGTTGGATGCAGATGACAGACATCTCTGATCGTGGTTGAGGCTTGTGGAGCAAGTCAGTACCTGGAGGTGGACCACTGGGCGGGATGTACACGGAGCGGACGACTAGAACCGAGGAGCTGAGGAGGCTATCTGTACCCACCCTTCAGGTGGGACTTCCAGTGGAAGACTCAACATTGCTGCTTTACTTTCAGTTGCTGTAATTTCTTTCCAGATGTACTTTACTTTGAGTTTGGGTTTGTATTCTGGCCCACTTACTTTTCCGCACTACGTTTTGTACCCAGTTTTACTTAGTGTTTACTTCTTCTTGCTTACTCTGTGGTGTTTGTTTACTTTATAAAGTCAATTCTTTCCCCTTTTTGTCGGGATTTACTCCTTGGTGCTAGTCACCAGCCCCTGGCCTATGGGAGGCAGGCTTGGGGTAGTCACAGCATGGGTCCCGGGGACGGGTCGTGACAAATTTCCTCATCACTTTCAACATCAAAGTTTCCCAAATTATATTTAGTATTTAAAAAATAAACTCTACTACCAAAGAATTTAAAGTAACCACTGTTAGGTTTCTTTTCCTTAAATAATTCATTAGGGGTTTTCTTTAACATGGGTATAATGAAAACTCTATTTAAGATATAATTATATATATTCATCAATTCATCCCAAAAATATTTTTATAATTTGAATTCATTTAGCATAGTCCTTTCTATTTCTTGAAAATTTCATTTTTTTCCTCTCCAAAACACCATTTTGTTATGGTGTTCCCGGGGAAGAAAAATTATAGAAATATCCATTATCATCACAAAATTTCTCAAGGTCCAAGTTAATAAATTATCCACAATTTTAACTTCTAATTGATTTTGTTAATTTCCATTTTTTGATTATGATTTTTTATAGAAATTAATAAACTTATTGGAGGTTTCACACTTTTGAGGTAAGAAAAGATTCTAAGAGAATCTACTGAAATCATCTACAATTACAAGCATATATATTTTGAAACCTAAAGTATCTGTTCTCGTGGGTCCAAATAAATCAAGATGAAGAAGTTATAAACATCTTACAACATTGACATTATTAACAAATCTAAAATAATCTTTGTGATGCTTACCCTTTATACAATAATCACACATCATATACTTACTTGATTTAAATTTTGGAAGTTCAAGAACCTATCCATGATTTTACAATTTTTATAGTTGTCAAATATGAACATGTCCCAATATTTTGTGCCAATGAATATGGTCAGTTTATATATCATTTGAGCACTTTACATTTTGTGAGGTTAGTTTTTAAAATTCTACAGAGTTGATATTTTATTTTCTATTGGCATAAAATAAGATGTATTATATTTATAAACAAGAAATTTATTATATTCAAACTTCACACTCATTCCATCATCACACAATTTTGAGATACTAATTAAATTGTGTTTTAATCCCTCCATATAAATTACATTAGAAATTATAAAAGGTTTAAATACTCCTACTAATCCAAAACTATTGACCATGAATTTAGATTTTTCACCGAATGTCACAATACCTCCATCACATGAATTAAAATATAAAAATTTAGATATGTCACCAGTCATGTTCCTAGAGAACCTACTATCCATATACTACATATCTTTAAAACTCTTTAGGAAGGTCACTTATAAAATAGATTAAGAAGTGAATTTTTTTTGTACCCAATCTATTTTGGGTCCAAATGGATTAGTAATAAATCTTTTAGGCACCCTCCCTGATTTATGACATTTATTATAGGGAAATATAGAAGATATATTCTTTGAAAGAAAAGTCTTAGTGTGTCATAGTGACTAAGTAAATCTTAACGAACATTCATTTTCATAATACCCTTTTAGATTATGTCTAAAGAATATAACAATTGATACATTTACTTTACTAATTTTAACCAAAGTAGTTATGTACATATTAGGAATTTTCCTATTATAACCAAATCCAATTTTATCCTGATAGGGTTTGTTCATATCCATCGCATTGTTAAATTTTTATTGAACTTGAGAAAAATAAATAAGGTTTCTGTTGGGAAAAAATCTCTCAAGGTAACATTGCAGTATTTTTGGGTTGATTGTGTTTGTTGAAAAAGTAGGTTTCCATGGATAATTGTCGAGTTCCCGAGAAGTTGTTGACATTCCATGTTGACAAAGAGCTATAACAAAGGAAAGGACGATATGGAGGCGGTACAAAAGAGCAGTACAAGGTGGCGCCGTTTCCCAGTGTTTTCCAAAATTATGGGCCTGAAAATCGCCAATGGAAAATGGAGTGATATGTTTTTGGCAAAGGTTGAGGAGAGAGAAATGAAAGAGGTGCGCGGAAAAATTAAGCGTGGCGCGCAAAATTAGCGGGTTGCACGAAATCTTGAAGTGTGGCGTGCAAAACAGCGGGTTGCGCGGAATTGTATTTTGCGCAAAATATCTTTCAAGGCCGAAAGCTTGAAAATCGGTAAAGGCATGAGGCGCGCAAAATTTTGGAGGCGTGCGCGAAAAATTGAAGTGGCGCGTGAAATAGTGGATGAAGTATTTCGCGCAAAAGATGTTTCGAGGTCCAAAGCTCGGAAAATGGCAAAGGTATGAAGTGCGCGAAATTATGGAGCAGTGCGCGGAAAATGGTTGTGCGCGGAAGATTTGTATTTCGCGATCAAAGCGGATTACGCGCTCAAGGAGGGTTTTTCGCACGGGGTCGACTTTGCCTATAAATATGAAGTGACACTCCTCCATTCAAAAGAGTTCAAGACATAGAAAATACCCGAGCTCTGGTGCGCGAAATTGAAGTCAGAAAGGGTGTTGCGCGTAAACTTAAAGTTTGCGCGTAAAGTCAGCTGTTGCGCGAAAAGCTAAGGCTGCGCAGAAAGTTGGTATTGGCGCGTAAAAGGAAGGTTGCGCGAAAAGTGGATATCGCGCAAAAGCAGTGAATTGCGCGCAAGGCAGTTTCCAGGCTGCCCGTAATATTTAGAGGTTGCGCGAAAAAGGAATTTCACGCAAACCATAGAAATTGCGCGCAAGACACCGTAAGGGTTGCGCGTAAAAACTGAGGTTGCCCGGTACATCCGGTGCGAAGTGAGATTCATCTACGGGTGAAAGTTGGACTTCAACAGAGCATCTACATACAGAGGAAGATGCATTCCTTCATGAAAATGAAGATACCTACAGGTCTATAAACTGTGAGTGGATTCCTTCCAAGAGCAGTGAGCTTAGGAAGAGGAAGAAGGTGATCCTCTCCACCGGCAGTGAGCAAGAGATAGAGAAATAGGGAGTGACCCTTGGGAAAGCAGTGAGCTGACCCTAAACTTTGTATAGGCAGTGAGCCTGGGCATAAAAGTGATCTAGCCCGAACATTGTAATCCACAGCTAGTGAAGTCTAGTGGAATTTGGTACGAACCAGCAACTTGTCGGCGTATGCTCCTTGGACGTAGCCCTTAGCGGTGAACCAAGTAAAAATCTCTGTGTCTGCCTGCTTACTTTCCTGCATTGCATTCAAAGAATCATCATCAGGTAAAGGAGACAAGTGATCATAGTTACCACACAAGTGCAAACAAAGTGACCCTTGTAACAAAGAGGTCAAGATCCAGTGGGGCAGGAAGAACATTGAAAAAGAATATCCATACCCTGATTCACCCCCCCTCTCAGGGTATATAGGCCCCTATTGGCCCTAACAATTGGTATCAGAGGGAAGGTTGATTTTATCAGATTTGTTTGATTCGACTTGGTATTGTCTTTCTGTGTAGTTGAAGATATTGTTTTCACTTATCTAGGTCTATCATGGGAAAGAGTAAATCTTCAAAGAAGAATCAGAAGTCAGGTGGTATCCCTCAGTGTGGAAGTGTTTTTGGAAAAAGTGTGATTCAACTAAATGAATCAAATAGCTTAATGAAGGAATCATGTAGTGAACAGAAAAATGATTTGGATAAATCATACCACAAAAATACTTACTTATTCAAAGATGTTGACGAAATGAGTGAAGAACCTGACTTTCCAAGTGACGTTGGAACCACTGACGATGAAGAAGAAGAAATTGAAGGAAGAATTGATATGCGAGCTGAGTTGGAGGCTGCTCTTGAAGAGATAGATGTTTGGAGGGCCAAAACCAAGAAAGCTAACAAAATTGTTCGCGATGCCAAACTCTATATGCAGCAGCAGGAAGAAGAGAAATCTGAGCTGATGGAAGAAATTGAGAAACTTAATTTATCAACATCAGAGAACTCAGAATCCGTTAGTAAGTATAAGCTGAAGGTTGAAGAACAGAAAAGAGAGATCGATGGCCTGAACAAAAAGGTGGAAGTTGTCCATGGGACTAAAGAATTGGATCAGAAATCCACTGAAGAAATTAAATCTAAAGGCATACAGATCCATGCTCTGGAAACTGAGGTCAACAAGATAAGAGGCTTAAATCAAAGGATTATTGATATAGTTACTGACCTAACAAAGAAGAATGATTCTCAAGGTGAGGAACTACAGAAGCTGGCTAAAGGAAAAGGAAAACAAAAGGCTGGTAAGTGTGAAGAGAATCAAGAGTCCGATGAAGTTCGGAATCTGAAAGCCAATAATGATGATCTAGCTACACAACTGTCTGAGTTAGTTCATAAGAATCAAAGACTAAATCAAGAGAATGCATGTATCTCGGATTCTCTTGCTCAAGAAAAATTGAAAGTAAAAGAGAAAAATGACGTGGTTAATAAGCTGAAGCATGAATTGGAAGATGAGATGAGTTGTGGAAAGAATATCAGAAAAGAACTTTATGGTAAACTTGTATCAAGAGATTTGAAGATTCAAAAGTTGGAAGAAGAGCTACAATCAGTCAAGAAGGAAATGGAGAAGTCTAAATCCAAAGATAAGCCCAAGTTGAAGGATGCACTGCACTTATTATTTGATCATCCTTCGACAGGTGATGATAAAATGAAGTCCAAATATGCTGCATCAGAGGAGAAGCATGAAAGGATTGTATCTTCCCAAAGGTAAACCTTTTTGGGAAAATCTGGAATTGGATATGATAATCCAACTCCTATGGATGATAAGAAAAATGCAGTGAAAAATTCCAAGGGTAAGAAAAATCTTGTAGGTGCTGGAGATAGGCCTATGAGGATAGTTTCAAGGAGTGATGATATGTTCTATTTCTGCGGAGTTCATGGCCACACATCAAGCTTCTGTACAGAGGCTCTGGAGTACATTTCAGGCTATGAAAAGAGAAACATTAATAAATCAGAGAACAGGAAGAAGCATCATGAGAAATTAGAAAGAAGAGCTTCTCAGAGGAAAGCATACATTAGATGCTATTACTGCGGAAGAATGGGACACACCATGAGCATGTGTCAGGAATCTCAGGAGAACAATATCAGAGGAAGAAGTCAAGGTGCATCAACATCTCAGCAGAGAGATGATAAAATGATGTATGCCTTTGAGGGAAAATGTTTTATATGTTCTCACTATGGGCACATGGCGAGACATTGTAGTAAGAAGAAAGCAGGAAAGGGAATGGAACAAGAAAAGAGATCTCCACCATAGGAAGTGTACAAGAAAGAAGCCTGTACTGGGAGACAAAGTGGTAAGGAGAAGAATAGGCTTCGGGCCTCGGGGAAATCACATGGAGCTGAACGAAAGGTGTATCAGTAACCTCCTCTGTCATACTCACAACAGCTCTCAAGGAGAGAATGTGAGAAAACCTGGAAGATTAATGGGAGATCTACTCCAGCGGTGATAAAGAAGAATGGACGTTCAATGGAGGACCCATCACCAATGAAAAATAGGGCGGTGACTCATAAATCTGATAAAAGGCAGATAAGCAAAGAATGCATTGAAAAATCTGCAAGTCATGTGCCACAACAAGCAGTGGAGAAAAGGGGAAGATCCATGCAATGGACAAAGAAGAAGAAGGGGAAGATGCCAAACAGAGAGGTTCCTACTCAGAGAAATAATCAAGGAAAATGGCATATTGATTGTACATCAAAGACAGATGTGTGTACAAGTGGGTTCAGACCCCATATTGTGAAAAATGTCAGGCCTGCAGAATCTTCATACCAGAAAAAGACTCAGCATGTGAGTAATGAATGCTTAGTCATATGGCCAGAGCAATTGAAGTTGGCTAGGCAGCTGGAGGAAGCAAGAAAGGAGTGTGATGCCCTCCATGAAAGAATCAAAGGGTTGACCCATCATGATCAACCATCATCCTCATCTTGAGGATTCCGGAAGAACAACCCCTCTCCCTATGTATATAAATGCTATTAACTTATGATCTGTGTGTTTCTGGTTTTAGGGAGATACAATCCAAGGGGAAGTGGCATCTAAGGATGCAAAGTGGAGGAGTGATGTGCTCCAGAGTTTCAATTGATACAAATCAGGTATCAAAGTTGATGATAAAAGGGAGAAACAGTGCACAACAGGAAGTGTTTGTGTTATTGACTTTGTCTCTTGTTTCCTACACCGGGTTCCAACTCAGTAGGCTTAGAGATCTTGTTAATGGATCAACTATTAGTGGAAGATGGGAACAAATGATGCAGGAGGAGAAGAATGACGTTTATGGGTCTAACCCTAGGAAATGTTGCATAACATAGGGGGAGCATTTAACAACAAAATCAAATGCCAGATCCATCAAGGAAATGATTGGATGACCCATATCAAGAGTTGTCTATCGAGAGAAGACATACTATGAGAGAAGCAGTAGTTATCAAGCATTTCATGATTATTTATTTTGATCTAACATTATGGTATCAGCTGACGGTTTTCAGGATACCAAGAAGCTGCGAGAAGTAGTTGAAAGGAATGATTCCACTGAACAATGAAACAGTGAGAAATTTGCTGATAAACGTTATGAGGAGGAAAGCAACAAAGGGGGAGCATAAGTGTCTAATGATGATTTAGAAAAGAAAAATCCTCATCTGCACAAGGATGCCAAAGAATCGAGCTGAAATTGATAGGAAAAATATCATTGGTAATCAGAAAGATCCAGTTCAGACTCGAAGAATGAAATCATTACAGAAAACATCATTTTTATCTCAGGTGGAGCCAAAATGTTTTTCCGATGCAGCTGAAGATGAAAACTAGCTTCAGGCTATGAATGAAGAGCTTGATCAAATTGAGAAGAACCAGACATGGGAGATTGTTTCGAGGCCAGCAGACAAGAATGTCATTGGAACCAAATGGGTCTATCGCAATAAGATGAATGAAGATGGCATAGTGATTCGGAACAAATCACGTCTAGTGTGCAAGGGGTACTCCCAGATCGAGGGAATTGATGTTGATGATACATTTTCACCGGTTGCAAGGCTGGAGACAATAAGATTATTCCTAGCCATCGCAGTGCAAAGGAAGTTCAAAGTGTTCCAGATGGATGTCAAATCTGCATTCTTGAATGGTGTTCTATAAGAGGAGGTGTATATTGAGCAGCCAGATGGTTTTTTCATTCATGAGAATGAGAACAAAGTTTGCAGGCTGAAGAAGGCATTGTATGGGCTGAAATAAGCACCAAGGGCATGGTACTCAAGGCTTGATCAGTACTTGAAGAAGCTTGGTTTTCAGCGTGGAGGAGTTGATTACAATCTCTATTTCAGTAATGACAGTAATCAAAGGATGATGGTGTTGGTTTATGTCGATGACATAATATTTGGTGGATCAGATGAAGCTCAGTGCAGACAGTTTTTCGAATTCATGAAAAATGAGTTTGAAATGTCAATGATTGGAGAGCTAATGTTTTTCCTTGGTCTACAGGTAACACAAGGAAGAAATGGAACATTCATTTCTCAATCTAAATATTCCAAGGAGGTCCTGAGAAGGTTTGGAATGGAAAATTCCAAGGAGATGAAGACTCCGGTGGCTACCCGGATGAAATTATCAAAAGATGAGGATGTCAAGGCATTTAATATCACAGAATACAGGCAAATCATTGGAAGAATGTTGTACTTAACCGCAACAAGGCCTGATATTGTTTTCGCCACATGCCAAGCAGCGAGATATCAGAGTAATCCCAAGGAAAGTCACATCCTCGCAGTGAAAAGAATACTTTGGTATATTAAGGGCACGGTGGACTTCGGCTTGACATACAATGACAAATCTCAGAAAGAGTTATTGGGGTACACTGATGCAGACTGGGACGGTTCAACAGATTATAGAAAATCAACGTCAGGTGGTGCATTCTATCTTGGTGGATTGTGTATTTCTTGGCTAAGAAAGAAACAAGATTGCATTTCATTGAGCACCGCAGAAGCTGAGTATATTGTGGCCACTCAAGCATGCACACAGTTATTGTGGATGAAGCAGAAGCTTGATGATATGAGAGTTGAAGTGAAGTCTCCGATTAGAATCCAGTGTGACAAGTCAAGTGCTATAAATCTTAGCAAAAATCCCGTCCATCATTCAAGGACAAATCACATTGAGATTAAGTATCATTTTATCAAGGAGAAGGTTGAGCAGGGAATCGTGAAATTGGAGTACGTGCCTACAGAGCTACAGGTTGCAGACATTCTGACAAAGGCCTTACCCAAGGAAGCTTTTGAAAGGCATCGACTGGCTCTGGGAGTTCAGTCGATTCCCTGCACTTGAAATAGTGTGGATGTGGCCCCCCCTCTCCCCGAGGTATGATGTATTTTCCCTACTGTGCTAATGTGTTCTCTACTATGTTACAGACTAAAAAGGCGTGACCTTTGGGTTCGTTGACAAAGGGGGAGAAAAGTGTTTGATAATGGGGGAGAAAATAGTGGTTGTTCAAGGGGGAGACAGTGCGAAGATTTGATAAATCATTTTTGATACGGGGAGAAGCTGACAGGTGGAGCAGCCAGAAAGGGGGAGTAATGAGAAAGGGGGAGATTACTAAATCTGACGATGCTAGAAGTGATCGATCAAATCATAGAAATCACGACAGCTGAGGATCGTGATAAAAGAAGAACAGTGGTGTTGGAATGGTGTGAGACGGTGTCCAGCTTTCAACAATTGGTATCAACTTAAGAATTCACCAATTGGTATCAGTGTAGTTCATCAACTGGTTTTATTTAAAGAATTGGTATCAGGGTGGAATCGACAATTGGGGTCTGACATGAAGTGATTCATTGATGAACTTTTCATACTTCTCTTGTTTCTCACGCCGAGCATTGCTCACGTGGGCTTAGAGTACGTGTTAAGTGAATCCTTGAACTCTATCATAATCGCAAGAGGCGAATGGTGGTAGCAGCTGGAAGAAGACTCAGTGAGGTATCAACATGCAGAAAATAATTCTGAGCAAATTTGTGAAGAGTTGTCAACAAACCCAAAGGGGGAGATTGTTGGGCAAAAATCTCTCAAGGTAACATTGCAGTATTTTTGGGTTGATTGTGTTTGTTGACAAAGCAGGTTTCTATGGAGAATTGTCGAGTTCCTGAGAAGTTGTTGACATTCCATGTTGACAAAGAACTATGACAAAGGAAAGGACAATATGGAGGCGGTACAAAAGAGCAGTACAAGGTGGCGCCGTTTCCCAGTGTTTGCCAAAATTATGGGCCTGAAAATCGCCAATGGAAAATGGAGTGATATGTTTTTGGCAAAGGTTGAGGAGAGAGAAATGAAAGAGGTGCGCGTAAAAATTAAGCGTGGCGCGCAAAATTAGCGGGTTGCGCGAAATCTTGAAGTGTGGAGCGCAAAACAGCGGGTTGCGCGGAATTGTATTTCGCGCAAAATATGTTTCAAGGCCGAAAGCTTGAAAACTGGTAAAGGCATGAGGCGCACGAAATTTTGGAGGCGTGTGTGAAAAATTGAAGTGGCGCGTGAAATAGTGGATGAAGTATTTCGCGAAAAAGATGTTTCGAGGTCCGAAGCTCGGAAAATGGCAAAGGCATGAGGTGTGCGAAATTATGGAGCAGTGCGCGGAAAATGGTTGTGCGCGGAAGATTTGTATTTCGCGATCAAAGCGGATTACGCGCTCAAGGAGGGTTTTTCGCGCGAGGTCAACTTTTCCTATAAATATGAAGTGACCCTCCTCCATTCAAAAGAGTTCAAGACATAGAAAATACCCGAGCTCTGGTGCGCGAAATTGAAGTCAGAAAGGGTGTTGCGCGTAAACTTAAAGTTTGCGCGTAAAGTCAGCTGTTGCGCGAAAAGCTAAGGCTGCGCAGAAAGTTGGTATTGGCGCGTAAAAGGAAGGTTGCGCGAAAAGTGGATATCGCGCAAAAGCAGTGAATTGCGCGCAAGGCAGTTTCCAGGCTGCACGTAATATTTAGAGGTTGCGCGAAAAAGGAATTTCGCGCAAACCATAGAAATTGCGCGCAAGACACCGTAAGGGTTGCGCGTAAAAACTGAGGTTGCCCGGTACATCCGGTGCGAAGTGAGATTCATCTACGGGTGAAAGTTGGACTTCAACAGAGCATCTACATACAGAGGAAGATGCATTCCTTCATGAAAATGAATAGACCTACAGGTCTATAAATTGTGAGTGGATTCCTTCCAAGAGCAGTGAGCTTAGGAAGAGGAAGAAGGTGATCCTCTCCACCGGCAGTGAGCCAGAGAGAGAGAAACAGGGAGTGACCCTTGGGAAAGCAGTGAGCTGACCCTAAACTTTGTATAGGCAGTGAGCCTGGGCATAGAAGTGATCTAGCCCGAACATTGTAATCCACAGCTAGTGAAGTCTAGTGGAATTTGGTACGAACCGGCAACTTGTCGGCGTATGCTCCTTGGACGTAGCCCTTAGCGGTGAACCAAATAAAAATCTCTGTGTCTTCCTGCTTACTTTCCTGCATTGCATTCAAAGCATCATCATCAGGTAAAGGAGACAAGTGATCATAGTTACCACACAAGTGCAAACAAAGTGACTCTTGTAACAAAGAGGTCAAGATCCAGTGGGGCAGGAAGAACATTGAAAAAGAATATCCATACCCTGATTCACCCCCCCTCTCAGGGTATATAGGCCCCTATTGGCCCTAACAGTTTCTTTTAATCCAGTAATTTCCATTTCATGACTTTCATCATCTTATTGAATATCTTCCTAGTCATAATAGATTGTCATATTTAAATATGATATTGTTTTTTTCAATTACTTATTTTCATGTTTAAGCTTTTTACATTCCTTTTAATTTTTATCAAAATATTCCCAAACAAATTTGAATATCCTCTCTTGGTATTCATTAGTTTTTTACATGGAATATTTTTTTATTTCATTATCTTCTTGGTGGGTTTTTAGTTTAGAATCTACAACCCTTTAATCTTATTTTACTTTCATATTTTCTCTTTTTAGTTCTCTGTATAATTCATCCATTCTCAGAATATAACTATGAAACTTTACATTATTTAGTCAATTATTTAACTTCATTTTCAATATTAGACTCATAACATGAACTATAATCAAAACTTTTGTTTACCTCATTCATAGTTTTTTCCACAAAACATAGGATTAATGATTATTTTCCACTCTAATAATAATCACTACTTGAGTATAACTCTTCTATGAAACTCTATCCAACAAGATATGCTTGTTTTAACACTTTCATTATTGTGCAATTAATTATGGATCTACTCATCTCCAACTAGCTTGCTTAAAGGTTTGAATATCTTTTAGAAAGTTTGAATCAATTGTTCCTAATTTTATTTCTATTATGAATCAGTTGTTCCCATTCAATATATTTTTCTTTGTTTGGATTGCTTTTAAATTATTTTATAGAATATTTCATACTATTATTTTCGTCATTTATATATATATATATATATATTTGTTTCTTAATATTCAAATCAAGTGGAAGGGAAATAATATCCATATAAGCTATTTCTAGATTTATTTTTTTAGAAAGGGAGAGTCACATGAATATTCCCATGGTTCATGATATATATAAATACCCATCTCCCTAGTTATATATTTCCTATTTTCAAATGATGTATCATATTCCATAGGAAATGTTTCCCTCCTCAGGGAATATTCAGACAATATGTGTGTGTTTTCCTCCCACATGGTTTGAGCGAGAGGATATAATCATTAACCTTGGATTTCTAGCTATGCTCAATGCAAGTATGTTAAGTTTCGCAACAATTGAAATAGCTTGTAGAAACTAACAACATAGTAAGAGGTTTATTATTTATTTTCTGCACTTTTTAAATAATTGTTATGATTTATTATTTTATCATTTACCTATTTTGGGTTGCTTCTTCATACCCCATGTTTTTACGATAGATAGGTTGAGGTCAGGTGGTGACCATGTGTTATGTATGATGTAGTCACACACTAATTGTTTCATATATATTAAACCTTCTTAATGTCATTTTTTTCAAATGATAATCATTATTCTCTATGTCTATATTATGTGTATTGTTTTATGGATATCATTGTGTATATTATTATAATTTTATAAGGTTATATTCATTTATATTCACATTATTATTTTCTGAAAGGAATCTATTTTGTAATTCCTTCAGCATGAATGAATTTTCTCATCAAAACTTTCTATTTTCCTTCTAATGTTTCCCTTATTTGGTCTCTATATTTTTCAATGTCATTTATAATCTCAATATTTTATAAATTACACCCTTCATAACAAATGTTAATAAGAAATTTAAATGTGATATCTTCTTATATTTCAATATAATTTTATAATACTATTATAATGTAATTTTTATGAACTTCAACACCCTTTAATGTTACTTATTCTTCACATTATATATACTCTAATGACACCTACCAACTTATTTTTTAGTATGGATTATGATCAAAATTTTGGAAATCCTTTTTAATTCAATTTATTTGTCCTATGTTCAATATGATATGTTAGGATTATGATTAGTTTCTCATTTATGTTCTACATATATGTAACTATAATCATTATTTTATGGGTGAATGTATTATATCCCACCAAAGTATTGGAAATTTATTAGGGTATTTAATGACATATTATCTTTAATTTTGTTAATTTTTTTTACCTTTTCTTACTTTTCAAATTTGATTATCATTGAAATAATATAATATTTCCCCCTCTAAATAAATTTTAACCCCATTATATTATTTTAAAAAGATATTTGTTTTTGACATTTATTTTTGATATTTGTTATATGTAATAATGAATCGAAGTTAGATTAATCCACCTCAAATAGGTGATGAATATGAGGAAGGTGTTGATGCTTTTTAGGAATTTTTCTAAAAGAAATGTTCCAAAGTATGAATTTTTTCTGTTCATGCCTGAAATGTTTAAATTTTAAGAAGTTGAAAATTAGAGAGATCAAAGATTATTTAATTTTTCATTATTTTAATCTGAATTACATACCTTTGATTTGACAAGGTGAAATTAGGTAGAATTTCAGATTTATTGATGATGATGCTTTGTAGGATGATAAATATGATCAACTTGATGAAATGATTCATGATTTTTAAGTAGATACACTTGATATGGAACCAAAAATTTAGAGACTATATGGTGATGTTGAAAACCATTATATTTGGGTTTTATGAAATTTATAGTTTTATCTATAGTGTTAATATTGATTAACCTATAGGTGAAACATGGATGGAGTGATAGTATTTTTATAGAGCTACTACAATTTTTGAAAGAAATTCTTTCCAGAGTCAATGATCTTCCAAATTCACATTATAAAGCAAAGAAAATATTATACTCGATGGAATTTTGGTACAAAAAAATGCATGTCTACCCAAATAACTATGTTTTATATAGGAAAGAATATAAATTTCTGTTAGAGTGTTCTAAATATTGGATCTCACAGTATAAGTTCAATGAAAAATCATAGGATGATTTAGTAGTTAAAGAGACCCCTTCCAAGAAATTTTTGTATCTTCCTATAATTCCTCCTTTGAAACGTTTATTTTCAAATTCACATGATGCAAAAAAATTTATTTGGAATGTTGATGAGTAGATATGTAATGGAAAATTATAGAATCCAATTTATTGTCCACAATGGAAGAACATTGATCACCGATTTCCTATATTCAGAATTGAAGTTAGAAATCTCAAAATTGGACTATGCATGGATAAAATGAAACCATACAAAAGCCTTAGTAGTGAACATACTTCATGGGTGAAGATTATTACCCACATCTTGTTATACATTATCCAAGAGGGAGAAAATTAGCTTTTTTTTTCATTGGCTTTATGATATCAAAGTGCCGATGGGTTATTCTTAAAATATAATTTTTTTTTTCTTTAAAAGATTTGATGTTAATAGGTATAAAATCTCATGATTTTCACATCATGATGCAATAGCTCCTACCAGTTGCATTGCATGAAATATTACCCATCCATGTCATAATGACTATCATGATGGTGTGTTGGTTTTTAGCTCAATTTATAATAAAGTGATCGATCGTAACACTTTGAATAAGTTGAATAACTAAGTAGTTTATATAAATTTCCAATTAGAAATGTATTTTATTCCATCCTTTTTTGATATCATGGTGCATTTAATGGTTCTTTTGGTGTGAGAAATAAATCTTTGTGGACCTGTATATCTACATTGGATGTATCATTTTGAAATTGATATAAAGGTATTAAAGGGGTATGTTAAGAATCCATATCGACATGAATCCTCTATTGTTGATAATTATATTTCAAAATAGGTTGTAGAGTTTTTTACAAGCTACTTTTCTATAGTGGGGCACATTATTTTTCTTACATCTGTCCATGAACAAGTCAATTATAGGGGAAAGGGGATATGTTTCGTGAAAGTAAAATCATTAACATGTGAATTTTATATAAGTTATATTTATAAATATTGAGTAACATAGATGACACTCAAACATATATAACATTGAATATTAATGTGTTGAAACAATGTTATGCAAAGATGAAAGTTATGTGGTTTTTGAATGAGCATAACAATTTTTTTTACCATGGTTTAAAGAGACCATGCTTGGTAGATCAAATGCATCTGAAAAATTGATATGGTTAGTGGTTGGTCTTAGTTTAAATTTGATAACATTTTCTAGGTATGATATTAATGGCTATACATTTCATACGAAGGATTAGGACAATAGAAGTGTAGTTTTGAATAATAGTGTATTAGTGTTCACAAAAGCAATGCATTTTTCAAGTGCCTAAGACAAAAACCCCATATCAGCATCAAGTGCATATTATGGAGTCATTGAAGAAATATGGGAGGTTTATTAAATTAAATTTCAGGTTCCATTGTTAAAATGAACATGGTTTATCGATAATAATAGTATCAAACATGATAAATTTGAAATGAAACTAGTTAATCTAAATAAATTAGAATACACAAATAATCCTTTTATCCTGGTGACACATGATTTTTTTTTCTATATTCTTGATCAATTTTATATTTAATGGTCTATTATTTTACAAGGAAAAAAATAGTATTTTGGTGATGATAAAATTTATGAAGATGATGATTTTTGTGAGATCTCTAATTCCATAGAAAGATTAACAGATATTATAGATGAGCACATTAAAGACATGGTTTGTGCCATATGGAATGATCATGATGATGGAATTTGGGAAAATAATCCTTTAATATATTCCTAATATTACAGAAAACATGTGATTTGTTCTAGTTTAAGTTTTAAAATTTCATAAAATGTTAGATAATTTAATTTAATTTTATTTATTAAAACATGTATTATAACTAATAAGTTAAATTTTTTTTATATTAGTTTTGTTTTGTTTAGTTTACCATATTTATTGTTATGTAACTTATCCATTTATTTATTTTGTTAAAAAATAATTTTTTAAATATAATATGAAAAAATAAAAACAAAAATATTGTATAAGAGTATATTCAAAAAATATTTTTAGTGTAAAAAGTGATTTATTAGGTTGGACCATTTTTACTATTAACACAATTTTTTTGGATTTTATTTCATTCATTTATGTAATTTTATCTCTGATTAATTTTTTTCATCATTTTAGTTAATTATAAAAAATATGAATAAAAATGTGTTAAGTTTAGTTTACTTTATTTTTGTTTGATAATTTTTCATTTTTCATTTACATTTGTATATAATAGTTGTATTTGTATTTTTATTTACTATTTTTTTGTTTCTTTTATTTGAATGATAAAGATAGATAAATCTTAAGATACACCACATACTTTTGGTTATGATCATAATCATACCTTTGGGGAGGAACAGACACATGCTTCTGTTGAAGAGTCTCCTCATCCTACTTTATAGGAGACAACAACTTCTACAGTTGAAAAAAGAGTTTGAGGGTGGGTAATTGTGGCATCACACATTTATTGAAATTATTTGTTTTCCATAGTGAATACTAGAGGATATCAGTAGAATTTTATGATAATGATATTCCCAGAGGTACAAATTAAAAACAATTAAATACTTTCATATTAATACATGATAAAAGTAAAGTTATTATTTTGATAGATATTTGGAGATGTATCAACAAAGTGACCATATATCAGTTGTGGGAGACTCTTTTGGTAAGATCATTTGTTATTAATTTACTTATATTGAAATGTTTATAGTAATATATATTTTCACCCTTCTTATAAGATGAAATATGATATAATTAATTTTGGAGGAGTTAGTAAGAGATATATATTATTGGTCGCTAGGAGATGGAGGGATTTTAAATTAATCCTCACATCAGAATTCATTTTTGGGGATAAAAAACATGAAAATCCATGTTGTTTGTATATATATATATATATAGATCCATTTATAGATGAAGATAAATGGATGTAATTTGTTATAACAAGATGAGGAGAAGTGTTTTTGGTATGTGTATTGTTACCTTTTATATTTTTTATAACAATGAACATATTAATGATTTATTTATTCTTAACTTAAAGAAATTGAGGAGATCTCATCAGGATATTCAATCCAAAAATGTTTACCCTCACACTTTATCTTGAGGAGGGTATACGTTACTATAAGATCAAATGAGGAATGAGAAATTTCAAAAAATAAGGGTTGAGTCTTTAGGCTCAGTAGAGGTTGACCCCCCCACAATACATGAAAAATATATGAGAAAAAATGACAATAACCTACAGAAGATTCGAGGGTTGTAGATGAGAGGATTAAAATTTGTTTCCTTTATTTATTTATTCAAGTAAAATGAATTCATTATATACTGTGATTCATTTTGGAAATTTTCAAATATTACATACAAGATTCTCATGAAGAGAAGAGAACATAGGGGGTCTTTATAGCTAAGGTTACATAGGATATTTTCGCTATAAAACTAGTAAATCCCGAACACCTGGGTCATGTACGAGGATACCTAACAAGTGTATTGGTAAAAAAAAATTCCCCTTTTTGAATCTTCTTCAAGGGAGGATGTGTATACAAAATATAATCTTTGTAAGTTTAATGTCAAGATATTCGTGTAATAATGGAGGAAAGGATCAGAGCGATACAAGTGATTTTTGCAGGCATGAAAATACAATTTTAGGCTACTGATACAACTCCTCCACCTCCTACACCTTGGCTAGAAGATCCAACTCCTACTTATACTACTCATACATCTCTTCCTGCAAACCCCACTCCTTCTAATCCTACTTCTGCACCCCCTCCTCGATATCTTCCTAGTTATTGGGTGTCATATGTTGATGATCCCCAACATATTGTTGCATATGGTATGATATTTTATTTTGGAAATACCATTAATAATCAATAGATAGAGATAGATCATTATAGGGTTACTATACAAGATATTATAGATAGATCAACAATAATACCATGTCCTATTAATGAGGTGAGTACAGTTGGAAAAAGTATCAACCATTTTTTTGCTTGGACATCTAGACTTGTTCGACATATTACCATAGAGATATGTGTGTGTTTTATCTTTTATTTCATTTTAATATTAATTTTTTTTCTCATTTTAATATTTATATACTTATCTATATCTTTTATGAATAAGTTAAAGCTAAATAAATACTGTATAGACAATAAAAAATACAAAGTGTTATGAATTCAGATAGAATTTCTAATAGTTTTGATAGGTTTTCAAGATATTCAAATTTGTTATTAGATGTATATGAGATTCTGATTGAATATTCACCAATGCAGAAAACATTTTTTATGGCGGTTATTTTTTTATTTTTTTACGTCAGATTTTGGTCGACGTTATTACAGGAGACATTATAAACATTGTTTTTTACATCGGTTATTTTAAAACCGATGTAAAAAACACAAATCCGAAGCATTTTTCACGTCGGTTGATAAAAAACCAACGTGGAAAACACTTCAGAGTCATGGTTTATTATGTGAGTTATTAAATAACTAACGTGGTATATAATCTTTCACATCTATTATTATATAAAAGACACCATAAATCACTCCTTCGAAGTGTTTATCACATCAGTTATTTTCATAACCGATGTGATAAACCTTTCTGCCAAGCGGGTGGTTTCCCACGTCGGTTAAATAATAACCGACGTGAAAACATATATACTACATCAGTTATAAAATAACTGACGTAAAAAACTATTCATTTCCATTTATTACATCAGTTATTAAATAACTGACATAAAAACCATTTCCTGTGCACTTATTATGTCGGTTTTCAAATAACCAACGTTAAAACTAATCCAAATGCATTTTTTACGTCGGTTATAAATTTACCGACTTAAAAAACAATTTTTTTAATAAAACCGATTAACCACTGCTATTCGCTTCCAAAAGACCTGAAATAGACAAAAAACAAACCAAAACTCGACCAAAAAACAGACCAGAACCCCCCCACCCCATTGGTCAACCGCCACCACACCTCTAGACACCCCCACCCCACTGGACACTCCGAGACTAAAAACAGACCAAAACCTGACCAAAACTAGACCAGACCCCCCCAACCCACTGGATAGCCCCCACCAAAACCCTGGAAGCCCCCACACCCCTGGACTGCCCCCACCCCCGGGAAAACCCCCCACACCCCTCAAAAACCCCCACCCTCCTGGACACCCGCACCCTATGGACATCACTCCCACACCCTAGGAAATCCCTCCCACACCCCTAGAAACCCCTACCCCACTGAACACCCCCACCCTCGGGATATCACTCCCACACCCCTGGACAACTCTCCCACACCCCTAGAACCCCCACCCCACTAGACACCCCCACACTACTAGACACCCCCTCGACATCCCCACACTCACCTGGACAACCATCCCAGCCTCTTGGACACCCTCCCATGCCCTTGGAATGCCCCCACCCCATGGAAACCCAGGACACCCCCACCCCACTGGACAACCCTCCCACACACCACTAGAAACCCTCCTCACCCCACAGAACACCCCACACCCTCATGGACACCATGTACACCCCCACACCTCTGGACAACCCCCCCCCCACACCCCTTGACAGCCCTCCCACCCCCTGGACACCCCCCCATAACCCTGGACAGCTCCTGGACATCCCCCCACTCGTCTGGACAACCCTTCCACCCTCCTAGACACCCTCCCTCCCCCTGGACTGCCCCCACCCCCATGGAAATCCTGGACACCCCCACCCCACTGGACAACCCTCCCACACCCCCATGGAAACATACCTCACCCCAAAGGACACCCCCACACCCCTAGACACCCCCTGGATATCCCCCACTCCCCTGTAAAGCCCTCACACCCTCTTGGACACCCTCCCACACACCACTAGACCCCCCCACTGGACAACCCCCACCACACCCCTGGACAACCCCACCACACCCCTGGACACCCCCACACCCCTGGACTGCCCCCACCCCCTGGATAGCTCCCCACACCCTAGACAACCCCCATCCTCCTAGACACCCCCACCCCCTGGACAACGCTCCCACACCCCTGGACAACCCCCCTCACCCCAACACCCCCACACCCCTGGACACCACCTGGACAACCCCCCACTCCCCTGGACAGCCCTCCCACCCTCCTGGAAATGCTCCTACCCCCTGGAATTCCCCTCATCATCTTGGACACCCTGGACACCCCCACCCCACTGGAAAACCCTCCCACACCCTTGGAAACCCCCCTCACCCCACAGGACACCCCACACCCCTAGACACCCCCCAGACAACCCCCCACTCTCCTGGATAGCCCTACCACCCTCCTGGAAACACTCCCACCCCCTGGAATGCCTTCACTCTCATAGCCACCCAGGAAACCCCCCACACCCTTGGAACCCCTCCCCCCCAGACCAGAATCCATACCATAAAAACCATCATAAGTTGACCAAAACAAGAAGTAGATCAAAATTAAACATTCACATATATAACAATCAAAACTTACAATGTAAACTTAAAAAAAAACTAAATCCAACCTAAACAACTACCAAATACACAATTACAATGACAATATTCGAAATTACATTTTACACTACAAACAACTAAAATTCAATCAAACCTGTAAAATAATTTTACCATTCCACTTGTAAGTGATTGATGTCTTGAGAACTATAGGGTTGAGGGTCATCAAATAGATACAAATTAAAAGGATAATAGTTAACGTGTATAATTAATAAATCAAATGAAATATTATGGAAAAGTTTAAAATGAAATATTACCAGGTCAAAGTTCACAACTATTCCAGTTGTAATTATTTCATACATAAATCTTAACATATAATATCCACATTCAATGACGCCTTTTTGTTCATGAAAATTCTGTTTGAATGAGTGTAAATTCAATATATTATTTTTATGTAATAAATCAAAAATCAAAAATTCTAAATGGATATTTACCATTACATTTACATATTTGATCTTCGCACTCCTCTTCTTTGTGTTTTTTTCGAAAGTAGACCCATCCCCTCTTAGAAAATAATACAAATGAGATAAATTTAAAATTCATTATAATATATAAAACTATTGAGAAATTGAAACTTACTTTTCCAACATTTTTTTAAAACTTTCCCACACATCGCCATTGACAGAGCATATACAATAAAGTGTTTTCTCCCTTGGGAAAAAAACACCTAACATCCAATTATCACTGATAAAAGAAAATTTAAGGTTAGTGGTTTTTATGTTAAAATACAATGAACTCTTGGCCAGAGATGTGTTTCATACCTCTCACAAAAAGGCATCTTCCAACATTGTGTGACTATATTCTGTTCAAAGCTTTTGTCAATATAAAGCATTCTTTGTTCCTCATCCAATGCATGTGCTTCAGGGGAAATCAAATATGGGTCCATGAATCCACATAAATATATCCACTCATTCTTCTCAAAAATTTTATAAATATACCTAATACAAAACAGACATAAGTATACATTTTTAATAAATATAACACAAGGAAAAGGTGTTATGACTTACATGAAAAAAAATTTCACCACATTGATGACCAAATTATCTCCAGTAACAAGCTCCATGATATCAATTTTCACAATCCCCACAGTTATTGCATGTCCAAAAACACGAGCTTCCATTGGAAAATCATAATGATCCACCAACAAATTTGAATATCTTGACAATCTGTCAATACTAATAGAATCTGTATCTGATGTCATAACCATTTTTCTTTGTTATTTTCTATACAATATTTCATTACCTTTGAAGTATTATTATAAAAATAAATATAAAAATATATTAGTTTTCAAATGAAAAAACAACTTTAATAAAAAAATAAAATAGAAGATATAACATACATACATCTATGGTAATGAGTCGCAGAAGTCTGGATGGCCAAATTAAAAAATAACCGATACTATGCCCAATTGTCATCACCTCATCTGTAGGTAATGGTACTTGAACTGATCTATCTATAATATCTTGTACAATGACCCTATGATTCTCTATCTCTAATTTCGGATGATGAAATATATCTCCTATACAATATACTAGCCCATATGAAAATATATGATATTGAGGATCATCAACATACAACTCGCAATAAGTAGGAAGCTGTGGTGGAGGTGTAGGATAAAAAATGGGGTCCTCAGGCTGAGGTGGGGGAGTGGGAGCTACTGGAGGAGGTGGAGAATAAATAATGGGGTCTATAGGGGGAGGTGGAGGAGTGGGAGCTGCAGTCTGAAATTGTGTTTCCATGTCTATAAACATAGACTGTGCCAATGCTATAATCTTTTCTGCCATCATCACATTAATATTATGAATTCCAACCTCCAAGGATTCTATTTTTTTATAGACACCCTCAACAGAAGAAGTTGAAGAACGTGACAACGCTTTTCTTACTGATACACCTATAAGATATCCTCATACATGACCAGGATGTTTGGGATTTCCCAATGATGATGATAAAATATATTGCCTCCCAGCAGCTATAAATACCCCCTGTGATATCTTCTCCTCAAGAGAATCCTGTATTAATTAATTGAACATTTTTGTAATGATTAAAATTATATGAATAATATAGTTAACTTAAATAAATAAAATAGATATCTTACAATCCTCTCAGCTATGATTCTCAAATCTTCTGAAAGATATTGGTCTTTTTTGCCCATCGAGCTCTCTTCTATTTTTCATGTCTAGATGGAGGGGATGGAGGGGCCACCTCTCTAGAGCTTGAAGACTCAGATCTCAATTTTTTGTAATTTTTCTGCCATCATTTGTTCTTCTAATAATGTATACCATCCGCGATATTAACTATGAGGGTATATATTTTTAGACTGGATCTCCTAATGAGATTTCCTTGTTTTCTATGAATTAAGAATTATAAATCATTAACAAAACATTAATAATATCATTTATATAAGAAAGCTTAAAAATGTTTACATTTCCCTTACCAAAAATTAATCTTTTCTTATACTTTCAACAAACTATCCCCATGTGTCTTCATCTATGAAAGGATATATATGACATGGATTGTCATGACTCCTATGACAAAAAATGAAATCAGATGAGAGGGTTGATTTGAATTCCCTCCATCTCCTAGCAGCCATCCATAAGCATTTATTTCTGACTCCTCCAGTGTCAGGAATATCAAATTTCATATGATAAAGAAGAGGTTAAACATATTATATATACTAGAAACATTTAAATAATAGGAGAAAAATAGAAAAATATCTTACCAAAATCGTCTCCCACAACTGAGAGATTATCTCTTTGTCCACACTTCTCCAATCATCAGAAAAAATGCATACTTTTATCTTACCCTGAGTTGATACAAAAATCTTAAAATCTTTTGCATTTGGACCTCTAGGAATATCATCCTCATAAAAATCAACGAGTATCCTTGGGTCCTGCGTACAGGCAATTGATAATTTTGGTAAACGTGTGCACCCATGTTTACCAACTCTTGAACTCTTTGTCGTAATGGGAGCACATGATAAAGATTGGGGAATATCAAGAAGAGAATGTGAATGTTCCTCCCCATAGGTATGACCAATATGCACATCTCCAGAATCATGTGGTTGATCAAGTGATTGATATGGCATTATCCTTGAAATAAAAAAAAACAAACATTAGTTCAAAAATATACAAATTCAAATATTACAATACTAATGTAAACAAAAAATAGAAAATTGTACTACGTTACATAATAGTAAACATGGTAAACCTGGTAAACATGGTAAACCTGGTAATGTAATTTTCATTGAACAAAAATAATAGATATATAATTTATGTAATGATAAACATGATAAAGTAAACTAAACAAAATTAAAACAAACAAAAACTTATACATATTTGTTTTAATATGTGTTTTAATAAAGAAAAAACTTACAATATCTAACATTTTAAGAAAATAATAAATGTAAACAAGAAATAAAAAAATGTTACTTGTAATTTTAGGAATGTACAAATGGATTGTTTTCCAAAATTCCTTTGTCATGATCGTTCCTTATGGAACAAACCATGTCTTCAACATTCTCATCATTATGTTCTATTAATCTTTCCATGGAAGTACAGATATCACATAAATCTTCATCTTCATCAAGTTGATCCTCACCAACATTTTTTTTACCTTGTAAAAGAACATCCCACTGCATATCTGATTGATCTACTACATATAATTTTTTTTGCATGTGTTTCCATTATAAAAGAATCAGTTGTGTCTTCCAATCTTTTCAGATTAATAATTGTCATTCCAAATTCATCATGTATGACACTGTTGTTACCAATAAACCATTTACAGTTAAAAATATGAACTTTAATTTTAATGTAATCAACCTCCCATATTTGTTCAATCACTCCATAATATTCACTTGATGCATAAATTGGGTTTTTGTCTTTATCACTCGAAAAATGAATTGCTTCTGCAAACACCAATACACCACTATTCTGAAATGCACTTCTATTATCCTGAGCTGTCATATGAAATGTATAACCATTAATGTCATAACTGGACCATGTTATCACATTTAAACATGGACCACCCACTACCCATTTTAATGTCTCTGATACATCTGATCTACCAAGGTCTTTTTAAACCATGACAAAATTTTTTTGTTGTGCTCATTCGAAATCCACATTTATTTCTTCTCTGGATGACATTGTTTCTACTCATTAATATGCAACGTGATATATGGTTGAGCATCAGCTATGTTATTCAAGATGTATAATTCTAACTTCTTCATCTGTTCAGCTGACAATGATTTGACTTTCAATCTATGAATCCCCTTTACCTCATTATTAATTTGTTCATGTCGAGATGGAGGAAAACTTATGTGGTATGACGTAGCCAAGTAGCTTGTACAAAACTCTGCAACATCTTCAGAAATATACTTTTCAATAATGGAGGCTTCAGGTCGATATGGATTCTTAACATACCCCTTAAATATTTTCATATACCTTTTAAAGTGATACATCCGGCGAAGATATACAGGTCCACAAAGCTTTATTTCTCGAACCAGATGAATCATTATATGAACCATTATAACAAAAAAAGATGGAGGAAAATACATTTCCAATTGAAAAAGTATAAAAATTTCATCATTTTCTAAAATTTTCAAATCAATAACATCAGTCACCTTATTAAAAATTGAATTTAAAAAATAACACAACTTCATTATAGTCTTTCTGACACAGATGGGAAATATTCCACGCAATGAAACTGGTAGAAGTTATTGCATCATGATGTGCCGATCATGAGATTTCATACATATCAACTTCAAGTCCTTCAATGAGACAAATTTTTTTACATTTGAAGAACAACCTTGAGGCACTTTGATATCATGAAGACACTGAAAAAAGATAATTTTCTCCCTCTTGGATAATGTATGACAAGCCAGGGGAAAAATGTTTGTCTTTCATTAAGAGTGGGAGCTAACTCCAAACGCATTCCCATTGATAGTAAGTCTAATCTTGCATTCAACCCATCTTTTTTCTTTCTTTTAATATCTAACAATGTTCTAATCAAAATGTCATAGATATTCTTCTCTACATGTATGAAATCAATATTATGTTTAACTTCATGATATCTCCAATATTGTAGCTCAAAAAATATTGACCTTTTCTTCCAAATATATCCATCATTACCAAATTTCTGTGTCTTTCCCTATGTCACATCAAGGTTTTCCACCCTCTCAAAATAAAAATCCATGGTTAAAGGTTTTGGATCAATATCAAATTCTTGTGAGCCATTGAATTCCATTTTTAGTCTTCTATAAGAGTGATCCATAGACAAAAACTTTTGATGACCCATGTACACTATTTTCCTCCCATGATGCAATTGACAATATGAAGTCTGTTGTTCGCAAATTTGACATGCTTTATTCCCTTTAACACTATATCCAGACAAATTTCCATATGTTGGGAAGTCATTTATAGAGAACATAATCAATGAAAGTAGTTGAAAATATTCCATTTTATAAGAATCATACACTCTAATACCATCCTCCCTTAAAAGTTTCAAATCATCAATCAATGGTGAAAAGAAAACATCAATATCATTTCTGGGTTGCTTTAGACCAGAGATCATTATACTCAACATGACATATTTGCGCTTCATACAAACTTCACGAGAGAGGTTGTAAATTACCAATAAAACATGCCATGAGCTATTTGTGCTACTGAGGGTTTTGTATGGATTCATTCCATCTGTGAATAACCCTAGTATGATATTTCTAATTTCATTTCCAAATGTAGGATACTGCTCATCAATTTTCATCCATTATGGAAAATAAGATGTATGACGTATTTTTCCATCACATATCCGCTCATCAGCATGCCATATTAACCTTTTTTTATCTTTTGAATTATCAAATAAACGTTTCAAATGATGAATTATCAGAAGATACCAAAATACCTTAGAAGGGATCTTTGTAATCTCTACATTAGCCTGCGATTTTTCTTTCACCTTATACCATGATGTCCCACATTTAGGACACTCTGGCAGAAATTCATATTCCTTCCTATATATCATATAGTAATTTGGGTAGGCACATATTTTTTTGTATCCCAATCACATCAGGCATAATATTTTCTTGGCCTTATAATGTGAATATGGAAGATCATTATCTTTTGGAAAAATGTCTTTCATTAATTGTAGCTTCTCTATAAAACTTATGTAACTCCATCCATGTTTCAAATTCTGGTTAATCAATCTTAACACCGCCGACAAAACTGTAAAATCTATAAAACCTGGAAAAAATGGTTTTTTAGAATCACCATATAGATGCACAACTTTTGGTTCTATCTCAATTTGTTCTGCTGCAATATCACGAATCATTTCTTCAATTCCATCAGAGTTACCATCTTGCGAATCATCATCATCATCAGTAGATCTCACATTCAGTCCATTTTCACCATGCCAAATCCAAGGGCTATAACTCGGATTAAAACCATGACAAATTAGATGATCTTTTATCTCTCTAATTTTCAACTTATTTATATTCAAACATTTTAGTAATGGATAGAAAAAAATGTCACTGCTTGGAACATTTCATTTAGAAAATTCCAAAAAGGCATCAACACCTTCCTCATATTCACTACTAATTTGATGTGCTGTAATACAACTTTGACTCATTATTACCTATAACAAATATCAAAATTATATATATTTTTAAGATAAGAAAAATATATGTTTATATAAAAAATATCATAAATTGAATGTAAAACAGTTTTGAAATATAAAAAAAATCTATGTGTATTTAAAAAAATATGATTGAAAATGATTTTAAAAAGAAAACATAGTTAGATATAATAGTTTTAAATTCATATCGAATTTTCTTCTTCTTAAGGTTCACAAAGAATACATCCTGGTGCAATTGGATACCAAATTCACCCTTCCGTAAAAAGGAAATATGAAGTATAAATATTAAAATATGTATACATTCATTACTGAGAATTACATAGATCCCAATGATTTGAAACCTCTGGACAACCACCACCAATCTGGATAGCCCCCACCCCCAGGACACCACCCCACCCCCTTAGAGACCACCCCCACCCCTTGGACACCCCACCCCCTTAGACAACACTCCCCACCCCCTTGGACACCACCCCACCCCCTAGACACCACCCCACCCCCTTGGACACCCCCTAGACACCATCACCCCCTTGGACATCCCCCCACCCACTGTACACCACCCCCACCCCCTTGGACACCCTCTGGACACCACCACCTCCTTGGACAACCCCCACCCCTCTGGACATCCCCCCACCCCCTGGACAACCCCTGCCCCTCTAGATAGCCCCCACCCCTTGGACACCCCCACCACTCCTTGACCCCACCCCCACCCTCTACCCCCTTGGACACCCCCATGGACACCCCCAAACCTCTGGAAAACCCCCCCTGGACAGCCCCCCAAACCCTCTGGATAGGCCCCCACCCCCTTGGATAGCCCTCCACCCCTTGGACAACCCCCCACCCCTTCGACACCCCCACCCACTTGGACCTCCCCCCCCACACACACACCCGTAGACTGCCCCCAACCCCCATAGACACCCTGGACACCCCCTAACTTTCTGGATAGCCCCCCAGACCCTCTAGATAGGCCCCACCCCTCTGGACAGCCCCCACCCCCTGGATAGCCCCCACCCCTATAGACAAACCCCACCCCCTAGACACCCTCTACCCCCTTGGACAACCCACTCACCTCCCTGGACACCACCCCACCCCCATGGACACCCCTATCCCCTTGGACATCCACCACAACCCCATCACCCCCTGGACACCACCACCCCCACCCCCTTGGACACGCCAACCCCCTTGGATAGCCCCCGTACCCCCTGGACACCACCCCACCCCCTTTGACATCCCCTGAACCTCTTGGACACCCCAACCCCCTTGGACATCCCCCGCACCCCTTGGACACCACCCCCACCCCCTTTGACACTCCCTAGACACACACAACCCCCTTGAATAGCCCCCACACCCCCTATACACCACCCTACCCCCTTTGACATCCCCCACACCCCCTTGAACACCCCCAACCCCCTTGGAAAAACCCCGCACCCCGTGGACACCACCCCACCCCCTTTGACACCCCATAGACACCCCCAACCCCCTTGGACAGCCCCCACACCCCCTTGGACACCACCCCCACCACCTTTGACATCCCCTGCACCCACTTGGACACCCCAACCCCCTTTGATAGCCCCCACAACCCCCTGGAAACTACCACCACCCCTTTTGACACCCCCTAGACACACCCACCCCACTGGACAACCCCCACACCACCCCTGGACACCACCCACTCACTTGAACAGCCCCCACCCCCTTGGACACCCCTTGTACGTGCACACACACAAACAAACAAAAATTGTAAACTTGAATGATATCACTTCCGTGGTTTCTTTCACCAAAAAAGAATTTATCATCATATAAATGAACACTATGAAATGTACCATGATAGTAAGAATAATGATAGAAAAATAACATCTCAAAAAATTAGATTAGGGCATCGTGAAAAATAATAACTGAAACTGAGCTGTGTGAGGCTTACTTGAGTGTTGCGAGTCAACCTGATAGATCTGGTGACTATATTGATGATCAATGATGTTGGAAAAATTAGGCAGGATAGAACGACTTCAATGAATCCTTTCTAGGTTTTTCGCGTGGGAGAGATGAGTCGTAGGTCGCCCGATCGAAGAAAACAGAATTACTGAATATGGGGTGCGATAAATCATTTAAAATATTTATAACAATGGCTATTTAATAACCAACATGATAAAATATTTTTTCTATGTTTATATTGTCATTTTTTTAATAACTGACATTGACAATTATTTATATCGTCAGTTATTTTATAACCGACGTTATAAATGGAGCTTTGTCACGTCGATTTTTTTTATAACCGATGTGATAAAGTGTGCTAGATTTAATTTTCATGTTGGTTATAAAATAACTGACGTAAAAAATGGATTCTGATTGATATATCACGTCAGTTATAAAATAACCGAGGTGATATATCAATTTCTAAAGCTTTTCATGTCGGTTATATAGAACCGACGTGAAAAATGCCTACGTGTTAAAAGTTTTTTCCACTAGTGCTTGTGTTTCTAGGAAAGAAATAAATGTGGGTATTTTAAAAAATGATATCAGGGACCTTGTAATAGGAGATCAGTTGGGCATCAACACAATGTAGATTTTTTCCATGTAAGTCGATTATTATTTTTTGATCGTTTAATTTATTGAAAATTACTACTTAGGTTTGTTTTGTATTAGGTACCTTTATAAAATTTGGACATGGAATGACAAGACAAATGTATATGGATTTATGGATCCATAGTTTATTTCACCTGTATCTATGAAAATGAATGATATAGAAAGAAAAATTTATATTACTGGAAGATTTCAGAATAATGGAATTATTCAGTGCAAAATGTTTCTTTATCTTCAAGAGTATGAAATATATTTCTCAAAAAGTGTTTTATATCTATTAACATACTAACAACTGACATTAAATTTTCTTATATATTAGTTTCCATTGGATGTTGGGTGTTTTTTATCCAAGATAGAAGACACTTTATTGGATATGCTATATCCATGGTGAAGTGTGAGAAAATTATATGAATGCATTGAACATATATGTTTGAGTTTTTACTACTTTTTTATATTAAAATGACATAAATTTATTTTATTCATATTATTTTCAAATAGGGCATGGAATTTATTTAGTGAGACCACATGAAATAAGAGTTTCAAGATCAAATATGTAAAAGAAAAGAAAAGGTTAATTTTTATTTACAATTACTAAATTATGGATATAATACTTATAAATGTTATTTAGAATTGGTAAATTCTTTTAAAAAAAATGTTACAAAGAAAAAGACATAAAATAATGTGGATACTATGTTCTAAGATTTATGTATGAAATAATTTCAATAGGGATGGTTATGAATATCAATAAGGTTATATTTATTTATAAAGTTTTCCTTGGTATCTCATTCATTTTATTCAACATACATACAAGTTAAATGATTTATTTATAAATTGTATCATTTTGATGACCCTTGGCCATATAGTGTAGAGGAGTTGGTATAATTTCAAAGTAAATGGTGAATCATTTCAAAGGTTTGATTAAATTTTAGTTTATTTGTAATATATATTGTAAAATTGAAAGTTGAAATTATATGGGTTTTGTTATTTTTACTGGTTATGCTATTTTCTATTTTTCTGTAAACTTTCTGGTTATTTCTGTTGGGAAGGTGGAGAAATATAACATCATGTTTTTAAAAAAATTGATTTTCACATTGGTTATTTGATAACCTACAAGAAAAATTAGCACGGTAGGTTTTTGATGACAATTATCACATAACCAACATGAAAAAATTCTCCCATGTCAGTTATTTTATAAAAATGATGTGGAAGAAGGGTTTTCTATTGATATTTAATGTCAGTTATTTGATAACCAAAGTGAAAGATGAATTATTTTTGGTCTTTCATGTATATTATCAAATAACTGACGTGAAAATATTAATTCCTTGTTTATTTCAAAGAACCAACATGAAATAACATTTTTGACACCAGTTTTTAAATAACCAGCATTATAAATTCCCACAAAAAAATTATTTAAAACATATGTTATTTCTATCCAAAATTTTAAGCATATTTACAACATCCCATGTAAAAAAGTAGCATATAAACCAACATTAAAAAATCAAGAAAAACCGACATTAAAAATCATTATTTCAATAGTGTAGGTTCACTGAAACATCAGGATAGGTGTATGGATTCACACAGTAAGTTAGAATATCCTCATGCGGTCACTTTGGAGATAGCCACAACAAATTCCAAAAATATCACATTCATTATGAATGAAGCTTCATGATATCTATAAACCAATATTAAGGGTTATTTGAATACAATGAGAGAAGTCTTAGATGAAGTACCATGTGAAGTGGTGAAGCAAACTCGTGTCATACTGCCATGTAGAATGGAATAGGAGATCTTGTTGTAAGAAGATTCTACCGGTGTGGTGTCATGCTAGGCGAGATATCTAAAATAGCTGATCGTAGTGATGGTATTGTGACTTAGAAGACTACTACAAAATAGTGTTTTGTCATAGGGTTTTAAAAACTCTTGAACCACTTTCAATTGCACTATGAAGCCCACCTACCTGCATTCCCTAGCCACCGCCCCCGCCCACATGCCCATGCCACCCCCACCCTTTAAGAGAGCTTGCCCAAATTTCACCCACACGTTCGCTCCTACCTCTCCCTGGATTTAAACTCGAAACCTCTCCCCATGCGTGCCTGGACCTTTTATCACTCCTCCATGTTGCTTTGTTCTCCATTTAATGATATATCTATTTATGTATATATAATTATATTTATTTATATATTAATATATATTTATATTAATATATATATATATAGTTTTATTAATATATATATATATATATTTATTCATTCGTATATTAATATATTTATATATTTATTCATATATTAATATATATATATATATAGGAATTTATATTTATATATTTATTCATATATTAATATATATTTATAAGATCTGTTTTAAATACATTTATAAAATATGTTTTTATGTGTGAGTTTATAAATAAATTAATAAATAAATATATATATACAACAGACACACACACACACACACACATATATATATTATATGTGTATCTGTAAGTATAATTATACATATTTATATATATTTTCATATATTATATATTAATATGTATATACATATGTTAAAATATATAGATAATATAGCTCAATTTTTTAATACAAACACACGTAAATACACACACACACACACATTATATAGGTATATAAATATTCATATATTTGTATTTTAAATAAAATGGATATTAATTTTTTATTTAGATAAGGATTATATATTGTGAAATATTTTTATATGTAAATATATTTAATTATTTATTTATAAAGTTAAATTTTTTTGTGTGAATGTATAAAAAATATGTATATTTTTTTATATATTCGATTATAAATAACCTTACATTGTGAAAAACGATAAAATTTCAAATCCATAATATCAATATGAATGTAATCCCTAGGATTAAATTTATTTCCTACCAAAAAAGGACAAAAAAACCCCTTTAAACAAGTTTGAAATTCCATCGAATGTTAAAAAATTTCGGTATCCCAACTAAAAACTCAGTTTTTGAGGGTTTATGGTCTTTTTTTGGCTTTAAAAAATGTGACATAGGTTTACCTCTGTCATCGATGTTGTAGAGGTAGTTTCAGGCTTTGATTTGATATGTTGTAGAGCTCAAACAGACACCCAGATCAAAATCTATAGCCATTTGAAGTTTGAGCTACATTTTTAACTTATTTTAGATCTTTTATTAATTTTTTTGATTTTTTTTGTGTTTTCAAATTTTTATTAAATGACTATTACTTGATAATAATTATAAAATTATTAGCTAATAATATTTTTAATTATTTTATAATCCATTTTCACTAAATATTTTAAATATTAAGTGTAAATGTCTATTTATACTTATATAAAACATATTTTAAAAATATATATTATATATATCAAAATGAATATATTTATATATTTATATATTAATATATTTTTAAATGAAACATTTTTTTAAAATATACCCTTTATTAGTGCTTGTAATGAAAACACTGATAAAGACCCCCTTTATCCATGCTACTAAAAAAGCACTAATAAAGGGGGCCCTTTTAACAGTGCTAAAAAACACTAATAAAGGGGGTACCTTTTTTAGCACTAATAAAAAGTGCTGATAAAGGTACCCATTTATTAGTACTTTTTTTAGCACTGATAAAGAGTGGTGCTGCAAAAACCCATTTTATGGTAGTGGAAATATTTCACACTGCCTGCAAACTGAACTGGGTTCACAGAATCCATGTGCATGGATGAGGAGATGAACCATGCGAGAAGGGACAATATAGAGAATCATTTTCATGTAGAAGAGATAGTTCAAAGGACCAGTGTGCAAGGTGTTGCATTGGTGGCTCCACTGAATTGTGTGCATCGACGTTTTAGGTGTGTTGTCGAGCGAATTATATATGCATGTGTTGGTGGTCCAGATAGTGGTTCTTCCATCGGGATTCATCAGGCCGTTGGGTGTGGATGGGGTGTGTTGTTGTGCAGGGAAGGCCACAATGGATGTCATCGCCGAAGCTCATACGTTGAAACTGGTGCTGGATGAATTTGAAGATGTAGGGGTGGTGTGTAGTGCTAGAGTATCATAGAATCTAGAGTGAGGCCACGTTACCTCATATGATGCGTGTGAGTTGATAAAATAATTAAGAAAACTAATATCATGTTTTAGTAGGCATGTTTAATAGAGAAGATTTCTGGTGGTGTTGCAGTGTTCAAAGGCCATAGAGGCATTCACGCGCATGAGTTAAAGAAGATCTACATCGGTTTTCATATAGAATGAATATATATATATATATATAAGTATTTATGTATATATATAAATATATATGAATTGATATTTAAAAATATATTTAAGACAAATAAATAAAAATATATATTGTTTTGAATATATATAACTATATATATATATATTGTAATACTTATATATATATTTATGTATTGATATATATTTAAAAATTATAATTAAAACATAAAATATGTTTTTATATAGTTATTTTTACAAAAAATACATATAATATAAAGTATGTATTTAAAATTATAAAATTTAAAATTTAATAAAAAAAATATGACAAAACATTTTTTGAACAATTCATATACATCAATTTAAAATGGTGAAATAAAAATAAAAAGAAATTCATTCAAATAAATGAAAATAATAAAATGATGAATAATAAAATAATATTAAAATCTAAAAGATTTTAAATTAAGACATTAAAAGATGAGATTTCAATTTTACAAAATAGTAAAACAAATAAAACATAAACTCTCAACACAAACAATCTCCACCTTTTTGTAAATTATAAAACAAAAACCAAACTTTTAATTTTTTAAAAAATATCCAATTTTCTAACCCTTTATAAATATATCAAAAAATAAAATAAAAATAAATTACAAATAAAAATATTATTAATAAAAATATTTTAGAAAAACAAGTAAGAGATAACTCCTGAATTAACGCCTTTTCTAACAATAGATATATAAACTATAAAAGAATTATTATATTGTGATCAAAACATAAATCTACATTAAACTAACTTTAAAATTTTAATTACTCAAACCTCATAGAATCTAATGATCTATTACTAGACCCATCCATTTTATTTTCAAAATTTTATTTCATTTTAATTGACTATTTATCTTTAGGAAGGTCAACCAAATTACAGACTTTATTTTTATTAAACTGATTAAGTTCATCATACATAACATTTATCCAGTTTGAATCATTCAATGATTCTTTTATATTAACAGACACAAAATCAACAATAAAGTCATAATTATCAAAAAAATTCAAAAATAATTTTCTAGATCTTATTCCAAATTTAACATTTCCAATTACATTTTCTAAAGAATGATCTCTATGTCTTTTACAATTCATGGAATTAGATTCAGAAGATGTTTACTCCTCTTTAATTGGTGAATTCCCATTTTTAGGTGTATCTTTATCAAAGTTTAATTCATTAAATTATTGAAAATAATTATTAGAATCTGTAATTTTTTTTTTCATTCTTTTCAATGAATATTACATGAAAACATTCCTACATTAACATAGTTCTCTTGTTATATACTCAATAAGATTTAGTATTATTTGAATATCCTTGAAATATTTTCTCATCACTTTTATCATCAAATTTTTTTTTTCATTATTTGCAATGAATATTAAATGAAAACATTCCTCTATTAACATAGTTCTCTTGTTATATACTCTATAAGATTTAGTATTATTTGAATATCCTTGAAAAAATTTCTCATCACTTTTAGCATCAAATTTGTTTAGATTATATTCAGTATTTAAAATATAGACTCTACAACCAATGATTTTAAAGTAACCAATCATATGTTTCTTTTCCTTGAACAATTCATAAGGGGCTTATTTAACATGGGTATAATGTAAACTCTATTTAATTTATAATAAGAATTATTCACCTATTCATCTTAAAAATATTTTTGTAAGTTGAATTCATTTTTATCATAGTCTTTCATATTTGTTGAATAGTTCTATTTTTTGTTGGATTTGGGGCCCAAGAACCAACTTCTATGTACTTTATGATTGCATGTATTCATTGTTTTGAATATTAATAAACTAATTATGAAACCATGATTGTTCTTCTACGTGGAATAGTTTCTTATAATGTCTGAAGAGTAGCTGTTGCACTAAAAGGACATAGGAGTTCCCCACTATGATGAGAAACCTAAAGTGATATGATTATATTATTGAATATATGTTCCATATCTGGATGAAATCATTTGAGGGACAAAAATGATACAGGCTATCAGGGGTGGAGACTCCTAGGACTTTGAGACACCTTCTCATGGTGTATTCCCTTGGTAATATCTCGTAGGATATTATGAGAACATGAACCGCCAATAGAAAATCCACATTTATAAGTTTCATTGGATATTACTATCTATGAACATGTGTATTGGTTCTTAGAATTTAAGATTATTATTAATGAATATTATGAGTTGCGTACGTTGATTTATTGATGAAAACTAGGAAGATAGATGTTCTCAGTGAGGTCGGATACGTTGGGTGCGTCCCAAATAATATTACACTAATGAATAATGTGAGAAAATATTTATCCCTTCTATTCATTAACAAAGTTAATTTCTTAGTATCTTTTATGGAAATGATATAGACAAAATAATTCCACGGCCATGGTGTTCTATAGGCAAGTTCTATTACCAGAAATTGAAAGAAAGATACAACGAGCATATAGGTTGATGGAACTGGCATAAAAACTGATCAATTAGAGATATTGCGATAAAGTGATTATATTACACAGTAAGGGTCCATATGAGGTGACATGTCAATATGACATTAACTTCTTTCTCTATGGGTTCTTTGGAAAGTTGCTAGATGCTAACCTTAGACTTTAGGGTGATTTGCCTAATGCCATTGAGAAAACGACCTAGAGGGTCACACAATAAGTATATCAAGAATCTCAGTTAAATAATATATTTATTATTATTCAATAGGTTGAATAAATATTATTCCCACATATGATTTAATAATTATTCATGTATGTTTGATCAAATTTATTTCATCTCTAGTTATTAAATACAATATATTATGAGCAGAATATTTAACAAATATTTAATTTCTATTTAGTGAATATAATATTTATTTATTTATTGAATAATAATGCAGTGATATTTATTTTATTAATAAATAGACATTTTTCAAGTCTTAATAAATAGTGTTTTGGAATGATGAACCGCGTTTAATGGTTTGGTGGGAAATATTAAATATTGAATATTATTTAATTAAATTATATTTAATTATAATTCACAAGTTAAGTGCATGGTGAGAAATAATAATAATATTATTATTTTTCATGAGGGTTTTTCTAGGAATAAATAAAATAATCAAGGGAACTTGCGTAATTATTTTATTTTAACCCTAGAAATATAAATACCCAATTATACTATTTTTCTCATAAGCCAATTCAGTTGCACCCAAAAATGTTAGAGAATCCTCTCAAGCCTTGAGATCTTCCTTCTCCAAGAATTTTCCCAAGAATGGTGAGCAATCCTCCTCCACTAGATCAAGGAAAAAAAATTTGGAAGCGATTCTTGAGGTGATGAAGGTGGACCACACAAGCACAAGGATCTTCCATGATGGCACCTAGAGATTCCTTTGATGATGTCTATATATTCCTAGAACATGTGTGGATCACCGTTAGATAAAAATAAACTATTGGTTTATACAATGAAATGATGATTCACCATAGATCTATCACCAGATTTATCAATAAAGAAAGAATTCCTTAGAGGTAATTCTTTATCTAATTAAATTAATTATAAACAATATGTGTTGATCTCCTCTATCTCTGTTCCAGTGTTATTTTCTATTATCTATTTCTATGATTTAATTCTATGGATCAAAACATTCATCATTGCATAGATCTCACATTGATAATAGATTATGGATAAAACCAAAGTTAGGAACCGCCCAATGCTCGCTTCAACTGTGTCCGGAACCTACAAGTGGTATCAGAGCAGAGAAATACTTTTTTATAATTATTTAAAAATCATGGTGATTTAATCATTTGTAATTTAGTTGATCAATTCAATTTTAATAATTCTTTTAATCTGAATTGTGAGATCCATTTCTTCCTCCTTCTTTTCACATAGATCTAATCGAGGTGATTAATTTCATGATTAAAATTAAATCGAGGAACTCATATAGAGGTTCTAAGGTTTCCTACCTGATAAGAAAGGACTAAACACTGTGTAATCAGAGTTACATATCATTTAATCATAGTTACACATTGTGTAGTCATTTTCAATGCATCAAGAATTAGTTCGGAAATTAATTCTAGTTGTTTGCAGTGAATGCATGCATTAAATTGCATAGCATATTGACCAGAATTTAATGGCGCATGGTTAGCTGGACAACACACCGTGTAGCCCATGTACACGGTGTGTAGCCCCCTTCAGTCATAGACCATTCGTGTATTCAATACATGACCTGCCTAACTGGTGACCACGTAACAAGGAGTTAACACGATGTGTGGCCCATCGGACACGTTATATACTCCAAATTTTCCGAGGCACATATTACATGCTGAGTCCATAGGCATGTGTCTCTGATATACAGTGAGAGGTGTACATGCCGTGTAGATCAGATATACACACTGTGTAATGATACCAACTAACATAGATTTAAAATTTATTTATGCTACTAATTAAATCTTAAGACATGTACTTATGTGTGGTTGTAAAGATAGGGCATACTATGTGATCAGTTTAAATATACATAATTATAAAATATTTAATTAATATATGTATAATGTTCTGATCTGTATATCGTGTATGAGTTGTATTACAAGTTGTTACTCTACATGCCTTCAAGCATAACACGTGACCAAAAAATCATGTAATTCATGTAATCATCTGTGAAGTGCACGTTGTGAAAGTATGCGATAACTCATGTATGCCATTTGTTATAAGAGTAAAATAGTATACGAGTATATTATATGTTGGGAAGAATCAGATGAGTATTCACTATGTAACCTCCAAGGTACATTTATTTACAAGGTTAATTTCAAATGAATTTAATTTTTTTTAAAATTATTATAGATGAGAATCTCAAAGAAATTTAGATAAGTATTAAGAAAAAATTATTGATTAAATAAAGATAAAAATTAATCGATTTGATCATGATTTATCTTAAATAAAAATAATTAAAAATTGAATGCTAGTTTTATGAAATGTGTAATTCGTTGCATACACGTGGTTGATCATGATATAGTACAAACCTTTTACATGTGATTGGTTTCATTTAATTTATTATTAAATTAAATTGTTATTCTACATGCCTTCTCTCTTTTTCATTATGTAGGGACTACATGCACATGGTTTTTTTTATGTAAACCCCCTTTTCCCCTTACTTACATGTGATTAAAATGCATATGTAATGGATTGAGGTCCCAAGCTATTGGTGGTTGTTCAAGTTCAGAGATGAGGTAAAACCAATCCAAGTAGATAAAAAGGTGGATAAGTGGAAAGATGTAAACATGAACCTCAATTAGTTCAAGGTTTTTCTCCCCTATGTAAATTGTTAGTTTATCAACCACTCGATAAAATAACCATTAATATAAGCTCATGATCATACCCTTTATTTTATTTCTATCAAGTTGCGTGGTTATTTCATTATGGATGTTTTGTGGCAATCACATAATTGATGAATTAATAAGCATGAAATACGGAACTAAAACAAACTAGATTATGCGTAAATATTATCTAATACATGGTTAATCACTTAACTAATCCAACTTAATATTAAAAAGAATGTGATAAATATAACAATATAAATTTACAAATAAAAGGGTGAAATCCCTCAACAAAATATTAAGTTAGTATAAACTTCTATTACTTTTGTTATAACATGAGGTTTTGGGTTGAATTAAGTTTGTTAACATCAAGGGTTGACTGCCAGTGCAAGACTTGGTGTAACTAAGAGATAGAGGTTAATGAAATCTAAATTAATGATTTCAGGATTGGGGAGTCCACTCAGCAGATCAAAGAACTATGATTAAATGCAGTTGGAATTTGGAAATCCTACCTAAAACCATTCTAGTTGCTTGAACAACCAAATTTGGGGTAATGAGAAGGGGAATATAGATCCTTTCCAAAATAATTTCTAAACAACATGAAATTACAAATCCAAAAGTGAGGGATGTTGGGTTTTGATAAAATAGTGGGAGGCTAAAAAATATAATATATATTTATTTTTCTAAATTTATCATATAAAGTACTAAAATTATGATCACAATATTTTGTAGAAACAAATATAAAATTACATAAAACCTATCATTCCTATCCATACTTGAGAAGAAAAACCTTCTCACCGACATAAATTTTCAAGAGTAGAAAAGGTGCCTATGTGTTATCCTTTTCCCTAAAAAGAAATTGTATATGCCCAAAGAACCTTTACTAGTTGCGCTTGGTAATGAGGCTAGTGATGAATAATTATCTCTCTATGGGAAACATTTTAATAGTGTTACATATGTTTAGTTCTTCATTCTATCATCCATTGACAATGAGATTTTAAAACAATATGAGGATATGGATGCCTATAACATGATATATCACCATTAGGATCTCTATAAAGAGAAGGAGAGACAAGTGAGGTACAAGAAATCCAATGATTTGTTCACAACTGTACTTGGATTGTTTGCACCAATTGGGCCTTAAGTAGTCAAGCTTATCGACTGGATTGAATGACCAAACATCTTAGGGATTGAATTCCTAGATGAGTTGTGTACAAATCACATAATTTTATCACTACCTAACAACTTCTCTAATTTTATTGTTAATTAAAATATGGGCAATAATGAGAAGATTCTTTCAGAACTTCTTATTTTAATTCTCCAAGTAGAAAAGGACACAAGACATGAAAAACCTGTAGTTCTTATGGTGAATAAGAAAATTAAGGACAAGGAAAAGTGGCCTAAGAATTATAAAAAATCTAAATCTCCAGAGCACCATCCCACCAAGAAGAAGAAGATATAGAGGCAGAGCAAGGAAAAGAAAAAAGTATGTTTTTTATATGGAAATTTAGGAAAATAGAAGAATACCTTAACCCAAAAGCAATGAGAATATAAAGATAAATTTGTTATTGAGTGAAGTATTTCTAATTCTACACATTATGTATTAGATACATCTTGTGGTTCTCATATATGTATCCAAATGTATGAACCAAGTATATTTTGAATGATTTCCAGGGGAGAGGTTGATCTGAGAGCTGCCAATGGATAGTGGTTGGTTTCCCACACCATTGGTGGAATCCTCCTTTCATTTACAATAGGAAGGATTTTGGTTTTAAGAGATTGTTATTATGTACCTACAGTTTCCAAGAACATAATTTCTTTTTCATGTTTAGATACATGTGGATTTATTTTCAAATTTGGATATAATTTTTTTTCTTTTATAAAGAAAACATATGTTATGGTATGGAACATTTAAATAATGTTTATTGTGAATTAAATTATGAAAACAAATTATTAGCAATCTATAACAAGTCATGTTCACACGACTTATATAACACCCAACTGTGGCATCACCATCTTGGTCATGTAAATGATAAGATTTTGACAAATCTCTATCAAGATGGTTATTTAGACTCTTCTAATATTAAACCACTTGATTGATGTTAGGATTTTTTGTAAGGGAAAATGACCAAACCCCCTTTTCGTGGACAAGGTGAAAGGGACATAGAGCTTCTATGATTGGTACACACTGATGTGTGTGGACCATTTCAAGTAGAAGATAGAGGTGGATATTCTTACTTCATAACTTTTATTTATGACTTCAGTAGGTATGGATATATTTACTTAATGAGGTATAAGTTAGATTCCTTTGAGAAATTCAAGGAATTCAGGAATGAAGAAAAGAATCAAAATGGTAAGAAGATAAATAATCTTTGATCAGATTGAGGTGTTGAATATCCTTACCAAGAGTTCACTGACTTTCTAAGAGAGTTTGGAATTCTATCTCAACTCACTCCACCTTACAGACTATAGTGGAATGGTGCTAGTGAAAGGAAGAACTGTACCTTATTAGACATGGTATGGTCGATGATGAGTCATGTAGATCTTCTATTATCCTTTTGGGGATTTTCATTACAAATCATGACATTCACATTAAACTAAGTACCAACTACTGCATAAAATGGAATTCCCTTCGAGTTATGGATTGGAAATAAACCCATTTTATCATATACACATGTATGTGGTTGCGAGGAGTTTTTAAGGACTACTCCTACAATAAACTTGCACCCCGGGGCATGAGGTGTATCTTTATAGGGTATACCAAGGAAACAAATAGATACTACCTATACAAACCCTTAGATAAGAAAGTGACTGTCACCAAAAAAGACTTATTTATTGAGAGGGAGCACATACTCAAAAATTATAGTGGTAGAAAGATTGAATTTGATGAACTTGATGCTCAAGATACACATGAGTTGGTACAGAAACAGATTCCACAGGTTCCCATGGAGGAAGTAATTCGTGAAACACAAGTAATGTGTTGAAGAATTAGAGAGTTAAGAGAAATAAAGAGATATGGTTTTCTAGTCACTAAGGATGGCGACTCATTATTGGATATTAATGATGAAATTATCTCCTACAAGGAGGTAGTATAGAGCTCAGAAGTTACAAGATGTCTAGAATCTATGAATTCTGAGATGGATTCCATGTATCAAAACCAAGTTTGGGTTCTGGTCGATGTGCCGGTTGATGTAAAGCCTGTCAGATGCAAATGGTTATTCAAGAGGAAAATGGACATGGAAGGTAGAGTAATTACCTATAAAGAGATGAAAGTGACTAAAGGGTTTAAACAATATCAAAAAATTGTCTATGATGAAACCTTTTTACCAGTTTCCATGTTTAAATTCATCAGAATCATACTTACTATAACATCTTACCTTGAATATGAGATTTGGTAGATGGATGTCAAAAATGTATTCCTTTATAGTAACCTTCATGAATATGTCTATATGATACAACCATAAGGGTTTGTGACTCCATGTGATTCCAAAAGGATTTGGAAGTTACAGAAATCCATTTATGGATTGAAGTAAGCATCCTGACCATGAAACATTCGATTCGATGAAGCTATAAAAGAATTTGGTTTCATTAAGAACAAATGCTATCCATGTGTTTATAAAAGGTTTAATGGGAATGAATTCATTACACTAGTAGTATTTTTTGATGAAATATTACTTATTGGAAACAACATATCAGTCTTACAATCTTTAAGGACTGGTTGAATAAGTGCTTCTTCATGAAAGACTTTGGTGAAGGTGCCTAAATTCTAGGGATGAAGATCATTCATCATAGATCCAAGAGGCTGCTTGGACTATGTAAAAGTAAATATATTGACCAGTTACTAAAGATATTTAGTATGAAACATTAAAATAGGGGATTAGTTATAGTGTCATATGGTTTACATATTTCTAAGAAAACGTTTCCCCTGAAATAACAAGAGAAATAGAGAATGAGTATGATTCTATAATCTTTAGTGATAGGGTCAAAAATGTATGCCTTGTTATGTACTAGACTTGATGTTACCTATGCACTCAACATTGTTAGTAGGTATCATGTAGATCTAGGGGAACAACATTGGACTACTGTTAAGGCTATCCTTTAGTATCTGAGAAAAACTAAGGATATGTTCCTGGTGTATGGAGAAGATGAAGAGCTAGTCATCATGGGTTATACTTATGATGGTTTTTAGATAGATCAAAATTATCTAGAAGTCACAATCAGGAAATTTTTTCTATCTCAATGGTGGATCTATGAGCTGGAAGAGTTCAAAGCAACCATTTATTGTTGATTCTATAGTGGACTTCCAGTATATAGCGGCTTCTGATGCAGTCAGGGAAGACGTTTCCAAGAGCTTGATATGGTACCTAGAATTAAAGACCCTATCACATCCAATTGTGATAATATTATAGTGGTGACACATGTAAGATATCCAAGTTCACACAAATGGAAAAATCATATACTCCAGTTGTATCACCTCTTGAGATATTTTTATCAAGTGGATCAAGTTGTAGTGAGCTAAGTACCCACAGAAGAGAACGTGGTGAACCCCTTGACTAAAGGTCTGTCTCAATAAAATAATGAGTATCATTTGAGAGAAAGATTACTGAAGATTATTAGCATTTGGATCTAGTGTAAGTGTGAGTTTTTTGGAGTTGGTGCCCTAAAACCAACTTCTGTGTACTTTATGATTACATGTATTCATTTTTTTGAATATTAATAAACTAATTATCACATCATTATTGTTCTTCTACATGACCTAGTATGTGATAATGTCCTAAGAGTAGCTGTCACACTAAAAGGCGATAGTAGTTCCCCGCTACGATGAGAACCCAGAAGTGCTAAGACACTATTCTTGAATATATTTTCTATATCCAAATGATATCATTTAAGAGAAAAAAAATTGATACCGGCTATCAGGAGTGGAGACTCATAGGACTTCGAGGCACCTTTTAATGGTGTATGCCCTTAGTAATATCCAATAGGATATTATGAGAATGAGGCCCACCAGTAAGAATTCCACAGTTATAAGTGTCATTGGATATTCCTATCTGTGGATGTGTGTATTGGTTTTTAGGCTTTAAGATTATTATTAATGAATATTATGAGTCGTGTACTTTTATGTATTAATGATAACCGCAATGACGAATGTTTTTAGTGAGGTAGGATATGTTGAGTGCATCACAAATAATATTGCATTAATGAATAATGAGAGAAAATATTTATCCCTTATGCTCATTAAAAGAAGTTAATATCTCAGGCCCTTTGATATAAATGATATAGCCTAAATAAATCCATGAGCATGGTGTTATATAGGAAAGTTCTATTTCTAGAAAATCAAAGAAAGAGAAATCAAGTATATAGGTTGATGAAACTAGCATGCAACCTTCTCGACTAGATATATTATGATAAAGGGAATATATTACACGGTAAGCATCCATATGAGGTGACATTTCATTGTGGCATTAACAACTTTCTCTATGGGTGCCTTGGCGTGTTTCTAGACACTAACCTTAGACTTTAGGCTACTTCACCAAATTCCACCGAGAAAGAGGTCTAGAGGGTCACACACTAAGTCTATCCAGAATCTCAGTTAAATAATATATTTATTATTATTTAAAAGGTTGAATAAATATTATTCCATCATATGGTTTAATAATTATTCATGTATACTTGATCAGATTTATCCCATCACTAGTTATTTGAGAGAATATATTGTGAGAGAAATGTTTAATAAATATTTATTTTCTATTTAGTGAATATAATATTTATTTATTTATTAGTGAGTATTGTAGTGATATTTATTTAATAAATAAATAGAATTTATTTAAGACATGATAAATATAGTGGAGGAATGATGAACCAAGTTTATTAGTCTGGATAGAAATATTAAATATTAAATATTATTTAATTAAATAATATTTAATTATAATTATTAAGTTAAACACATGTCGAGAAATAATAATAGTATTATTATATGACATGGAATTTTTCTAGTATTAAAAATAATAATCAAGGGAACTTGTGCAAGAATAAGGATATTTCATGCTAGCACTCGGAGACTTATTCAACAACATCTGAAGATTCATGCAACACGTGTGGATCACTGCTAGGTGAAATCTATAGTTTGTTTCTATAACACAAGTATGGTGCACCGCATTCCTGTCATCAGATTCATCAACAAAGAAATAATTCCTCAGAGGTAATTATTTATCTAATTAAATTAATTATAAACAATATGTGTTGATATACTCTATCTCAGTTCCAGTGTTTTTATCCAATTCTATTTCTTTTATTCAATTTTATGGATCATTGCATTCATCATCACATATATCTCAGATTGATCATTGATTATGGAAAAAATAAATTTTGGGCACCGCCCAATGCATGCTTCCACTATGATCGGAACCTAAATTTTTTCCTCTCCACAACACCATTTTGTTATGGTCTACTATGGGAAGAAAAATTAAGAAAATATCCATTATCTTCACAAAGTTTATAAAATTACAAGTTAACAAATTATCCTCCATTTTCACTTCTAATTTATTTTATTAATTAACCTTTTTTGATTTTGAATCTATTTATAGAAAGTAATAAACTTATTTAAGGTTTCACTAATTTTAGATAATAAAAGAGTCCAAGTGAATATGATAAATGCATATAGAATTACAAACACATATCTTTTGCTGCCTAAACTAGTAGTTATTATGGATCCAAATAAATCAAGATGAAGTAGTTCTAAACTACCAGCAATATTGAAATTATTAACAAAACTAAAAGATTTCTTGTGATGCTTACCCTTTGTATAAGAATCAATGACCAAATATTTACTTTCATTAAAATTTAGAAGTTCAAGAACCCATCCATTGTTTTAAAACTTGTACAATTTTAAATTATGAACATTTCAAAATATTCTATGTCAATGAATATTGTATATTTCTACAAAATTTAAACACTTAAAATTTTGCTGTGATAGTTCTAAAAAATAATAGAGTTGATATTTTATTTTCTATTGGAATAAACTAAAACATTATTATCATTATAAACAAGACATTTATTATCTTTAGAATTTAAATTCATTCTATCATTACAAAGTTTTGAGATACTAATTAAATCCTATTTTAATCCCTCATCGTAAATTACTTATGAAATTATAACACATTTAAATATTCCTACTTCTCCAAAGCCATCGACTATACCTTTAGAGTTTTCACTGAATGTGAAAATAACTCTATTACATGAATTAAATGATAAAAAGTTAGAGATGTCACCAGTCATGTGCCTAGAGGACCCAATATCCATATGTCATCTCTCTTTATAACTTTTCATGTAGGTTTCCTGTAAAATAGATTAAGCAGATAATTATTTTGGCACCTAAGCTATTTTGGGTTCAAATTAATTTGTAATAAATATTTTTATCCACCCACTCTAATTTAAAACATTTATTATAGGGTAATCTAAAAGATAAATTATTTGAAATAAAAGTCTCTTCCTGGCCTAGTGACTGAGTAAATTTTAAAGAACATTTGTTTTCATAATACCCATTCAAATTACATCTAAAGTATATAATATTTAAACATTTAATTTAATAATTTTAACAAATGTAGTTCCATACATATTTGAAATTTTCATATTATAACCAAATCTATTGTATCCTTATTGGTTTTGTTCATAGATATCATCTTGTCAAATTTTTATTGACCTTGAAAAAATATATAAGGTTTCTTTTAATCCAGTAATTTTCCTTTTAAGAGATTCATCATCTTTTTGAATAACTTACTTGTCATCCTATATTTTCATATTTGAAATGATATTGTATTTTTAAATTTATTATTTTCATGTTTAATCTTATTAAATTCATTTTAAATTTTATCAAAATCTTCATAAAAAAATTTGAATCTAATCTATTGATATTCATCAGTTATTGATATGAAATATTTTATTCTTTCATTATAATCTTTGGGATTTATCAGTTTATAATTTTCAACCTTTTTCTCTTATTTTACTTTTATATTTTCTCTTTTTAGTTCTCTATATAGTTCATCTATTCTAAAAATATGACTTTGAAACTTTTCATTTTGTTTAGTTAATTATTTAACTTCAATTTTAATATCACACTTATAACTTAAACTATAATCAGAACTAGTGTTTACCTCATTATTAGTCGTTTCCATAAAACCTATAATGGATGATTCTTTTTCACTGTCTTAATCATCACTACTTTAGTCTAACTGCTATGTGAAACACCATCTAGTATGATATTCTTGTTTTAACTCCTTCTTGTATTTCTTATCTTTCCCTTCTTGTTTAAATTTCAAATAGTCTGAATTAATATTTTTGTTTTCCCACACTCATAGAATATTTATTCTTAAACATTGTATTTACTACAATTATATTTCTTAATTCTCTTCTTATCTTTTTGATGATCTCTTTTTGGATTCTTCTCAATACTTATCTTTCCTTTCATGTACTTGTAGAAACCTTTAGTAAAATTTTCTATTTCATCTTTTTCTTTTTATTGCAACTCTTAATAAGAGGAATTATCAAAAACATTTATATTGGATTTTAATAGTATAATTTTAATTTTTCCATGTTCATCACCATTTTCACTCCTCATTTCAATATTGTATTTAAGAAGTGATCCTATAAGTCCATCCATTGAATACTTAGTGAAATACTTACTTTATTAAATCACAACCTTCTTTGAGTGCCATATTTTAGGTAGAGCTTAGAGTATTATTTAAATAAGAACTTCATTCTTCATGGTATCCCTGAGTGCAACCATGTTTTTTACAATCGTAGTGAATCTTTCTTATATCTTGTTGATTTTTTATTGATCTGTCATTCTGATTTCTTGAAAACAAGCTATGTGAATTCCCAACTTGGTTCTCTACAACTTATCCGTTGCTTGACGAGTGAATTTAAAGTACAATAGAGGTCAAAAGAAGTTTTATATAATGAAATATAAATATACATATTTCTACTTAAATAAATGAATAGTACATTCAAAACTTTTTATTTTTGAACACATTTCACTGAATAATTTCCCATTAGAGCTTCAAAATCTACAACAAAAAGTTTATAAGGTTTTGGTATGATAGCCCTATTGGATTTGGTGTCCAAGGACCAATTGTTTGTATATTGGTCACATGAATATTCAATGTATTTAATATTAATAAAACATTTTATTACATATTTATCATTGTTCTTCATGACTCTAATGTAATAATGTTCTAGAGTAACGTCACATTGATATGGTCATAGTAATTCCCTACTATGATGAGAACCTTGAAGTGCTGTGATGATATTAATAAATAATGTTCTGTGGTTGGATAACATACTATGATGAGACACATAGTACAAGGACCATTAGGTGTGGGAACTCTTAAGCAGACGAGGCTTCTTCTCAAGAAGTTTTCACTCTTAAATCTCTAAGAAGATAGATTATGAAAATAGAACCACCAGTAGGAATTAATCTTATTTTAGTGTCACCAGATATTCCTATCTACGAGAATCTAAAATGGTTCTAAGGCTTAAATATTATTATTAATTCTTGTTATGACTCACATACTTATATGTATTTCATAAACCATGATGATAATGACTCAGGGAGAATCTGGCTATGTTGGGTGCCTTATGAGAGACCTGTCATTAAGGTATAAGTTGAAGAAGTATTTTTCCATACCATCCTTATATAAGTTGGTATCTTGACCATTTTATTGGTATATAACCATCTCCTTGGATTCAATGTCCATATTATAGTTACAAGTTTGTTTAAGATAAATAAAGAAAAATGTTTCGAGCATATAGGTTAGTGACACAAATGTGCAACTAGCTTAGTAAGATATTGTGATAAGGGGATTATATTACACAGTGATCATTCATATATGGTTTTCAATTCTATGACATTAATTTCTTTCTCTTGGATACCTTGAACCATTTCTAGATACTAATATTTGACTTTAGGCATGCTCGCATAATGCCAAAGAGAAAGAATCCAAGAGTTTCACACACTAAGTGTTTCCATTGATGTCTATTAAATTATATTTGAATATAAATAATGGAATAAATATTATTCTCAAGACCAATGAATAATTTTATTCAAGTTACATTTATCACATAATTTAAATAAATATTTATTCACCGACATGTGAATAAAAAATATTTATTTATTTTATTGAATATTTAATAAATATTTATTCACCGGTATGTGAATGAAATATTTATTTATGAATAAAATATTTATTTGGGTATTCAATTAATACTTAGGAGTTCAAAGAGAGCAAGACCGTGTCTGGTGATAAATAATTATTTAAAAGCAAGTAAATATTATTAATCATTTTTACAAGATAACGCATGCCAAAAAATAATAATTATATTATTATTACGTGGCATGGAGTTTATTAAATGTTTTAATATTTTTTAAAGTCCCACATGCAACAAAATAATATTATTACCTAAACCCTACCTCTATAAATAACTCATTTTGTCCATTGTGTAGGTAATAAATAAAGATAGAATTATTGCGCACAAAAAATTCTCTTTTGACTCCACCATCTCTCTCCCTCTCAAGAACGAGAATGCAATATAGATTTCTTTAAGATTGAATAATGAGTTATAAAGAATGAACAATGCATGAAATTCAATTTTCTGTTCTAGCACCTGAAGATTGAGTGGTGTTTCTCGAAGATCATTAGAAGCATGTATGGATCACTGCGAAATGGATTCTACCCTGGGATCCTCACTAGTGAAGTGAAGGCAATCTGAAATTGTCTTTTCAGATTATCAATATCAAACATGAAGAAAGAAACCCTAGATGAGGTAATTTGTTTCTTTCAATCTAAATTAATTAATTATAAACTTAACATAAAATATCATCTATTGGGGTTCTGGGAAATTGATATTAAAATAAATTTTAATTATCTCATCAGCCACTGTGCCCTTTTGCTGCGCCCAGAATCCTCAAGCCCAAAATTCAAGAATTATAATTTTTAGAAATTCCACAATCTGATCCTTCCAGTAAACATAGTTTATTCCATTGAAGTGAGGTGGTCTGATGGAATTCAACTTCTCAAATTCTTGACTTAACATAATTAATGTAGTGGATCTTTCCTCAGACAGTTAATTCTAGGAAAATGGTAAGTACAAAAAGATAATGAAACTGTAATAACCAATTCCATAAAAAGGCACCATCATATGATACCAATTGTTAGTTCATAGTATATGGAAAGACTAACTAGAGGAGGTATTAAAATTACTTTTAAAAATTAATAAATTAAAATATAATTATCAGAGTGATTAACAATGTTAATTGTGCAGTAGGAAATAAATGAAGAACCCATAATGTTTTTTATAATAGTTTATATCACTAAGATCCTAGTATACTCTTTAATATTCTCTACTTAGCAAGAATAATGGTATTTACTATTTCCTCACTTTTTTATAGTTATTGATAGCCTAATTTATAGAGTACATACCTTTTTCTCACCTGGTGGTATAACTTTGACTGACTTTTATAAACACCACAACCCACCTGACTTTTTTATTAAAGTTATAACTTGACCTTCCTTTTAGATAGGATGAATAACCTAGTTAAAATTTTTTGTATAAGAAAATATTAAACTGAAACTAGAATCTCAAACAATAAATAGAAGAAATACAACAATGAAAACCAGATAGAAAATAAAATCAACAGTGGAACAGATGATGTTGAATGTCAATGCAGCTCAAAAAAATTGATCACTTCACTTGTGGATGATAAAAATGATGAAGTACTTCATGATCATAGAAATGTAACAATAGTCTTAGTCAAGATTCATTACTTCACAATTCATTTAAGAAAATTTTATTCTTCTGTCTCTATATTTATATCAATCATCATCGTCAATCGTTTCGAATAAACATTGTCGAGTTTATTTTATCTAATTTGTTGATTCACATTTAAACGAATAATTGCATTTTATTAACTCCTAGATCTTTGAGAATATCAATATTTAATCATAAAAAATCCATGTTAGAAAATAATAAAAATTGAAAATAAATCTATTATCTCTAATTTGAATTATCACACTCATTCTTAGAAAATCTTCACAATCATTTATTTATGTTTGAAACAACTTCATGATACTTTGAATAATATTGCTAAGATAAATTATAATTATTCAAATGAGTAAAAAATTAAAAAATAGTTAAACAATCTTACATTAATTTAATAATTTAAAAGATATATAAATGAATGTAGATATGAAATTTTAATAAAATTATTGTTTCCATGAAAAGTTTTATTTTCACTAGTATGAAACATGGTCGTAAACATATATAAATATTTTATTAAGAAATATTACAGTTAAAAAAATTTAATAAAATAGTAGTAAATAATTTTATTAAAAAAAATGATAAAACATAGTATTTTGGAAGAAATAATTTTTCAAAAGATGAAGAAAGTAGAAAAATAACCATGGTAGGTATAATCCATTTGGTTAGTATACCAACTAAGCCGATGCATGAAGTAGATTGAAATATTCTACACGGTTAGTATAAAATAATACTTACATTAGATATAAAAAATAACTCACGATATGTAGGATACCTTCAGGTTATGTACTTTATGCGCTTCATGTTAAGTTGGATGCCACTTTCAGTCATTGTGGTAACATGATGTTTCATACACAATGGGTACATACACCTTCAGTAATTCACTTCACTTGAGATAAAATAAATATCAATCCCATGGTAGGTATAAAACATCTCATGGTAGGTCTAATGAAGCATCATGGTTGGCATGTTCCTTTATAGGGTAACTTGGCATATCCTCATACAGTCACATTAGAGATAGCCATGAAAACTTCCAAAAATATCAGAGCCACCATGGATGAGACTTCACTATAACTATAAGCTGGTCTTCATTGATACTTAAATACATCAAGATAAGATGCTACCAAAGTGACATGTGTTGTGATAAAGAAAATAGGTGTCGTGCTACTATACATAATGGAAGAGGAGTTATTATTTAAAGGATATGTTGCCGGTGTGGTGTCGTGCTAGGTGAGGTAGTTGAACCACCCGATTGAAGTACATGCTTCATGACTAAGAAAAAGTGTCATGCTACCCAGAAACTAATTTGGTGTCATTGAATCCATATGCATGGATGAAAAGATGAACTGTGTGAGAAGGGATGATGCAAAGAAGCAATGTTATGTAGATGAGCTAGTTTGAAGGACCACTTTTCTAGGTTCTGCGTTCGTGGCTCCCCAGAAATGTGTTCATGTATGTTCGAAGTGTTCTATTGAGCGAATGATCTTTACATACATTGGAGGCCAATATGGTGGTGATTCCATTAGGATTAATTGAACTGTTAAGTGTAGACGAGGTGTATTGTCGTGTAGTGAAGGTCACAACTGATGTCGCCAACGAATCTCATCCATATTGAGAAGAAACCAGTGTTGAATGATCTTGAAGATATAGGGTAGGTGTGTCGTGTTGGGATTCCATGGAATCTTGAGTGAGTCTGAGCTACTTATGGTGATGTGTAGAAGATTATCAAATACTGAAGTGAACTAGTATCACCTTAAAGTATGCATGCCAGATGGAGAATATGCATGGAGGTGTTTCTTTGTTCAAAGGATGGGGAGGATTTTGTGTTGGGGTTCATCCCACACATGGTATCTTTTATATTTGAAGATATTTTTTTTTGGAAATTCAAATTGGAGCATTTCATTTTGTAGAAACAAACACAAGATACAGGTGATATCTGATGATATATTTTTTAGAGATATTTTTCAAATATCTATTTCAAACAAGATATGTGGAAATGAGAGCCTATAAATAGGGAGGCAATTACTCAAGGAATGAGACAATTTTGGGGTTCACATTAACCCAAGGAGACAAGATACTTGGGTGACAGTTTCTCGGAATGGTCAGTAGTGAGAATTATAAAATAGGGTTGTGAAATGAGGTGATGCAACGAGGCTGTGAGATTTTGATATTTGGAGGGTGATGTCTTGTCGCAGACTATTATCAGAGAGGCTATGGAGGCATATTAGTGTTTTATTTTTCACATAGGTTTTTACGTTGTATTTTAAATTCAAGTCTCAGGTTTTACTTGGATTTCTATACTCTCTAATTCATAGTGAATTTTCTTAGAGTTTCCCTACTATTTTTAATCCTTTGCAAGTAGGGGTTTTCCACATTAAAATTCTATGTCACCATTTGTTATTTTTCTATTTGGTTTTTCACATCACTTATATTGGTTATTCTAACAATTATTTCTATTGCAATTGAGTTTTATTTTGGGATCTATTCACTTCCAAAACAACATTTGGTATTAAAGGAGTTTATCCACGTTTTCTTACTGATTAAATATAGGGGATTCAAACTATGAGATTTCTAACCATATTGAATTGTTTAACGGGAAAAATGATTTTACACTTTTTTAGTAGAGTTAAAAATATTTTGGTTTGTGAGAAGACAACAAAGGCATTGAATAAAAAATTATAGAAGTTAGAGACAATGAGCAATGGTGATTAGTAGGACATGTGATAGTTGGTGAAAAACATGATTCATATGTATTTGGGTGATAATACACTATGGTAATTGATGAATCTTGTAGATCTGGAGGAGATCTAGGAAAATATTGAAAGTGGGTATAAATTAAAATCCCTCAAAAATAATTTATATCTAAAAAAACGGTTGTTTCGATTGTGATTTCTAGAGAATGGAGACTTAGAAAATTATCTGGATGAGTTCACCAAACTTATGATGGGGCTGTCTTTAGTGGGAATCCAATATTGATGATAAGGGTAATGCGGTACCTATTAAGATGGAAGAAGAAGACAAGTCTTTGCTTCTTTTGGGTTCATTACCCAATTAATATGATAATATCATCACCAGATTTTTGTTTGGGAAAGACACACTGAAGTTGGATGATATGATTTCATCATTGTTAATGAATGAGACTCGAAAACAAACCAATTATGGTGAATGTTTTGATAATGGTGGTACTCTAGTTGTGATATATGTGCATGGAAATCAGAGAGACCGACCGAAGAAAAGAAGAAAGGTGAAGTGCGTCATTCTCAAGGAGAGGTTTTTATCCCTAAATGATCCTACAAAGGAAACTTGGGTGGGGCCCTAAAAAAGAATGAAAAAAACCAACAAAAGGTAAATATTTATCACTAAACACTCTAAAAAAGGAGCATAGACATGAAATCCATCTCCAACCTTATTTGGAAAAAAGAGCCTCATTAAACACATATAATTTCTGGAATCCTAATCCACCATTTGAATTTGGAACAAAAATATTATCACAAGCCTTCCAGTGCATGTTATGTCTCCCACCATGTAATCTCCACTAGAAATTAGCTAGACAAGAATGAAGCCAATTAATTTGAATCATTGAAAACCTAAGCAAATACATGACATACAATGAGATATCTCGATAAAGGATCTCCTTATCTACCTTTGAAATCTTCCCACCTAAACACACACTAAAATTATTTTCAAATGTCTCAAAAATTTATTTAAAGACTTATTTATTTGGTCTCCCAATAACCATTGGGATTTTGAGATACTTATAGTGTTTGTAAACTATTGGCATACTACAAAACCACTATAACTCTTCCTTTCTAGATGAATTAACTCCCTTTTTGAAGGATGCTTCTGATTTTGCAAAATTAACACATTAACCGGATGAATTTTCATACAAATTGATAATATCAAATATTGATAAACATTCTTAGGGAGTATAAAATGTGAAGATAACACTATCATCTATAATAAGTAAATAAGAAATGATAAAATTTTTATGACATACCTTTGATCCTTGAAAAATCTATTTCTTTGATGAATCCAGTAGATGGTTAGAGAAGATATTAGCCACCAAAATAAAGTGGTAAGTAGAAAGAGCTTCCTTGGAACAACCCCCATGACATGTTGATAAGTTTGAAGGAAACCCATGAATTTTGATCCTGAAATAAATAGAAGACACACATTCCATGACAATGTGAACATACTTATCCCCAAATCCCATTCTTGAACAGATAAATTAAGGTATATTCAAACCTATCATATGCCTTCAACTTATCAATTTTGATCACAAAACTCCTTCTTTAGAAGAAATATGTGTCTTTATAGAATGAAATAGTTCATAAATGATCACTGAATTATCAATGATAGATCTCTTAGGAACAAAGTCAATTTAATTTTTAGTCACAATAAGAGAAAGATATCCCTTCAGTCATATCACCAAGATCTTGGATTTTTTTTATCAATAACATTAAACATGATAATGGGACACAACTCAATGATTTTCAAAGGTTTGTGAATTTTATTCCAAAGATTGATCATATTTTCATTCAGATAACTGAAATAAGTGTTAATTGATCATAAATACTTTATAAGACAAGTAACATAAAAACCAACAATAAGCAAGAAACATTTATAAAATAGGGAAACCATCTATCCCATAAGCCTTGGTAGAATTATTTTTTTTAAAGATATTGAAAAAACTCTTCATCAGAAATATACCTATGGAATTATTGATTCATATCATCAGTGAATACCTTCTGGATGCAATTAACCAAGCTAGAAAAATAATCCATACTTTCTTATTTATAAATCTTTTAAAATAAACTCATAATTATGTGATGTATTTATTTTTCATAATAATTATTCCATTAGAGTTCTTTAGTTGAGAAATAAGATTTTTTACTTGTCTTTAAAGATGTTATTTGATGGAAAAAGGTTACATTCTGATCACTATCCTTAATATTGGCTTCTCACACCCTTAAAAACCATTAAATATCCTCCCCCCTAAGATTTTCACTAAGATAATTCTCCAAGTGAGTAGTTACTCTAAGAATAAAATCATTTCAAGGAAGATAATAACATTTTATTAGTTGTTCCTTTGATGAATTTATTATCTTGTAAAAATACTTGAACCTCACGGACCTCCATATAGAGAGATCTGAAGCCACTCGCCCGATTTTTAAAGTGTTATCATTACTCTGAACATCTTGGAAAGACTTTACAATATACTCATATATTTGATCATGTATCCACAAAGATTCAAAATGGAAGTCCCAAATAACTCCCCCTCCCTTTATACTACATGGAAATAAGAATGGGGTAGTGTTTAGAGGAAGCAAGGGGAAGGTGAGAAATCATGAAGGTTAGAAAACAGGTCTTCCAATCCTTATATCCCATGAATCAGTCAAAGTATTTAGCAATACGTCCAACCGATGATCTTCCCCTAAACCTTGTAAATAATTTCCCAATGAATCCAAGAGCATGCAACTCTATCAAACTAAGAGAGTCTTGAAACGAATCCATAATAGCCGAGCTTCTTGAGTTCCCCCCTTTCATTTCATGACTAAATATAATCTCATTAAAATATTATTCATTGAGAATGGGTCCCAAATTAAGATTACATTACTAATTTAAGAGGTCCCATTATTTTGATTTCTCAAATTTAAAAGGCTAGACATATAACCTAATAAAAGTCCAGGGTGGAATCCCCAACACCGAAACCTTTGTAGTAATATGATTACAAGAGAAACTGATGATTCTTATATCCATTGATGAATTCCAAAATTGAAAAAGTCCTAAAGTAAACCCATAATATTTGATTGCAAATACATTTTGGTATCTAACCTTCAAATTAATAGCACAAGCATCCTTTAATCCAACATAGTTTTTGACAAAAAACCATACTGGGGAAGTATGTTAAGCTCTAAAAGCCGAGAAAGCTGTCTGTTTAGGGGTTTTCATGCCCCTAAAAATTCCAACATATGATTTTAATTATGATAGGAAGGGTTTGTTCATGCCACCCTACACCTCTTCGATGAATTGTATCATGCTACTTTCAATCCGCAATCGATTCCGAGAGATCAAACCATCTTCTAAAAGAAAATCATAAAATTCCAATTTCCCTCTTCAAATCTTCGTTTTGGAGGTTTTAGAAGTATTTGCTGCCCAAAATTTCCATCTCCATCCACTTTAAGTGTTAGACACTGACTCAAGATCCAAATAATTCATGCAAGAGAACCTTAAATTAGATTCTATTGGATAGAACCCATGAGGAAACTTCTATTCTAGGATCTCATTCAAAATTTCATGTGATTTCTCAACAAAGTCCTCAAAGTCTGATTGTGGAAAATTTCCACATACAATGGAAAAAGGAAACTATTTTTGAAAATCACTAAATCGGGGACTATTTCCTGATCTAGGGATTTTTTGGGATGGCTGGAATGGAATGGTGGGTGTTAACTCATTGAAGGACTTTTTTTATAATTTTATGAATAAGGTGATGAATGAGTCAGCACCTTCTTCATAAATGTTTATGAATAAGGAACTGACTCATTCAACACCTCCCCTTGTAGGTTTTTTGTATAAAATTATTTTTATTATTTTTTTGTATATATATATATATTTATATAATTAAATAGTATGTGACGACTGTTATATCTGGTATTACTATAAAGAAAGTATTTTGAAATTATTACATAAAATTACACCAAAGATAAACTTTTATAAGTCTGTGATCCTTGAAGAACTTTCAAAATTTTTGATGAGGGATTCATACGCCAATTTTCCATCATTCATTATTAATGATAAAAAATGATTATTGGTAACATATTTTAAATAAATAATAATTATTTAATAATGTAATAAATATTAAGTAATAAAGAAATAGTACAAAATACTTATAATTTCTTTAATATCGTTAAAATTATAATTAATAATAATAATATTTTTATATTTTATAATTAATAATATAATTAAAAATAAAAAAAATAACTATTAAAAATTTAAAATACATATAAACGGTCAGAGAGGGAGGATTATAACTACTGAATAATTTATAATATTGAATATACAAAATATTTAATAAAATAATTAATTTGAAATTTTAAAATTATTTATAATAATTACTAATATAATTATTATGAATTATTTGGAATTATGATTTAGAAATAATGTCCTATGTCGTGTAATTTTTTTTCTTCTGTTTATTAGATTTACAAATAATAATAATTATGATGATGTATATAATAGTATTTTATATTTTTATTATTTAATAAAATAATTTAAATATAAAAATAATTTTTTTTATTTCCAATATAATTAAAACATAGAATGTAAAAATAAAAAATAATTAAAAATAATAGAAATGTAAAAAAACATAAAAAAAAAATTAATTGACACATAAAATATTATCTACAAAAATATATAACAAGTAATATTTAATGAAATTTGAAACATTAACTGTACAAATAAAAACTAATTTAAAATAAAATGAAAAATAAAAAAAAAAAATTTAAAAAAAAATTTTGCGCAAAAAAATTTATAAGTACAAATGTTATGTTGTGAAACAACAATATTTTATGCGATCGAAATTATTTTCCATAAATTATTTTTAAGAAATTATTTTCATTTTTAATTATTTTTTATATGGTTAGTTAATGTTTAATGTTTTATTTGTATTTTATTTATGCCAACAAGCCTATACCCAAGTGGTAAGGGATTCTTCTTGACATCCAAGAGGTCCTAGGTTCAAGCTCTATTGGGTGGAGGTACTATTATTGTATTATGCAAGCGGTGACATAGGCATGATGCATGCCTGATGAAATAGGAAAGATGATGGATAAATGATGATGCGCTGGGATTTCTGACTTGTTATGGACTTCATTCCCACTAGGATTATGGTCCATGTACTAAAAAATAATGCTTTATCGGTGGGCTATCCCCTTGGGGGGGGGACGAGGGGGGGGGGTGGACGGGTGGGTGGGGGTATTCCCTGCCTTTCTATCCTGTGTGTGTGCACTGTGTGAGTGTTTGAATGTAATTATACCAAAATCACCTAATATATATATATATATATATTTATTGTATTTATCATATATAATTTATAGGCTTTCGAAATCACTTACTTGAAATATTATTACATTTCAAGTTGATGAATTTGGAGGCTTATAAAATTAAAACTATAAGTACAATCTAAATGAAACTTAAAACCTGGATTAAACATATGAAAAATAACTAAAATATAAAATAATTTCATTAATTTAACAAATAAAAATTTATTTACATGAAAAAAGCATTATTTATTAAAAAAATAATATTAGTTCAAAAAATTTATGCACATAAAATATAGTATAAATAGAATCTAAATTAAATTTAAAAAATTTATTTTACAAATCAAAATTAATTTAAAGTTAAAGGAATGAAAAAAATACTTAAAAAAATAAATTTATTCAGAAAATGTTTGATGAAAAAATAATTTTTAAGTATAAATGTTATGTTTTGAAACAACAATGTTTTGTTCGATTGAAATTGTTATTCATCAATTATTTTTAAAAATTTATTTTCCTTTTTAATTATTTTTATATGTTTAATCAATGTTTCAAACTTTATTTATATTTTACCTTAACTTTATAATTTAATGTATTTCAAATTCACCCACTTGAAACATTATTACTTTTCGAGGATGTGATTTTAAAAGGCATATAAATTAAAAAGTATAAATATGATCCAAATAAAATTTGGCATACTAACTAACACTACTATAGAGATTCCCTTAAACAATGTGTAAAAATGATTTTAATAGCGTTGATAAAGGGGGGTGGGGGTGGGTCCCTTTATCAACACTCAATAAAGCAATGATAAAGGGGGACTTTGTCAGTGCTAAAAAAAGATCTCATAAAGGCCACCCTTTATCAGTGCTATTTTAGCACTGATAAAGGCCCAACCTATTGAAGTATGTTGTTTATATGACAACACACCCAAAAAAAACCGATAACCAATGTATAAAAAATATATAATTTAATTGAAATAAATTTTACATCATGAATACAAGAAAACCCTTCTATATACATTTCAAACATTGTTTTCATAATTACATTTACAATTATCCACAAACATTTAAAAACATTAATGCTTCATCTTTTAGCGCTTTTAATACCCTCTCAAAGAATTCCACCCACAGTATCAGTTGCCGAACAAATCACCTCAAAATGAGCAAAATAATCTACCTATATAAGAAATCAAATATTATGTTAGCAATGTTATAAAGAAATAAATGAAACATTAATATGTAAGAATACATTAATAAAATGTTAATTTTTAATAAAAAGACACACTTAGTGTTATATTGGTCACAATGTGCATTGAATTGAAGTGTGTTTGATTCATATATGACATAAATGAGTTATGGATCATTTTCCAAAAGTATCAAAACACTCATAATGTGTTTTCTCAGTTTTGAGTACGTCACTTGATCTTTTTAATAAAATTAATGTTAATTTTAAATAATTACACATTTTGAGTCATACAAGTCACAACATGCATCAGATTAAGGTGTGGTTGATTTCTACACATAAAAAATGACTAATGGACCATTTTTTAAAAGTATCAAAACAATTAAAATGTGTTTTCTCAATTTTTAGTATTTCATTTGTGTTTTTTACTAAAACGTCATTTCAAACTAAAAACATGTGCTTCGAGTCATATCAGTCGCATTGTGTGTCAGTTTAATTTTAGAATGCTTCCTATATATCAAAAATTACTTATGAATCACTTTTCTATATTATCAAGACAAGAATAGCATGTTTTATCAATTTTAGTGAGTGACTCACATTTTGAACTAAAATGGAAATTTTAAACTTGTAACAGACACTTTGAGTCATACCAATCACATAGTGCATCATATTGAGTTTCAATTGATTCTTACACATAAAAAATGACTCATATATATTTTTTCTAAAGTATCAAAACAATATGAATGTGTTTTATTAGTTTTCAGTATGTCACTTATTCTTTTTAATAAAATTAATATCAATTTTAAATAAAGACACCCTTGGAGTCATATCGGTCACACCATGAATTAGATTGAGGTGTGGTTGATTCACACATGTCACAAATGAATTATGGATCGTTTTACTAAATTATCAAAATAAAATGAATATGTTTTCTCGTTGTTTAGTATATCACTTGTTCTTTTTAATAATATTATTGTCAATTTTAAATAAAAAGAGATACATTGAGTTATTCCAGTGACACCAGGTATCATATTAAGGTTAATTTGATTCCAAAACATCACAAATAACTTACTTATTATTTTATTACAGTATCAAAACAATCCTAATGAATTTGATCAGTTTTCAGTATGCCACTTGTTCTTTTTACTAAAATTAATATAAATTGTAAATAAAAAGACACACTTAGAGTTATACCAGCCATACTGTGTATTGGATTGATGTGGGGTTTATTCATATAAGTTATAAATTATTTATGAATCATTTTAATTTTTTATAAAAAATATCAATGCATTTTATTGGTTTTTATTATGTCACCTATTTTTTTACTAAAATTAATAACAATTTTAAATAAATAGACACACTTTGAATTATACTAGTCACACCGTGCATCAGATTAAGGTGTGGATGATTCCTACACATAAAAAATTAATTATTGATCATTTTATTAAAGTATAAAAATAGTATTAATTTATTTTCTCAGTTTAATTATGTCACTTGTGTTTTTTATTAAAATTTCCTTTGAAATTGGAAACACACACTTTGAATCATACTGGTTACATCCTCTGTTGGTTTGATGTGAGACTAATTCATACATGTAAAAAATGAATTATTAATATTTTTTATAAATTATCAAGACAATCTGAGCATGTTTTCTTAATTTTCATCAAGTGAGACTTTTTAAACTAAAATATCAATTTTATGCTAATAAAAAACACTTTGAATCATATAAGGAAGATCGTGTATCAGGTTGGGGTGAGACTAATTACTACACATCCAAAATGAATTATATATTTTTGTACTAGAGTATAAAAAATAATATGAAAGAATTTTGAAGGTTTTGAGTATGTCAGTTATTGTTTTACTGGAATCAATGTCAACTTTAAATAAAAACACACACTTAGAGTCATACTAGTCACACCATGCATCAGATTGAGGTGCAGATGATTCATAGACATCCAAAAATGACTTATGAATCATTTCACTAAAGTATAAAAACAATCCAAATGGGTTTTCTTTCTTTTTTGTACATCAATTATATTTTTTCACTAAAATGTCATTTTAAACTGAAAACACACACTTTGAGTAATAATGGTCGCATCCTGTGTCATTTTTATGTGAGACAAATTCCTACATGTCACAAATGACTTTTGAATCATTTTATTAAATTTTCTAGACAATATGAGTGCATTTTCTTGGTTTTCAGTGAGTAATACTTTTTAAACTAAAATGTCAATTTTAAATTGATAACAGACACTTTAAGTCATATCAGGCAAGTCGTGTATCAAATTGAGGATCATTTGATTAATAAATATAATAAATGGCTTATGAACCATTTTCTTAAAGTATAAAACAATCTGAATGCATTTTTTTAGTTTGAAGTATGTAAGTTTTCTTTTTACTAATATTACGAACAACTCTAAATAAAAAGACAGACTTGGAGTCATACCTGTCACACCATGCATCAGATTGAGGTGAGGATAATTCCTAAATTCCCCAAATGACTTATAGATATTTTGAATGAAGTATCAAAATAATATGAATGTGTTTTATTGGTTTTTATTATATCACTTTTTTTTTACTAAAATGTCATTTTAAACTAGAAACACGGACTTTGAGGAATACTAGTCACATCGTTTATTGGTTTGATGTGAGACTGATTCCTGCACATCAAAAATTACTTATAAATTGTTTTACAAAATTATAAATAAAATAAATCTTGATTTATTGGTTTTTATTGAGTGTTACTTTTTAAATTAAAATATCAATTTTAAACCGATGACTAGCACTTTGAGTCATACCAAGAGTATCGTGTATCGAATTGAGGTAAAAATGATTCCTACAATACAAAAATGTCTCATGAATCATTTTTACAAATTATTAAAATAATAAAAATGCATTTTCTTGGTTTTGAGTACGTCTGTTATTTTTTTACTAAAGTTAATGTCAATTTTAAATAAAAAGAAGCACTTGGAGTCATATCGGCCACACTGTGTGTCATATTGAGGTGAATATTATTATTAAACATCCCAATGTCTCAAAAAAATAACTCAACTACCAATATTACCATGATTTACATTGGATTTATTTTTCAAAGTTGAAACACTTCATATTGAGTCGATGTTTTTATCTGAAAAAGTTTTTTAGGCTAAGAATATTGACTGAATATGCAGTATTGTAGTTTGATAAATAAATCCAATGGAAATAATAGTACCATTAGAAGAAATGAACATGTTATATATTTTTTGTCTGGATTAATATTATTGAAATAAAAACATGACTTCCCAAAATATCTATGAAAGAAACTAAATAAGTATTAGATAAAAATGATTAGGAAATTAACTTATAAATAGTAGATTATATGATTACAAAATTAATTAATTAATTAGTTAGAAATTACCTTTTCATGATGGTTGTATAAATTATTGACCCATTTTTTTGTTTTCATTATCTCATTTGCAGTCTCGAATGAGCATGAGCAACCTCGAACAAACCATCTGAACTTGAATAAAAGAATCCACCTATATAATAAAACAATTGTTATGTGAGTAATGATAAAAATAAATAAATTAAACATAAATATAAAATAATAAATTAACTCTATACACAATGATTCTACTATGAAAACATAAATATTACCTCTTTAATTGATCAGAGACAATATTATTTCTCTTTCTACAAACATAGTTGAGGGAACTTGAAGAAAAGTGATAAATTCCAAAACTGTAGGGGTGGAAATGTTTTTATGGAGAAGAAGTATGTGAAATTTTGTTGTAGAAAGACATTAAATATGGATATAAATATTCTAAAAAAAATATGTAAGGAATAATGAAAATTAAATCAATGTTTTATTATATATGTTTTGGTATAACAGAGAAAGCATATCGTAACATTACCTTTACATCTTTCCAAAGGGTTTCCTTCATTATAGTTTGTTCTTTCATGGGATTGGTTATATCATCATGTGTAAAAGAAAATGTATACCTGAGTAGTCAAACATTTAATTTGTATTATGTTAATACATTATAAAATAGATAATATTACGAGGGATACATAGTATATTAAAAAACACTTTTACCTTCAATTTGAATCTTAGTTACAACCTTAGAGTCTAATCTCTAACGAGCACGATCAGCTTCAAACAAACCACACCAACTCAAACTAAGGAATCCACCTATATAAGAAAACAATTTTTTTATCAAGTTGACATGAACTCATTTCCCAGTTCATGTCCAAGAAATTTATTAAATAAAAATGCGTACATGGCAATCTCGAGGTGTAATGAGCTTACACCCTCTGAAAGTTAATGAAACCAAAAAAACATACATTGAAAACCAAGGAGAATGAAATTTCAGACCTGCTGCAAGTATGTAAAGGAATCACGAGAAAGGCATGCAGTTCTGTATCTTGTTGAAGACAGCAGAACCCACATGCCAAGGAGCAGCAACCGAGCATGATCCAGGTCCCCAAGGTGAAGAACCACTGGAAGGGTCTTCAGAAGAGGTGGGACTCCTACGACAGATGATGCAGGGGGCCTCCAGGTGCTCAAACCCGCCGGAACATCCAGTATGAGATGCCAAACACCAAAAGCAGGAAGGGACAACAACATAGACTTACAAAGCAGGCGGATAACAGCATACATCAGAACGGGAATACAACATCATAGGGCTCAAGGAAATAAATACCGAGGATTCAGCCAGCAACATTCCAGGAGCGTGCAAACAGAAAGGGTGCAGCTGGAGTAGTCCAGAAGAGAGAGCCATCCCGGCTTTATGCAGATGCAGGGGGTGTCTCCAGTTGATCCAACCATCCGGAGCTATGCAGCAAGAGCATACAAGAAATCAAGCTCCCTTCAAAACAGAATTTCTATGAAGCAGACCGAATCAAGCAGGAGAAACCAACATCATCAAACCAAACATATCCAGGGAAGATAGACTAATAATTTAAATGGAATTTCATTGAAGTTGAAATTTGGGTTCTTCTTAAATTCCTCACAGACAAATATGAACATTCTTTTTCGGATCTCATGATAAGTGTCAGCGGTCATGTCTCCATTTTTATATTTCCAAAAGGCAGTTCTGTCATTCTCATATATCCACAAATCAAGCTCCTTTGAGAAGTCCAATTTTTCCTCCATGATGTAATCATCTCTATATGCAGGGTCATTCTCATCATCCTCACTGGAGGAAGCTTCTGAATCTGTTGTGTCTGAGTCAGATGACATTTCAGTTGTCACAAGATATGGAGGAATAGCATTTTCTTCTTTTGCATGTGCAGCAAGGGATCTTGTAATAATGGTTCTTTCTATTTTGGAGCGATCTTTGCTCTTTATTGTGTGTCTATAACTCGGAGTAATAAAACTGTCTGTGTCAACTAACGGCTTCTTCCCTTTCTTAGTATTTGATTTCAGGAATTCTTCCTCAAATTGACATGGTTTGTCAAGCTCATCCTGAAAGGGATCATCTGAGTCAGATGGAGCTTCACCCTCCCCCTCCTGTTGACTAGTATAGGCCTTTGGAGAGAGCTCAGTGACATCTTCACTTGAGGTAGGGTCAACAATGGTTTTCACTTTCCGATCTTTTAGATGAAAATCTTCTTTCACTTGAGAAATCTTATCCTCACTAGTCTCATGACCAACATTATTAATCACATGACCTCCATGTATAGAGACCACCCCTATAGTATGGGGGCTGGCATTTTCACTGGTGTTAACCAGTTGATTGCTTGGGTTATTCTTGGATATCAAGTCATTCGCGAGAATGCCAATCTGGTCAGCAGGTAGCATTTCTGGAGCAGTCTTTTCAACCCACACTGATTTGAAATGTGGCCGTGGGTGAGGTGGATATATTTCGATCCCACATATTTTAGTAGGATGACTAATTTTAAAACATTTCTTACAAAAATCTGGAACATTCTCAAACACTACAGTCTGTATGAATCCAGACCCCTCATTTTGTATCCAAAATCTCGAAGGCAACTCTTGAGAGATATCAATTTCTGTGCATATCCTTGCAACTGAGGGGCGTGTCAAGTATAGTGTAGCGTGATCAATTTTGAGAGGCTGACCAAAGAGTCGAGCAATTGAGAATAATGCATTGTGTTTGAAAAGGTGCAAAGGCAGACCTGGGAAGCCAAGCCAAACAGGGACGATGGGGGGTTCAGTATCAAAATCAAAATTAGGTGACCATTTGAAAACTTTCATGAAAGAACCCCCAAAAGACCACGAACCTCTGGTCCAAAATCTATAATAGTCATTGTCAAGGGAAAACCGAAACAGTACGTGCAAAGAATTCAGAAGTCCGATATGAAAATTTTTAAATCCAATGCTTTCCAAAGTTTTGTGAAGGAAGGGCAATGTGGGTCGACTTTTCAAGAAATTACCAACTAAAGCAAAACGAAGGTCCGTAGAAAGTAGATTTACCTCTTCCGTCGAAAATGAAATTCTTTCTAAACCTCGGTGCTTATAATTTTTTGGAGAAATGGAGTCAGAGGTCCTGGTATCCGTAGGAGAGGATCGACCAGAAACAACATCAGCAAAGGAACGCGATTCATAGTTCCCAGCGAGCGTTCTAGGGTTTCGTCCCGGATTGCCCGTAGGCTGCGACTCTCGGGCGGAATCCATAGTTCAATGTTTTCATTTTAGGAAATAAAATCCACCACAATCCATCATTGCATAGTAAGAAAACAATTATTATATGAGTAATACTAAAAATAAATAAATTAAACATAATTACAAAATAATCCATTATTTCTATGGAAGTTGTATTTTCATGCTATTTGTGTACATTCTACCATCTGGTATGCTGCCCATTCATTTCTATGAAAATCCATATCATCTTATGAATATGAGTATTTTCAATATTTATATTAGTACTGGAAAAATTTAAACACATAAAGTATTTATAAATATTTTAATTGAAATATTAATTTTCTTTGAAAATTTCTCTTCGAGGATGCTAGTTTTTCGTTGTAATATGATATCTCTCATAAATATACAAACATAATAACCATAATCATTTCCATTATATTGTTTCAGACACCATTGAAACAATAATAAAAATAAGTATTTTGTTTTTATATCTGTTTGGATAGTGAGATATTTTTTTATATACCATGATACTTGTCCACTGGTAGAACTTTTCAGGATCCCTATATGAATGACCTGTCCTCATGCCATTAGTTTTTTGATATTTAAACACCACCCTATCATAATATAATTCTAATTAAAACATATTATAAAATATATAATTGGAAGTTTTGTTCTAAAATGTTGGGTTTAGTGTTTTAAAAATTTAAAATTAAATAATGTGTGGTCAGTTTAATAGAAACCCACGATTTTTAAAAATATCATTATATAATTAACTATCAAATTACAAGTCAAGTGTTGTAAAGTCTAGTGTCTTGGAAGACTAGGTATATAAAGTTGAAAACATTGGACTAAAAAACATATATTTATTTATCATACCTTATGAAATCATATATTCATTTGATATATTACATCTTTATAGGATAACCTAGGTATAACATAAACAAAGGGATGAGCTAAAATCCAAGGAAGTGAATAAACATAAGAATAAATCTTAGCATATGGGTTAGAAGGTATAACATAATGACATAAAAATGCATGGAGTACAATTACCCATAAAGAATCATAAAATATAGAAAATGGTATCATATAATCATTGAATCATAGTATTTTGAAATCAATATAAACACGAATTTATCACAATTCAAGGATCATTATATATAGAGGAGTATGCGTCAAGGCTGTCCACCAAGACCAATGCACATGAAGTATGGGTCAAGGCTAACTACCAAGACCGTTATAGATAACATCTCATAAGACTAAACATTACCCAATGAATTGGAGTTATATCTATGTTAAACCATCATAACATGTTCATTAATAGGTTTTCCACATAAATAATCATACCTAATCAATCAAACATAAACATAAGGGTTACCGATGGAAAGAATTGGGTATCATAATCATATTATAAAGAATAATAAATGGGCATATCATAAAAGTGTCCATGAGAGAAAGGAAGTAAATCATACATGGACATTAATAAAGGAAAATAGACAGATATCATGATTAGTGATGTCAAACTAAATTTATAACAGGCAAAAAGAGTATTTAAGAATCATTAGAATTAAAACATTTTAGTGCGGTTTAGGGAAAATATTAAAGAGCATTTAAAGTAGAAAAGAGAATAATATTTGATATAAAAAAAGCGAACCAATAAAATTTTCATAATAAAATGAGTGATTTTATATAAATAATGGTGGCTTAAAACATATTATAGAGTTCACTTAAAATTGGGTAATAATTTGAAAATTTCCCTTAAATCGAGCTTGCTTATCAGAAAGAATTCAGTAGGGAACCTATTAAAAACATGTATATCTATAAAAAATAAGGATGAATGGATCTAGATAAATGATTTTGGAATATATACATAGAATTTATAATATGTAAATGAAAATAAAACAGAATTTAATTTGGGTAAAAATATAGAAAGAGTAACCCGAAGGAACAATGGAGGTTCAAGTAGAATCCCTTACCTTAAGTCCGAAGGTGTTTATCACTTGATCTTAAGGTCCTGGATAATCAAATTAGATTTATTAATTAAAATTTAAAAAACAATTTATACATGTATTTTATTTATTATAACTTTATTAATTTTATTTATGGACTTTTTGATGGGTTAATAGATTCAATTTTATCATTTAGGAGCGTTGGTTTCCTTGGTTTTCCTGAATGGTTTACTTGTATTCATGTACGAAAGGTCATATAAAGTGGGGATAATTATCTAGAATTGAAATTAAATGTTATTAATAATATAAATAGATTAAATTGGTCTTATATATCATTTGGTTTTATGGAATTTGGACGAATCATTAGATAAATAGTTAATGATAATCGTTTGGGTTAATTTTGGCGGTTTTCAATCAAAACGAACTCATTTTGTTTTATAAATTAATATAATGTGTAAAAAATGATTCCATAACATTAAATAAGATATAATAAAAATATTTTAACTTGTTTCAACCATAAAAATGGTTTCATGACCGGAATTGAAGGTGAAGTGTGGAGAGGAGAAGATAAGAAAAGAAAATAACTTGAAAATAACTTGAAAGAAAACGGAAGAGGGTTTTACCTATTGATTCCTTCTTCTTGAGAACCTCCATAGAGGATTGGTTTTGGAATTTTGTTAAGACCAACATCTTTTGGATGTGGGGGATGGGTTTTTGAGGACATTTTATCATAATTTTTACAAGGCTCAAGGCTTGAGAGGTGTGAGGAGAAGAGGTGGTGAGGGGCAGTATTTATAGTGGAGGAGAGGGGTGTTTTCTCATTATTTTATTATTTAGTTTATTATTTTTTTAAGATAATAAATAATTTTGATTATTGAGACTAAATATAGTAATTATATCATGTTATTTCAAACCAAATGTGCTTACATTAGAAATGACTCAATTAATAGTGTATTTAACTTATAATGTATATATACTTTAAATTATTGTATTTTACTATTCACAAATACTTAAGTATTTTAGAAAAATCTCAAAAATTCACTCTAAACATTTTTTAATGTTTTGAATTAAAAAATTAACTCCATTTTATTAAATTAATTTTTTAAATTTGATAAATTTTAATTTTAATTAAAATTTTCATTTACTTAAAAAATAGAGATTTCAAAATTATAACTGTTTTTATGTTGCATTGAAAAATTAACTAAGGTCTCATAAAATTATCATATAATCATATTAAATAAAAATAGTAATTTTTGAATACATTTTATGAATATAAATTTTGTTTTAAATTATTAAAACAATCATAAAATAGTAATAAATATTTATGATTTACAAAAATACGAACACTTAATTAATAATTTTAAAAATATTTATTTACTATACTATGTTATAATTATATCATATTTTCACTTATAAGATCGATAAATTTTATTTATACATTCTTCGGTGAGGTTACTATTCAATTGTTTAGTTTACTATTCATAAGGTTTATGTTACTATTCCAAAGTTCAACTTACTATACCTTTGGTATATGTTCCTTAACTTCTAGAAATGTCTTTTATTTCAATAATTATTCATTTATAGGTTTGTATTACGTTCTTAATGTGATTTTATGTGATTATACTAAATGAAATAATTTTATGAAGGGAATTTCCATTGATAGACTTCAGGGTCATTACATTCTTCCCCCTTTTGAAATTTCTCCCTAGAAATTTCATTTTACATACTAAGTTGAAAGCAGGTATTGGTAATTTTACTTCATTGATTCCTCCAGTTCCAATGTTGCCTCTTCGTACTTATGGTTCTACTATAGTACATTGACTAGGTGAGTAGTCTTGTTGTGTAGAACTTTATTTTTATGATCCAAGATCTTCACTGGATTCTCTTCATAAGAAAGATCATTCTCTAACTCTACCACATCTAAAGTCAGTACATGTGTAGGATATAGTATATACTTTCTCAAGAGGGATACGTGGAATACATTATTGGGCATGTATTGTCTCAAAAATAATCTGTAATTTATGATGATTTTAATGTTCAAAAACACCCTTGTTTGTTTTCTAATGATGTTTTGTTGAGTAAGTTCTATAGGAATTTATATTCTGTTTTAAGGAATTTATCATTACAAGAATGAATTTGTAAACATTATTTGAAACCCTACGTTCGGTAAATGAACATATGTAATTGAACCTACATTACATTGAGAAGTGAAACACTTGCGTATGGTATCGACCCTACATTACACTAATTTTTTTTGTTTAGATCAACACCCTTATATTCGGAGAATCATAAAACGTATTGATCAGTAAACCTATATTGGAGTCTGGATTTACTATTCATACCCTCATGCAGAAAAGTTGAACAAATTGTTAATCAATGATATGTTTAGAATTTTATGCTGACAAGAATAAATTAATAGATTATCATCCTTACGATATGCAAGGGAACCCTATGTTATGTAAAGGAACCCTACGCTACACAAAGGAACCCTATGATATGAAAAAGAACCCTACACTATGCAAGTTGTGTTTTCAATCCGAGATTACTGAAACAGTCAAGTCAGAATTAAAGACTAATTCAAGGATCTTTTTTATTATTTCAAAGAATCATGTTCATTAGAAAAAATCAATCCTATTTCTATGGGAAGTTACGACTCCCCTAGTCAGTTTGGAATTTTAATTTCCATGATCAATCAGGCTATTATTTAGGATCTTGAATACCAAAGAAAGTTTTATATTCTATATATTCTTTCAGAGTATCTCTTCAAATATATATATGTGTGTGACAATAAATTCACATATGGGACTATATTGTCGAAATTATCTTTTATAGTTCTGCTGCAACGAATTATCGATTCTAAAATAAGCTACATTTTAGAGATATACATGTTCAATATTTTACTACTATAAGATTACCTACTACTATTTAAGTTTCTACCTTATTTAATATCTTTTTGCAACAAATATCACTTTATACTATTTCATTCTTAAAGATATTCTATTCTAAAGAATAAGATACATCATTTATTAGTTTCTTACTACTACAATTATGGAGATCAACCTGAAACTTTCCAATAAAACTCTTTTGATTTATTAGAGTTTCAACTCCTCGTACTTAGTTGTGGTGGAGTGTTAGAATCTCGATCTAATATGTGGTAATTTATTCTCTATTAAATAACTAGAAGCATTTGTTTTTATTCTTTTTGTAAATTCATCACCTTCTAACACTCAATTGTGGATTCTTGGATATATGATAAGAGGAAGACTCTAGTGAAATTTACCAAACATGCAGAGTGAGTGATTGGTGGAGTAGAATAGGGGATATTTATGCCCCGAACCACTATAAAAATCCATGTTCTTTATTTCTGTCTATCCACTACATATTTTTATATAGAAGAAAAACACTACATATCCACATAAATTATAGTGGGTGTAAAAGCCATAATTGTGGAAGATTTTTGAAAAGACACAATTCACCCCCTCTTGTGTTAGTTTTTATATTCTGAACTAACAATTGGTATCAGAGGAGAACTTTTGGATAAATCTATAACAAGATGAGAAGAATAATTTATATACAAATATAGAAATGGATGATACTAGAGAAGTAATTTCAATGGTACATGCTCTATATTTTAATGGTGAGAATTATAGATGCTATAAATATCCAATGATTATTTTTCTGAAGAATATTCGATTCATATTCTACTGAAAAATACTTACTCCTTATAAGATTCCTGAAAAACCCAAAACATGGGATGCTGTAATAGAAGTTGAATATGATATCAATTCTAAATCTATGAATTCTATTATCTATGGCCTTGGAACATATGACTTCAATCGTGTATCACAATTTCCTACTGCATATGGAATGTTTCAAACTATTACAATTGCTTATGAAAGAAATGATAATGACAAATAGATGAGATTTTCTACATCCAAGAAAAAACTCAACACATTTAGAATGTTTGATAGTTAAAGTAACAAAAAAATGAATGTAAGGATTAAAAAAATTATCTAAAATATTACAGCCTTTTGAGAACCCATTAAACAAGATGATAAAGCATTGAAAGTACTCAGAGTACTACGTTCAAAATAGAATAGCATATCTACTGCTATTCTCCAATCAGTATCTGTCAAAGATATGACAATGGAAGAACTATTTGGGAAATTGATGATGTGTGAATCATAAATATTGGGTAAATCTAAAGATCATAAGATTATAGTGAAGAGATAAAATACTTATCTGAAAGTGACATGTCAGAAACATAACAGAAGATCAAAGTAGGAATTCATAATAGAGAATAATTCAGATTCATCTGATTCTGAAGTGGAATTAGCTCAACTAGATAGAAAGATCAAAAAGTTTTATAAGAAGAAAAGAGGATTTAGAAAATCCTTAAAGAATGATGAGAAAGACTCAAGATAAGTCAGTTGTTATGAATGCAAAAAATTAGGTCATATCAAATCTAATTTTCCTCTACTGAAAGATGAAAGAAAAAGGAAGGAAAAGATATATCATAAGAATTACAATTTCAATCACAAAAGATAAAGGGAAATGAATTTTACATGGAGTGTATCTAAAAACTCCAACATCCCTTTAAAGTCTGATTTAGAGAAGGATAAACCAAATCTATAATCCAATATGTTTTTTATGGATGAAGAGGAAAAGGTAAAAACTTATTACTCTTCTGATTCTAATACTAGTAGTTTATCAAAAGATAAGTTGTCATCCTACTCTTCTATGGTGGAATAAAAATATAATTTCTTATTAAAGAAATATAACTCTTTTAAAAACATTCATAATGATGTTTTAGGTGAAAGAGACATATGTTATAACACATCAAGAGTTGATTGAAAAATAAAACTCATCTACTAAAAACTGTGCATATCATGAAAAAAAGATAAAAATTGTATAGGATGAAGTAAAATCCTATATGAGTGCTGATCTTGTTTTCACTAAAGGAGAAAATAATTGAAATGAAATTATTTAAAATAATATCCTTAAAACGGAAAGATTTGGAATAGAAATTAAGGGTGAGAAATTAAAATTGTATAAAAAATATTTTGTTCCCAATTCTAAAAATGTAACAGGTTATCATTGTGAGACAAAAGGAAATGTCACTAATAATTTCTATTTGAAAAATAATTAAATTAGTGGTATTAAAATAGGCTTTATTTCTAAAATTTTGTATGAGAACGTGATATAATTTGTGTAAACATAAAGCAAATCTGGATTCCCAAATCATTTCTAGCTAACAATGTTGGACCCAAGAAAATATGGGTACCAAAACAAACACCTGTTTAAATTATTTTTCAGGAAACACACCATAAGAAAAAAATTACTATATGATATATGGACATCAGTTTTTCCATAAATATTAGTAGAGATCCAGCAAACTTTCATAAACTAACACAAATGTATGAAGGTATTGTCACTTTTGGTGACAATGCCAAAGGAAAAATAGTTGGCGTTGGGATTGTTAAAGATCTAAAGACCATATCAATCCGCAGAATACTGTATGTGCAAGGGTTAAAGCACAATTTGATAAGTATATCTCAAATTTGTGATTTTGGATTTTAGGTTGCTTTTTATAACAATTCTTGCTCTATGTTTTAATATAAGTTACATAAATTTAGTTCACCTAACACTGATAATGTTTATATATTGGATTTAAATTCCTTATGTAAAAAGAAAGTGAATTGTTTAACTGCTATAAAAAATGAATCATGTATTTGAAATAGAAGACTTGAAAACTAAAATATATATGCTTCAGATAAATTATCCAAGAAACACTTAGTTTTTTATTTTTCTAGTCTTAAGTTTGACAATGGCAGATTCTATGATGCATGCCAAATTGGAAAGTAGTACAAATATTGTAACACCCCGACCCCTCTAGATTGGAGCCGGTTCATTACTTGTTATATTGGAATGGTTAGAAGGAATGAAAATCCAGAAGTAACGATCAATTTAGTAGTCTTGAAGAAACTAGATAAATATATGTAACTCTAATTACTTTGGAAAAGGTTACAAAAATACAATACATAAAAAAAACTGAAAACTGCATCCACAAGAACTCAATAAATGAACTTCTATTCATCACCTATTAAAAGTAAACAATGTAAGGGGTGAGGTCAGACACTCATTAAGGTTTTCAAATAGTGCAATAATTAATCAATAATAACTGAATTGTAAACAATTTGATATAATCAATATGGCATGGTGAATAAATGAAAAACTCACGCCAATAATAAACTGAGAATGAAACTTCATCCATAGATTTTGTCATAGTGAAAACCTCATGGATAGTAATAATTGATAATGAATAAATATAATGATTATTAATTGGAAGTCATGTATCTGTCACATTATACCATAATACCATAAAAATGGTTTAGTTCTGTGGGTAGAAAGCCGTTTGATTTTTGGAAACAAACTCGAAGGGTTTGTCACCAACTGATTTCTGTCATGAGACCTGTTGATATATCAATGGGATATTGCGGGCCCGACCCATCACTGCATGTCCACATCATTATTTATACATATATTCAATAAAATAGAAATATATATTTACATTATTCATATTGAATAGAGGATATAGATTTATCAACACCTCCACAGTTAAAACTACATTCAAAATAAATACCGTATGTAAATTGGGATACGACTTAAACAATAATCATATCCATGATATGAGAATATGGATATTTAATAGAATTATAATTTCAAGTAAAATTTAATATAAAATGGGAAATAGGTACACCATATTAGAATTATTAGGTGCACAATACATAGTAAGTCACAACGAAATAGAAAATTGAAACAAAGTCTCTTACCACAATGTAATCAGTCGAATCATATGACCAAAACAAAATAACCATGAAATGAATCATTGAATACCATGAATATAAATAAAATCATGATATTATATGAAAAATGTAAGTACACATACACCATATTAAAGAAATAAGTGGTGAACATTAGAAATCTCACAAAAATGAAGGTGGGATGAGAAAACCCCTTACAAACATTTTGGCATGGTAACAGGTGTTCTTGAGAGGGATTAATGAGAGGTAAAGGGGTATACCATTATTTATATATCAGAAGGGTATTATGGGAGAGGTGAAAAAACATACCCCATCATTAGTAATTAAAAATAAAAGGGCACAACATATAGGAAATTCTTGAACAAAAGTGAGAGAGATGATCCCTTACCTTACGCTCGAAGGTGTTCTAGTTTGTTCTTAAAAACCTAAATAATAAAATTTAGATTCATTAATTAATAATTACAGAACCTCATACACATGTAATTTATATGGTATAACCTTATTATGTTCATTAATGGTCTTTTTTATGGGTCTAAGAGATTCAATTTTATTGTTTTGGAAGCATTTTCTTACTTGGTTTCATGATTTGTTTACTCGTATTCATGAATAGAAGTTCATCTGAAATGTGGTTAAAAATCCTGAATTATTAATATATCTTATTAATGATATTATATAGATATAAATGATCTAATAATTATTCTGGTTATATACCATGAGGATGACTCATTCCATGAGTTAATGATAAACCCTTGGATTTGGTTTCGCGGTTTTGTGCACAATGAAATTGTTTTGTATTATTATTCCATTTTATGAGTGTGTAAGGATTCCAGAATATTAAACGTGATAAAATACATAGATAATGATCTGGTTCAACCATTGGAAAGGTTTAATGACTATTATTGAAGATAGTAATGTAAATTGAAATCCCGTCTTCCTTGAGTATGATAAATTAACACATCTCAGACGGTGTTTGCATTTATAGTACAAAGGAGGGGAAAAAGAGAGATTATAATGAAATATTCCATCACCACAGAGAAAATACAGTACATATATGGTAATATAATTATCATGGAATTTTAATGAGGTGAGGTGAGAAGAGAGAACAAAATAATGGAACTTGTAACAGGAATTGAAATAAAAAGGAAGATAGGTTCACCTCTTGAGTACTCCTCTTTGAGAAACTCCCTAAGACCTTTGATTTTGGCCTTTTTACAAGACCAGAAGGTATTGGATGTGAGGGAGGAATTTAGGGATCTATTTGATCCGAATCTAGGCAAGGATTGAAGCCTGAGAGGAGTGAAGAGAAGAGGGAGTGATGGGGGGTTTTATAGTGGAGGAGAAGAGGGTTTTCATATTTTTGTAATCATTAGTTTATTATTTTTTCTCAAGACAAGGAATAATAATTATTCCATGACCAAGAATAGTAATAAATGCATTTGACTTAGAACCAATTGGGCTTACATCAGTAGATCATCATCAATGAGTCAATAAATCCTTTATTTAGCATTTATCGTAAATTATCGCATTTTACTATTAATAAAAAATTCAAGTATTTTAGAAAAATCCCCAAAATAACCCTAACCATTTTTTGATGTGCAGAATCCAAAAATGAAGTCAATTTTTCAAAAATAATTTTTAAATTTGATTATTTTAATATTTAATTAAAATCATTATTTAATCAAAAAATATAAACACTTAAATTATTCAACTTCATTTTTAAGTTGCCGAAATTTATTTATACATTCATGGGTGTGGATTCCATTCATAAGAGTAATATTACTATTCATAAGGGTAAGTTACTATTCATAAGGGTAGTTAACTATTCATAAGGCTATGTTACTATTCACCCAAAATTAAGTTAATTATATCAAGCTCTAAATATCATCCGAAACACAACTGTGTATGGTAGATTTTCAAAATTCAAAACGCACAAGTGGAAAATTTAAGTTCATTGGATAGGATATTACTATCTCCTAAATAACCAAGTGTTGTTTCAAAGAAACTCAATTATTTATGAAATATAGGCTATGACTCAAATGTATTTAAGGGAAACATACCATAAAATGTTTGGGGTGATACAATATTCCCTCCTTCGGAAATTTTGTCCTTGAAAATTTTCATTTATAAAGACCACCAAAAAGATGTTGGTGGTTATTCTTCATAACATCCTCAGGTTCCAATGTTTCTTCATCCATATTATAGATTATCCAATGAACCTTTACTAGACGAGTCATCCGATTTCTCAATACCTGCTCCCTTGTGTCAAGGATCCTGATAGGCTCTTCACATTATAAAAAATCAGGTTCCAATTCTATTTCTTCATAGGTGAGTACATGCATTGGGTCTCGCATGTATTTCTTCAACAATGAAACATGGAACACATTATGAAATTTGGAAAGACTTTGAGGCATTGGTAAACATTAAGCAACAACTCCAATTCTTTCTAGAATTTCAATGGTCTGATGTACATGGGACTTAGTTTCCATTTCTCACTGAACCTTAAGACACCCTTCCATGGAGATACTTTCAAAAAGACATGATCGCCCATAGGGAATTCTAAATCCTTTCTCTAGTTGAATACATAGCTCTTCTACCTACTTTGGGCTGCTTTAATATGGGCTGGAATTGTCTTCACCTTTTCTGTGGTATTTTCAATAAGTTCTGGGCCTATAAGTTTCTCTCACCAACTTCATCTCAACAAGTTGGAGTTTGACATCTCTTTCCATATAATGCTTCATATGGAGCCATTTGAATACTATAATGGAAACTATTGTTTTAGGAAAATCCCACCAAAGGAAAGTATTAATCCCACATACCTTGGAATTCAAGATAGCATGATCTCAGCATATCTTCCAAAGTTTGAATAGTCCTTTCAGACTGTCCATCAGTTTTGGGGTGATAAGCAGTACTCATATGAAGCTCAGTATTCAAAGCCTTCTGGAGACTTTTCCAGAATTTTGATATAAACCGGGGATCTCGATCAGACACAATCGATAGAGGTGCACCATGAAGTCTTACAACTTCATTAATATAACATCTTTCCAGGCACTCAAGTGGTAAGTCCTCTCTTATAGGAAGGAAATGTTCTGATTTTTTGAGACGATCAACAATTAACCATATTTCATCTTTCCTTCTAGGCGTCCTCGGTAGTCCAGTGAAAAAATCCATCGTAATGTTATCCCCCTTCCACATAGGAGTAGGTAGAGGTTGCATAACTCCTCTAGGATGTTGTCTCTCTGCCTTCACTTATTGAAAAACTAGACACCTTAACATGTAGTCAGCAATGTTCTTCTTTATATCATCCCAAAAAAAAAATATTCCTTCAGATATCAATACGTATTTGTGCTACTCAGGTGAATAGAGAAATTTGAGCTATGAGCATCATCTAATAGTTCCCTCATTAGCTCAAGTACTGATGGAACACATAACATCTTCCCAAATTTCAGAACTCCTTCTTCATACATGAAGTCTTCCAATCTACCATCCTTGAAAAAATTAATTTTCTTGTGCAGATTTCCATCATCAGATTGAGATATTTTTATCTTCTCTAATTAAGATAGGTTAGCAATCATTTGAAAGAGGAAAGACGTTTCCACTTCCTTAATAATTCCCATATTCATCTTTAGTAGATCTATGAAATAGGATCTCTTTCAATCCTCATTTTAGTCTGGTGTCCGTGATCTTTCCTTCTTAATGAATTTTCCACCTTATTTGCCTTTCCAAGGTGGTAGTGTATTGAACAATCTTAGTCTTTATGTAACTCAAGCCATCTCCTTTGGCTCATGTTGAGTTATTTTTGTGTGAAAACGTATTTCAAACTATTGTGGTCCGTATAAATGTCACATCTTTCTCTGTAGCGATAATGTCTCCATATTTTCAACGAAAAGATTACAACGATTAACTCAAGATCATGAGATGGATAAATTTTCTCATGAGTCTTCAACTATATTGATTCATAAGAAATAAATTTATCACTTTTCATAAGGATTCAACCTAGACCATTCTTTGTTGCATCACTGTATATTAAAAATCCATCACTTTCAGATCGAAGGTTCAAGATTGGGGCATTGACTAATCTTCTTTTCAATTATTCAAAGCATTCTATACATTCTTCTGTCCACACAAACTTAACTCCTTTATGTGTGAGCTTGGTTAGTGGGTTATCCAGTCAGGTGGAATTCTAAACGAAAATCCGATAGTAACCTACTAAGAAAATAAAACTGCGTACCTTAGTTATGTTTGTTGGTGTGAGCCATTATTGTGTTACCTTTGTCTTCACTGGATCAACTAATAATCCATCCTTAGAGACAATATGGCCAAGAAAAGAAACTGATTGAATCCAGAATTCAAATTTGGTAAACTTCCCATATAATTTTTTTCTTCTAAGAGTTTTGAGAATAATCCGCAAGTGATTCTCATGGTCTTCATATATTTTTGAGTATACCAGGATATCATTGATTAATACCACAATAAATTTATCAAGATATTCCTTGAAAACTATGTTAATTAAATCCATGAAAATAGAGGGTGAATTATTTATTCCAAAAGGCATCACTATAAACTCATAATGCCCGTACTTGGTTCTAAATTTTGTCTTAGGAATATCTTCCTTCCTCACACACAGCTGATGATATTCGGATCGAAAGTCAATCTTCAAAAAGTATTGAGCTCCTTGAAGTTGATTAAATAAATCATCAATCTGAGGTAGAGGATAGTTATTATTTATTTCAATAGCATTTATTTCCCTATAATCAATGCGTAGCCTCATGGTTCTATATTTCTTCTTGACAACCCGGACCGGGGATCCCTTTGGAGAAACACTAGGTCGAATAAATCCTTTGTCACTGAACTCATCTAGTTGTTTCTTTATCTATACTAACTCCACAATGTACATTCTATAGGGGATCTTTGACATAGGTCTTGCACCAGGAATTAAGTCAATGGAAAACTCAATTTTCCACTCTGAAGGATGTTCAGGTAAATCCTCTAGAAATACATCAATGTATTCTTATAATATATGCACATCTTTAATCTGAAGATTTATTTCCTCACCCATAGATATTGATTTATCTTCCTCTCCAAGTATTGCATTCAGTAGAGATACTATGGGTGGATCTAGTTAAGAATCATGGGGTGAGGTTTCTTCTCTAAAGATAAGGGATTATACACCATTTTCAAAAATAGTAACTTCCTTTTTCTTATAATAAATCTTCTCATCATAGTTTGATAGAAAATTCATACCAAGAATTAGATCAAATTCAGTTATTGGTATGATGAAAAGGTTAGCAACTAAAGCATGTTTATGTGTCATGAGGGGGACTAGTTGACATGCCTTTGTTGTAATGATGCATCCCTTAGAAGTTTTGACTAATAAATCCTTTATTAAATCAAATTGGACATATCTAATTTTCATGAAAAATTGGGAAGATATAAATGAATGAGATGATCCTGAATCAAATAAAGCATTGGTTAAGTTTGAAGAAACAATTAAAGTACCTACCACCACATCATTAGGAACTTTAACCTCCATGGTTGTAATCGCATAAGCTCTCCCTTACTCTCTTGGACCTTTCTGAGGCATGTTTCCTTGGCGCATAGGACACTCATTTGCATAGTGTCCCATTTCTCTTAAATTGTAGCTTTAAACATCATCAAATTGTTTCTTCCCCTTGCATTCATTCGATAGATGAACATTTTCTCCACACTTATATCAGACTCCATTCCTTTCAACCATTTCCTGAGATGATTCTTTCCATAGTTCTCGCATAATGAGAATTTCTTCATTCCCTAGTTCTTCTTTGGTGCTTCACCTTTCCCTTGGTTATCAAAGTACTGATTTTTTATCTTGTTTTCCCTTGAACAAATTTGATCTAGAAAATTCCTTCTATATTTTTATGGAAGTTGATACAATTTCTTCATTTGATGAAATTTTTTGAGAATCCAGTTCCCTTCAAAGACTTGGCTTAAGAACTTCAAAGAAATGGTCAATCTTGTCTATTGAGTCACGTATGTAATCTACGATATACCTGGCTAGCCTTGTGAAGGTAGCCTCGTACTCTACAACACTGTCTTCTATCCTTTGCTTTAAGCCAAGGAATTTCGTCTTCATTTCGGTTCGTTGCTCACGAGGGAAATATTTTTCAAAGAATATTTCCTTAAAAGTCCTCCATTCCATATCTTCTATTTTTTCTTCCTTAGTGGTATTTTGAATCAAGGACCACCATTGATCAGTGTTGCCCTTGAGAAAATATACTACCAGTACTAACTTTTAATTTTCATTGCATCTTAAGGCCATGAATATCTTTTCAAGGGAATTGATCCACTACTCAGAAAACACTGGATTAGTTTTCCCACTAAAATATGGGGGCTTCTACTGCATGAAACGATCCAACACAAGTGTGGAATGGTTATTCGTTATAACCTGAGTAAGTTGTTCCTATATGGTCATGATCTGATCTACTACAACATTGACTATGTTGACTTGCTCAGTGGGGAGAACCCTACAATTCCCATGAGTATTGATTCTCTTTCATCCATTAGATGCCATTTCTAAATAATGACACACACTAGATTAGGGTATGACTCATAATGTATAATCTTAACTTAACAGAATACATAGCATAAATTGAGATCCTACGCATGACTAATCCCATAATAATAAAAATGGTTTCTTTGAGGAATAATTTACATTTCAATCCTTAATTATGGCTTATATAGAAAATTTTAATCATCCTAAGCATATCTCTCGGGAGTGTCGTAACCAAGAGTACAACAAGGCCCGTTGTCATGTACCAGGATACCCCGGGTCAAGCTCAGAACTCCTTGTCAGAGCTTTCACTCCTAGGTGCATATTTACTAGTGCCACCTCTACCTGCTCGTATCTAACCAAGGATGCATTACTTGAAATATCCACATAATATTTTCCTTACCAAAATACTGGGACGTTCTTGTATGTTTTACCTCAAATACTACCTAAAGGATTTATCCCTAATCAACATTTTATAATCCAGTTTCCATGTTCTCTACTAAAGTTCCTCTGATACCAACTGTAACACCCTGACCCCTCTAGACTAGAGTCGGTGCCTTAATTTTTTATTTGACATGATTAGAAGGAATGAAAATCCTGAAGGAACGATCAGTTTATTAGTCTTGAATAAACTAGATACATAGATGTAACTCAAATTACATTGGAAAAGGTTACAAAAATACAATAGACAAAAAAAAAGCGGAAAAATGCATCCATAATAACTCAATAAATGTTCTCCTCTTTATCACCTGTTTAAAGTAAACAATGAAAGGGGTGAGCTCAAACTCTTAGTAAATTATCGAATTTTACTATTTATAAAAAATTTAGGTATTTCGGAAAAATACCAAAAAATTACCCTAACCTTTTTTCGACATGTAGAATCAAAAAATAAAGTCCATTTTTTAAAAATAATTTTCTAAATATGATTATTTTAATATTTAATTAAAATCATTATTTAATAAGAAAATATAAACACTTAATTTATTTAACTTCATTTTTAAGGTGCCTAAATTTATTTATACATTTTTGGGTGTGGATACTATTCATAAGAGTCATATTAATATTCATAAGGGTAAGTTACTATTTATAAGGGTAGGTTACTATTCATAGTGGTATGTTTTTATTCACAAAAAATTTAGTTAATTCTATTAGGATCTAAATATCATCCTAAACACAACCATGTATACCAGATTTTCAGAATTCAAAACACAAAAGTGGAAAATTTAAGTTCAGTGGTGAGGATATGACTATCTCCTAAATAAAAAAGTGTTGTTTCAAAGAAACTCAGTGATTTTTGAAATATAGGCCATGACTCGAACGTATTTAAGAGAAACATACCATAAAATGTTTGGGGTGCTACGATTTTTCCTTCAATTATGTTAACAAAATTTCTACATCTAAACCATTAGAACTTATACATATGGATTTGTTTGGACCATCAAGGGTATAAAGTTCAGTTGGTAAGTTATATGTTTATGTTTTAGTAGATGATTATTTTGGATTTACTTGGGTTTATTTTCTCAAACTCAAAAGTGAAGTTTTCACTATTTTTAAAGCCTTTGTAAAATTGTTCAAAATGAAAAAGGTTTTAAAATAATTTCATCAAGAAGTGATCATGATGGATAATTTGAGAATCAATAATTCAATTCTTTTTTTTTGTGAATCTGAGTATTAAATACACCTTCTCTATACCAATAACACCTCAACAAAAAGGTTTTTTTGAAATGAGAAATAGGACTATTCAATAAATTGCAAGGATTATATTGAATTAATACAATATTTATACCTATATTTGGCAAGAATATGCAAGCACAACCTGCTATATCATGAATAGAGTTTTTATGAGGTCTATTTTCAAAGATACACCTTATTAAATTTGGAATAACATAAAACCTAAATTAAAATAGTTTAAAGTTTTTGGATTGAATGTTTATATCTTGAATATTAAGAACAAACTTGGTATGTTTGATCCAAAATATTATGAAGGAATATTTTTGGGATATTATGATACCTCTAAATCTTATACAGTGTTTAATAAAAAGTCAAGGATTATTTAAGAATCAGTTCATGTGAAGTTTGATGAAACCAACCCTTTTATTAAAGAGAAATATCAAAATGAAAAAGTTACCAACTCTTTTGATAGATGATACTTGAAACCCCTAAAAATGATTTTGAAAATGATATTAATAAAATTTAATCATGTTTAGAAGAACATGATACTAAAGAACCTCAATGTGTCTTGCCTAGAAAATCTAGACCTTTAAAGAACCATCCTTTAGAAATTATTATAGGAGACCTAGACATAAGAATTATAACTAATAGAAATGTAGGAAACCAAGATGAATTATCTACATTTCTATCTTTTTTAGAACCTAATAATATTAAGGAATCCTTAGAAGATGAGAGTTTGATATTAGAAATGTAAAAAGAGATAAAAAATTCAAAAGAAATGAATTTTTAGAACTAGTAGATAGGCTCACCAATTATCTAGTTATAGGAACCAAGTGCTTCTTTAGAAATAAAAAGGATGATCAAGGGATCCTGACCCAAAACAAAGCCATATTAATAGCTGAATGATATAATCAAGAAGAAGGTATAGATTATGATGAGACCTTTTCCCATGTAGCTAGATTAGAATCCATTAGAATCCTTTTAACTTATCCATCTCATATGAATTTTAAATTAATTAATATAGATGTTAATTCTTCCTTTTTAAATGGTTATTTAATGGAGGAAGATTAGTTTGAACAACCCTTGGTTTTTAAAACTCTCAAAAACCAAATTCTATTTTTAAACATACTAAAGATCTCTATGGCCTTAAAAATCATCTTGAGCTTGTTATGAAAGATTAAGTTGTTTTCTTTTGAAAAATGTATTTACTGTTGTATTGGTAAATCCAATTTTTTTTAAAGAAAACCGTTTGTTATAATATTTTATTAGTTAAAATTTATGTTGATGATTTTATTTTTTGTTTAACCAATAAAAGGATTTATCATGATTTTTAAAATTTAATACAAAAAGAATTTGAAATGAGTATGATCGGAGAACTGAATTTCCATTATGTTTTTAGATTTACCAAAATGATTTTATAAAAGTTTTAAATCAAATAAAATATATTACTGATTTATTAAAAAAACTTGGACTTGAGAACAAAAAGACATATACAACTCCTATGTGTACCAATATAAAACTTCTGATTGTAATTTGATTTTTTTATTCAGATGCTGACTTTAGAGGCTGTAGACTAGATAGAAAAAGTATCTTAGAAACCTATCACTTTTTAGGAAAATCTTTAGTTACATGGTCTTGTAAGAAACAACACATAGTTTCCCTGTAAAACGCTGAGGCTGAATATGTATTCACTAGTAGTTGTTGTTCATAAGTATAGTGGATTAAAAACAATCTACTAGAATTTGGATTAAAATTTAATAGTATTCCTATTTTATATGATAATACTAGTGCAATAAATATTTCAAAAATACTATAAGTCGCTTTAAGACTAAGCACATTGATATAAGGAAACATTTTCTAAGATATCATGTCCTTAAAAAGGTATATCTTTAAAATTTATCAGTATCAAATATCAATTAGCTGATATTTTTTCTAAACCACTTCTAAGTGATAGTTTTGATTTTATTAAGGGGTGTTGGAAATATTTTTTAAGTGATTTTTTATGAATTTATTTCCAGTCTCTCTATTTTTATTTTAGTAATATTTATTTAATATGATATAATTATTTTTATTCAATTTATTTTTAATTTGTTTTGAAAATAATTTTATGTCGATTTTATTATATTTATCTATTTGGAATTAGAAACTTAATGAGTACATCCTCAATCAGCACAAGAAAACCATTTGCCTTCTCCCGCTCTTTTTCTACTCTTCAACATGTCCTCTTAGCTTACAAAGTATCTCTCTCTTTCGATTATTGTGTGATGAAACCCTAAACCTTCAATCCCTTCAATCACAAAATATTCAGAGATGGTAACGTCATGAAGATCCGTAGATGCTAAGTTGGAGAACAATGTATACGATTCAAGTAAAGCTCGCAAGGTGTTTCGAGGAAAGTTAATTGATTTTGATTATTTAGATTCTAAAAATATTTCACTTATTGAAGTAATTTAGTTTCAAGGTTTGATTTATTCTTTCAAATAAGATAACATGCCAATGGTATATGAAATATAAGTAAATTAGTTTTTCACAAATGTTTTTTTAGTCTTGTATTCGAAGTAAACTCCATTATCTCTAATATTAATGATTTTGAGTTTTCTTTGTCATATGTGGAAATGGATGAGTTGATATGTTATCCCAATGAGGTGGAGTTTCAATTTGATTTAAGGGATATCATTAATGGAAAAAAATTGTCTGATTATATTATGTTATCTTTTTTTGGAACAAGAACTATCAATAAGGTATTGAAAAAATAACTTTCTACTGACCATTGAGTGTTGTTGATGTTTATTTAAGCTGGTATTTCTCCCAGGACTATTGTTCTTGAGAAAGTCCTTTACCCAGACATTTATATCATGCTTTTTCTTCTAAACAATGTTAATTTTAATTTATGTTGGTTTATGATAATATATCTAAACCATTTTTACCATGAATATGTAAAGATGGGATATTATCCCTATGGTAGAATTATTTTATTTTTGTTGAGAAGGAAAGAAAATATTGTCAAATAGTTTTTTTTGGTAGATCTTGTCACCACAACAACACTTTGAATGCTGGGACTATAAAGAATCTTGGATTTTCTCAAGAAATTCATGTAGTGATTTGCTACCAGTTGGTGTGGAACAACATAAGAAGTTGTTAGCAGATTCTTCGGGGGAGCAAAGAATTATCCCTTCAATTGGTTCGGTTTTTCAGAGACCTGATGAAGAAAGCACTTCAAGGCCATAATAATATCTTGTTTAGAAATGAAAATTTATTTCAGTTATAGAAAATATAGTTAAAGTGGATATTGGATTTGACCATGTGGCTCAATTAGATGAGCATGTTGAGTGGGATTCTCAAAGTCATGAAATTATTGGGTAAGATATCCCTAATCTTGTAACTCTTGTGGTTACTGATTCTGAAGTTGCTAGAAGTTCAAACTTAAGATACAGACCAACTGATAATGAAGATCCAAGTTTGGCCTATAGAAGTTCATCATAGGGAATCTATTACTAATCCCAACACTCTATCTTATGAATATTTTGATTCCCCTACTGATTCCTTAGTTATGAAAGTGAATATTTTAGAGGCTCAAAAATCATTTCTTAGAGAACGGTTAGAAGATGAGTAGAAAAAGTTTGAAGAATAAAGAGTTACTTCAATGCCTAGATCAAAGTTTGAATCTCAAATGCTTCATTTAAGATAATTAAAATAAAATGTTATTTCTATTGGAGATCCTAAAGATATTATGGCCAAAATTTCAAGAGAATTTTTTTCGTTAGAGGATGAGTCTGTCAAGAAGATAGAGTTTAATGAGTTTAGGTTGATGATAAGGAGATAATTTCAGTCTCTCAAGTAAAGTAATCAAGCATCAACCTCTTCTCAATATAATGTTCCAAAACGGCTTAGAAAGTTTGAATATATTACCTCTGTATTGGCCGAGTTCAATGATATACTGCACTCTCTTGAATGTGATATTATATCATTAATTGTTCTGTTGGACAATCAAAGACATCTAATAAGTCAATTTACTTCAAGTGAATCCTGGTTGGGACCAATTATTAGTCAAGTTAAAGACAAGTTGACCTCATAAATTCAGTCAAATGATGTTTTGAATGAGTGTGTTAAGATCAATTTGGTTGAGAATTTGAAGGTTGTAAATGATTCAAGGAATATAATTCAACAATGGTTAGATGTATTCAACAAACTTTTCTAGAGCATTATTTTGAATCTTCTTGATATCAATATTGTATTTCAAGACCTTCCTCATATAGATGATCCCTCTATCCCTACCATTTCATACCAAAGCCCTTCATTTTGAAGATCCTTTCATTGATGTAGTATAGTACTTTATTTGTAAAAACATTTGAATTCATTTTAATTACAATTTACATTATTATTAATTTTTTTGTATCTTTTATTTTATTTTAATGTTTAAGCCACCAATCCAAGATTTTTTTTCTTATACCAGTATTTATAACTAATCATATTTGTTCAGTGCTATATTATATGTGGTTTATATATTTTATTCTTTCAAACTTTATTTTTGATATCACAAAAAGGGGGAGAAAGTTTATAATGGTAGAAGGAAGAATATATATAAATACCATTTGGGGAGAATATTTTCAAACCACAACATTTCATTAGAGAAAATATTTAAATTACAAGTATCTATTTTTATTTATTGAAATAATACTTTGAAATAGAAATATCAAAATATTTTCTATATCTATTTTTTATGTTTAAAAATCCTACATTATCTTTAATTTTTTTTTATCAATTATGTTATGGTTTTGTGATCATCAAAAAGGGTGAGATTTTTGGGATTTTATTGTCTTAATAATAATCTATAATTTATGATGATTTTGATGTTCCCAATTACCCATGTTTCTTTATAACTAATTTTGGTTGAGTAAGTTATATAAGAATTTAAATTTTGTTTTAAAGAATTTAGCCTTATGGGAATGAATCTGGAAACACTATTTCAAACCTTACATTCCTTAAATGAACATATGGTATCAACCCTACATTATGTTGAGAAGTGAAATGCTTACCTATGGTATCAATCCTACATTATGCTAAAATATTTTTCATTTGGATCAACATCCTTACGTTCAGAGAATCATCAAATGTATGGATCAACAACCCTACATTGGAGTCCATATTTACTAGTCATACCCTATATGTGGAAAAGTTGAACGTATGGTTAATCAATGATACATTCATAATTTTATGATGAAAAGGATGAACATATGGATTATCATCCGTACACAACGAAAAATAACCCTATTCTACGAATAAGAACCCTATGCTACACAAAAGAGGCCTACACTACACAAAGGAACACTACGCTACGTATATCAACCCTACATTGTGTTATCAATGGTGAAGTTTCTCAAGCCACATTTTCAATCCGAGATTACTACAATAGTCATGCCAGAATTAGGGACCGATTCAAGGATCATTTTTATTGTTTTAGAGAACCATTTTCATCGTAAATATTCCCTCTTATTTCTATGGGACATTACGACTCCCCTGGTTATTTTGAAATTTTAATTTCCATGATCAATCTGAATATTTTTTTTTGATTCGGAATACTAAAGAAAGTTTTCTGTTCTATGTATTCTTTTAGTGTATCTATTCAAATATATATATGTGTGTGATAATCAATTCACATATGTGACTGTATTGTTGAAATTATCTTTTATAGTGCTATTGTAATGAATAATCGATTAAGAAAGAAGCTACACATTGGAGATATACATGTTCAATCTTTTACTACTATAAGATTACCTATTTCTATTTAAGTTACAACCTTATTGAATATATTTTTGAAACAATTATCAAATTATACTATTTCATTGTTGAATTTTTTTTGAAGAAGTAGGTCCATCATTTGTCAGTCGCTTGGTGGTGCAACTGTGAAGATTAACCTAAACCTTTCAAATAAAAATCCTTTTAATTTATTGGATTTTCAACTACTTGTACTCAGTTGTGGCGGAGTATCAACATCTTGATCTTAGATGTGGATGACTGGTTCTCAATTAAAGAACTATAAGGATTTGTTTTGAGTATTTTTGTAAAGGTTTCAACTATCTGCACTTAGTTGTGGATTCTTGGTCTTGTGATAAGAGGACCATTCTAGTGAAATTTACCAAGATCGTAGAGAGAGTGATTGGTAGAGTGGACTTAGCGATATTTGTGCCCTGAACCACTACAAAAAGTTGTGTATTTTATTTTTTTCTATCTACTGCATATTTTCATATATAAGAAGAACACTACATATCCACATAAATCACAGTGGGTTTAAAAATCCATAATTGTGGAAGATATTTGAAAAGACACAATTCAACCCCCTCCTATGTTACTTTGTATATTCCGACTTAACATAAATCATGTAATTGAGATGTGGTTGGTTCAAGTTCTAGTCTATAGGCCGTAACTCCAAAATAATCAAGGATCTCAAAAGGGATGATATACCTAGGACTTATATTCCCTTTATTCCCAAAAGTCATGATCCACTTCCATAGAGATATGCAGAGGAATACCATGTCTCTATCATTAAACTCCAGGTCCCGTTGACGATTGTCTGCATAGATTTTTTGTCAAATTTGGGATGGATTGATGTGATGCTGAATGGTTTTCACCATCTCCCCCATTTCTTCGATCATTTTAGGTCCTAGTAGCTTATTCTAACTGAATTCATCCCTGCATTCCATTGTTTTGAACCATTTCCCATAAAGGGCTTTATATAGAGCCATTCCGATGCTCGAGTGGAAACTATTGTTATAAGAAAACTCAACTTGCGGAATATGTTAGTACCATCATCCTTTGAATTTCATAGAACATGCTCTCAACATGTATTCTAGTGTCTTAATATTTTTCTCATTATTAGTCATCATTTTGAGGATGACAGGCCATACTAAATTTTAGCTCACTGTTTAGAGAATGGTGGAGACTTTTCCAAAACTTAGAATTGAATATCAGATCTTGACCAGATACAATCGATATCGGCACTCCATTCAGTCTTACCAATTCTTTGATATATATCCATGAAAGTTTATGTAATGATAATTCCTCTCAAATTTTGATAAAGTGGACTATCTTTGTAAAATGATCCAAGATAACCCATATATCATTGTTTCCTCTGGATGTCTTTGGAAGTCCAGTGAAAAAGTCCATGGTGATGTTTTCCGACTTCCATGTTGGTATAGATAATGGTTGCATACTCCCTTTGTACTTTTTACTTTCAGCCTTCACTTGATAACATGCTATATAGTTTGATGTTAATTCAATGATCTCCTTTTTCGTATTGTCACACTAAAATGTCTCTCGAAGATCTCGATATATCTTTGTGATCCCTAGGTGAATAGAGAAGGTTGAGCTATGTGCATCATTAAGAAGCTCTTTATTTATCTCTTTATTGAATGGTTCAAAAATTTATGACCCAAATCTCATAAACACATTCTCATTGATCTTGATTTGTAGGATTTCCCATTATTGATAGCTTCCACCCTTTTCTGAATTTCCACTTCATTTCATTATGAATACTTTATTTTTTCCATAAGGGATGGTTGAAAAATCATTTAATAAAGGATTGATGATGTTCATACCTTAATGATTCCCATTTCCATCCTTTGTAAGTCTAACAATATTGGATCCTTCTCAATTCTCATTATTGATAAAGATTCAGGATCCTTTCTACTTAGAGCATCTGCCACCTTATTTGCCTTACCAGGATGGCAGTGGATTGAGAAGTCATAATCCTTGATGAGATCTAACCATCTTCATTGGTTCATATTAATCTCCTTCTGTTTGAATATATATTTTATACTCTTATGATCAGTATATATTTCACTCTTCTCACATAGATATAATGCCGTTATATTTTCAATGCAAAGATCACAGCTGCCAACTCTAGATCATGCATATGATAGTTTTGATCATTTATTTTCAAATACCTTGATGTGTGGGATATCACTTTATCATTTATCATTAGTATATAGTCTAATACCTTCTTTGAAGAATCTTTTTACACCACAAAGAGTTATCCACTTGTTGGGAGTGTGAGTACTGGAGTAGTGATAAGCCTCTTCTTGAGCTCCTTAAACCCTTCCTCACATTCTTGAGTCTATAAAATCTTCACTCCCTTCCATGTCAGATCGGTTATTGTGTTTTAAAATCATGAGAAGTTATTAAAAAATAATTGATAATACCCATCTAGTCCATGGAAACTAAAGATATCCATTATAGATGTTGTCTTGGGCCACTCTTCGATTTCCTTTGTCTTGGATGGGTCTACATATATTCATTTGATGGAGATAAAATTCCCCAAGAACGATACTTACTCCATCCAGAACACACATTTATTGTACTTTGCATAGATTTTCTCCCTTCACAAAGTCTATAACACAGTATTCAAATGCTCCTCATGTTCCTCCTTTCTCATGGTTTATATTAGAATATCATCGATAAAGATTGCGAAAAATTTGTCGAGGTAATCCCTAAAGACATTATTAATTAAATCTATGAAAATTTCTGGAGTATTAGTGAGTCCTAAGGGCATCACTATGAAGTCATAGTATCCATACCTCATTCAAAAGGTAGTCTTTGGAATATCATCCTTACTCACCTTTAATTGGTGATATCTGGACCAAAGCTTCACCATAGAGAAAAAACATACCCCACATAGTTGATCTAATAATTCATATATTCGTGGTAGGGGATACTTGTTATTTATATTTATTTTATTGAGCTAATGATAATTAATGCAGAGGTGCATTGATCCACCCTTCTTCTTGATGAAGAGGACTGGAACACCCCATGGTGATGTACTCGGGCACATAAAACCCTTATCCATATTCTCATATGACTGCTTCTTCAATTATTATTTCTCAACGATTTCCATTCTATAAGGTGTATTTGATATAGGGAGATATCCAGAAATATGATCAATTGGGAACTCAACCTCACGATTAAAAGGAATAACAAATAATTCTTCAGGGAATTCATCAGTATAATTCCTCTGGATGGGCATGTCTTCGAGCACTATTATCTCCTTTGTCTCAATAATTTATGTGAGATATGCTTACTCATAAGGCAGTAATATCGAAACATGATATGATGATTCTAAAAGAGATTTATCCTCTTTCTTACACTTTTATAGAATTGGAGGACTCTTCAGAATGTGAAGAGTGATATCTCTTTCCCAATAGTCAATGTTGGATTTGTATAAAGATAGCCAATCCATTCCCCAAATAGCATCAAACTCTTCTAAAGGGAGTATGAAAAGATTTTACCAGAGTTTTAGTCCACAAAAATTAACCGAGGAGGAGTTATACACTTTGTATGCAATAATTTCCCCATTTACCGTTCTCCTAGAAAACTCATCTTCAAAATTTTGAGGTGATGTTTGAATAGTATTACTAAACTTGCAATATATGAAAGAATGCATAGAACTAGAATCAATGAATATAATCACTATTCTTGAATGAATAACTAGCATACCAATCAACACATCATTTTCTATATCCACATCAATAGTAGTGATAACATAATCCCTTCTTGTTTAACTTGGAATTTTTTGTTAACTACCTCCAAAACACTTGGTCTTAGGGAATTGCTTTAAAAAATACCCATGTTCCTTGTAGTTGAAATAGTACACTATAGGATGAGTGTTGATATGAACCTTCCTTTATTCTTCCACATTAGTGTAATTCATAATATCTTTTCAGTAGTTCTTAGCCAGATGCCCCATTCTTTAACATTTGAAGCATTTCCTGGTTCCCTTTAGACAGTTCTCGTGATGCTTCTTCCCAAAATTTTGACACATGAAATATTCATACTTATTTATATCATGGGATTTATTTTCTAATCTATGAATATTTGAATCTAGTTTACTCTCTTTTCCACTGATCCCATGAGACCATTGAGAGTATCCTATCTCCATTTCAACGCTAACGGCATAATGGAAAATCTACTCATAACTATCTAAGTATCGAATCTCCAATGGTTTTCATAGACTTGGAATAAGTCCGATAAAGAAGTGATCCACCTTGATTTCAGTTTTCATGAAAAAGTGGGAGACATATCCTAAATGCTTGGTAAAGTTTTCTTCATTCACCCTGATAGACTCATCTTCCTTCTGCTTAAGTTCAAGGAACTCTTTTTCCATCTTGAGATGGAAGGTTTGGGGAAAATATTTGTTGAAAAACATTTTCTTGAATTCCTCAAAATAAATGGAATCAATTTCCTCTTTGGGATTCATATTTTTGATCGGTTTCCACCACCGATTAGCTTCCCCATCCAAATTATAGACTACCAACACAAATTTCTCTTATTCTGAGCACTGGAGGATAGAGAATATATTTTCAAATGAGTTAATCCTCTATTTCACAAGGTGGATATCATAAGATCCACAAAACATATGGGGCCTTTTCTGTATTAAGGACTTGATGGAAACTTAATATTTACTTGGAGAAGGAGGGAATTTTACATGATTCAAGTTATTATTCAAAACATGAGCCAGTTGAGCAAGTACCGTCATGAAGTTTTCAGAACCCGTTTCCGTAATATTTGGGATTTCATTAGAAAATATTTCACATTTCCTATCACATTGACTATCAAATTGATTCTTGGAATGTGTTCTTCTATTTCCATCCATTAAAAAATAAAAATAAAGTGAAAGTAGGTGGGAGTGAATACTTATCATAGTAAAAGGAAACTTTGAACTTAAAGGGATAAACTTATGTAGGAAACGTATATCCTAACTTTTGATTCCCTATGTTTCAATATAGGTTATTTTTGATATATTTTCTAATATATATTCTTATGGTCATTTTATTTATTAAATTAATAATGGTTTGTAATAATCTTATGAATTTACCAAAGCATATCCCCAGGGAGTGTCAAACTAGGTGTGTAGTGAGGCTCATTGTCATGTACCGGGTTACCGTGAGTCAGGCCTAGAACACCTTGTTAGAGTTGTTACTCCTAGGTACGTCTGTGCCAGAACCACATCCACTTGTAGTGTTCAAATAGAGATGTATTTTATTGATAAACCAATTACTCTATACTTACCAAAATTTAGGGATGTTTTCTTAGATTTAGTATTATCCTAAAGGTTCTTACTAAATCACTTTATTCCCAATCTCCAAAAGTAACTAGATTGTGCCTCTAACACAAACTATAGTGACCCAAGATTTTTACACATATCATTATGTAATTAACTATCAAATTACCATCCAAGGATCATAAATTCTAGTGTCTTGTAAGGATAGGTATGTAAAAATGAAAAGACGGGACTAAAAAAACATTTCTTTATTTATCATCATCTCCATCATTATTTTATATTTAAAAGTAAGAAAAGATTTATGGCCAAAACATGGACAAGAACCCCAAAATGGCCTAAGTGGCCTAAAATAATGAAGATAAAGTTGGTATCATTTGATCAAGTTAACCCCCTCTAGTTTCAAGAAATGGGTTCTTGAGATGTATGTTATGTTGGAGGCCACATCCGCCACCATTATGGAAGTAAGATGATCCTCCACCCTATTGCCTTCACACCATGTATGGACCACATAAAAGTTGTTTCTTAGGATGGATCTAAATTTTCATGATGATGTAGGTTATCAACCCTGAAATAGATACTTTTACATGCATATAATCATGAATGATCATGATTCAAGGATCATTTCACATATAGTTTCACAATTCAAGGCTAACCACAAAGACCATTGTACATGGAGCACGAGTCAAGGCTAACCACCAAGACCATTTCACGTAACATATCATGAGAATAAACATTACCCAATGAATTGGAGCTCTATCTTAACGTACCCATATTAACATTTTCATTAATATATTTTCCACATAAATAATTATACATAATAAATCAAACATAAACATAAGGTTTTCCCATATAATGAATTGGGTATCATAATCATGTCATAAAGAATAATAAATGGATGTATCATAAAAATGTCCATTAAAGAAAGGAATTAAATCATAAATGGACATTAATAAATTAAAATAGGCACATATCATGATTAGTGATGTCAAACATAAGTGATAACATGTAAAATAATTATTTAAGAAACTTTAGAATTAAAACATTTTAGTGCAGTTTAAGGAAAATATTAAAGAACATTTTAAGTAGAAAAATGAATAATAATTTATATAAAATCATAAATGAACCAATAATGTTTTCATAATAAAATGAGTGATTTTAGAAAAATAATGGTGTATTAAAATAGATTATATAGTGGACATGAAATTGGGTAATAATTTTGGAAGTTCCCCTTAATCAAGCTTGCTTATCGGGAAGAATTCAGTAGGGAACATTTTAAAAAAATGTATATCCATAAAAAAGAAGGATGAATGGATCTTGATATATGAATTTAGAAAATATAAAAAAATTTTACAATATTTAAATGAAAATAAAATATAATTTAATTTGTGTAAAAAGAGAGAAAGAGTAACCCGAAGGAATAATTGATGTTTGGGAAGGATCCCTAACCCTAAGTCTGAAGGTGTTCTTCACTTGGTCTTAATATCCTAGATAATAAAATTATATTAGTTAATTAATAATTATAGAAACATTTTTACATGTATTTTATTTATTATAACTTTATTACATTCAATTATGAACTTTTTTATGGGTTAAGAGATTCAATTTCATCATCTAAGGGCCTTGATTTCCTTGGTTTTCATTAATGGTTTACTTGTATACACATAAGAAAGGTCATATAAAGTGGGGGTAATTATCCAAAATTTAAATTATATGTTATTAATGATATTTAAGAGGTTAAATTGGTCTCATATATCTTATGTTTTTATGGAATGATTATGGATCATTAGATAAATAGTTAATGATAATCATTTGGGTTCATTTTTGGCGGGTTTTGATCAAAACCAACTCATTTGGTTTTGAAAATTAATATCATGTGTAAAAACTGATTCTAAAACATTAAATAAGATAGAATACAAATATTATAATCTGGTTAAAGAAAAAAATTGTTTTTCTTACCATCCCTGAAGGTGGAATTGGAAGATGAAAGCACACTATCCATAAAGGTGGTCGATTGACGCCTCATGAACGACGTTTTCATTCTTATAATAAAAGAGATGGGAGAATAGATTTGATGAATAATTATTGCATAAAAATGATAAAATTACAGTATAGGTGTGATAGTATAGTGTCATTCCACTTGTACAAGTAGAAGTGTGGAGAATAAAAGAAAAGAAAAGAAATTGAAAAGAAATTGAATGAAAACGGAAGAGGGTTTTACCTCTGGATTCGTTCTTCTTGAGAAGCTCCTTAGGGGATTGGTTTTGATATTTTGATAAGAAAAAAAGATCTTGTACATGGGGGAGGGTATTGGCAAGATATTTTAGTAGAATTTGAACAAGGATCAAGGATTTATAGGTGCAAGGAGAAGAGGAGGTGATGGGTGGTATTTATAGTGGAGGAGAGGGGTATTTTCTCATTATTTAATTCATTAGTTTATTATTTTTTTCACGAAAATAAATATTGTTTTTTTGAGACTAAATAAAATAATTATATCATGTGAGTTCAAACCAAATGTGATTACATAATCCATGACCCAATTAATAGTGTATTGAAATTATAACGTATATATACTATAAATTACCGTATTTTACTATTTACAAAAATTCAAGTATTTTTTAGAAAAATCAAAAAATTTAACCCAAAACATTTTTAGACATGTAGAATTAAAAAAGTGAACTCTATTTTATGAAAATAATTTTATAAATATGAGAAATTTTAATTTTAATTACAATCATCAATTACATGGAAAATACATATTTTAAATTATAATTACTTTTATGTCTCTTTGAAAAATTAACTAAGGTCTCATAAAACTATCTTATATTCATAAGACATAAATATAATAATTTTCTTATACATTTTGTGAAACTAATTTTTTTTAAATTATTAAATTAGTCATAAATTATAATTAAATATTTTGGACTTACAAAAATACCAACACTTAATTAATAATTTTTAAAATATTCATTTACTTATACTATGATATAATTATTTCATATTGTAACCTATAATGTGGATTGATTTTATTTATAATTTCATTGATGAGGTTACTATTCAATTTTCCAGTTTACTATTTATGAGGATCATGTTTCTATTCTGTAGTTTAAGTTACTATTCCTTTTGTATATGTTCCTTAACTTCTACAAATTCAATTTATTTCATTAATTATTATTTTATAAAGTTTGTATTGTGTTATAAATGTGATTTTATGTGATTATACTATATGAAATAATTATAATAAGGGAATTTCTATTGATTGAATTCAGGTTCGTTGTTGGTTTTTTGGGTATTCATGCAATGAATCTAGGAAATAAATATTTGGAGTATCCAAAGAGACTAAAATGTGCATCTAATATTATCTAAAAACATGAAATGGAATAAGTAATAAAATAAATGAAAATATATTTTATGTGATTAAATTGTAGATTTTACCCCTACATTGTTGGTATTAATAAATTTCTATAATATGTAAGTTTTCTTTCAAACGATTTGACGATTTGTGTCACTGTTTCATTAATTTTTTAAATATATTTATTTTTTCTCTATAGAAGTGATGGGAGAAATAATGAGTCCAAATTTATGTTCATGGTTTAATCCCTTTAATTTGTATTTATATATATGCCTACAAGAAAAATGAAGTGTATTTAGTCATAATTAACATAATATATTAGTTTTTAGAAAAGAATTATAAAAACACACCTCATGTATACCTTTAGAACAAAGTATCCTAGCCATTCATAGTTGAGGATTTAACTTAAATTCTTAATAGTAATGTAGTTCGTCACGTCCTTTATACACATTTATTTCTCAAAATCGTCTATGTGACTACTACCTATTTGTAAATTTGTGTCTACATGAACCATCAGTGTTAGTAAATGCGGATATTGAATGCGTAGGGTAAAAGTGATTTCAAAATATTTTTTCAATCAGTTGGGTTATTATTTAGATGCTTTGGAGTTGAACTTTCATTTCACTACATTCCCTTTGTCTGTCTATAATAACATTTATTAGTTCAAAACTTTTTTTATTAATTGTTAAAGGTTTAGCATAAAAATTAAATTAAAAATGAATACATCCTTGTTGACATGTTTTTTACAAGATCTAACAGACTTTATACAAATGTTCAATCAACTTGTTTGAAAGTATGAATATCTATGTCATCAAGTGGAATAGGTATCTCAACACTCGGCTCCTGATATGTGGCAATCCCCACTCTCACATTACCTATTGGAAGCTGTCTGTTGCGTATAATTTCATCTTAGATATTTAACACAGTAGCCCTTGAAATAATGTGATAAGTGGGTGTTGATAGATATAAATCACAATTATTTTCACCCTATAGAATATCATAAAAAGAGAGGTATTAGTGTCTGTCTGATTCACATTATACAAAAAAATTATTAGAATATTAATTACCTCAACTAAGATAGCTCTTTGAGGGGAATGACTCACCTCAAAGCTAGTGGGGGTGGGGGTGGGGTGATATATTCGTGCAATGGTTGTTCTTTATTTTTTCCTTCTATTTTCTACCTCCCCATAACAGTTTCTAGAAACTCAGTATTTCAATGAAATTTTTCTTCAAGGTAAGTTAATCTTGCTTTCATCTCTTCCAATTATTTATCTTTATACTCATGTAGTTTTTTCTCAAAATATTTCTGGGGTGTCACCCCAAAACCCACACCTCTGAAGAATCCACACGGTTATGGCCACTTCAAGGCCACCAATAATAGGTGTTCATCCAGTAGATGTGTTGATGATTCCCATGCCTAAGTCAGATAGAAAATATAGGAAAATAATTAATCATTGTTTTGTAATAGTTATTTAAAGTTAAACAAATTTTTATTATGTCATAATTAAACATGTTTCTGATACCTTTTTCATGTTTTCATCTATTATTATCCCATATAAATTTACATGTGAATTCTTTCATATCACATGGTGTGGGATAGAAGTGCCTTTGGATTTGGATTCATCAATCTACATATAAATATTGGATTATAATTATGTTGTAGTTTTATGTCACATAAAAGTATTACAGTATATTTAAAATACATACTAGTTTTTTTAAGTGAAGTGTACCCCATATTTTCATTATAGTGGGGTACATTTTTTTCTTCCCGTTCTATATTTTCAACACTCGATTATTATTTCATAAATAAAAAATCTCAATCAAAGTGATGAATTCATGTATTGTTACTTAATGTATTACTAGTTACAATTCACCTGAATAGACATCTCGACATAATGGCTAGTAAATGCATCCCATACTTCTTGGCTTATCAAGTGTGCATAGATAGGTGGTGGGTGTGGGTTTATTTTCCCATCCACATATTTAAGATAAAATCTCATTAGAATTATGAGAAAGCCTCTATGAATCCTTCCATAAAAAATTAATACAAATTTGATGTGGGAGTCATCTTCTATAAATGCACTCTTCAAGGTGTGATGAAGATTAAGCCAATGTTTCATTATTTTATTTTTTTAGTAAAATAAAGAAAATATATCATAATTTTTCCATAATATATTCCTAAATGAGTGTCTTAAGAGTGAACACAACATGATGAAACATATGTATATCAATCAGCACACACCAATGAGTGACATTCCTATTATACCTACTCAATATGGAATTATTGGGGTTAAAATCCTAGCATTGTGCATTCCATCTGACCTTGAATTTGATGCCTTTGCATTACGCCTTAACAATTTTTTCTAGTGTTGTCACACTATGAAACTCCTATTTTTTCAGCATCATCAGTTCTTTATAACCTACCATTTCCTTGTATTCAACAATTTTAATATGTTGTTCCTCTATATTGGTAGAATTGGTATGTGTAGAAGGTCATTTCACCTTTTCACTGGGAACAAAAACTAATTGAGAAACCTAATGTTCCTCGGGATTGGGAGCACCAGTCCGTGCAGAAGGCCATTGTTCCTCTACACCGGGAGTAGTAGCAGGTTGAGAAACCTATTGTTTCTTCATATTGGGAGTACCATCACATACAGAAGTCATTATCTACAAAAGTGGTTTAACATTTAATTTATATTACATAACTTTATCTACTAACATAAAATAACACGAGCTTACTCAATATATATTACAAAAAGATATAACCATATTATTGAACTCTATTTTTTAAAGGATGAAGTGATTTGAACACTCTATTGAGTATCCAAATCCCTTCATTATGGTCTCCTATGACATAAAAAACCCTATCTACATTTGGACCACTTCAAAATTGTTTTGACATCCCAATAAAAGGGTCATCCTAAATTGAATTTTCATCTGACCCTTCAGTGGTTTTGGTCAATAACAAAATAATTGACCACTTTCAGTTTGTGGGATTTTGAATGTAAAATACTTGTACTGCCTATGATGTCATTATAAATTTTTTTTCGTTTGTACCCTTCCTTAGTGAAATCCACTTTGACAGGTCCGAATTCATCTATTTTAATAGCACACCTGTTATCTACTCACTTTCATTGAAAAATAAACACTTGGAATATTGTATAATCAAACTCCCATAATTGTTTTATGATGCCAAAGTATTACTTATTCTTATAAATTGGATTTATTTCCTTAGTACTGGAAACATGCATCACTTCATCCACAAGTGTAAATCTACTATTTTGGGTGGAACTGCCTTCATCATGTTCATTTGTAAAGAACATACTACCATTAATTACATAACCATTTTAAGATAATTCATACACACTTGGTCATCTGGATAACCATCAATGTTATTTTAAAATTGAATATGAATTTTCATCTGACGCTTTAAAAATACAGTCTCAAAACCATCTTATAAACTGTTAATTACATGTATTTGATATCCATATTTCATACATTAATGGATTCAAAATGACTAATAATTTCTTTGTGTGTTTCAATATATAGGGAAACCTCCAAACTATTATGAAAAATGTAAAGACGGGCTTACTCTCAATCTGTAATATTAATTTTGAATAAATCTCTTTCAGAAATTTCTTTAGCCATAAGCTACCCAGTGTGACGAGATTTCAATAGACCAATGATTTTGACACTAAACATAAAGTCAGTACATATTTCAATGGTTTCCTCAATAATATACCACTTCAGAATCCAACCCTCGGGCCAAATTTTATTTTTGATATACCCTTTCAAAATATTCATATACCATTCAATGGGGTACATTCATCTATAATGTACATGAACACATAGTCGAATCTCTCTCACCAAGTGAAACATCAAGTAAACCATCATATCAACGAATTATGGTGAGAATACGTCTCTAATTATCATTATATGATAGAAATTTCCTTTCCCATAGTAGTAAATTTCATTGTGTCTATTACTTTGTTTAATATAGATTTGAAATAGAAACAGATCTTGGTTATTGTATGAAAGAAATTCTTGGGGAAAATGAAATATAAAGCAACATGAATTAGATATTTTATCAAAACATGATAGTTATTTGACTTTAGACCCTTTAACTTTAAATATTCCATCAAAATGATATTCTTGATATTCAAAGAATATCCTTATAGAACCTTTATATCATTCAAGATGTTGAAAAACTGACATCTCTAATGAGAGTAAGTATCTGGAGGAAGAAACGTTTATTTTTCACCCTTCATTGGTGCCAACTCTTCCCATATTCCCATGTCAACCATGTACAACCTAGACTTAATTCCATCCTTTTTTATGGTGAATTTAGTAACGTTACAAGGACAATGTCACATACATTTTTTTCAACATGTATAACATCAATAAAATGTCTAACGTATAGAAAATTCTAGTATGGTAATTCACAAAAAAAACTGATCACCTTTTTCCAATCGATTTTCATAAGGTATTTTGAAAATAGGTTACCAAAATCAATGTCCACATGTTATAATTTCTCAAATAGTTGATCTCCTATTAGTGGAGATGGTGTTGTACGTTCTTTTAAAGTTACATCAAATGATGTCATCCAAGATCAGTGATTATGTGATTGGGGAAGAAATATACGATGTCGTAAAAACACAGTCTTCGATGGATGTTTCAACTTAATTGATTGTGTTCCTCGTCTGAAAATGGGAAACCGTTGAGTTACTTTAATGCTATATCTTAACAAATTTCCATAAGTAAGAAAGTAATTTATCCCCCCATACAACATGACTCTAGACATGAAATCTTTATATCTACAAGCATCATACAATGTAACTCTTAAATCTCGCAATTATTTCAAATATTTGATCAATGGAGAAAAATAAAATTCAATATAATTCCTTGGTTATTTTGGTCCTCATATAAGCATAACTAACTTGATGTATTTTCATTTCATGCATAACCACAGTGAAAAGTTATAATTTACCAACATAACTAACCATGTACTTTGAGTGATTCCTTGAAAACCAATAGGATTCACTCCATCTATAGATAATGAAAGATGAATGCATCCTAGATCGTTTCCAAATTCAAGATACTCATGATCAATTCTCTTCCACTGAGGAGAGTCTTCTAGGTGATGAAGTTTCCGATCTTTATTTCTTTTAACTGTGTGCTAAATCAATTTCCTTATAGTCTCCTCACTTCTATATAGGTTCCTAAACCTTGGAATGATTGGAAAGAACCTCACAACTTTCTTTAGACCCGATTTATCTCTCTTATATTGAGAATGTAACACCCCGAGATTTTATGAAAAATATTCTTTTTAATTTATTTATGACACAACGATGATGCAGTAATTATCTTATTAATGAAATATTGACATAATTGATGTTATAAATACTCAAATAAATATAATTTGAGACTTTTTATGAATTCCACTAATTTTCTAGGTTAATATGACATGTTAGTATTGATTTAATTAACTTTTTTTGAACTTATCATTCTGTTATGAGTTTCACAAAAATCAATTACTAAATAGTGTCAAATTGACATAAAATAGTTTTTAAAACAAATATTATATTATTAATTGTTATTTTATTACTAAAAATCTAAGGTTCGGCCAAATGATTTAGATAAGGTTATATATATTAATAATAAACAATTTGGGGTTCGTTTGGATTCTTATAGTAAGTTTATTAACCTTATAGTGTAAGAACACAAGAAGACACGGTAAAAGTAAAATTATTTAACTTAATGTTAAATCTAAATGATAAGGTTAAAATAGGAACCTAAACTTTTCTAAATTCTATTGGATGAGAGGATTTCAACCCATCCCCACCTTAGCCTCGAAATAAATCAATTTGGAGCTATTTAAAACCGAACTTGACTTTATAATAAAATAATATTTTTAGTTTTTCCAAAGGATCCCCTCTCCTCCCTTATAAAAGGGCACCTCCTCCCTCTCTTCCTCACACAACTTTGAGCCTTCAAGCTCGGACAACCCCTGCCAAATTCTCTTCTCCACTTCCCTAGAAACATCCTAGAGGTTCTTGTCTTCCTCAAAGACCAATTTTAGTTCCCTAAGAGGAGGTCTCAAAGAGGCGCTTCAAAGAAGAGGAGGTTTGGACACATACGAAGCAAATCGGACCTAAGGTAAGGGAAATATCACAATCTCATTTTTATCCGAGATTGTTTATACTTTGGTATTTACTGGGGTGTATTTTATCATCCACATCCATGTTTCATCAATATGTAATATTATTTCCAACCACCTACTATTTTTTTTAAATCCAATTTTACCCTTCGGTGAGATTTTAGTAAAAGATATGAAAGAAATCTTTTGTCATTTTTCTTACGAGGTACTTTTTGACTTTTCCGAAAAAAGTATGAAGAATGTTTTTTTAACTTATACGACATGAATGGATTTTTAAAACATTATTTCCAAGAAGCTTCCTTTTAACATTTTCAAGTTTATTTTTAATCAACTTCTTTTATTTTAAAATTGTATGACATGTTAAGAAAGGAAAAGTGTTTTTGAAGTAGAAAGGATATTTTCCTCAAGAATGAAGTTCAAGTGTTTTATCAAAATTATTTTCCATCTAAGATAATAAAGGGTTCTGTTTTTATCCCTATTATTACATTGATTTGATTATGTTGTGATGGAAATATTTTTATGAATTCCTTTATCTTATATGAATTGTTTTATGATGTCACGATGTTTAAGATTCCCATTTTTATTATATGGGTTATGCAATGATGTATGGTTTATGATTTTGTGGCACACATAAGAATGGTATCATTATGAGATGGGTGGGACCTATATCTCCCTCCAATGCATTGGGTAAAGATTTTATATCTCATGAGATAGACATGGCTGGAATGGTAGGTTATACAGGTTCAGTGAAACAGGAATGAAACGAGGGTGACTCGGTTCAGAAAGGGACTTTGTCCACTAAGATAGTCTTGGCAATGAGTCTTGACTAACAAGAAATGATTCTCTATGATTATGTGTGCATGACACAAAGTTTAATGTTTTAAGTTATGATTATTGTGATTACATTTCACTGCCATGAGTTATCCCAGGTTATGAAATTATGATCTCTTTTACAGGTTAAGATTTCCAAAAGTTATGTGCTTATGTATATGATGTGATTGATATTTCTTTGGTTTACCCTTACTGAGCATTTGAGCTCACCCTTTCATGTTTTCTTTTCCCCATGATATAAGGAAAGGTTTTAGGTATAAAAAAAGGAAGATCTTTATGGGAGATGTTGAAGATCTTTCACCAGGATTAGATGATTATATTCCGAGTTTCCAAAGACACTAAACTATTACGATCCTTGTGTGTGTGTTTTTGTTATGTACTAAGTATTCCGCAAATGTAATGTAAGGTCAATGTACGTCAAGCTTCGGGTCTCTACAGAGAAGCACCATGATTTGGGCATTATTTAAGTGATTTGTGGTCTTTAGGAAACAATATACAGTAATTTGTGTAGGAATGTATTCTCAAAGTGATCATTCCCATAAAATGTAGCATTTGTTTAGTGTCATATGTTCATAAAGGGAGCTCATTATCTTCTGGGAGCATTACATTTAAGGAAGAAAGTAGTTCAATAAAACTGGATTCACTCCATCCACTACCTACTTTAAAATTATACATCTTCAATATGGTTAAAATGCCATATATTTAGTGCTACCAACATATAATAACAACTTTTCTCAAATCTTTAACTTCCTAAATAATTTTTGGACAATAAAAAAGTTAATCTTCAACTGTCATTATCATTTCCTTAATAAAATCTTGATCATTATTCACACCTATAATCACATCCTCGATATGGTCTTATTCATCGTCCATACTTGTGATCATATTAGATGATCCATAAAATGAAGTTTTATCCCAATCACTAGCTACATTATCTTTTCCCCCATGTTTATTCCAACATTTATAACTTCAATCAATTCTATGATAGATCAAGTGTTCTCCCAAATCCTCTGGACTATTTAGTCTTGGATAACAACAATGTTAACATGAACAAATGATTTGAGAAGTGTCACTTCCATGATCTTTTGCAAACTTGATGAACTCTTTCAACCCATCTACATACTCTTCTATCATTGGATTGAAATCATCCATTATCTATTCATATCCATCCCATTTGATTTAGTAATATTAATATTTAATATAATAAATACATAAAATTTGTCCAATAGAAGATTGATCTCATGAATTGCTTAAAGGAAATTAATATATTGAAAAATGGTTTGTCATCCCACATGATAAAAAAACTTATAGATGGAAATTTATAAATATAATAGAGGAGATTTCAATTTTAAAAACTATTTTTCACTTCATATTTTTAATGATTAAAACCCTTTTTATATAAGTATAAATGATGTATAAATCAGACTTACATTATAAAAAACCAATGAAATATGAATATTGAATATAATAATGGAAAAATACATGTTATTTGAAAACTGTTTTTCATTATAGAAACTTTAGATATTGAATATAATAATGGTTTTACAAATAAAAAAAGATATTATTACATTTTTTAAAATATTTTCAACACTAACATTGAATTTATAAAAGTATAAAACCATTAAACTATTGATAAATTGAAAAATGTTTATAGGTAAAAAAGTATAAATTAATAAAAAATTTATTTATATTAGTATGTAAAATTATAGATGTATATAGAAGTATAAAATTATATATAATTTATAAAATAATATATATTTTAAATAAATATACATAATTTATAAATGTATATAAATTTATAAAACTATATAAAAGTACACATCTGTTATAAAAGTAAACATAATTTACAGAAGTATATAGTTTTACAAATTTATAAAAGTATAAAATTATAATATATAAAAGTAAAATTAATGAAAGTATAAAATCATAAAATTATTTGATTTTAGTCCGTTGATGAAATGATCGATCAAGTAGGGGAACTAAAGAAACTCAATAGAACCCCCTATTCCAAACCACCAACCAATGAAATGAGGTCATGGGATCTATCCTTGGTTTTAATGTGAGACAATCCTACAAATTTTCAAACTGGGACCAACTGCAGGCTTATGTTGCATTCTAACAGAAGTCACTTGACTAGCTTTCACCAATCCTAGAATCAGGTGAACTCTCCACTAGACTTCAACATAAATTGGGGGCACTAGAAGTGTGAAATGATCTAGTGTAGAATAAAAAAATACATCCCACTTCATTAGTCAAGTTACCATGACCAAAGTAATAGTAATGGTGAGAAAAAATCAATAATCCAAACAATCATTATTAATCATAAATAATAACTAACCCACACCTCTAACAATCTCACAAGAAATAGATCCTTTCCATTAATCGCCTAATCACCTCATACATCAAACACCACCTATAAAGGGGAAAAATCATAAGGGGAAATAAGTTGGTCTCACACACCCACATGTTTGAAAGACCATTTAAAAGGTCTAAATTGGCATTTTAGAAACCAACCAAGAGGCTAATTCTCTATATAATAATTTCAAACCGTTTATAAAACATTTCTTAAAACATTACACTTAAACCACCACTAAAATCAATTTATAAAATAGTTCACCTTTATAAAATCACTTGAGTGATTGAAATGTTTCCATAATTGTCTTATCCTATAAACCAAATGGGGTCAAAAAAATTTAAACCTCACATTTATTTTTAAAGAAAACATGAAATATTTTATCAATGGTTGGAATTTTATATATTGCATGATATGAAAAGTAAAAATATTCTGCCTATTGATAACTCAATTTGATGACCAAAACACTTTATTGAGTGATAATTCATGTATTGCGTGATATGAAAAGTAAAAAAGTCAGGGTTCTGAAATTCAGTGGAAAACACATGAGGTATCCTATCACAAATCAATGACGAATAGTCCATAAATTTAAATATAAGTTGAAACGAACACAAAATTTTATTGAATGTCCTATATATAAATAAATCAAAATAAAAAAGGGTCAAACCATACACTTGGGTTCACCCATGTATTGATGTGGTGATGGGGAAGAAACTAAGGGGTTGAATTTGGTCTGAACAACATGCATCAAGATTGGAGGGAGTAAAAACCAAGATGAAAGAAGCGATTAAAGAGGAGAAGCAATAAACTCACACCTTAGAGTGGTGATGATTTGTTGATGAGGAGTGGCGAAGGTTTAGTTGTGAGTGGCAGTGGTAGGGAGAAATGGTGACGATGATGAGGATAGTAGGGAGGGACAATAATGGTAGGGAGCGATGGTGTTGATGACGAAGAAGATGAAGACATAGAGCGATGATAGGGTGGCAGAACTACTGTTCCATGAAAGCTTTAAGGCGTGAGGAGATTACAAATCTATTATATATATATATATATATTTATTAATATATAAGTATATATATATATTTATTTATAAAAGTATAGCAAAAAAATTTATTATTTAAATTTATTTATTTTAATTTTATAATTATTTATATATTTATTTATTTATAATTATAATTATAAATAAAAATATTTCAAAATATTTCTATATAATTATAAATATATTTATATAATAATATATCATGGCCCACACTTATTTGGTATATTTATACAGTTACATATAATTATATCAATATAATAATATATCTAATTATAGATATAATAACTATACTTATTATTTAAACTAGTACCCAAACCATGCATTTTCCTAGCATAATCGTTTTAATTAATAATTTACACACACAGGCTCAAAATTTTGAATTATTAAAATCTTTAGAAAAATGAAACGTAGAAAGAGAAATAAAGTGATAATGGACATGTATGTGGTAGATATATGAGGAGACACATTTCCTTGAAGTCATGCTCTATAGTATATATAATAAATTTCAAGTGAATATATATATATATATATATATATATATTCTGTTGGTATTAGTGCATGTGTGTGTGGATTAGTAATAGGCATCAGTTTCATGCAGTGTATAATGAAAATGTATCATAGTAAAAACATGATAAGAACCCATATATAGAGAAAAAAATAAAACCCATATAAAAAAATACAAAGTAATATGAGTTGACTGTAGCATAAAATTGAGGTGGAAACAATCAAAATAATGTTTGAAAAGGGGGAATAAATGAACTAAAACAACATGATAAAACATGATAGAGAGAGAGATGTAGATAAAATTAGTAGAAGCTTACCACATACCAATATGATTCATAAGAGTGGAAATGTATAATGTATTACCACTAAACGAAGTTCTAACACAATAAAATTGTTAGGAAATCGAGTAGAATAAACATCATACGAAGGTTGTGTTTGAGAAAAGTTGTTAAAAAGTGCACACAATACATGTCACTTAAGATGATAGACATTTTTCATGTGTTTCATGTTGCTTATTGAAATATTTTCTATCTTTATCGAATTAAATATTCCAATCAAATGATATCGAAAAATGGAAATAATAGAATAATTTGTAGGAGAATTTTTTGAGTTAATGGTAAATGCAATAAATTTAAACAGAAAATTAAATTGGACATAAAAAAGATGATGAAGTTTCTATACATTTCATTTAAAAATTACAATGAATACAATATAGTGGTAAATCAATTACATTAAAGACACTGTTTTTTTTGTATATTTCAATGAGATACAAAAATCTATGGGATAAAATGTATGAAGTAATATATTACAATAGTGATGATGTGTTGAAAATTTCCCAACACAAGAGAGGCCATGCCCTCAAGGTGGTTGTGGTGAATATGGAGAAGAAGCCAGAGGCATGACCACACCCATGGAAAGGGTGTGTTGCTGGGAATATTCCCAAAACAGTTAGTTAGATAGGGACCATGCCATATTGGTCCTCATGGTGAACATTTGGTTATCATATACAGCATGGATGAGCCCAAAATAGGCACAATGGTAGTCATGGACTGGATGTTGCACTACATAGAGTTTGAGAAGGCCAAAACAGGCTTGAACACACCTGTGGTGCAGGACGTGGTGCTTGTGATATATGCTTGTGATAAAAGGGGAAGCCCCAAACGGGTGTTGAGCACTGAAGGTGGATTTGGTTGATAAGTGATGACCTGAAAACATCCTTTTATCGATGATGTTTTCTTAGTATATCAAAAACATGTTCAAAAGAAGAGATATGCTTAAAATAATTTTGTAAACATAAAAAGTGGTAACATACACACAAATTTTTTATAGATATAAGAAATTTAAAGGAAAACCTATTGGGAAGATGAATATGAAAAGACTGATGGGATAATCAAAAAATGGAATACATGTTAATAAAGTAAAAAAAATGTATAATAGTGTTCAAACACCATTTTATTGAGTAAAAACACATGTGAATCAATGCATACAATCATAAGCCACATGAGATTGTGTATTAAAGAATGAGCTATTGGAATATCTATATATCAAGGATCTAATTGGTGACTTGAGGAGACGATTTTATATTTTAATGTTATGTAATACCCCTAGAATAATAGTTTAATAATGTATAGATCCATAATCCAAACAGAATTTGGAAAGTTTTTAGAAGTTGTATTCACTAAAATATACAGAATGTGAGTTGTAGAGAAATAAGATGTTAATCTCAAAAGATATATCCATAAATGTTTGCTAGAATTATTGGAAGTTAAGAGATATATTTGAAGTTATGAAGTTGAACTAAAGAATGTTCTAAAGCATAAAGTGAAGATATTTGGTATACTATAACATTAGTATGAAAGACAAAGTTATTTTCTAATGATTTCCCAATTTTGGGGTGCTATATTTTGGAGGAATTATTATTTTCATGTCTGAAAAATAAGGACCATTTTGGAAAATGTTTGGATATGTATGGTGAAGTTCCATGATGTATTCCAGATAAAATAAGGTTTTCTATATAGTAAGAACATGGTTTTCATAGTCAAGTATATGTTTCATGTAATCCAGTACGAGGCATGTACAAGGAGTTTTCAACATGGGTTCTCACAAAGAAATTAAGTGGCCCAAAAAATTGATCACACAGCTCCCATAGTTGAGTATACTATTTTCATATGAAGTTCATGGTTGGAAAGGATAGTACATGATCTTAGTGTGGTGATTTAAAAATTACTATGAAGGTATTACATAGTTAGAATGGAGGTCTTCAAAGGATAGTTTATGAAAGAAGTTTATTGAAAGAATATACATGGAATGGAGTTTGTGGTCAAGTAGTGGAGTATGCAATTGATAGAATAGAGTGTTTTAGAATTCACCTGACATAATTTTAAGTAGATAAAATATACCATTGAACTATAAAAAATTAATAAAAAACAGATAATTAATATATACATTGTATAAAATATAGCCATTACCAAATTCTGAAAAGTTCTATTATGTATTGATTAGTTTTAAAAAATAACTAGTGATAAGAAATTGAAAAAAAACAAGTTATATTTCTCTATTTCTGAAAAAACACTTATTATTCAATTCTAGAATAAATCCACTTAAAAAGTGGCCAAGAAACACTATTTCAATAAGCAACCTAAACACATTTAGCCTATGCTTGACAACACTTATTAAAGATAAAAAATTTTGAAAAAATAATAGTTGATTTTTTCTGTCTCTCAAAAACTTTTTACAGTTAAATTATTGAAGGAAACCGCGTAAATAAGTGGCATAATAGCATATTTTTTCAATAAAAAAATATAGAAACACTTATCAAAAGTCTTATACAACACTTACATAAGTGATAAATGCTATAATCGGTTTTCAAAAAGTGTTGTGAAATGTTACCTTATACAAAATCAAGTGATAAGTAGTATAAACAGTTTTCCGTAACTAATGTCAAAAAAAGCCCAAGTACTATAACCACTTTTCATTAAGTATTTTGAAACACACCCGTAATGTTAATTCCATGGAAAAATCACTTCTTTGGTTAGGTTTACCTGAATTTAGGGGACTACAATGCTGGAGACAGAGAACTGATGCAGTAGGGGCACTACCACATCCAAAAGTGTGAGAAATGGTATTGAAGCCTCAACATCCAATTTCTAATATATGATATCAAGCATATAAATATTATCATGAAAAAAATAGAACAAAAAAAGCCAATAAATTCATCTCTGGAAACCAATGTATTCCCTAGAACCCGCTTCTAATAATAATCCCATAATAAAGAAGTTAATCCACTTCATAACCATTTATATTTCCTTAGGAAAGTGTTGCAGATCTATACATAATCAAAGTAAATTCATCACTTTCAAGTACATAAGATCAAGTATTTCAATATTGTTGTGACAGGTTAACTTGCTAAAGTTTGATCAAATTCTAGTCCCATGGTTTTACACCTCGTAATCCTCATATCTAACACAAACCAACATCTTTCAATAAATCAATTCCCATATAAGTGCATATTCCCCCCTCACAACACATTCAAGTGAATCCACCATAACCCAAGTCAATCTCAAACCACTTGGTCATAGAAAAACTAAGGTATTCCCCCTTATCACCTTGTCATTTAAGGGTCAACTTTCCCAAAAAAAATCTTAAAATTAAAACTTGACATTTCATTAAGAAATTGGCATGCAACTCCTAGTTTCCTTTTTTACAAAGGCTTTTAAACATTAGCTATAATCCCATTATTTTCCTAATCCTCAAAATGATCCCCCCAAAAAACTAAAAATTCACCTATTCACAAAATATCAATTTAAGGTATAAAAGACATTTATTCATTTTCATCCTTTATGACCATTTTTCGAAAAAAATATATAATCGCTGGAAACACATCCGATGCTCCAAAAAATCACAAGTAGACCCTATAATCATAAAACCATAGGGAAAGGTACAACCACCCACCCCAGCCATGTGTGTGAGGACTAATTTAGAAAATTTAAAATGACCATCATAGGAAAATTGAACCATCTCCTATAAAACTTATATGAAAACACATCAAAATTAGGGAAAACATCATCCAAATCCTTATGTTCTCAATCCAAATTCATAGGAAGAAAAATATGAAGAGATTCCTACCTATGAAAGTATTACCTTTCTAATCAAAACAACACATTAGAGAGGTAGATAAGTGGTGATATTACTATTTTGGATGGCGATATCCTCAAAATATACTAAAATATTCATCGAACAATCTGGTTCAAATAATAGAAAAAGGTTAAAAAATATACCTATAATCCAAATTGAAAGGAAAGAAGAAAATGAGAATGGGAAAAAATTGGAAGAAGAAAACTGATTGTTCGATGAAGATTTACATTGGGGTGATGATCCGTGGGAACTATGTCATTCTAGTAGTTAGTCGAAGTTGATCAGCATTTATAATGTAAATTGGGATGATGACCAAAAAATCAACTTTGGATGAAAATGAGTGGAATGACACATAACAACATTAAATTTCTAGAATGAAAATGATCATGTTGTAAAATTTTGAAAAATTGAGATATTTTTTTGGAATCAAAATGTGTATTCCGATAGTTGGTCAAGGTTCATTTTGAGAAAAGCTAAGATGCAAAGCCAGGTCACGTACCTAGAATCGGTATTAGAAAAATACCTTGGGAATCCATCAATGATGGATGATTTGTTTGTGTTACAATATTTGGTCGAAGTGGATTGAATGTCATTAATATACTAAAATTAAAATAGATAATTCACTATGCTCTACATAGATTATTCACCTACATCTACATGGGAATCCTTATATGAGAATATAATATATGAATTAACGTGTCACTACCATTACATAAAATCCCATTCAATACATTCTAAAAAAAGTAAAGTTGATATGAAAAGGAGAAGTATTTTCCAAATATATTTATAGACTTGATTATACCAAATATGAGTGTAATGTAATTTATGCATTTGTATATAGGAGTGTAATGTATACAATACTGTATATTGTTGATGTGTATGGGACATTCTATATTTCTAACATTTTTATACAAGAGTGTAAAGTTTGTTTAAACATTTTATGCCACTAAACAATGTGCATGTATGTTTAAAAAAAGTTCACTATTGAAATACATGTATACATGAGTGTAATCTTACAACTTTTTCTATCAAATGTTTCTATTTCATTATACATACAGGTCAACATCACCCTTTGAAGAAACATCTATGTTGATCTTGATCCAGCTTAGATAGGGAGGTTTACAAGAATAAAAGATGAAGCCATTATAATTTTTGAACTAACCTTGAATTCCCAATCTTTCATAAACAGTGAGATCCCAGATCGAGTTCCCAAAAAAGTCAGTATTCAAAGATTTATCCATCTTGGTAGCAATATTAAATGTTTTTCATGGCTAAGTTAATGTCAATTAATTGATATCATACCTTCTTTTATTCCTATTATTTTTATTTGAGGGTGTCATGACACTATTGGGAGGGGGGATGGAAGAATTTATCTTCCTTGGCATACCACATACAGTAAGAGATGGGATATGCTCATCTCCTGTCAAGGCCATGAATTCCAGGGAATTATACGAATCAATAGGATCCTCTATAGGAGAAGAAAACTGAAAAGGTTGCTAATGGATCAAAACACTGGACTCCATTTGATCTTCTACGAGGCGCGTGATTCCATTAGAAGTATCTAAGAAATCAAATCGGATGAAGAGGAAGACCAACCTACTTTCCCTTCTTGATGACCATGAAAGGAGTGCTGGTGAAAATATCTCGAATGACGAGATTGACGCCCTTCTTGACCTGGACCCTGAGGATACCCATGAGGATCTCTGTCATAGTTTCCAGGAAGATAGTGGGGGAGTCTATAATCTCATTCCCTATAACCACCTCAAATCATTCTGCATCCGAAGCACGACATCCCTCCTCATTGACACGCCCCCTTTTGGGAAATAACAAATCCATTACAATTATGTTAGGGAATTTAAAGGGATTTCAGTGAATGGATCTGCCTTCATCCTCATGAGTTTAGTTTCTGCCCCGAGATATTGATTATTTGGATTCATAAAAGTATTGTTTCTTTGATTGCAATACAGAAAATGTAAATCAATAGAGGATTAGAAAATCATTGATTAAAAAAGTAAAGAGAGACTCAACTCAATGGATTTTCAGGTTCCTCATTTAGGAGGAGGCGATACAGATGCAGGATAGACAGGGGAATGAGGGTATAGGGTTGGAGAAGAGGCGGAGCTCGGGATGGGGGAAGGAGGGGAGAGGGTTGGAGAAGAGGCGGAGCTCGGGACGAGGGAAGGAGGACAAAGGGTTCGAGAAGAGGCGGAGATCGGGATGAGGGAAGGGATGCAGAGATACGATTGGGGGAGGAGAGTCGGGGGTGTGGGGGGGAATTGGGGAGGATGGTCAAGGGGTAGGGGGAGCAAAAATGATGGAGAGGGAGACATGTTTGCAATTGAGGGTGAGAATGAAGGGAGGAGAGACATGTGGAGGGGAGGGGACAAGCTATAGTATAGATGGTTGATATATTTATTATAATTTTATAGTTATTTTAAACAATATATATATATATATATATATTTATAACTATAAGTATAAATAAATATATTTATAAATATATATATATATATAATTATATATATATATATATATTAATACAAACATATACTGATTTATTAATATATAAAGATATAGATTTATAAAATTATAATAATTGTATTTATTGTAATTTTATACTTATTTTAAAAAGATATACATATAATTATAATTATAATTATAAATAAATATATTTAAAAAGTATTTATATATAATAAAAAATTTTATAATTATAAATATAATAAATATTCTTATCATTTAAATATATTTATTTTAATTTTATAATTATTTATGAGAACATAAATAAGTTCATGAGTATAACATCAATGAAAAGTATAAATCATAAAAAATGAGTTATCACATACATAGAAGCATGAATAATAAGATTATAAATGTATAAATGAACATTTTATTCGTTAGGAATACATAATACATGCATGTTTCATCATAAGAATAGGTAATCTAATATTTAGAACATATATAGAAACCCAATAATGCCAACAATAAATTTTATGGTTATAACTAGTGTCAATTATACTCACGCATATCAATATATAAACATAAACATTTCCATAAATATCATCATTATCTCATGATATATATATATATATATTTATTTATTGACTCAATTCATTAGAGACAATTAGTTATTTAAATATATATATATATATATATTTATAATTATAATTATAAATAAATATATTTAAAAATTATTTATATACATAATTATAAAAATATAATTATAAATACAATAAATATGTTTATTATTTTCTAAAATTTATTATAATTTGATAATTATTTAAATAAATAAATAGATAAATATATATTTATAGTCTTATCAATACTTATTTTAAAACTTTATATATGTGTTTGAATTATTAAAAAATATAGGTTAACATATCATATTTATATTAATTATAAACATGAGTTTTCTAATTAATGTATATAAGTAAAGATTATTTTTGAATATAAATATAATAATTATATATATATATTAATAATATTTTTTATTAAAAACGTTTATCAGTGCTAAGAATAGCGCCGATAAGGATAACCTGTCTCAATGCTAAAGAAAACATTGAAAAAAGATACACCTCTATTAACTCTTTGGTCTTCTTGGACTTAAATTAGACTTGGGGTGAGGATTTCCAACTCCTTTGATGTTATTGCATCCGTTAACAACAAGGAGGAAGATCGAAGTGTTAAATGTGTACCTGGTGCAATGGAGATGATGACCATCATTGATGTGGGACCTCCTGATGATGAAGGTGGCCCATGGATGAAAGTCAAAATATAAATAAGGGGATGACACCTGTCATGACCCGTCCTCGGGGCCCGTGCCGTGACTACCCCAAGCCCTCCTTCCATAGGCCAGGGGCTGGCGACTAGCACCAAAGGCGTAAATCCTGATAACTAGGAAGGCATTGAAGAATTCACGAAGAACACGTGAAGAATAAAAAGGAAAAAGAGAATAGTTTATGTGTGGGACGATGTGCATGTTCATTTGGTCATCATCATCGTGAATTTAAGATATAAAGAATCAATACAACGAATTCAATCATATATAAAAACACCTACCTCGAAAAGACGTCGCATGTCGTCGAACCGCGGAAAGAGGCAAGCATCATGGTGGTCGGGCATCACGGAAGAATAGTGCTCCTCGTGGCGTCACCTCACATTCTTGCCTCGGTTTAAGGAGATTCCCTTCACCGAGAGGAAGATTGCGTTTTTCGTGGAAAGTAAGCTTTTCCTTCTAATCCTTCAAAGATTTTCCACAGATTAATTGCCCAATAATAAAATGAAAGGATTCCCCTTAATTTAATAATTCCAAGCAATTCAAAACTAAGAGGAGCCAATTCATTAATTGAAATCAAGTTGGGAAAACTTATGGGAGAGAGATAAGAAGATGAGGAGTTCACATAATTAAAGGGGAGTTTACAAATTAATTTAAGGGGTGATTAAGGGGGGTTTAGGGAGTTGAGGGGGAGATGAGGAGTTAACAAATTAATTAAAAAGGGGGTTTAAGGGGGGTTTTAAGAGTGGTTATGGGGAGATGAAAGGTTGGGGCTCGTGTGGGCCCCACCTTCTGAATATCCACACAAGGGTAGTTAGGTGGTTGTGGTCCCACCCTTAACTCCTCTTTGTAAAATTTTCCCACCTTAGATATAAAGAAAATTGTACACACCAATTTTATTTATTTTAAACTAATTCCCCAAAAATTAATTCTCAACCCGCTTAAAACGCAACTGCGGTAAAGGTCCCCTTAAGCAATAACTGGTGCTGTGAGTTTATCGGTGCCCTCATATTTCAATTCCGAGTATCAGTTCAAAAGATAGGAAAACCCACACGTACGTTTACTAAACGTACCCGAAAAAATGTTCAGAAAATTATTATCAGTCACCCTCGACCCGCGCCGGTCAAGGTCAGGCTCTGCCTAAGTGAAACATGCCCCAACGAATCCAACAATACTCTCAGATTTTCAATCCGAGTTACCGTTTAAAAGAAATGAATTTTACAATAAAATAATTATCATTTAATTATTTTATTTGCGGCCAAAAACTAACTTTTTATGGTGGCCCGTGCTGGCCGAAGTTAGTATCTCTTAAATAAACCATACCCTCACGAGTTCAGCGGTTGTCTTGGATTTTTAATCCGAGCTACCGTTTGTGAGTTATAAGCATTTGAAAAATAAAATAATTTATTTAATTATTTCACTTACGGTTAGGCCATTTTTGGAATTTCTCACAGGAGGCCCGCTTCGACTAAAATTAAGTCGCGCCTAGGGTAAACCCGCCATCCTGAGCGCAACAGTGCCCTTAGATTTGTGATCTGAGTAACCGTTTAAGTGTTATTACACTTTTTCAGTAAAACTGCTTAAGCGCGTTAATTTAAGCTTAACAAGACTTCAGAAAATTATTCCAGGCACACCGGGCCTCGAAATCCGGTGCCGTCTGAAACTGCGTACTCGTAAAATTCCAGAGAAATTAAGAAAAAATATTTCCTTGAAATTTCCAGGTCTTTACATTACTCCTACCTTAGGGATTTACGTCTCTGTAAAGCTATAACACAAACTAGGGAAAAAAAAGTGGTACTGAGCATGCATCTGAGCCTTCTACTCCCATGTGCTCTCCTGGAGGTTCCCGTACTACCAGTGAAAGCGCACCTGAGGAATCGATCATTCACGTAGGACCCGCTCCTGTCGATCCTCAATCGCCACTGGAACCTCTGTGGATGTCGCACTATCATCGACGTCCAACTCCCTGAGGTCGATGATGTGTGAAAGATCTTGAACGTATCTCCTCAGCCGAGGTACGTGGAAGATTTCATGCACCCGGTGAAACTGAGGTGGAAAGGTGAAGGGGTAAACCACCTCGCCTACCCTGATGAGGACCTAGAAAGGTCCGTTGAACCTCGGAGATATCTCTCGGTCTCGGCTACATCTCTGTAAAACTCGTCGAGGTGAGACCCATATAAGAACGTGGTGGCCATCCTCGAACTCTAGAGGTCTCCCTTTCCTGATTAGAACTAAAACTCAAAAGTTCTGCTGCCGTGAGGGTAAGGTTGGCCAACCCAAGAATGATCGGCTACACCCTCCCATGCACGAGTTTATCTTGTGCTGCCTGGGGTTTCCTTTTCGTCGACCAAGGAAAACCCATCCCGACGTTTGCCTAATACTGTTAATTTGAGTATGATCAGTGATTTCCCAATCCATACTCAAACTAACGTCGTAAGGCCTAGACACTGCCACCAAGAGGTCCCAACTGAGACTCTCGCCTCAAGGGTCAGATCACACCATCGGCGTAAGTGTGACTATCGAGTCTCCTCCCAAAGGTATCTCCATATGTGAGGGTCAAGTCAATGGCTTAACCGGAAACTCTAGGTCTGGGACTAGATTCATGGAAGGAAGGGATGATTCGTATCAATGTCTGTGGCTACGGCAGCTAGTAGAGGACAAAGTCCGTACTTCAAATCATCCTTAGAGCCATTTCGGTCTCACTCCTTGACCACATGCAGCTACTCTTTTCCCCTTCCCTCCAGCTCCCTGAGCCTGGAGGGGAAAACAAAGGCGGGTGGTTGTAATATGTTGAAATGTACACCACCTCATGCTGCTCTCCTAGCTCTGCCTCCACGTCTTATGCTTTACAAATTTATCTGTCCTTAACATTTCCTCTTCTTGAAACATTCGCACGCCCAAGTCTCTAAGACTGGCACCAGGTCGCTGCGTTCCAACTTCTAACATTCTCTAGCTGTATTCATTCATCCAAAGAACATTCAACCTCAATGTTCTCTCTAGCACCCTAACTTGAGTAGGAATGCATAGAGGAAAAAGTGATGGCTCGAATCGTATTCATCGAGTACCCGGAATGTTCGGTACGCCTCCATTAATTCTCAGCTACTGACACATCGTCCTACCGAAGTTGTATAAGCTCTAGAAAACTCTCAGCCACCTCTTAAAGCCAGTCCTCAGCCGCCTGTGAATCAGGTTCGCCTCATAACTTGAGGGTATCTGATGTTAGAACACGTGTAAGGCAGTAAGCTTACATGTGTCACCTACCGGTACCGCCGGTTGTAACTACTGACCAATAGGTAGTGATGTATAGCTGACACACTACCTGAAGGCACTATCTCAGGCATCGGTCCACGTACTGAAGCCCCATCACTATGCGGACCATCCTCATGGCCATTCACTAGAAAACACTAGTGACCAAGTCCACCATCCACTCTCCTGATGTCTCAGCTAGGCGGAAAACTCAAGGAATCACCTCCAGCCAGTGCTCTGCTGTCTGGGAATCTGCCTCGCCTCGTATCCCTAGAGGCCGCTGCTGCTGGAACTCGTGCAATGCGCTCTGCCAGCATGCACAGTTCGCTAGTTTAGCTAGTGGCATATGCTGCCCAACTGGTTGTGGTGCTGCTGGTACACCACCCGAGGGTGCCAACATCGTAAAAAGGGCCCCACACCGGAGCCTCGTCGCTTGGTGGGCCGTCATCGTGTACTATCTCAGAACTCCAACTGGTTGTCTGCATGGAGACATCCTGAATAGATACGACATGGTCAAATGATTTATACCTGGTGAGCTGACCCGGTTTGAGCTGACTTTAAAACTCTTGGAAACACACACACAATCTGTGTTTTCGTGCACAAAGTCGGAAATCAGTAGTCAGGGTCCTAGTGTACAGATACGTCGGCCGCCGCACCAACACTGGACTCCCTGAACTGAAAACCACACTCGGTACCCTTAAAACTGTTGCTTCACAGAAAGGGAATATCAGAGTTATAAGTTCTACGGTAGAACCGGCTCCTCTGATACCAATTTTTCACGACCCGTCCTCGGAGCCCGTGCCGTGACTACCCCAAGCCCGCCTTCCATAGGCCAGGGTCTGGCGACTAGCACCAATGGAGTAAATCCCGATAACTGGGAAGGCATTGAAAAACGCATGAAGAACACGTGAAGAATAAAAAGAAAAAGGAGAATGGTTTATGTGAGGGACGATGTCCATGTTCATTTGGTCATCATCATCGTGAATTTAAGATATGAAGAATCAATAAAACGAATTCAATCATATATAAAAACCCCTACCTCAAAAAGACGTTGCACGTCGTCGAACCGCGGAAAGAGGCAAGCATCGTGGTGGTCGGGCATCGCGGAAGAACGGTGCTCCTCGTGGCTTCACATCACATTCTTGCCTCGGTTGAAGGAGATTCCCTTCGCCGAGAGGAATATTGCGTTCTTTGTGGAAAGTAAGCTTTTCCTTCTAATCCTCCAAAGCTTCTCCACAAATTAATTGCCCAACAATAAAATGAAAGGCTTCCTCTTAATTTAATAATTCCAAGCAATTCAAAACTAAGAGGAGCCAATTCATTAATTGAAATCAAGTTGGAAAAACTTATGGGAGAGAGAGAAGAAGCTGAGGAGTTCACATAATTTAAGGGGAGTTTACAAATTAATTTATGGGGTGATAAAGGGGGGTTTAGGGAGTAGAAGGGGAGGTGAGGAGTTAATAAATTAATTAAAAAGGGGGTTTAAGGGGGGGGGGGTTTAAGAGTGGTTATGGGGAGATGAAAGGTTGGGGATCGTGTGAGCCCCACCTTCTAAATATCCACACAAAGGGAGTTAGGTGGTTGTGGTCCCACCCTTAACTCCGCTTTGTAGAATTTAACCACCTCAGATATAAATAAAATTGTACACACCAATTTTATTTATTTTAAACTAATTCCCCAAAAATTAATTCTCAACCCGCTTAAAACGCAACTGCGGTAAGGGTCCCCTTAAGCAATAACCGGTGCTGCGAGTTCATCGGTGACCTCGGATTTCAATTCCGAGTACCGGTTCAAAATATAAGAAAACCCACACGTACGTTTACTTAACGTACCTGAAAAAAAGTTCGGAAAATTATTATCAGTCACCCTCGACCCGCGCCAGTCAAGGTCAGGCTCTGCCTAAGTGAAAAACGCCCCAACGATTCAAACGGTACTCTCGGATTTTCAATCTGAGATACCATTTACAAGATAAAAATTTTATAATAAAATAATTTTCATTTAATTATTTTATTTGCGGTCAAAAACTAACTTTTTCTGGTGGCCCGCGCCGGCCAAAGTTAGTATCTTCTTAAATAAACCATGCCCTCACGAGTTCAGCGATTGTCTTGGATTTTTAATCCGAGCTACCGTTTGTGAGTTATAAGAATTTGAAAAATAAAATAATTTATTTAATTATTTTACTTACGGTTATGCCATTTTTGGAATTTCTCACAGGAGGCCCGCGCCGACTAAACTTAAGTCGCTCTTAGGGTAAACCCGCCATCCTGAGCGCAATGGTGTCCTCAGATTTCTTATCCGAGTAACCGTTTAAGAGTTATTAAACTTTTTCAGTAAAACTGATGACTCACGTTAATTTAAGCTTAACAAGATTTCAGAAAATTATTCCGGGCACACCGGGCCTCGGAATCAGGTCCCGTCAGAAACTGCGTACTCGTAAAATTCCAAAGAAATTAAGAAAAAACTTTCCTTGAAATTTTCGGGTCTTTACAACACCCTAGAGGTGGAGGTGGTAGAATACCTCACTATAGAATTAGCACATGCTCTCGAGTGTTTTAAGCTGATTTTTTGTTTGGACTTTCATCCTTTATATTTCCGTGTTTCTTTGTTTCTTCTATTTAGTAAAGTGGTCTTTGAACCACAACCCTTATAAAAAAACTAATAAAGTAGTTAATAATATATTTTAAAATAAATATTAATCAAATTAACACTATAGAACATATAATTAATAATAATAATGTTATTATTAAAAATTTATTATAGAATTAATAAAAATATATAATACTCAAAATAGTAATGTAGTTACTATTTTAATAATAAAGTAACAAATAATTATTATAAATGTTATCTATAATCTAATTTTTTATGCATTTAATAATATATAATAATAATATAAATTATAATGTAATTAATTATAAATAATCATTAATCTAAAATGATTTTATACAGATAATTATTATTTAATAATAATATTTAATAACATTATTATTGTAATTTATTTGACAATAAAAATAAATTATTCATTATTTTAGTAAATAAACAAAAAATATGTTTCTTATTTAATAATAATAATAATAATAATTTTATTTTTTTATTAAAATTATTTTATTTAATATGAAAATTATTTAATACCATTATATATTTATATAACAAAATAAAACAAAACAAAACAAAAAAAACAAAAAATAATTTAAAAATAATAGAATTGAATGTGCAGTCTTGAATAATGCCTTCTTAAGAAATTTTTTAAAGACATTGAATTCTTTGAAAAATATCTGAAAAAATCAATATATGTAAAAACACCTTCTTCATAATATTTCTAAAGAAGACGCTGTCTTGAAAAATACCCACCCTTTAGCACCAACTCCCCCAACTTTCTAATATTAGATGAAGTTGTTTTCATACACTCCTAAAGCACTGAATTTTAGATTCCCATCCTCACAATTTTGTGTCCTCAGTGAATCTCCAACTTCCATACACACCATAATCATCACATAAGAATTATGTCGCATCCTATTTCTGATAGAATACTATGAATGAAATGGAGAGGAAGGTCTGGAAAGTTTAAGAAAAATCATATCCATCTTCTTCTGATGATTTGACAAACCTTCCACCTATACCCTGACGAATCTATCTCTATTCTTTTTTTTTCTACCTCCGATGAAAAAAGTGCTTGACCCTACTACACGAAGCCAAGGGGTATATGAAAACACAAGATGGCCTCCCAAGTTCACACTCTTAACATCATAGTTTCACCTCCTAGATAGACTTTTTCATCAAGCTTCCAAGTGGTCTGAAACGTATTTCTCAGAGAGTTTATGTTAAAAGACTGCTTAGTAAGAAACTTATGAACATGCATAGGGGAAAACCCTTTTTTAATGGATTTATCTCCCTCTCCATCCATAATGACAGATCACAGTTTCTTATCCATGGGTAAAAAATGCTTCCAATTACTAATTAACTATTCTCCCATCATACAAAAAACAAAGGCCCAATGAGATCCAGGAAAGAAATTAAACATGTTAATGAAAGAAGGAAAGAAAGATAGATCATGGAAAACAAACCTAGGAAAATAACCTAGTAATAAACCATAGTAAAGGAACCTAGGAAGAATAACTAGGGATAAAAAATCCTATTGAGAGGTGAAAAAAGCATAAGTAATTAAAATTATTAATAATGATATGTTGTACATACACCATAAAATATCAATCCACAAACATTACAAGTATAATTAAAGAATATACAAAACATTTGATCCCTTCCACGATTGACTAAAGAAGACTCTTCTTAATATGGTAAAATATATCTCTTTCATCTAATAAATATATATATAACAGTCACTGAGGGAAGTTTGATACCATTGTTAAGGTTTGTATATATGAAGTTAGATTTGATTTTGTCTATACATCGAATCAACAACTTTCACCATTCAACCTTGATACTGAGATTGCAGGGGGTTTTAGGGGAAAACACCCCTTGAATGTTTGAAGGTTCATGAATTCTTTCAATAATTAACTACTACAGATATTACCATTAACAGTGTGAAAAATTCTTTTAACAACGCTAAGAAAATGATAGTAAATATTGTCCTTTATGAGCTCTAAAAAATAAATGATAAGGGCCTTTATAAACTCTATTTCTACCGTTAATACAAGGGGGCCTCTATCAGTGCTAGAAATAGAACAGATAAAGACCCCATCTATTGTAGTGTGCTGTTTTTCTAATAGAACATTGCAATGACATCCTGCAACATATACAAAAAATATATAATTTAATTAAAATAAATTTTACATCATGAATACAAAAAAACACTACTATATACATTTCAAACAATGTGTTTGTTGACACTCCTTATTAAGAAAAAAAGACTATGAAGGCGACCCCCGTATATTTCAAAGACACAAGACAAATCTCAAAGAACTAAAAGGAGGAACAAATTGGAGAAGACCAACATGGTATGTCTACATGACAAGAATACGCAACAAAGCTATGTGGAATGATACTTTCTATACACCTATGTGAAGGAACTATGCAGAAGGGCTACATGGATGACCTACACTACCTAATTGCATTCGAACATACCCATCCTTTCCTATAAATAGGACCCTTGGACTCTTCATTTGAGGGATGAAAAAGTTGAAAGACTTGTTGAAGCTCCCATTGTGAATCTCTTTCACTTAGATCCCTCAAATTGTCTTAGGTAGACCTCTAAAAACATGAGAGAAGAGATAATTAGATGGGATAAACATGTTTTGAAAGTATTTCATAGTTTGAAGCTTACATAGTCTTGGTTTCCCTATGTTAATCACTTTCTTCAGTCATCTCTAAGGCCCACGTGGCACACCTACGCAGAAAACCTACATGAGGTAACTACGCGGCACACCTATGTGGGGTACCTAGGCTACATAACTGTGCACATGACCTACACATCATCTTGTAAACCCTCTTTAAAGCCACTCATGACATGGTATTTTCTTCTTTGGTTCCGTTATCTAAAAGGGAAAAAGTTGAATCCTCCACCAAAACCTCCAGACTTGTCAAACCTTCTGGAAAGACACAGTATTGTGTATCCTATTTGGTTTTGTATAACTGCAGTTAGAGGTTTCCCACATTTGTTTTCCAATGGGGTTAGGATTCCTGGAGAGTCTATGGGTTTGAATATCCAAAGTCATGTGGACCTTTCTCATAGGAACAATGTTTGGGAGATCCCATTCTAGAGGATTAGGGTTTGGGTTCTATCCTCCCCTTTTCAGCTCTAAGATTCGGAGCCTCCGATTTCCAATTAAGAGAGTGGGGGTCACACTTTCTTTTTCCATGCATGTAAAGGGTAAGTCTCCCTTATCTTCTAGGATTCACTAGGGAATCCATCCTCATGTAATCCACTAACATATTAAGTAGAAGGTTCCTATCTTACTTCTCTCTACTTCTTTCTCCTTCAGTCATTCCTTACATTGGACCCTTGTCCAATGTAAATAGAATAGTGGGAAGGCTCGTCACCTTACCCTCTTCCCCGATCACCTCAACTTCTTTCACCATCGCCATTGTAGGCATATTCTCCTCCACTATTAGAGGAGGAAAAGTGAGGCTATGTTTGTTGAATCTTTCACTTCCTCTGAATTCTCACACCAAGCATGACTCATGTGGGCTTAGAGATTCGTGATGATCCCAATATCCGCACAATCTCCCAACAAATAAACTACGAGAACTCAGATTCCCACCATAACTCAGATATGTATAAATCCTTCATCAGGGTCCAATATCATTCGATATCCTATTTAGGAATCCAACCCTAATTTCCTTAATTTTACATCCTCCTTTGGAGTAAGCCCCGAATTAAGCCCTCATAAATCACCAAGGAATCCTTTTTAGGAAGTAAGCCCAAAATCATTTGTCTCAAAGGACTATATTCTCCTATGAGACTCGCCGAACTATGCGGGCTTTGATTCCCATCCGCACAGGATGTGTAAAATGCCTCTCTAAGGTTCAAATCCAACACTTAAAATAAACCATATTCTTCTTGGGCCATATTCCCAACAAGGTCCAATCCAACTTGTAAGACCATATTATATCCCTGTTCCTTGGGCTTCTTAGGCATAAGTCCCACACCAAACCTTGACTAAACACCTTTCACGTAGATTTCCTTACCACATGATAGCAATCTGTATTAAAAGGTCCTTATCACATGAAAGTAAAAGGTATGATGTGTCCCACTAAGCGTTACCAAACTACAAGGGTTATGATTCCTTTCAAAAGGATACGTAGGTTTCCCATTTATGGGTATGATCCCAACATCAAAACAAACTTTCATCTCCCTGGACAACAATAAATTCAAGAGTGACCCACTGTGTGGGTCAAGAACCAGTATCATCATAACGATGATTAAAAGAATCTCTAAATAGTATATGAGAGGATACCATTGATGGAGAACCTAGAATACATAAAGATGTCTCCATTAATGAAGAACCTCAAATACATATGGATGATTATAAAATTCACACATGATAATAATTGATTGAAAATCCCAAGGGAAACCTATGTTATACTTGGGGAATTAATAAGGATTTCTGAAAATATATCAAATCTATAAGAGAGTCTCAGAGTAGATAATAATTCCCCCTAAATGGGTGTGATGAGTCTAACCTTCCATCCACTCGACCAATGCATGTTATTAAGTATCATAAGTTCAAAATAAACAGATGACTACCTTTAGAAAGTAGGTCCCTTTTGGATAAAGAACTATTAGTTGTTTCCAATTCCATAAATAAAATCAAGGAAATATCTTGGAAGTAGTGATTCAGAACCAGAACACATATTCTACGGTACTAAAAAACAAAATTGGTGAACCCGACGCGAATTCTTATCCAAGTTAATAGTATTACCCATCTATCAGGCCCTAATAAATTTATAAAGGAAGGCCCAAAAAGTAATAAATTACACATGTATCCATGTAAAAGTTGTTTCTTTAATGTATTTAATTATTTTTCTCAAGTTTTCTCAGAAGTCCCTTCAATCCAAATGGCTTCCTTCAAGTTTTCACATGTGAATGTCCCGACTGTTGCTCAAGATAGATCCTCATCCGCTGGAAAGACGTCATCACCAACTCATCATATTCAACACTGGGTATCCAATGTTATAGTTAAGGAATGTTGTCAACATGGTACTATCCCAACCCTAGAGGCTTCCCAAAAAACGCTCCATGTTAACAACAACCCCTGATCGTCTGGTCAGCGATGACCAATGGTCAAAAAGTAGATAGTGCCAACCATCGTCTTCAACAGTTTTGGGTCTTTATCCCTAGAATTAAACTACCAGTCCCTACCATATGATAGGCATGTGGATCAAGAGGTCACTCATGGACTCAACTCAAAGATGTAGGGTCCTTCCCGAGGGCTCTCAAGAACAATCGTCGTCCGAAGAATTGTGCGGTAGTAAACCCCCAACATGATGGGGGTGTTGCCTTTGGTTGTTCAACCTAAGTCCCTTATACTCGGGCGCACAAGAAGAACCACCAGGGACAATGTACAGAAAATAGAGAGAAGGTTATTACATTTTCCCCCTCCGAAGAATTCCATCAACCTAACTTGATGGAAAACAACGAACAGAAAAATACAACCGTGCGTCCCAATTCTGTTGGCCAGATGACTTATCTAGCAGTGACCCACCAATCACACCAGTTAAATCTAGTGGAGTACCTTGAATATGCACATACACATTTTTAAAAACTATAAGCTAGTCAATAGGATCACTTGACTACATTCAAGGAAGCCATCCAATGAAATATGGCGGCAATTGGTAAGTAGGAACATACAACTGGCTGCACTCACCATCTCTGCTAGCAGTCTCTTCTGTTAGCATTGAAATAAGTTAGTCAACCATGCTTTGTGGAAAATAACCAACAAACAAATACACCTTCCAACATCCATCAAGACTACCAACAGTCTCATTTGCAGCAGCCGAAGAAGTCAAACAGAAATCTCCAAGAACGAATATGGGGAAAACACAATTATCTACCCCCATATGTGAGTATTGTCAATATCCACTGATAGGAAGAGGATAGAAGCAGACACATACAACTACTCCAGATACGAAATGGACGTATATTCTTGTTTCGACTACTGAAGTCCATAAACACATTTTAGTAATGGTGAAAGGACATACACAAATTATTGCCCGTATTTTGAAAGCATTCCAGAATATCATAACAAAAACTTCAATAATACCAAGGGAACAAACACACAACTATGTCCCCACACCTAGGATGACACATCGATATACCATGCCAGAGAATATACAGACGTCTGTTTCAGTCTAGGAAGGTTATGGGGCATACTCCCCCATATCATACGGACAACCAGATTGGGAAAAAACAACCATTCCAATTGAATATAACCATCCCATTTTGATGATCAAAACAAGGAAGGCACATACACCAGCCCATGATAACCAATTATCCCAGAAAGTGGCTCCAACTATGAGTAAAAGAGAATCCAAGAATAAGTCTAGCCAAACACGGTTGGAAAATCAAGATCCAATATATGATATGTCTCCTCCTAATCCAGGAGTTCTTGAAGCCCTCAGACATTTATCTATTGCAACTCAAGATCTTACCCTCCCATTACCAAATTATGGGAGTAGTAGCAGTAATTTTGAAGTTCCCCATAAAACACTTCACCATTAAGGCTTACTCCATGAAAATTAGGTCAATATAGGGAGATTATCTCTGGATGAGATCCACGACAACCCTCCATGTGGATAGAAACAAAGGAACAAGTGGATTTATCTCTTGCTATAATCCCCCATGGTGGTCCTCCCCAGGATGGAATTCTCTATGCAATTTCTCTCTATAGTAGTGTTTCACATTGTCAAAATAATTCTCTAATTGACAATGTAGTAATGAGAAATCCTCTTACCTTGAGGAACTTTCCAACAAAAGTCAAGTTATAACTGATGCCTTATCACTAACTGGTGAAATACTTTCTCAACCAGAAGTCATCTTAAGGCGACTGGAAATCTCCAAACCTTCCTTGGATCATTTGTCTTCTAATATAGCAGAGGAAAAAGAAACTAATTTTATTATTTGTAATAAAACAATCAAGAATCATCTACTCTGGTTGGACCAAGTGGTGAAACCTATAAAAAATATGATAAATATTTGCCGAACATGAGAAAAAAATTGGCTAAAGGTGAAGTACCAGTCATGTTCTGGCCTTTGAGAAACTCTCAATACAACATTCCAAAATTAATGGTAGAATATTGTATTCATGATATCTGCCTTTACTTATGGAAGAATCTTTGTCATTTAAAATCCAAAGTATTACCATATGATGAATATCAAAATCATGTAAAGGTAATAGAAGTGTTGAAATGAGAAATTGACTTGGAATATCTCTTAGTTTTACAAAATCCAAAGGTTGAAATCCAGTAGAGAACCTTTCATCATGTATACCTCAATTCACTATATAGGCTGCACCAGTTAATTATGATACCCCGTCTAGTGTTCATATCAGAGGATGGGGTGGACACAGAGCATTGCATTCACTACACTACAAAACCAGCAAAGCCCACCAAAAGTGGTCTCATGAAATGTTATTGCCCATAAATAGCTACAATCAACATATTTTGTGTGTAATCAAGTATGCACTCAAGAACAAGCCTCAACAGGCTCTCATCAATGCTAGGACCAAAGAGAGAAAACTATTGAGATACTTTTTCATCAAGCATATGAAAATATTAACTAGGACTCTCATTTAGAGGTTGTCAACAATCAGATAGCATAAATGTCTAAAATACCCCATTGGTATTTTGAAACAGGGGATTTAAGTGGTTGTTGAATAATTCACCCAACCAATGTTCGGACCAAAATTCGCAAAATCAGAAGAGAAGCTAAGAAAATCTCAGCTATAGTAGTTTAGGATCCACCCCAGCCTGTAGGGATGGGGACTTGTTTGATTAAACCTTAGAATTCAATAATTTTTTTAAATGTTTGAAGAAGAAGAATAGGAACAACCCCAGCCTATAAGGATGGGGGATTTTTCACATCTACAATCCCCTCCTCAATGGAAATCAGTTTTCTAATTGATTATGAAAGAAGCCAAAAAGTGAATGCACAACTAAACTATCTGAGGATTCCCTTCAGGTTACTATCCATCAAACGGATCTTGAGAATTCCTCATATAGGAGAACCAAGTCTCATAGAAGATATAGAAGGATGCAATCATATAAATACACTGACAGAATTCCATCAATGCATTTTGTGTTAGTAAATGTCATTAATACCATTGTCGAAGATCCTATTGAAAATGAGTCTAGTTCAGGGGAGTTAGAAGATGAAGTTATTATCCATAATATGGTACACACTGAAGAAAATGAAGGAATTTTTCGTACCCAAAATCAAAGGCTTACCCAGAATCTAGGTATTCCCTCAAGTAACCAACTCCCACCCCTTGTAAAGACATTTAACAAGGGGAATAGTAAAATTCAGATCACATCTCACTTTTCCATTAAAGAAGGTCAATCTATTTCACTTGAAGAAAAATTTACCCAACAAGAACTGGAGATGAAGGAGATAAATGAATTAACACAGAGTTACTTCAAAGTAGCGTTTCTGCTAGACATGCTCCCCAAGGAGATCCTCAACTTTCACATCTTGTAGGAACTCCTCAGTAAAGAGGATTTTTGAAACTATATTTGAGGATAATAAATTCCCTCCACTGGTACACAACCATGATAGGATCAAACACATCCTTATTGGCCTATTTCCATGGGTTATCCAAGATAAATACCAGCAGTAGCCCCACCAGTGGTTCTTCCAGTCGTTGCACCATTTCAAGCTCAAGCTATTGTACCTGTATAGGTCCCAACTCATCCGAATATCCCCCAAATTCTTTTGAATTTAATTGAGGCATTAAAAACATGATTGGAAGATATGGAACAATGGAGTGCACCGATATATCCCGAAAAGGAATCTTACCCCAAATGGGTGGATCTGATCCCTCCCCCACAAAACTTCTTGAATACTACATTTCCAATATTTAATTGTTTGGGAGATCCAAAACAACACTTAACACTTTTTTTCTCGTTGTGATACCATGACGGGGAATCCTCGACAAAAAGAATCAGTAAAGCTCAGATTATTTGTGTAATCATTACACGAGATTTTTTTTTTCTGTTATGAAAATATAAAATCTCGATCAGTTATTGGATGGGAAGATCTCTATTAGAAATTCCTTCTTCAATTCAACTTAACACTGCTAAAGACAACAATTTTTTATCTTACAAATTGAAAACAAAGAGAGAATGAAAGATTTTCATATTTCATTTCTTGATGGAAAGGATTAACATATTCCTTAAATCTAGAACTCCCTCAAGAAGAGTTACTGGCAATTTTTATTGAAAATCTGTCTGATGAGTTACGCACATGACTAATCCCTATTAAATACAAAGGAGGGTTTTGAGACCTTGCTTATATCGACCAAAAATTGGAGGATTCCATTATGGAAATTAAAGATAAATCTCATGTAATTCCACCAGCTCTAGATAGGAGAATAGGGAGAGAAGTGGCTACCACAGTCACACTAAAACCATCACCCGTACCTACTTCTACTTCAAAACAATCATCATAAAGAAGGGATCCACCTCCCGAGCATCACCAGTAACAACCGCCTCATCAAGATGATCAAAAATACCAAAGGCAGATATAGTTTGAGGAGTTAAATAATGATGTTTATTTTTTTTAGAATGAATAGGTTCTTGGTTACTTCATTTCAGATTTGGAAAACAATTTGGTTCAGTTTCCAATGCCTAAGAAAATGAACGAAGAAGGAGATTAAGATCTTCCAAATTACTACCCCTTTCATAAAATTTTGGGGCATCCTATTCTAGTGTGTTTTGTTTTTAATGACCTCCTAAAAAAATTGTTGACTATGGACTAGTGAAACTAAAAAGTTCATTAGCCCCAACAACATGTGTTACTGCTACTTATCAGGATAAAGAAGGCGAATGACAGGAAGTCAAAAGAAAAAATTCATTGAAGTATGATGATTGGATGATTAAGAAAATGATCAACTGAACTCATGCCATTATAAGAACATAGTTTAAAAAACTGATTGTGTCTTCTACCACTTCCTGTATAGAAAAACTAACTTCATCAAAAGATTATTCCTCTAAAGGTCGATCCTGAAGCAAGCAACGTGATCAGAAAGATAAAGAGTAGTTAGAAGAGGGATAGATCGCGTTAAGGACAAATTGATACTTGACTTGGGAATATTTCATGCCATTTGTTTCAAAAGAATAGGCACCACCCCACCAAATGGCACAACCAGAACTGACCCGTGAAGCAGAATCTTCATCATATAAAGAATGGATCTTTGGTTCCATCAACATTATCCACTTAAAGAATCCCCATGAAAATTATGATTTTGTTTATTATGATCCTGAATTCCTATACCTAACTGAGGAACTAGAGGACTAATCCAAGGTTGAGGAAACAGGGGAAGACATGGGTATGCTAAAAACCACTATTTTAACTCTACCCTTTCTCGAACCGTATATGTGGCAGAAAATCATGGGAGAGCCCTTTAGTGGGCTCAGTAAGAACAAGGAGGTTCTTCCATGCATGAAAGGATCGGTCCTAAAACTATTATATTGGAGGATTGATTAGAGGTTACACCGTCATTATCTGATTAGGTAGATAGACATAGTCAGTCTAATATACCAAAATCATAATTATTTCCAGTTTCTTCCCCAACACAAGGTACATCTACATCAGGAGAATCAACTTCCAAGGCACCTACAAAACCGCATCTCCATGCTGGAAAATGCAGAACACTGGAAAAAATATGATTTTTTTAAATAGATAGCCTGAGTACCAGCCATGTTGTCAATCTTGGATGCCTTGATTCTATCAAAATTTCTTTGATAAGCACTTATTGATGATTTTTCAAGTCCTCAAGAGTTTGAAACTGAAGTTTCGTCTAGTGAAGTTTACCGTATAGAGAATGATCCTGCATAATTTCATGTAGTTATATATTTTATAGATGAAGATGAAGATGATTTTGTACATGGAAACATCAACAACTTGTATCTATCTGACATGTTTAATGATATAGAAATTCAATGAGCCTTCATTGATAATGGATCAAGAGTCAACCTCATTCCCTTATATACACTTCATCGATTGGGCCTTACTGAATCTGACCTATCTCCAACCACTTTAATGTTTCAAGGTTATGAAAAGAATGAGAAAGAACCACTAGGAAAGATTACACTTAGAACTCAGTTTGGAGATCTTGTGTCTAATTTAGATTTTATGGTTGTCCGTCAGGACACAACCTTTAACATTATGCTTGGAAGGCCTTGTCTACATAATAATTCGCTCATTCCTTCATCATATCATCAATGTCTCAAGTATTGTTACAATGGTAAAATTGGGACATTGTATGGTGACAAGGCTCCATTAGAAACATTTGAATCTTAGTATATTGAAGCATAATTCTATCACATGAAGGGAATAAGGTCTATGATAAAAGAGGTAACCAAAATCAATGATATGAATGGACTGGTAAAGATCCCAGATAACCCATTCAAACATCTGAGTATAAATTATGTGTTTTTTATCAATCAAATTGAAAGGATAAACCCAAATCCGAGCACTCATTTAGTGACTTCCATATTTTAAATTACAGTAATCAAGCTTTACAACATGAGAGAAATTGTTGATTTACTAAGGAGTGGTGAAAACTTAAACGAAGATGTCTTTATTTCATCCACCGATATTCAGAAAGTCTCTAATTCATCAATCATGCTAGAATAAGTTTTCACAATAATAGAAGAAGATAAACATGTTGATTTTCAACCCATCATCTCCTCTTCAATACTCTAGGAAGACCCTTCATCATCATTAGGGTCAGAAATGGTTGCCTCTTCTTTAGGATGTTCAACTACTGAATCCTACCCAATCATTGAAAGTTTTTATTCATCGCTTAAAATGAAATTAGAAAGAGAAGTAGTAACACATAAGGAAGAAGAAGAAGAATATCTCATGGATGATCCTCCATCATTTGAGGAAGGCATCTCCACCAATATAGATGAACTCAAAGAAATAAATATGGGTATAAAAGAAGATCCACGCCCCACTCTAATTAGTGTGACCATGAATTATGAAGATAAATAGATGTATACTTCATTTATAAAGAAACATAGAGATATATTTTCTTGGAACTATAAAAAAATACTAGGCCTTAATCCTAATGTGGCCACTCATCATTTGGTTTTTCCAGAAAAACATCAAGGATTCAAGCAGGAAGCAAGAAGAACACACCCAACTCATGCTTCAAAAATTGAAGCTGTAGTCATTACGCTTATCAAGGATAACTTTATCAGGGAGGTGAAATATCCCAAATGGCTAGAAAAAATTGTCCCAATGAAAAAGAAAAATGGGAAAATCAGAGTTTTCGTTAATTTCAGAGATCTTAACGGGAATTGTCTCAAATATGACTTTCCTGTTCTAATTATAGAGATTTTAATTGATGCAACAACCATCTATGAAGCTCTCTCCTTCCTGGATGGATACTATAGTTACAATAAAATCCGAATTTCCCTTGGGGATGAAGAGTCTACAACATTTTGAGTCCCTCAAGGTGTGTTTTTCTATCAGGTAATTCCCTTTGGCTTAAAGAATGTAGGTACAACGTATCAACATGCCATGCACCATATCTTCAAACCCTTCTTAGGAAAGTTTGTGGAATGTTATGTAGATGATATAGTATTTAAATGCATAAAATGTTATAATAACCTAACTAATTTAGAGACCATATTCATAAAACTTCGGCAACATAATTTGAAGATGAATCCCTTGTAATGTTCTTTCGGGGTAACCTTAAGAAAATTCATCAGTTTTGTTGTACGCCATCGTGGCATAGAAGTTGATCCTAAGAAGAAAAAATAAATCCTTGGCATGTCACATCCACAAAATTTGAAAGAATTAAGAGGAATTTAGGGACACTTGTCCTATATTTGATGCTTTATTGCCAATTTGGAAGGCTAGTGTTCACCCTTCACCAGATTAATGAAGAATAGAGTCACCAATCAATGGACCTAAGACTGCCACGAGGAATTTGATACCCTCAAGAAATATCTCTTGAGTCCACTAGTATTAATTCCACATGTTGAAGGAAAGATACTTATTATTTATGTGACAAATTTATAAGGATCAATGGGTGCCTTAATTGCCCAAAATAATGATGCTGTGAATGAAAATAGCCTTTACTATCGCAATCAAACTATTCTTGACACAGATACTTGATATTCAAGTATCAAGAAGTGATTGTTGGAATTAATATTTTCATTACAGAAATTGAGTCACTAGCTGCAACATCACGAGGTCATCTTGGTATCTCACAATAACCCGCTCAAATTTCTCCATAGTCTTACTATTCTTACAGGATGTTTGGAATGGTGGATAGTTTTTTTCCATAGTTTGATGTCCAGTTTGTGCATTATAAGGAAATAAAAGACCAAGCCTTAGCATACATCCTTGTCGAGCATCTATCTATATAAGATTCCTCTTTGAATAATAAACTTTCTGATAAATAGGTCTTATCTATTCAAGATAATCCCCAAACATGGGAAATATACTTTGATGGTGCTTCTAGAAGTACAATGGGGAAGAGAATGGAAAACCCTAAACATAAAAAATTTGGGTTAGGAATTGTACTTATCTCCCTAGAAAAGGTAGTGTTTACATATTCCTTCCTATTGTTTGAAGGCAGTACAAAAAATGAGGCCGAATATCAAGCTGTCATCGCAGGCCTGGAATTGGTGCTCCAGGTTCATGTGAACCATCTGAAAGTGAAACGTGATTCAGATTTGTTATTAAAAAAAATAAATGTGGATTATTCAATCATAAATGAAGAGTTAATCCATTTTTGTGATTATGTCATAGGGTTAATGGGTGAATTTCCCTCATATCCAACATTTTTTTTGTCCTGAGATCACAAAATGCCTAAGCTGATGCACTGGCTAATGCAGCCACAACCCTGGAAGATCCAAAATGGGATGAGAAAATCATCAATATTTCCCATTATCATGTGGTTTCACCTTTCGTTCAAACTAGAATGGAGGAAATTAATGAAATTAGCCTTATTTTTGAGACGCATGTTCATACTTTTGGATGGATAACACCTATCATGGAATACCTTTAAAATGAAGCACTTCCACCAGATAGAGCTGAAAAGAGTAGATCTGATGATGAGTGGCCAATTTCAATCTTTATGATATTACAAATAACCAGAAGATCCTTTACAAATAGGGCTTTGATGGAATCCACTTTAGATGAATTGACGAAGAAGAAACTATAGATGTCAAGAAAGAAGTGCATACAAGAGCTTATGGTGCTCACTATTCTGGGCATAGGATTTCTAATCAATTTTGAAATCTTGAATACTTATAGCCTTTAATGATGTAGGATTTCACATATTTCACTACGAAATGTCATTCCTACTAAGTTCATGCCAACTTCATTCATCAACCCATAGAGTTACTATATACAGCTAAATACTCTTGGACATTTTACACATGGGGAATGGATATATTAGGACCTTATCCTCCGGATACATCTAAGTAGTTCAAGTATATTATTACTACTACTGACTTCTTCTCCAAATGGGCAGAGGAAATATATCTCAAATAAGTTGGAGACAAAATCATTTTTAGCTTTTTCAAAGCTAACATCATCACCAGATTTAGTGTCCCTCATACTATATTAACAGATAATGGAACCAATTTCTAATCTTTTGAGGTAAATAAGTTATATTTAGAGCAAAATATCAAATCTGACCATTTATCTCACTATCATGCATTGACCAATGGACAGATAGAGGATTTCAATAAAACCCTGTCAAATATACTCTAGAAAATATTGTATAAGGATAAGAAATCTTGTCCTGATAAACTTTTTTAAATCTTTATTGGATTATTGGACTACTACACGTACTGCTACTCAGGTAACTTCATAATCATTAGTGTACAACAGAGAAGAAGTTTTTCCAATTGAAATTCTATTACCTTCACTCCATGTTGAAATCTATGATAAGTTATCTATAGATGAAAAGTATCAGAAATTATTTGATGAGATGGAATTATTAGATGAAAATAGATTGCATACTTTTCATCATTTATAATTCTATCAGAACAGAATAACATAAGGTTTTAACAAGAAAGTTCACCTCTATTCATTTCTTCAAGGAGAATTGGTATTGGTTCTCAGGACTCCAATGATACTCGGAAAGAAGCCTCAAATGCTGGAGCCAAATTGAGAAGGACCATATTCCATATATAATATCTACTCAAATGGAGCTTATTCCATAATCTCAATGGATGGAGAACTTATTACAACTCCAACCAATGTGAGATTCCTAAAGAAGTACTTTTTGTAATTTCACACCATATATGTTCTCATTGCATGAATCAAAAATTCACAGTACAAAGTCTAGTTTCAAGACATTAAACTGCATAAAAACCATTAGAATCCATGCTGCATGATGATAAAATGTGTTGCATCTTTGTCCTTGTCGCATGATGTTAAACTACCTGACATCATTTTTCCTCATTACACAACATTAAACTCTATAGTTAATGTTTACTCTATTTTACATTAAGAGCTTCCATATGCAAGCATCATTAGAAACATTGATACTCCCTAGTGGCACATGAGTTCCATTTATACCTATGTTTGAATCAGATTAGCTTAGGGGTCTCATTTCAAGAACTAGATGTGGCTTGATTCTCACTTTCAATGAGATACGTAGAGACGTTTGGATCTCCAATATTGGGCCCAGCCACAACCACACAAAATTTGATTTCCCTTTCCTTTTCTTATATACTAATCAGATCTATATAGAGTAATCTTTCAAGATATAGGTTTTGATATTCATACCATTTTGTTTTTTAAGTTTAACCATTATTTCTGAATATGATAAAATCCCCCCGTCTCTCACATCAAACTCAATCTGTGTGGGAAATTATTATTTCAAGAACTACATCTGGCATGATTCTCATTTTAAATGGGATACATAGAGACAAATAGATCTCTAATATTGGGCCCAGCCACCACTCTGATAAAAAATCCCCATTTTATTTCCCATGTGTATGAATCAAACCTGCATATGGAATGTTTCAAATAACTATGTGTGGATTGATTCTCATCCATATGAGATACATAGTGACACCTGGGTTCAATCCTTTGGTCCAACTGCAATATTCTTTTTTTACCTTGGAATCACATTATGTCCTCGCTGTAAGACTCTAAACTGCACAACATAATGTCCTTGCTGCATGACATTAAAATGCAAAGCACCCAAAGAACTACGAATGGCTTGATTTTTATCCTATTGAGATACGTAGTGAAAGCTAGGCCTTATCTCATATTCCCAGCCATGGGATAAATTTTTATTTATCTTACACTTATAATTAACAATCTATGTGGGAGTCATCATTTTGGGTTCTCTCTTTAGAGAGTCCACCAAGGAAATAAGAAATTTCCCTATTTTACATATGAGTCAGATCTATGTAAGGGATTCAAAACTCATGGGAAATATTTATTCAAATATTTCCCATATTCATTGAGCATTACTCCCTCTCATATTTCACACTCTTAATATTGAAATTTATTAGATCTTCATAATATTTCCTACGATTTTTGGTGGCATGGTTTTTGATATCTGAGAACTCTTTTTCTTTACTATGTAGTACATGCCCCTAGGTGTCCTTGCATAAGTTGCCTTTATAACAGGACTTTCAGTCAAAAGATGTCACTCTTTGGCTATACAACATATTCCCTTGTTTACCCTACATAATACAACCCCCATAATAGGTTCGTCAAAAAATAGTAACTTTGTTCTTGGTAAAAGCATATTCTGTCCCCATAAAACTTTGATGACAATATACAAGAATCTATATCTTAAAGCAGTCATCCATGAATTTTTCTCCCAATACCTTTCTTTTAATCTAAATGTCTTCAAGACCATGGTTTACACATTTCCCTCTTCATGTGTTCAAAGGAATATGAAATAACCTGGGATCATTTGACCACATATCATCTACTATTTTCATTTTTGGTCCTAGTTGTATGACCTAAAACTACAAACACCATACTTCCTAAGTTTGGGTCAGACATTCGTAGAAATCTTATTCCTATGATTCTTTGGAAATCATTACTGGAAATACTATTTTTGTATTCCGGTACCTTTTTCCATAAACCGAACTCTGTGCTATGGAAAATATGAATCTCCATAAACTTTTTTTAGCTTTTAGTAATAGAATGTCAAACTTCTAAGAGCTCTTTTTCCTGACTATGAAATATGCGCCCCTGTGTGGGTTTTTAAAAGTTTCCTACATAACGGTCTAGTCAGTCAAAAGATTACACTATTTATCTATGTGGCATACTCTCAAGATGACCCTGCATAATACAAACCCCATAAAAGGTTTTTCAAATTATGGTAACTTCGTTATTAGGAAAGGCTTCCTATAATGCATTTTAACCCTTTTCCCATATCATTCTTTAGATCCAGAAATTGTCAAATCACAGTTTACAATTCTTCCCTTCCATACTTGAACATGATAGTATGTTTCCAGACAAATTATCAAGAAATGGAAAAGTCTCAAAGCTTTGTTCAAAGTAAAAAATCCTTGAATTAAAACCACCAAATGTCCTCAATGCATGACTTAAAACTGCACAGTACAATGTCTTCACTACATGACTTAAAAAACTACATAGCATCATATTAGAAAGCCCCCTATCTAAAAATTTTTAACCATTATTCGTACACCAAATTTGTGTAGAAGTGGGTTTTCTATTCATGAGATATGTTGGTATAGATAACTCTTTATTATTAAAATCCATTTCCTTGAAAAAACCTCCCACTATGGCCTTGAGTCACTCAAATCTTATTTTCCCTTGTTTATCAATAATAAAATGTTAAATTCCTGGGATCTCTTTTGACTGACTATGTAGAATGTTCCCCTAGGTGGCCTTGTATAAGTTCCCTAAATAACGGGCCTCTTAGTAAAAAATGCCACTATTTGGTTATGCAACATATGACCCAACTGTCTCTGTATAATGAAACCCTCATAATGGGTTTATTAAATAATAGTAACTTCATTATTAGAAGATACCTCCTTTATGTTTATACAATTTTTAGATTTGGTGACCATAAAAATGATGACTCAAGTTTCCCCTTAGAAGTAATTAAAGAATATTTGAGAAATTCCTAGCCACTGAGCCTTGTTTAGGATCTAATTTCAAAATTTATGGTCAAAGAAATTCGTACTTAAATGCTATCCTTTTTAGACTAACATGAATGACTATAAACTAAAAAAAACAAGAGACGTAGTACTCAACAGATTGGAATCCTGAAAAAGGGCACTCTGGAAAAATTTCGAGTCTCAACTTACTAAATGTACATTTTTGTATGATTTATGTAATATTGAGCAATAAAAAGTCGACAAAATACAAATTTTGTGGGGTTTGTCTATATAACCATAGTAAAAATCAAACTGTTCCCATTAGGTCCATCATCTTAATAAGAAAATTATTAGGACCCCTATAAAGACCCATAATTTCAATGTATTTTTTTAAATAAATGGGAATTTTACGAGTCCGCAAAAATTGACGGCGCATGATTCCGAGGCCCGGAGTTCCCAGAATGAATTTTAGAACTTTATTTCGGGTACGTTTAGTAAACATGCGAGTGAGTTTATATAAATTTTGAACTGATGCTCAGAATTGAAATGTAAGGGCAGCGTTGAACTCGTAGCATCGATATTCTCTTAAGAAGACTTTCACCTCGACAGAAGTAGGTCGAGGGTGAAAGATAATTTTTTGGATTTTTCAAGGAAATAAAAAAATAAAATAAACACACATTTTATTTTATTTATTGTAACCACTCCCTTGTGAATATTATGTTGGTGGGGACCACATAAGTTTTATTCTCCAAATTGAATGCTCGGTCGTGGGGACCACCCGATCCTAACTCCCTTGTGGATATTATGGTGGTGGGGACCACCCATGTAATAAAACCTCTTGAACTCCATAATTAAGTGGGGAGAAACCTCTTGAGCTCCCCACTTAATTATGCCAACCCCCCCCCCCACTTAATTATGCCAACACACCACATTAATTTATCCATTTTTAATTTATGCCAAAAAACACAATATAGGGGATAATCACTTATTTTGGCACCACTTTACATTTGGGTGGAGTTGGGAGAAAGCTTCTGCAATGAAGCATTCTTCCTCTACAAAGAATGCCGACAAGGAACGTCTTCGACTATGATGAATCGACGCACGAGCCTGGGATTGAAGGTGTGTGGCGGGCATGACGAACGTCGACAACTTCACCTTCTTCGTCGCGCCAACGTCATCAATTAAAGAGGTAGGGGTTTTATTTCTATTTGTTTATCACATCCCATATACTCCCCTTCTATTTATTTTGAGGGATGGGAACAATTTTTGCTGGAGGAAAGGTTTTGACATCCATGTTCTTGATGAACCATATGCTACCACCCTAACGCGGAGGGTACATTCCAAACCAACATGGCATGACCCTTCCGCAAATCTTGTGGTGCTCTTCGAAATGGAGGAGGATGACAACCATCCATGGTTGGGCATGAGAACGACGGCCTGCAGCACCGCCGACCGCGATAAGGGAAACGACGCAAAGGCGCCGCCCCGCGGCCATCGCCGCCACCCTGCAACCTCCGCATCGCCCGCGACCACCACCGCCACCAGCGGCCAAGACCGCTACCCTGTGAGGCACCACCCTGTAGCCGAACCACTGCCCCGCGGCCGCACCACCACCCCACAGCTGCCCCGGCACCCCGTGGCCACCCCGCGACTGACTCACCGCCCCACGATCGCCCCGCCGCCCCGCGGCTACCCCGCCGCCCCGCAGCCGCCGCACCACCCCGCTACCCCACGGCCAGAGTGCCGCCCCTCGCGGTCAAACTACCGTTCCTGGCCGAGCCTCCCCGCGCCCATGCGACACCTTGCATGGCGTCACGACCACTCGTAGCCCTCCACTGTCCCTCGCGGCCTGCGGGGCCAGACCCAGCTAGCCGGGCTGAACCTAACGTGCCCGGCCACCCAACGGGTAGGGCCAGATGCGATAGGTCTATAGCGACCCATACTTCACATACATTGTTATTATTTCAAAATTTAAGCATTCTTATTACAACACATAACAAAACCATGATAGGACCGTATAGGTATAGTGTCTTTCGAAAATGGGAAAAATGAACAACTAGTTCATAAATAATCTACATTGTCTCCCATTTATTTCATCATATCTAGAGTGCCTTTTGGCATATCCTACTTAATACCCTTATTACTGACCTGGGAAAAATAAAACATACAAAGGGTGATCTCAAATGTTCAGTAATGGAAAACAAAAAAAATATCAATTATATAATATTCATTAGAACATAAAATTTTGAAAATTTTATCATGCCAAAGAGATCATAATATCATGATAGGGGATAAATCATTGTAGTGAAAGGTAATCCCAATATTCATAACATAAGACATGAAACTTTCAGGAAAACACACATAATCATAGAAAATCATTTCATATTAGTCAATACTCATTTCCAAGACCATCATAGCGGACAAAGTCCATTACTGAACCGATAAGTAAAATTGGATTTAAACAATTGTAGTAGGATATAATTAATACTACATATTGAGTAAAAATGGATGTGGATGATAAATATTCCCCATTAAATTCTGATGTATAAACAAACTCGGATAAAAAAACTGAGGTTGCGATATTTTCCCTTACCTTAGGTCCGATATACTCTGTACATATCCGAACCTCCTGTATAATGATTTAAATAATGTCATTGACTTATTATAGAATCATATACATTTTTATGATATCATATATGGCCATATTCTTATCTTCTTATTAGTAATATTTCATTGCTACTTGTTATTCGGGTGTTCATTGCTTTATGTTCTTATGCGTGTTTTGTCGAATAAATTATTATTCCTCTTTTTAGGTTATAGATAAATCATATAGAGAATGGTATTAGAATAATATATATATCATATTTATTCATTCAATTTGTTTATAGAATCATGGTTTAATGAATACCACTTAGAACGAATCAGATCACCCCGTGGAGACGGTAAGCCGTATATACGCGTGAGCGACGATATTGTTCCCATAATTATTGAATGGTATTTGAGTGGATGATAGAAAAAATCAGAATAATTATCATGTTATAATAATCATATATAGTTATTATTTACTCCATTATATCCATCCAAGTAGTGTGGTGGTGGAAAACAGATTACACCATGGCATGGAGATGGTATTCCGTACGTACGCACGCGTAGTGATTTCGTTTTCTTTAGGATGGATAGAAGGTGAAATAGGGTTGTTTCATATTTATAATAACTTATCAGTATATAAGTGAAACTGATTTTATTATATTATAATTAAATAAATAAATAATATGAAGTAGAAGAATAAATAAATTTGAATGAATCGGTAAAGGATATTACCTCTTCTTTGACGCGCCTCTTCTAAACCTCCTCTTAGGGAACTAATGTTGGTATTTAAAGAAGAACATGACCTCTATAATGTTTCTAGATAAGTAGAGAAGATAAATGGACAGGGTTTTACCGATATTGCAGGATCAAAATGTTGTGAGGAGGAGAGGGAGGAGGTGCCCTTTTATAAGAGAGGAGAGGGGCAATTTTGGAAACCTCCAAAATAATAATTTATAATAAAATCAAAACCCACTTAAAAACCTCATAAAATGACTCCAATACAAATATTAGATGAGATAGGGTTGTAATATCATCAACCAAGGAAATTTAGAAATGTTGGGAATTTATTTTAAACCATATCAACTTGATTTATCCTTATTTATTCTCCTTAATTTTATTTGTGGTAATAATATTCTAAATTTTAAATTGTTATAAATAATTTCTTATGTGCTATGAATTGTCCATAATTGGATACTTTATAAAATTTTAGACCATATTAAATTAACTTTAAATTTTTTAAATATTTTTGTGATTTTTAAACAATTTTATAATATGTTATTTTTATAAAATAACAATAGTGTCAATTTTGACACTATTCATTTATTTAAATTTAAATAAAATCCACACAGAGGATATATTAAAAAAAATTTAATAGATTCCTAAAATGTCATATTCATCTAGAAGATTTGTGGAGAACATTAATTAGTTCATATAATATTTATTTTCAAATTTTTAACACCATTTATTTTATATTTCAATCAATAAAATAATTTCTACATCACTATTGTGTCACCATTAATGATACTTATTTAATCCCTAAAAATTATAAATAAATTATAATTATGTAAATAATTTTATTATTATTTTGGATACTATTTATATTCTATTTTTTATGAGGTTTATCACTAAATTAAAATTATTAAACTTATAAGATATAAGAGAGTGATATGTTGTCACTTTCATTGGTTTTATTAATAATTATATCATTTTCATGGTCGAAAGTCCATGAAATGAATCTATTAAGACCCTTAAGTGATATGGATCGACTTTTATTCATCAAATAGAATTTTGGAAGGTGTTAGGGTAATTTTATAATCTTAGTTTTACCCTTAATTACCCGATTTACCTTTAACTGTAGTAAATAAAAAATTACCGTAGTTACTATTCATAATATCAAAACAAATAAAAGTAACCTATTAAGATAATTTGGACCCACTGAATCAAAATATGAAATCCATTTTTAAAAATTCAAAACATATAAGTTGTAGTAATTAATTTAAAATTAACCCCATTGTTAAAAAAAACGGGTATTTTAAAAGTTAAAACATTGTCAAAGATTGAAAAGTTTTTACCTATGAATTCAATGTAAAATTAATGGTAATGACATAAATTATATTAAATGGTAAAAATATATTCTATTTATACTTTAAAACCATTAAATTTTATCATTTAACTATATAAATTATCTTAATGAAAAAAGTTGTTTTTAAGAAAAATTTAGCGTATTTTTACTATTCATCAAAATATGAAAGTTATCAGAAAAGTGCCAAAAAAATATCCAATGTAAATTTTTATATCATGATTCAAAATAAGAAGTTTATTTTGTAAAATTGACCATATAAAATTGTCAAAAATTATATTTAAAATGGGTGCGCCATCAAAAGGCGGAAAAACTACATTTTTGGAAAAATACTTCTTTTATTGAAAAATTGATTTTTTTCATATATCATTATAGAAAATGTGTAAGATGAATTATAATGTTATAAATTCAAAATTAGGTTAATAATATTCATAATTTCTAGTTCATTATAATAATATATCATTGTTTAGTAAAACTCGGTATTGCGTATAACGCAAGCTATCGAGAAAGGTTGCTCTTGCGTTTAACACAATCCAAGCCAGTGTTGTGTGTAGTGAAAGACTCCTTTGGTGTTGCTTATAACATAAGACATAATAAAAAATATATATATTTTTTTCTGATAAAATCTCAGGGTGTTTGATTCTACCCCCCTTAAAATGAATTTCTCCCTCTAAATTCTTCACTTCGTAACAAACAGATGAGGATACCTCTCCCTCATCATATCCACAAGTTCCCATGTAGTTTATTCTAATTGATGGTTCCTCCATAAAACTTTAACCAAGAGATTGGTCTAGTTCTGTAGAACTTTTTCGCTACGATCCAAAATCTCTATCAGCTGTTCTTCATAAGAAAGATCTTGCTCCAGCGGTATAACTTCCGAGCTTAGTACATGTGAATGATTAGGTATGTACTTTCTCAGGAGAGATACATGGAACACATCATGAAATTGAGAGAGATTTGGTGGAAGTGTCAATCGGTAAGCTACCTTCCCAACACGATCCAGTATTTCGAAAGGACCGATATATCTAGGGCTCAACTTCCCTTCTTTCCAAATCTCATAACCCTCTTCCAGGGAGATATTCGTAAGAACACTTTATCACCCACTTCAAACTCTAGGTCTTTTCTTCGGTTGTCGGCATAACTTTTCTGTCGACTCTGAGCTGCTCTTATGTGTTGTTGAATAGATCTAACCTTTTCTGCCATTTCATCAACGAGATCAGGTCCTAACAGCTTTCTTTCCCCAACTTCATCCCAGCAAGTTGGAGTCCTGCATTTCTTTCCATAGAGAGCTTCATAAGGAGCCATCTGAATACTGGAGTGAAAGCTATTATTATAAGAAAATCCCACCAAAGGTAGGTGTTGATCCCAACCTCCTTTGAAATCCATAGAGCAAGCTCTCCACATGTCTCCCATAGTTTTAATTGTCCTCTCAGACTGACCGTCTGTCTGAGGATGATAGGCAGTACTGAAACTCAACTCTGTATCTAGAGCATGATGAAGACATCGCCAAAACTTTGAGGTAAACCTCGGATCCCGATCAGATATAATGGAAAGTGGTACTCCAGGAAATATTACCACTTCCTTTACATATATCTTGGTAATCTCATCAAGAGAGAAATATTCTCTAATAGAACTGAAGTTTGCCGACTTCATAAGATGACCAAATATAACCCAGATAGCATTATTGATTTTGGATGTTTTGGGTTGTCTAATGACAAAGTCCATAGTGATGTTTTCCCATTTCCACTCTGGTATGGGTAATGGTTGTAACATCCCTTTAGACTTATGTCTCTCAGCTTTAACTTGCTGAAAAACCAAGCATCAAGAGAAATATTCAGCGATATATCTTTTCATGCCATCCCACCAAAAGTACTCTTTCAGGTCCCTGTACGTCTTTGTACTTCCAGGATTAATAGAGAATGAAGAACTATGAGACTCATCTAGAAGATACTTCTTTAATTCTTTTATGGTAGGAATACAAACACGGTTTCTAAACCTTATTATCCAATCACAATCAAGGTTGAATTGAGGAACATGTCTCACCTTCTTTTGTAACTCTACATCTTCTTTCTATGCCTCTTTAATCTTCACATGTATAGATAGTTGAACATTCATTTGATAAAGATAATATTTTACCCCTTCCATTATGATTCCAAGATCCATCCTTTGTAAATCCATAAGTATTGGATCTTTTGTGATCCTCATCATGGATAAGCTAGCATGGTCTTGTCGACTTAATGCATCTGCCACCTTGTTTGCTTTCCCCAGGTGGTAATGAATAGAGAAGTCATAATCTTTAATCAGCTCCAACCATCTTCTTTGGCACATATTCATATACTTTTGTGTGAAATTATACTTTAAAATTTTATGATCAGTATATTTATCACACCTTTCACCATAAATATAATGCCTCCAAATATTTAATTCAAATATTGCCGTAGCTAACCCCAAATCATGAGTTGGGTAATTTTGCTCATGGATTTTCAACTGTCGAGAGGCATAAGCTATCACCATATCATTTTTCATGAGAACACACCCCAAACCCTTCTTGGATGCATCACTATAGATCACAAACCTTTCTCTACAGCAAGGTAGTGTGAGCATAGGTGCACTTGATAACCTTCATTTCAGCTCTTTGAAATTCTCTTCATATTCCTCTATCCAAAAAAACTTAACTAATTTCTGAGTCAATTTGGTGAGTGTGTTAGATAATCCTGAAAAATATTTCACAAAACGCCGATAATACCTAGCTAAACCAAGAAAACTTAAGAATTCAGTTACTGTTTTTGGTCTCGACCATCTTTCAATAACCTCCATTTTTGCTGGATCCATAGATATCCCCTCTTTTGAGACTATGTGACCCAAAAATGAAACTTTTTGAAGCCAAAATTCACACTTAGTATATTTGTAATAAAGCTTCTCCTTTCATGGGGTCTTCAATACAATTCTCAAGTGATCTTCATGTTCTTCCTTGCTCTTTGAATAGACAAGAATATCATCTATAAAGACTACCACGAACTGATCAAGATAGTCTCTAAAGACTCTATTCATTAAATCCATGAAGACAGCAGGGGCATTAGTAAGACCAAATGACATCCCTATAAACTCATAGTGTGTATACCTTGTACGGAAAGCAATCTTTGGTATATCCTCCTTTTCAACCCTTAATTGATGATACCCTGAATGAAGATCAATCTTGGAAAAGTACTGAGCTCTGTTTAGTTGGTCAAATAAGTCATCAATGCATGGGAAATGATATTTTTTCTTGATAGTGATCTTGTTAAGTTCTCGATAATCAATGTAGGGTCTCATTGGTCCATCTTTCTTCTTAACAAACCGAACAGGTGCTCCCCAACGTGATGCCCTAGGGTGTATGAATCCCTTATCAAGATTATCTTGGAGTTTCTTCTTCAATTCCTACAACTCAATTGGGGCCATTCTATAAGGTTTCTTTGAAATGGGCATACATATGGTATGAGTTCTATTGAAAACTCAACTTCATGATTTGGTGGAAGACCTGACAATTCCTATGGATAACTGTCATCAAACTTATGTACAATGAGAATATTTTAAAGACCTGTAAAATTCAAGGGAAATTTTTTCTTAAATTTCTTTGGAATTTTACAAGAACTCGGTTTCTGACGGCACCTGATTCCGAGGCCTGGAGTGCCCGGAATCAATTTCCGAAGTTTGGCTCGGGTACGTTCAGTGAACGAACGAGCGAGAATTTCTAACTTTTTAACCGGTGCCCGGAATCGAATTCCGAGGGCACCGATGAACTCGCAGCGCCGATATTCGCTTAAGGAGACCTTTTCCGAGGTTGCGTTTTATGCGGGTTGGGAGTTAGTTTTTGGGAATTTAAAATGAAGTTAAATAAAATGTGGAAACACATTTTATTTTTACCCAAGTTGGTTATAACCTCCCAAAGGGAGTTAGGGGTGGGACCCACATCCACTTAACCTCCTTTGAGAGGATTAAGTGTGGTGGGCCCCACACGAACCCTAATCACTTCATCTTCCTTTTAAACTCCCTATAACTCCTCTTTAATTAATATTGACAACTTAGGTTATTAATTGAGATGAGTTGTTTTAAATTTCAAACTTTTGAAATTCAAGTGTTTAGTTGTGTTAATAAAATAAGCCTTAAGTTAATTTTATTTTGGTTGGTCTCCTTTGCCTTCTTGAGATGTTTTGAAAAGTTCTCTCCATCTTCTTCAACCTAGACGAAGAACACGAAGAACACTTAAGCTCTGACGAAGAACGCCACTTCTCTCTTCTTCGTAGCCGGTGTGTTTCCGAAGATCGACGACGCCACTTCTTCGATCTTCTTCCCGTGTCAACGAAAGGAGACGCCGTTTCCTCCCCAGATTATCTCCGTCAGCTTACGAAGTTTCTCCACTGACGTATCTCTTCGGACGCACCTCGACGTCAACAGAAACGACGTTCGGTTTCCGCGAAGCCCGACCTCCGCGGCGCTTGTCTTCCACGGCTTGTTGACGTGCTCCGCACTTGAAACTGGCGTAGGGGTTTATTTTATTCCTTGTTCATGATTTATACCCGTGAATATTTCTTCGTGGAATTTGTCCAATTGTTAGCAAATAACGCGAGGGGGGCCGGAATGCATGAACACGGCCGACCCTCCTCCTTTTTATGTTGATTCTGTTGTGGACTGAATCGGGTGTGGCGCGGTGCTGTCGCACCACGCAAGATCATACGGCAAGAAACGTGCGGCGCCGTCGCGCCGTGTTGTAAATTAATGCAAGGACGCGACTCCGTCGCGCCGCGTCGAAGAAAGTCGACGGCACCGCGGCCGAAGCGGGGCCACGGCGGAGGGGCGCAGTGCCGTCTCACCGCGCCGGACAACAAAGGCCGTGGCCGGTTCCGGGCCGCGGCGGAACGAAAAGACCGGCAGCCAGCCGGGCCGCCGGTGTCGGAAGCCGGAAGGGGGACAGGCCTTGCCGGTCCCGTTAAGGAAGAACCGGCCGGCCAGGTCGGGCCGGCCGGAAGGGAGGAGAACCGGGGGATTTTAATTCCCCCGGGCAGCAAGTGAAACGGCCCCCATAATGAGGGGGGCCAGTTTCACAAAGGGGGGGGGGGGGCAGGCGGCCCCCCGTCTTCCAGCAGCTTAGCCTTCGGCCGAGCTGGCAGCGCGCGGCGCGCTGTGCCGGACCGGTGCCTGGCCGGTCCGCCAGGCCGGGCCGGGCCCGGCCGTGCCGGGTCGACTTTGTCCGGGGCGGGTCAACCCGGTTCGGGCCAACCGGGGGGTCTCGGGCCGGGACGGCCCGGGCCCGAAACCCCCGTTACGGAACAATTTTGATTCAAATGCCCATAACATGGGCTATGGACCTCCAAACGACGCGCCATAAGCGGCGATGAGATCCTTGGATCGAGACGGTCATTTCGGTATATCTCACTCAAGGTTTCGGAATACTTTGAGTTCGGCCGGGTTGGTTCGTACACGAAACCAACCGGGCCCTCGGAGCGGAAACACTCATATCTTGAGCTACGGACGTCCGATTGACGTGCCATCAGCTTTGTTGAGTTCCTCTTAGTGAGACGGATCTTTTGGCACTCTCCGCCCGAGGTTTGGACGCAGGTGGAGTACGGTCGGGTTGGTTTTTCCTTAAAAAATAACTGGGCCCCTGGGACGAAAAAGCCAATAACTCTCAGACTGGGCGTCCGATCGACGCGCCGTCTGTTGCGTTGAGTTCCTGTTGACGATACGGAACTTTTGGATACATCAACTCTGGACTTTGTGACAGTTGATGTATCAGCCTCTTGGCTCGTGGAGCGGACCCTCCCGAACGAGCTTGCTGTGTGCGGGAACCCTAGTGCTGGCTGCGACTGCTACTGTGACTGCGACGACGACTGTGCAGAGATCCTCAGTGGATTCGACGACGACAACTACAGCACTCAGCGATCCTGTGTGGATCAGTGCTATCGATCCTGTGTGGGTCCGATCCTATGTGGATCTGCGCTCAACGGTCCTGTGTGAACCGACGCCTACAGATCCTGTGTGGGTCTTTGCGGGGGTTAGTACCTTTTCATCCTTCGTGGGTCTGACGACTTAGATGGATTAGTGATCATCTCTATCGTCTTTCGAAGAAGTATACCTGTGTGAGCTGAATCCTGTTGCTTTCCTGTGTGGATTGTGTTGTGCTATCCTGTGTGGATTTCGTTATACTTTTCTGTGTGGACTGAGTTGTACTTGGGCTCGGAGGTTAGAGCGTATTGGAATTGATGACTTAGGTATATGTATGGGCATATACCTAAGCAGTGTCGGTTATTACTTCGTGATTGTATCTTTCCTTGTGGTTTATCCTTTGTGGATTTTGGGAGACCATCAGGGGTCTCGGGGTCCCTACTGAGTATCTTATACTCACCCCTGCACGGGCTATGCCCGCACTACGTTGTGTTGGTTGCAGACGACGGACAACGTTGATCGTGGTTGAGGCTTGCAGAGCAGGATGGTACATAGAGGTGGACCACTGGGCGGGACGTGCTCGGAGCAGACGGCGGGACCCGAGGAGCAGTGGAGCTATCTGTACCCACCCTTCAGGTGGGATTTCCAGTGGATAGCTCGGTGTAGTGGCTTTTACTTTACAGTTGTTGTTTTCCCTTTTGAGTTGTACTTTACTTTCTGTTTGGCTTTGTATATTGGCCCATTTACTTTTCCGCACTTTCAGTTGTACTCTGTTCTTACTTAGTGTTTACTTTTCCGCTTTCTTACTCTGTGGTGCTTGTTTACTTTACAAAGGGAATGCCTTCCCCTTTTTTTTTACCAGGATTTACGCCTTGGTGCTAGTCGCCAGCCCCTGGCATATGGAAGGCGGGCTTGGGGTAGTCATGGCACGGGCCCCGAGGGCGGGTCGTGACAAATTGGTATCAGAGGAGTTCGGTTCTACCGCGAACTCTGATCTTTTCTATGTGAAGCAATAATTTTTAGCGTATTGAGTGTGGTTATCAGTCCAAGGAGTCCAGTGTTGGTGTGGCGGCCGACATATCCGTACACCAGGACCCTGACTTCTGATTTCTGAGTTAATGCACGAAAACATTGATTGCGTGTGTGTTTCAATGTTTTCTTTGTGATTACTTTATATCAGCTCACCAGGTATACTCTTCTGACCGTGGAACACCTATTTCCTTTTCAGGATGGTCCCACGATGGCAGCCAGCTTGGGTTCCGAGAGTCGAGCGTGACGACAGCCCACCGAGCGACGAGGCCTCGGTGTAGGCCCCTTTGTCAGCAGTGGCGCCGGTGGTAGCACTACCCGCCGAGCCACCGATACTTCCAGCAATAGTCGCTGACGATGCACGTCGCCTCAGCGCACTGCATGAGTTTCAGCGCCAGTGACCGCCCAGGTTTCGTGGGGAGACAGACCCCCAGGCAGCCGAGGACTGGCTGGAGGCAGTGGTACGAGTTTTTAGGCTAGTGAGGACACCTGCAGACCTCATGGTGATCCTCGCTGCGAGCCTACTGCACGCAACAGCAGGACGATGGTGGATCTTTATGCTCCAGGTGCACGATGAGACATCTCTTCTATGGACGGATTTTGAGAGCCTCTTCCGCTCGGAGTTCGTCCCATCCACCCTTCGTGCGGTGTGCATCCAGGAGCTTCTTCAGCTGCGGCAGGGCAGCATGAAGGTCGCTCAGTACTCGGTGAGATTTACTGACCTCTCGCGATACTCGACCGACATGGTACGAGACCCATTCTTCTGGGCCCAAACCTTCGAGCAGGGATTGAGACACGAGATCAGGGCATCACTGATCTCCCTCAGCATTCCGACTCAGACAGGAGTACTGGAGCAGACCCTTTTGATCGAGAGCTTCCTTACTGAGTCTACACCAGCGCCGAGACCCACCGCAGGGCGGCACGTAGCAGAGTATTCTACAGCATGCAGTCGACGGATGACTCAGGGGTCCAGGCAGACCAGACCTTCAGGAAGACGACCTCAGGACACTGGCTCAGCAGTGCGGGGCACACAGTGCGGAGCCAGTCTTTCGAGAGGCAAACAGTGCTACTCGTGCGGCGGGCAGGGCCACATGGCTCGTGATTGCCTGACCCGCCATGCCGAGGAGCAGCAGACAGTTGAGGGACCACCAAGGAAGAGGCAGAGGGTCGACCGTGGCGGTCCGCAGGGAGGAGGCGGACGAGACAGAGGAGCTGGCCGAGCAGCAGGTGGTGGGAGTCTCTTTGAGACTCTACCACCACCACCACCAGTAGGTCCACCCCGACCACAGGGAGCTGGCGGGAAGAGACAGGCACAGCTCCGGGCAGCAGAGGCCTACGACCACGGTGCTCCCGAGATGGTTCGAGGTACTATTTGTGTCTATTACACCCTTGCTGCAGTACTTATAGACACAGTAGAGAGTCACTCTTTCATAGACGCTGCCCTTGTTCGGAGCTCGGAGATTCCGACAGAGCTGTTGGCTCGATCCTTATGGCTAGAGACTCCTACGGGACCAGAATCGACGATTACGCACTGGTGCCTGCAGTGTGAGCTTACTCTAGGATGCGAGAGCTTTGGCTGGGATCTTCTTGTAGCAGCGTCGAGGCCTTACGACGTCATCTTGGGCATGGATTGGTTATCTATGGTCTATGCACAAATAGACTGTTTTAGGCATAAGGTGCGATGTGTACGCACCGACGGGAGCAGGTTCACCTTCACCGGTTAGAAGGGAGCCTTTGCAGCACAGGATGGACTTCCGCGGAGGAGAGGACAACCCATCACTCATCAGATGGATAGCCTCATCCTAGGAGCAGTTGACGTGCAGAGTCCTGGTTTTCCTGCAGTGGTGGATTAGTTTGCGGACGTTTTTCCCGACGATGTTCCAAGGCTACCTCCTCGTAGAGAGGTAGACTTTTATATTGAACTGTACCCTGGGACAGCCCCGATATTGACTCCAGCATATCGGATGGCCCACACCGAGCTTCGATAGCTACAGGTACTGTTGGAGGACTTGCAGGGCAAGGGGTTCATTCGACCCAGTGTTTCACCCTGGGCTTCCCCGATATTGTTCGCCAAGAAGGTGGACGGGAGCTTGCAACTTTGTGTTGACTATCGTCACCTGAACCAGGTGACAGTGAGGAACAAGTATCCTCTTCCAAGGATTGATGACCTCTTTGATCAGCTCAAGGGAGCACGGTGGTTCTCGAAGATAGACCTCAGGTTAGGCTATCATCAGCTCAGAGTTAGAGACGAGGACATGCAGAAGATGACCTTCAGATGTTGGTATGGACACTATGAGTTCTTGGTTATGCCTTTCGGCATAACCAATGCTCCAGCAGTGTTCATGGCCCTCATGAACATGATCTTTCAGCCATACCTCGATCGATTTGTCATGGTATTCATCGACGACATTTTGATATACTCGACGACTGAGGAGGAGCACGCCTACCAATTACAGGTTATACTAGACACACTCCGAGAGCACCAGATTTATGGTAAGCTCTCGAAGTGCCAGTTCTGGATACGTGAGGTCCACTTCTTGGGACACTTCATCTCTGCGGCGGGAGTTGCAGTGGATCCTACGAAGATCGAGGCTGTGTTAGCTTGGGAGCCACCCAGGAGCGTGACGGAGGTTCGTAGTTTCTTGGGACTAGCTGGATACTACCGGAGATTCGTGCCAGACTTCTCTAGAGTTGAGACACCACTCTCAGCTTTGACGAAGAAGGGGAAACCCTTCGTGTGGTCATACAGGTGTCAGCAAAGCTTCCAGGAGCTCAGAAAGTGGTTGACCAGCGCACCTATCTTGAGGTTTCCTGAGGAGGGAGTAGGGTACGTAGTCTACTGCGATGCATCAGGGACCGGACTCGGATGTGTTCTGATGTAGGAGCGGGCAGTGATCGCCTATGGATCATGACAGTTGAGGCCACATGAGCAAAACTACTCTACCCATGACCTGGAGTTAGCAGCAGTGGTCTTCGCTCTGAAGACATGGCGACACTACCTGATGGGCGAGCGCTTTATAGTCTCTTCTGATCATCAGAGTCTCAGGTATATCTTCTCGCAGAAGGACCTGAACCTGAGACAGCGACGATGGCTCAAGTTCCTCCAGGACTATGACTTTGAGATAGTCTATACTCCGGGAAAGGGGAACGTAGTAGCCGATGCCCTTAGCAGGAGGACGGGCATTCAGCTGCTTGAGGAGGCGACGTAGCAGCTAGCCTCTTTGCAGAAATCCTTCATGGATAGAGATGGAGAAGCCTTCCTTCAGTCTCTCACAGTCACGCCTCCACTCCTACAGCGGGTCAGAGAGGCACAACGTGAGGATGCTGACTGTGAGACACGACATGCACAGATATCCTCGGGACATGCACTTGATGGTTTCTCCCTTGGAGCAGAGCACGACATCCTTTTCAGAGGACGTACCATGGTACTAGTCGCTTTGTGAGAGGAGGTGCTGAGAGAGTTTCACACTTCTCCTTTGGCGGTACATCCTGGAGTGGCGAAGATGTACCAGGATCTCAGACGACAGTACTAGTGGCCAGGCATGAAGAAGGCTGTAGCAGAGTTCGTTTCTCGATGCCTCACCTGCCAGCAGGTGAAGACAGAGCATCAGGTACTAGCAGGCTTGGTACAACCCTTGGAGGTCCCGAAGTGGAAGTGGGACGGGATATCTATGGACTTCGTGACTGGACTTCCACGCACTTCCAGAGGTCACGACTCCATTCGGGTGATTTTTGACCGACTCACCAAGTCGGCACACTTATTACCCATCAGAGAGCAGGGCTCAGTGGAGAGCTTGGGACGTCTCTACGTTCAGGAGATTGTGCGGCTCCACGGTGTGCCATCATCTATCGTCTCCGATCGAGATGCTCACTTTACTTCCCGGATTTGGAAGGGGTTACAGGAGGCGTTCGGAACGCAACTACGTTTGAGCACAGCCTTTCACCCTCAGACGGATGGTCAGACGGAGAGGACCATTCATACTATCGAGGACATGCTCCGCGCATGTGTCCTCGAATTTGGTCGTAGCTGGGAGGACCACCTACCCTTGGTGGAGTTTGCGTACAACAACAGCTACCACTCCACCATCGGGATGACACCATACGAGGCGTTGTACGACCGACCTTGTAGATCTCCTTTATGCTGGACAGACCCTAGGGAGTCAGCACTTGTTGGACCAGAGATGGTCCAGGCCACGACAGAGAAGGTCCAGGTCATCCAGTAGCGGATGAGGACAACTCAGAGCCGGAAGAAGTCATACGCTGACAAGAGGCGGAGGCCACTAGAGTTTGAGGATGGCGACCACGTCTTCTTGCGGGTCTCACCTCGACGTGGTATACGGAGATTTGGCCAAGGCGGAAAGTTATCTACGCGCTTCATCGGACCCTTCTAGGTCCTCAGTAGGATTGGCGAGGTGGCTTATCGCCTGGCTCTACCACCTCAGTTGCACCGGGTGCACGACGTCTTCCACGTATCTCTGCTAAGGAGATACGTGCACGACCGGATGCACATCATTGATCATGGGGAGCTAGACGTGGATGATGGGGAGACTTTTGAAGAGGTCCCGGTGGAGATAGAGGATCGACATGAGCGAGTCCTATGTGGGAGATCGATTCCTCTTGTGCGCATCAGATGGAAGCACGGGAATCTCCAGGAGAGCACTTGGGAGCGGGAGGCTCAGATGTGTGCTCAGTACCCTCATTTGTTTACCTAGTTTTGATGTATCTTTACGGGGACGTAAAGCCCTGAGGTGGGAGTAATGTAAAGACCCGTAAAATTCAAGGTAAATTTTTTCTTAATTTTCTTTGGAATTTTACAAGAACACCATTTCTGACGGCACCTGATTCCGAGGCCCGGAGTGCCCGAAATCAATTTCCGAAGTTTGGCTCGGGTACGTTCAGTGAACAAACGAGCGTGAATTTCTAACTTTTGAACCGGTGCCCATAATCAAATTCTGAGGGCACAGATGAACTCGCAGCGCCGATATTTGCTTAAGGAGACCTTTTCTGAGGTTGTGTTTTATGTGGGTTGGGAGTTAGTTTTTGGGAATTTAAAATGAAGTTAAATAAAATGTGGAAACACATTTTATTTTTACCCAAGTTGGTTATAACCTCCCAAAGGGAGTTAGGGGTGGGACCCACATCTACTTAACCTACCTTGAGAGGATTAAGTGTGGTGGGCCCCACATGAACCCTAAACACTTCATCTTCCTTTTAAACTCCCCATAACTCCTCTTTAATTAATTTTGAAAACTTAGGTTATTAATTGAGTTGAGTTGTTTTAAATTTCAAACTTTTGAAATTCAAGTGTTTAGTTGTGTTAACAAAATAAGCCTTAAGCTTATTTTATTTTGGTTGGTCTCCTTTGCCTTCTTGAGAGGTTTTGAAAAGTTCTATTCATATTCTTCAACCTTGATGAAGAACACGAAGAAATATTAAGCTCCGACGAAGAACGCCGCTTCTCTCTTCTTCGTAGCCGGTGTGTTTCTGAAGATCGACGGCGCCACTTCGTCGATCTTCTTCCCGTGTCAACGAAAGGAGATTCTGTTTCCTCCCCGGATTATCTCCGTCATCTTACGAAGTTTCTCCAAGGACGTACCTCTTCGGACGCACCTCGACGTCAACGAAAACGACGTTCGGTTTCCGCGAAGCCCGACCTCTACGACACTTGTCTTCTGTGGGTTGTTGACGTGCTCCGCACTTGAAACCAGCGTAGGGGTTTATTTTATTCCTTGTTCATGATTTATACTCGTGATTATTTCTCCGTGGAATTTATCCAATTGTTAGAAAATAACGCGAGGGGGGCCAGACCGCACGAACACGGCCGACCCTCCTCCTTTTTATGTTGACTCTATTGCGGACTGAATCGGGTGTGGCGTGGTGCCGTCGCACCGTGCAGGATCATACGGCAAGAAACGCGTGGCGCCGTCACGCCGCATCGTAAATTAATGCAAGGACGCGACGCCGTCGCGCCGCGTCGAAGAAAGTCGAAGGTGCCGCGGCCGAAGAGGGGTTGCGGCGGAGGGGCGCGGTGCCATCGCACCGCGCCGGACAACGAAGGCCGCGGCCGGTTCCGGGCCGCGGCGGAACAAAAAGACAGGCGGCCAACCGGGCCGCTGGTGTCGGAAGCCGGAAGGGGGACTGGCCTTGCCGGTCCCGTTAAGGAAGAACCGGCTGGCCAGGTTGGGCCGGACGGAAGGGAGGCAAACCGGGGGATATTAATTCCCCTGGGCAGCAAGTGAAACAGCCCCCATAATGAGGGGGGCTGGTTTCAAAAAGGGAGGGCAGGCGGCCCCCCGTTTTCCAGCAGCTCGGCCTTCGGCCGAGCTGGCAGCGCGCGGCGCGCTGCGCCGGACCGGCGCCTGGCCGGTCCGCCAGGCCAGGCCGGGCCGTTCCGGGCCGGTTCGACCCTGTCCGGGGTGGGTCAACCCGGTTCGGGCCAACCGGGGGGTCTCGGGCCGGGACGGCCCGGGCCCGAAACCCCCGTTACCGAACAGTTTGGATTCAAATGCCCATAACTCGGGCTACGGACCTCCAAATGACGCACCGTCAGTGGAGATGTGATCTTTGGATTGAGACGGTCATTTTGGTATATTTCCCTCAAGGTTTCGGAATACTTTTAGTTCGGCCATGTTAGTTCGTACATGAAACCAACTGGGCCCTCAGAGCAGAAACCCTCATATCTTGAGCTACGGACGTCCGATTGACGTGCCGTCAGCTTTGTTGAGTTCCTCTTAGTGAGACAGATCTTTTGGAACTCTCCGCCCGAGGTTTGGACGTAGGTGGAGTACGGTTGGGTTGGTTTTTCCTTAAAAACCAACAGGGCCCCTGGGACGAAAAAGCCAATAACTCTCAGACCAGGCGTCCGATCGACGCGCCGTCTGTTGCGTTGAGTTCCTGTTGATGATACAAAACTTTTGGATACATCAACTCTGGACTTTGTGACCGTTGATGTATCAGCCTCTCGGCTCATGGAGCGGACCCTCCCGGACGAGCTTGCTGTGTGTGGGAACCCTAGAGCTGGCTGCGACTGCTACTGTGGCTGCGACGACGACTGTGCAGAGATCCTTAGTGGATTCGACGATGACGACTACAACACTCAGCGATCCTGTGTGGATCAGTGCTACCGATCCTGTGTGGGTCTGATCCTGTGTGGGTCTTCGCTCAGCGGTCCTGTGTGAACCAGTGCCTACAGATCCTGTGTGGGTCCGATCCTGTGTGGGTCTTTGCGGGGGTTAGTACCTTTTGATCCTTCGTGGGTCCGACGACATAGATGGATCAATGATCATCTCTATCTTCTTTCTAAGAAGTATACCTGTGTGAGCTGAATCCTATTGCGTTCCTGTGTGGATTGTGTTGTGCTATCCTGTGTGGATTTCGTTATACTTTCCTGTGTGGACTGAGTTGTACTTGGGCTCGGAGGTTAGAGCATATTGGAATTGATGACTTAGGTATATGTATGGGCATATACCTAAGCAGTGTCGGTTATTAATTCGTGATTGTATCTTTCCTTGTGCTTTATCCTTTGTGGATTTTGGGAGACCATCATGGGTCTCGGGGTCCCTACTGAGTAGCTTATACTCACCCCTGTATGGGCTATGCCCGCACTACGTTGTGTTGGTTGCAGACGACGGACAGCGTTGATCGTGGTTGAGGCTTGCAGAGCAGGACGATACCTGGAGGTGGACCACTGGGCGGGACGTGCTCGGAGCGGACGGCGGGACCCGAGGAGCAGTGGAACTTTCTGTACCCACCCTTCAGGTGGGATTTCCAGTGGACAGCTCGGTGTAGCGGCTTTTACTTTACAGTTTCTGTTTTCCTTTTCGAGTTTTACTTTACTTTCTGTTTGGGTTTGTATACTGGCCCATTTACTTTTCCGCACTTTCAGTTGTACTCTGTTCTTACTTAGTGTTTACTTTTCCACTTGCTTACTCTGTGGTGCTTGTTTACTTTACAAAGGCAATGCATTCCCCTTTTTTTTACCGGGATTTGCGCCTTGGTGCTAGTCGCCAGCCCCTGGCCTATGGAAGGCGGGCTTGGGGTAGTCACGGCACGGGCCCCGAGGGCGGGTCGTGACAAATATTCTTAATTGTGATTTTCTCTACAACCATTTGAGATAAATAACCTTCATTTATTGGAATCAAGACCCATAACATGGAAGAAATTTCCACTGGAAGGTTATATTCATCCTTGCATCGATAGATGATCACAGATTGATCCGGAATATGAAACGTGACTTCCCTTCTTTGGAAGTTGATATGAGGTCCATATAATGAAAGCCAATCCATGCCAATAATCACATAAATTTCCAATATAGGAAGGATAAAAAGATTTGTAGGAAGCACATTCCCAAAAACTTCAATTGGAGAAGAATTGTAAACTTTTGATGCGACTGTTGTTCCATTAGGAGTTGTCACAGTGAAATCAACAACTAATTATTGGGGTAGTATGTCAGTACCCTTGGAAATTCTTCAGAAATAAAAGAGTGGGTGGATCCAGAATCAAATAAAATATTTTCTACTTTAATGTGGATGGTAATTGTACCTTTCACCACTTTGTTATCATACTCCACATCACCGATAGAAATTTCATGTGACTTTCCTTTGTCTTTGGCCTTAAGAGTTTGTTGACGTCGATCATCATCAGCAACCCTAGGATTAGGGAATTGATTGGAATAATGCCCCATCTCCTTGAACTTGTAACATTGAAGTGTAGGAGGTGGATTCTGTGCAGCCTTTTCTTTATTCACATCACTAGACATCTTTTTCCTATCACTGCGACATTAAATTTCCCGATGGACATATTTTTCACACTTATAGATTTACTTATTACTTTAAGACAATTCCCTATATATTTATTTCCACACTTTGAGAATAAGGGAAAACTCATCTTCTTTTCAGTGTGGACTTTAGATTTTCTTTTGAATTCCATTTTCCTATTCTTATCAAACCCAAATGACAGATGGGTTACTCCAATCTCCATCTCAACCTTGAGAGCACATCAAACAATTTCCTCATAGCTGTTGAAGTCCGTTATAGCTAATTCTCTTTGGAGACTTGGTTTTCAGCCACTAAAGAATCGATCGCTCTTACTCTCAGTTTGGATAATAATATCAGAAGTGTATCTTGCAAGCCTTGTAAAATTTTATTCATAGGTAGCAACATATACATCATCCTTTTGCTTCAGTTCAAGAAACTCTTTCTCTATCTTAGTTTGAAGAATACTAGGGAAGTAATTATTGGAAAATAAGTTCTTGAACTCGTCCCATTCCATGGACTCAATTTCATCCCTTTGACTTATATTCTTGACAAGATTACACCATTGATCAGCTTCACCTTCCAAACGATATACTGCTAAGATGACTTTATCATGTTCAGAACATTGAAGGACTGAAAATATCTTTTTAGTGGTACTGATCCATTGTTCAGCCACTAATGGATCCGAAGAACCACTGAATAAAGGTGGACGCTACCTCATTAAGGATTCAATAGAATGTTTCTCCATCCTTTTCTCGTTTGGAAGTCCAGTATGATTCATAGCTTGAGAAAGTTTTGTGAGCATGCATACAAGATTTTTCATTCCCACTCCCATATCATTTGGTTGATCAGGGGTATAATCATTGCATTGCCCGTCACATTCCACATTAATACAGTTCCTTCGAGTTCCAACCATTGACTAAAACTAAGAAGCATAGTGTAAGAAACACTAGTTACAATAGGAAAACCACATAATCAGGAATAAAATTTCACACTTTAGGTCTTATCATAGGTTATTCATGGCCATTTCTAAAACACTAAGATTTTGTTCTATGCTTAGATATATCATTAGGGTTCTTACTAAGGCTTTCACATCCTAGTTTCCAAAGGTTGACTATAACCTCCCTCTGATACCAACTATAACGACCCATACTTTACATACATTGTTATTACTTCAAAATTGAAGCATTCTTACTACAACACATAAAAAGACCATGATAGTACAGTATAGGTATAATGTCTTTAGAAACTGAGAGACCTAAAAAAATGGTTCATAAATCATCTACATTGTCTCCCATTTATTTCATCATATCTAGAGTCCCTTTTGGCATATCCTACTTAATACCCTTATTCCTGACCCGGGGAAAAGAAAAAATACAAAGGGTGAGCTCAAATTCTCAGTAATGGAAAATCAAGGAAATATCAATCATATCATATACATAAGAACCTAGCATTTGGAAAATCTTATCCTGCAGAAGAGATCATAATATCATGACAGGGGATAAATCTTCATAGTGAAATGTAATCCCAATATTCAAAACATAAGACTTGAAACTTTGTGGAATACACACATAATCATATAAAATCTTCTCATATTAGTCAAGACTCATTTCCAAGACCATCATAGTGGACAAATTCCATTACTGAACAGAGTTCACTCCTCGTTCTAGTCCTGTATCACTGAACGAGATTAACTTGCCGTTCCAGCCATGTATATCTCATGAGATATAATTTTTTACCCAATGCATTGGAGGGAGATATAGGTCCCACCCATCTCATAATGAAACCATTATTATGTGTTCCACAAAACCATAAATCATACATCATAGCATAACCCATGTAATAAAAATGGGATTCTTAAACATCATGCCATCATAACATAATCTGTATAAGATAAAAGGACTTCATTGACATAATTACATCCTAAAATAATCAAATAAATGTAATAACAATGATATAAATAGAACCATATATTATCTTATATGGAAAATAATTTTGATAAAACACTTTTCTTGAGGAAAATATCATTTCTACTTTAAAAACATTTTTCCTTTCTCAATATGTCATACAATTTTAAACTAAAAGAATTTAATTGAAAATAAACTTGAAAACATGTAAAGGAAGCTTCATGGAAATAATATTCTATGGAATCATAAAAATCCATTCACGTCGTATAAGTTAAAAAAACATTCTTCTCTTACTTTTTCCGGAAAAGTCAAAAGGTATCTCGTACTAAAAATGAAAAAAGATTTCTTTCATAACTTTTACTAAAAATTCACCAATAGGTAAAATTGGATTGAAACAATTTTATTAGGACATAAATAATATTACATATTGACTAAACATGGATGTGGATGATAAATATGCCCCAATAAATTCTGAAGTATAAACAATCTCGGATAAAAAATGAGATTGCGAGATTTTCCATTACTTTAGGTCTGATATGCTCTGTACGTATCCAAAACTCTTGTATAATAATTTAAATAATTTCATTTACGTATTCCAGAATCATATATATTTTTATGATATCATATATGGTCACATTCTTATCTTCTTATTAGTAATATTTCATTGTTACTTGTTATTCGGGTGTTCATTGCTTTATGTTCTTATGCGTGTTTTTTAGAATAAATTCTTATTCCACTTTTTAGGTTATAGCTAAATCATTTACAGAATGGTATTAGTATAATATATATCAGATTTATTCATTAAATTCATTTATATAATCATGGTTTAATGAAGATCATGTAGAACAAATCACATCGCACCATGGAGACGGTAAGCCGTACGTACGCACGAGCGACGATATTGTTCCCATAATTATTGAATGGTATTTGAGTGGATGGTAGAAAATATAAGAATAAGTATCATGTTATAATAATCATATATAGTTATTATTTACACCATTATACCCATCCAAGTAAGGTGGTGGTGGAAAACAGATTACACCACGGCGTGGAGATGATATTCCATACGTACGCACACGCAGTGATTTCATTTTCCATAGGATGGATAGAAAGTGAAATGGGGTTGTTTCATATTTATAATAAAATATTAGTATATGAGTGATACTGATGTTATTACTCTATAATGAAACAAATAAATTAGAGTATGTAGAAGAAGAAATAAATTTGAAAGAATCGGTAAAGGACATTACCTCTTCTTTGACGCGCCTCTTCTAAACCTCCTCTTAGGGTGCTAAAGTAGGTCTTTGAAGAAAACCAGGTCCTCTAGTATGTTTATAGGGAAGTTGAGAAGAGAAATGGACAGATTTTGGCCGATTTTGAAGGCTGAAAATGTTGTGAGGAGGAGAGGGAGGAGGTTCCCTTTTATAAGTGAGGAGAGGGGCACTTTTGGAAACCTCTAAAATATTAATTTATAAATAACTCCAAATCCACTTAAAAAATCCAAAAAATGACTCAAATAAAAATATTAGTTGATATAGGGTTGTAATGTTGTCAAACAATAAAATTTGGACATGTTGGAAATTTATTTTAAACCTTATCAACTTGATTTATCCTTATTTATTCTCTTTAATTTTATTTGTGGTAATAATATTCTAAATTTTAAATTGTTATAAATAATTTCTTATGTGTTTTGAATTGTCCATAATTGGATACTTTATGAAATTTTAGACCATATAAATTTTAATTTATAAATTTTAAATATTTTTGTGATTTTTAAACAATTTTATAATATGTTATTTTTATAAAACAACAATAGTGTCAATTTTGACACTATACATTTATTTGAATTTACATAAAATCCACACAGAGAATATATTTGAACCAAAATATTTAATATGTTACTAACATGTCATATTAATTTATTAAATTTTTGGAGAACATTAATTATTTCATATAATATTTATTTTAATATTTTTAAAACCATTTATTTGATATTTCAATCAATAAAATAATTTCTACATCCCTATTGTGTCACCATTAATGATAATTATTTAATCCCTAAAAATTCAAAATAAATTCTCATGATGTAAATAATTTTATTATATTTATGGAGACTATTTATATTCAATGTTTTATGAGGTTTATCACTAAATTAAAATTATTACACTTATAAGATATAAGAGAGTGACATGTTGTCACTTTCTTTGGTTTTAATAATAAATATATCATTTTCTGGGTCAAAAGTCCATGAAATGAATTTATTTGGACCCTTATGTGATATGGGTCGACTTTTATTCATCCAATAGAATTTTGGAAGGTGTTAGGGTAATTGTATAATCTTATTTTTACCCTTAATTACCCGATTTACCTTTAACTGTAGTAAATAAACAATTACCGTAGTTACTATTCATAATATCAAAAAAAAGTATCCTATTAACATAATTTGGACCCAATGAATCCAAATATGGAATCCATTTTTCAAAATTTAAAGCACAAAAGTTGTAGTAATGAATTTACAATTAATCCTGTTGTTAAGAAAACGAGTTTTTTAAAAGTTAAAACATTGTCAAAGATTGAAATGTTTTTACCTATGAATTCAATGTACAATTAATGGTAAGGACATAAATTATATTAAATGTTAAAAATATATTCTATTTATACTTTAAAAAATTAAATTTTATCATTTAACCATATAAATTATCTTGAAGAAAAAAGTTGTTTTTAAGAAAAATTTAGCGTATTTTTACTATTCATCAAAATATGAAAGTTATCAGAAAAGTGTCAAAAAATAATCTGATGTAAATTTTTATTTAATGATTCAAAATAATAAGTTAATTTTTTAAAATTGAACTTGTAAACTTGTCAAAAATTATATTTAAAATGGGTGCGCCATCAAAAGGCAGTAAAACTTCATTTTTTGAAATATACTTCTTTTATCGAAATTTTGTTTTCATATCTCATTTTAGAAAATGTGTAAGATAAATTATAATGTTATAAAATTCAAATTTCGGTTAATACTATTCATGACAGATTGTTCATTATAAAAATATATCATTGTTTAGTAAAACTCAGAATTGCGTACAATGCAAACTATCGAGGGAGGTTGCTCTTATGTGTAACACAAGCCAAGCCAGTGTTGTGTGTAGTGAAAGATTTCTTTGGTGTTGAGTATAACATAAGACATAATAAAAATTTATATTGTTATCATAAAATCTCAAGGTGTTACAAGGTCAGGCCGGGTCGGGCCGGAACCGGGCCCACAACGACCCAATTACATTGTTTTGGCCATAACATTGGCACCAGATGTCCGTTAGACGAACTTTCAGTAGATTTTGGAACCTTGGAGCGAGTCGGTACCTTTTAGTGATATCCCAATGTGTTTTGGATTAATACGGGGAATATTCAGGTTTGATCGAGCACGATTCCGACCGGGCCCCCGGGACTAAAAGACTAATAACTCCCAGAACGGGCGTACAATTGACGCGCCGTCTGTTACGTTGAGACCTCAATGACATGGCGGACCTTCAAGGAACTTTTTCATAGGACTTCATGTAATTTTGTGTATAGACCAGTAGCTTGTGGAGTGGATCCTCCCGGAGATGAGGGAGCGTAGTGCGGGAACCCAATGGCTGGCTGAGACATGACGACTGATGACCGTTTCGACTCGTAGTGACTTGACTGGCCCAGTGGGGAGCGCCTTAGTGATGTGGAAGACCCAAAATGGAGAGTGCCTTGGGGATAAGATAGACCCAGGGTACTCGATAGGAGGATTACCTCCGCATTCCATGAGGGGGAGCGCCTTGGTGACACAACAGACCCACGGTGGGGAGCGCCTTGGTGACGCGACAGACCCTCGGTACTCGACGAGAGGAGTACCACAGCAGTCCAAGGTTAGTGGGAATTGCCTATGTGTGACGCGTTAAACCCACTGTACTCAATAGTGGATGAGTTCTCTAGAAACCAACGTGTTCGACTATGTGACTGGGAATGTCACTTAACACTACCCCTAGAATAAATCCTGTTGTGAGTTTAGTGAGAACCTCTGCGTTTTCCTCATGATTAAGATGGATTACTTGTTAACTTAGGTATATGTATGGGCATATACCTAAGTAATTTTATCCGTTGATTTCAAACTTTGTGTCTTATCCTTGTTGGATTTTGTGAGACCTAGAGAGTCTCAGGGTTGCTACTCAGTATCGTTATACTCACCCCTGCACGGGATACACCCACACCTTGTTGTGTTGGATGCAGATGACAGACAACACTGACTGAGGTTGAGAGTACCAGGACTGGATGGTACCGGAGGTGGACCTTATGATGAGTCATTACATGGAGGAGACGGAAGAATGAGGAGTGCTGAAGAGGCAATCTGTACCTACCCTTCAAGTAGGAACCTCGTACGATGACCTAGTTGATGTTTTTTTCTTCAGTTTCTTGTACTTTACTGTTGGTCTTGTATACTGGCCCCCTTTTACTTTCAGAACTCTTTTGTTATATAGTTTTACTTGGTGTTTCGTATCCAGCTGTGTGTTTTCTTGTGTGTGTGTTTATAGATTATAAAGGCAATGCCTCAACAATTTTATGGAATTACGCCTTTGGTGCTAGTCGCCAGCCCCTGGCCTATGGAAGGCGGGCTTGGGGTAGTCACAACATGGGCCCCGGGGGATGGGTCCTGACAAATTGGTATCAGAGGAGTTGGTTCTACTGAAAAACTATGAGTCGATCTTTTCTGTGAAGTAGTAGTGTTAAGGGTAATGATTGTGGTTTTCTGTTCCGGGAGTCCAGTGTTGGTGTGGCGAACGACGTATCCATACACCAAGAACCTGAATTTTGATTTCCGACTCAGTGCACGAAAACACAGATTGCGTGTGTGTTTTCAAAAGTTTTCCTTGTGATATTTTGAATCATCTCACCAGGTATAACTTTCAGATCACCAGGTATAACTTTTTGACCGTAGCGCACCTGTTTCTTTTCAGGATGCCTCCATGAAGACAGCCAGCTAGAGTTCCGAGAGATGTATGCATAGATATCCCACCAAGCGATGAGACCTTGGTGTAGTTCCCTTTTCCAATAGAGGAACCTATGGAGGCAACAGTGGTACCACTCCCCGTTGGGCCACCAATTCCACCAGCCCCAACAGCAGACGGTGCACGATTCTTGAGTGCGTTGCACGAGTTCCAGCGCCAAAGGCCACCCGGGTTTAGGGGAGAGACGGACCCGCAAGCGGCTGAAGATTGGCTGGAGGCTGTGGTGAGAGTTTTCCGACTGTTTGGGACACCGGTTGATCTCATGGTGATTCTTGCTTCCATCCTTTTACAGGTAGCAACAATAAGATGGTGGAGCTTGATGCTCCAGGTTCAAGATGAGGTGACGATTTTCTGGGCAGACTTCGAGAGCCTGTTTCGTGCAGAGTTTGTCCCAGCGACTCTTTGCACAGTGTGCATACATGATCTTCTTCATCCGCAGTAGGGCAGCATGTATGTGGCTCAGTACTGAGTGAGGTTTACTGACCTCTCACGTTACTCTAGAGATATAGTGTGAGACCATTTTTTCAGGGCCTGGACCTTCGAGCAGGGGCTCCAGTGAGAGATTAGGGCTTTGATGATCTCACTTAGCATCCCGAAACAGGCAGGGGTGTTTGAGAGATCCCTCTTGGTGGAGAGTTTCCTTGGTGAGCAGACACCAATAGTGAGTCCAAATACCTGTCATCACGTAGCTGAGTCTTCTGCAGCTGGCAACAGAAAAACATCTCAGAGGTCCAAGAGGACCAAAACTACAGGTGGACGACCGAATGACTCATGATCAGTTGTGTGGGGAACCTGAGACCGAGATAGTCATACCAGGAGCAGGCAGTGTTACACATGTGGCGGGTAGGGTCAGATGGCTCATGACTGTCCAACCTGTCATACGGATGATCAACAGACGGTCGAAGGACTGCCCAGGAAGAGACAAAGATTCAACCAAGGAGGTTCGCAGGGAGCAAGTGGACGTGAAAGAGAAGCTGGTCGTGTAGCTGGAAGTGGGAGACAATTCGAGATGTTACCGCCAGCACCACCAGGAGGTCCACCCCGATTACAGGGAGTAGGTGGATAAGTGAGATCTTAGCTCCAGGTAGCTGAGGCTTATGATTATGGCACTCTAGAGATGATACGAGGTACGATCTGTGTCTACTCCACCATAGCTGTAGTTCTTATAGACATTGGTGTCAGTCATTATTTTAGTTACACTTCCCTCATATGGAGCTTAGAGATTCCGACAGAGCTGTTGGCTCGATCCTTATGACTAGAGATTCCTACGGGTGTGGATTTGATGATTGCTTGATATTGTTGGCAGTGAGAAGTTACTCTAGGAGGCAATAGATTGGGCTGGGATCTCCTAGTATCACTGTCGAGGCCTTATGACGTCATCTTGGGTATGGAATAGTTATTTACAGTCCATGCTTAGATTGACTGTATTTGGCGCAAGGTGTGGTGTGTCTGCACGGATGGGAGAAAGTTTACCATCACTGGTGAGAAAGGAGCCTTTGCAACACATGATGGACTTACCTGGAGGAGAGTACAGCCGACCACGCATCAGTTGGCTAGCCTTACCCTTAGAGCTATTGATGTGGAGAGTTCGAGCTACCCTGTGGTGGTGGACCAGTACGCCGATGTTTTCCCTGATGATGTTTGAGGGCTATCTCCTTTTAGAGAGGGGGGATTTTACATTGAATTGTACCTTGGGAGGACACCGATATCTACACTAGCATATCGTATGGCTCTTGATGAGATTCGTGAGCTATGGGTACAGTTGGAGAACTTGCAAGGGAAGGGATTCATCTGACCCAGTGTTTCTCCTTGGTCAGCCCCGATTCTATTCGCCAAGAAGGTGGATGGGAGCTTGAGGCTTTGTGTTGACTATTGGTGCCTGAACCAGGTGACCGTGAAAAATAAGTACCCACTCTTGAGTATTGAAGGCCTCTTTGATTAGCTGAAGGGAGAACAGTGGTTCTCGAAGATAGACGTCAAATCAGGCTATCACCAGCTCAGAGTACGAGATGAGGATGTGCATAAGATGACCTTCAGGTGTCGGTATGGACATTAAGAGTTCTTGGTTATGCCATTCGGCATGAACAACACTCCATAATTGTTCATTGGACTCATGAACATGATCTTTCAGCCATACCTTGATCACTTTGTAGTGGTCTTCATCGATGACATTCTGATATACTCAACTACTAAGGAGGAGCATGATTATCATTTTTAGGTAGTACTAGACACACTCTGCGAGAACCAGCTTTATGGTAAGCCCTCTAAGTTCTAGTTTTGGATCCAAGAGGTTCACTTTCTGGGGCATGTCATATCGGAGGCTGGAGTTGCAGTGGATCCAGCGAAGATTGAGGCGGTACTTGCTTAGGATCCATACTGGAGTGTGAAATTGGTATGAAGTTTCTTGGGTTTGGATAGATATTACATGAGGGTTGTACTAGATTTCTACAGAGTTGTAGCACCACTATCAGCCTTAACGAAGAAGGGAAAACCCTTCATTTGGTCGGAGAAATGCCAACAGAGTTTTTAGAAGCTGAGGCAGAGGCTGACTAGTGCCCCCATATTGAGGCTTCCAAAGGAGGGCGTAGGGTTCGTAGTCTACTACGATGCATCAGGGACCAGACTCGGATGTGTTCTGATGAAATAGCAAGTAGTGATCACATATGGTTCTTGACAACTTTGACAACATGAGAATAACTACGCTAACCATGACCTGGAGTTAGCAGCAGTGTTATTAACCTTGAACATGTGGAGACACTATCTGATAGGAGAGAACTTTATAGTGTACTCTGATCACAAGAGTCTTAGTTATATCTTCTCTGAGAAGGAATTGTACCTAATACATTGATGTTGTGTTTAGTTCCTCCAGGACTATGACTTCGAGATTGTCTATACTCCTCGGAAGGGGAATGTTGTAGCAGATGCACTCAGCAGGAGGTTCGGTATACAGCTGCTAGGTGAGGAGACGGAGTAGCTGGCTGCTTTATATATATCCTTTGTGGATAGAGAAGAAGAAGATTTTATATAGTCTCTTATAGTCACTCCCCTACTTTTTCAATGAGTCAGGTAAGCGCAATGAGTGGAAGTTGATTGCGAGGCACGACATGCTTAGATATCCACAGTACATGCACCTGATGAATTTTCTAAAGGTGGGGAGCACATCATCCTCTTCAGAGGACACACCATGGTACCAGTGTCACTTCAGAAGGAACTTTTGATGGAGTTCCACACATCCCATCTAGCGGTACATCTAGGAGTGGGGAAGATGTATCAGGAACTCCGACGACATCACTGGTGACTGGGAATGAAGATAATAACAACATAGTTTGTCTCTCAGTGCCTAACTTGTCAGCAAGTGAAGCCGGAGCATGAGGTACTAGCAGGCTTGGTTCAACCTTTAGAGGTCCCAGAGTGTAAGTGGGATGAGATATACATGGACTTCGTGACAGGATTTCCATATACATCCAGGGGAAATGACTCAATTTGGGTGATCATCGACCGACTCACCAAGCCAGCTCACTTCCTACCGATCAGAGAGAAGGGTTCAATAGAGAGATTGGGATGCCTCTATATGAGGGATATTGTACGGATACATGGGGTTCCCTTGATGATTTTCCCCGATCGTGATGCACGTTTTACTTCCCTGCCATGGATGGGGTTGCAGGAGGCTTTCGGGACGCAACTTCGTTTACGCATCGCCTTCCATTCTCCAACGGATGGCCAGAATAAGGAGACCATTCAGACCCTCAAGGACATGTTGCATTCTTGGGTCCTCGACTTCGATCGTAGTTGGGAGGATCACTTACCTTTGGTGGAGTTTTCATACAACAACAACTATCACTTCACCATTGGGATGACACCTTTCGAGGAATTGTACGAACGACTTTGCAGATCACCCTTGTGCTGGACTGACCCAGGGGAGTCAGCATTAGTGGGAGCAGAGATGGTACAAGCTACCACAGAAAGGTGCAAATCATCTAGGAGTGGATGAAGACTGTACAGAGTAGGCAGAAGTCATATACTAATAGAAGACAGATACCTCTGCAATTTGAGGATGGTGACCATGTCTTTCTACTGGTCTCATCCCGACGAGGACTACGGAAATTTGGTCAAGGCGGAAAGTTATCTCCGAGGTTCATCGGACCTTTTCAGGTTCTCAGCAGAGTTGGCGAGGTGGCATACCAGTTAGCTCTTCCACCTCAGTTCCACCGGGTTCACGACGTCTTCTACATATCCCATCTGAGGAGATACGTGCACGACCCTTCTCACATCATCAACCATCACGAGTTAGACGTCGACGATGGGGAGACTTTCACAGAGGTTCCAGTAGAGATTGAGGATCGACAGGATTGGGTCCTTCATGGATGGTCAATACCTCTGGTGCGTGTTCGCTGGAAGCACGAGAACCTCCAAGAGAGCACATGGGAGCGGGAGGCTCAGATGCGTGCTCAGTAATGCCACTTGTTCCCTTAGTTTGAGTTGTGTCTTAAGGGGACGTAGAGCCTTGAGGTGGGGAGAATTTAAAGACCCAAAAATTCCATGTAATTTTTTTAAATAAATGGGAATTTTACGAGTCTGTGAATTTTGACGGGGTGAGATTCTGAGGCCCAGAGTGCCCGAAATGAATTTTTGAACTTTATTTCATGTATGTTTAGTAAACGTACGAGTGGGTTTTTATAACTTTTGAACTGATGCTCAGAATTGAAATCTAAGGGCACCGTTGAACTCGCAACACCGGTATTTTCTTAAGAAGGCTTTCACCTCAACGATAGTTGGTCGAGGGTGAAAGATATTTTTTTGGGTTTTTCATGGAAATAATAAAATAAAATAAACACACATTTTATTTTATTTGGTGTAAACACTCCCTTGTGGATATTATGGTGGTGGGGACCACAGATGTTTTATTCTTCAAATTGAATGCTCGGTGGTGGGGAACACCCGAGCTTAACTCCCTTGTGGATATTATGGTGGTGGGGACCACCCGTGGAATGAAACCTTTTGAACTCCATAATTAAGTTGGGAGAAACCTCTTGAGCTCCCCACTTAATTGTGCCAACCCTCCACCACTTAATTATTCCAACGTAGCACATTAATTTATCCATTTTGAATTTATGCCAACAAACATAATATAAGGGATAATATATTATTTTGGCACCACTTTACATTTGGGTGGAATTGGGAGAAAGCTTCTCCAACGAAGAATGCTTACTCCACGAGGAACGATTCCTCCATGAAGAACGTCGTCAAGTAACGTCTTCGACTATGACGAAACGATGCATGAGCCTAGGATTGGAGGTGTGTGGCGAATGATACAAACCTCGACAACTTCACCTTCTTCCTCATGCCAACGTCATCATAAGGGCGAGTTAGGGGTTTTATTTATATTTGTTTATCACCTCCCATGTACACCCCTTCTATTTCTTTTGCGGGTTGGGAATAATCTTTGTTGGAGGATAGGTTTTGGCGTTCATGTTCATGTTCTTGATGATCTATATGCTACCACCCTAACACGGAGGGTACGTGCCAAACCAACATGGCCCGACTCTTCCATAAATCTTATGGTGTTTTTCGTAATGGAGGAGGACGGTAACCATCCGTGGTTGGGGCACAAGAACGACAACCGACACCACTGCCGACGACGACGAGGGTGAAGTTGCAACGACGCAGCCCCCTGGCCTCCCCGTCAACCACAACCATCATCTCCGTTCGTGGCTCCGCACCGCCCTGCGGGCGAACCACCGCCCCGCGGGCGGACCTCCGCCCCGCGACCGGTTCGGCGACGTCTGTTTGACAAAACGTCAGCGGCGTTGAGAACCTTGGAGCGAGTTGGTCCCTTTGAGTGATACCCCCATTGTGTTTTGGATTAATATGGGGAACAATAATGTTGGATCGAGCATGAATCCAACTGGGCCCCCGGGACTAAAAGGATAATAACTCACAGACCGAGCGTCTAATTGACGCGCCATCTGTTACGTTGAGACCTCTATGAAGTGGTGGACCTGCGAGGCACTTCTTCTTGGGAATTTGTGGAAGATGGAGTATTGACCAGTAGCTTGTGGAGCGGATCCTCTTGGAGAAAAGTGAACGTAGTGTGGGAACCCAATGGCTGGCTGAGACTTGATGACTGCTGAAAGTTTCGACTCAGGGTGATTCGATTGGCCCAGTAGGGAGTGCCTTGGTGAATAGGTAGACCCACGATGGGGAGCGCCTTGGTGACGTGGTAGACCCATGGTACTCGACGAGAGGAGTACCTATATAGTCCAAGGTTAGTGGGAAGCACCCTTGTGTGACGCGGCAGGCCTACTGTACTCAATAGAGGAGGATTTGTCCAGCAGACGAGGTGTTCGACGATGTGACTGGGAATGTTACTTAACACTACCCCAAGAATAAATCCTGGTGTGAGCTGATTCAGAACCTCTGTGTTTTCCTCATGATTAAGATGGATTACTTGATAACTTAGTTATATGTATGTGAATATAACTAAGTAAGGTTATATGTTGATTTCATACTTTGTGTCTTATCCTTGTTGGATTATGTGAGACCTAGAGGGTCTCGGGGTCCCAACTTAGTATCGTTATACTCACCCCTGCACGGGCTATGCCTGCACCTTGTTGTGTTGGGTGCAGACGAAGGACATCGCTGACTGAGGCCGAAGTACCAGGACTGGACGGTACCAAAGGTTGACCTTATGACAAGTCGGTACACAGTGGAGATGGATAGACGTGGAGTGATGAGGAGGTGATATGTACCTACCTTTCAGTTAGGAACCTCATATGATGACCCATTTGCTGTTTTACTTTTTCATCAGGTTTAATTGTACTTTCAGTTTCTTATACATTACTGTTGTGCTTGTATTCCGCCCCCCTTTTAGTTTTAAAACTCTTTTGTTATAAAGTTTTACTTGGAGTTTCATATCCAGCTGTGTGATTTATTGTGCGTGTGTTTATAGATTATAAAGGCAATTCCTTCCCAGTTTTAGGGAATTACAACTTTGGTGCTAGTCGCAAGCCCCTGGCCTATGGAAGGCAGGTTTGGGTTAGTCACGGCACGGGCCCCGGGGGACGGGTCGTGACAACACCTTTCCTATTATTGTAATTATGATTATCTAACAAAAAGTTTTGATTTTTTAAAAAATCATTATCATCACCTTTTATATTTCAATTACAGAAAGCAAGAATAAAGACTTATACGATTGGATACAAAATTCCTTTCATTTATATGGTAAAATCATAGGGACATCCACCGAACATAGCCTCTCGATCTTATGTTAAAAGAAACTCTAAGCATGAATATTCATTTTTTGAACATGCCCATGAGCCCTATCAACCATCTATTGAAGTTGAGATAGTTGATTGACATTAGCCTCGTAGGCTTGATGAAGTGCTTCATTGGCAGTTGAAATGGAAGTTATCCCTTCCAACTGGGTTTCTACCGAGGATTGGTTTAATTTATCATGTTTTTTATGAAAAACATCCATTTTCTTTTGAAGATACATCAACTCCTTCATCATTTCTTTATTTTTTGGTTGATTTTGATCGACTTCTTCTATGATCGACCTCTGCCTCAGCTACTGAAACTGGGAAGCTCTTAATATTAATAAGATGTTTAACCTCTTCAAGATATTTCCACAACTTATGTTCTTGCTCTCATCAATGAATGGTCTCTTTTATTTCATCATAGACTGGTCAATAGTTAATCTATAAAATCCAAATACATAAAATAGTGCTGGGAGTTCGCCAAAATGGGACAACAACTCATCCATTGGATTCTCATTAATTATGTTCCATATATGTCACCATGTCTTCTAATGTGCCATGCTGAGAAAAAACTGCATATCTAAAAATTAATCTGAGTCACTACCATGGGGTAAAATGTACTCTTGAAATAGATCGCTCAAAGAGTTTCCTTGTTTTTCTTCTGTCAGAATAGTGGATGCTTCACCTTCTAATGATGTATGAGAAAATACATAAGCTTCACCTTTCGATTTAAATCTAGGAGATGGTAAATCTAAATGACGAATCAAGATCATTGTTTATTTCAGAAGAATGGAAGAAATAGATCACGATTTAGACATCCCATACCATTTACCCAATAATAAGTCAGCCTCTTGATTGGATTCATCCCCAGTCTTCTCAACTTCTGCAATTTGAGAAGATGTTTCTTAAGTAGGGGCATTCTCCTAAGTTCCCCCAGTTTTCATAATTGAAGGCTCTGGAACATCTCTCAACATAGGGTCCTCAGTAAGTATTTCTCCATTATCAGCAAAAGAAGGATAAAGTAGAATGACCCATTCCTGAACAGCCTTCGCAACATTTTATGTAGACAAAGCTTCAAAAGTTGAACTTTGATGTGAAGCATGAAGTAAAAGAAGAATAGTTATTTATAGAAAATTTGAGAATGAGAACATACGTCCTTGAAATTATATATAAAAATCCCTAAACTCCTTGATGAAACCTGTAATATCAATGTTTGGATTAAGGGAATCCATTTTTTCACTGTATGCGGCTTGGAATGTCAAAGTATCCCCACCATTTATGGTATCCAAAAAATGTTGGTTGATGCCCAAATTGGCTTCTCGGAAATTCTGTTCCATCATTTCTTCAACTGGAACAACGTCATTAGATTTGTACAGGTTTGGATCAACACCAGTATCTAATTCAGACTTCTCAGGATCTTTATTCCTTTCTTCTGGAGGGATAATAATATCAGCATTGATTATTGCAGGATCCATTGGAAAGATCAACTGATATGAGATATGTTGAGGATAATAATATTAGAAAAATATTTAATATCCAAGAGAAATGTTTTGACATTACCATGAATTTTCTCTCCCTCCATAGTATCAGGAGTAGATACAATTTCACCCTTTGATGTCTTATCTGTTAAAGTAACAGATTCATCAACATGAACCTATGTTTATCATGAGGTTTACTTATCTAGTCTCGAGGGACTAGCTCTTAATCCCTTAAGAGATAAGATAGATACAAATCCTATGAGAGGATAAACGTTATTACCAAATTATATCAATCAATTCATAATGCTAGAAGTAAGTATAAATATTTATTTATTCGACGAACACTTAAGAACAATATTTGTACTCTATTGCATTTATTTTTATAAGCTTGTAGAGAAATTGAAACACTCCTCTTGGAAGGAGAACCCTAAGGTAATGAATGAGGGTTATTTATCACCATTACACCAATCATAATTCTGGATCTAGTAGAATGTTATGGAGACTTGGGAGGATCATTTAACATGCCTATGGGAGAACCTGTAAGTCCATACAATGGTGACCCAAGAACCTATCCTGTGGTTCCTTCCCTAAATCCAAGCTGTAAAATTCAATCTCATCAAGATTATGGAAAATCATAATTAAGACAAAAGAAAAGGAAAATATATTCTAGTATTAACATAAATTTCCCATTCCTCTTAAGGGTTAATAATTACCCCTTCACGCATCCCTAATTTCATCATATGGGATATTAATTTAGTGGCATGGATTTGTTCATCAATTGCATATATAAAGGTCACCTGCTCCAAAATATACTCCTTTGTACTTCATCTAGGTTATTATCTAGATGAAAATCAGAAGGTGGTTTAATGTCACCCACATCCGGTATTTAAAGGCCATTTTGAAGGAATGTACATGAAACCCTGAGTTCACATGTTAAACTCTCCCAAAAGTGAACTGCTAAAGGCAACACATAATTCGTTTTCGATATGGTTGGCTATGGAGAAAAATCGAAACCTTCTGAATGGTGAGCCTCTTTAGGCCTACCTTATTCTACAAAAAGATTAACAGATGGGACGAGAATATCTTTTTGATGGAGGCATATAGATTTCCTCGGTGCTAGAGGTATTGTTTCCATATCCCTAGTCTTTGTGTTATACCTTCTACAAAGATGTTTTGAAGGTTCTAAAACTTCGGAAGCCTCTACATCATATTTGGATTAGGATTTCTTACCACGATTGCTACGCACAACAGTCATTGTGGCCACCACTCGATATATTCCTTTGTCAAATCCCCATGAGGGTACGAAGAACCCCAGATTTGGCATATCCGGCATCTACCCCAATTGATACATCTGATCGAGACAATGTAATTGATAATTTTGATACCTATAAATCCATAAAAATACACAATTTTCTCGCTACCATTTGGTGTTTCTCTGGTCTAACATATCTGGGAGGGAAAGTGTTTTATTGTTTAAGAAATCTAATGTTTCTAACAAACCTATAGGGGATGTAAGACTCATAGATAATTTCAGCATCAGTCATAATCGATAATACACTATCCCTAAATTCCATCATATAAGACCCAACTCTTAATTTTCTTCATTACATTCATCAATAACTATTCTAGTGGGTGGGTTACCACAAAAAAGAAGAAGCTAAATTCTCTTGATGCATTCAGTGCCCTTAGCACTATATCAGGTCTCAAGTTCTGAGGTAGAATACATGAAACTTTCTGTAAAAATTGGGTGAATCAACCATTGGGGAATCAAACTAAATTCAACACCGAGTATGAGGAAAAGTGTGACACAATCCATCCCCACAACACTTGGAATAGCCCTGTAAGTCTAAATGGAGCCTTCCCATTGCAATAGGGAATAATAAATTCTTTCTAATACAGGATTTTCCAACCCAATATACTTTCCCTATACCAATTTAGATATAATAACAAAAGTCCCTATCCTTACACCACCTTCAGGATCACCGACTGGAAGCAAGTAAATGCTTATCCACATGGCAAGAAATCCGAATAATCATACCTTTTAAACAATATGAAATTTGACTTTATATCCCTTGTTCTTGTAGTCACCACTCTCTGATGTGGGTCAATTTGTGCCTAAACTGCCCTAGTTATCTACAGAAGGACAAAGAGTTGGACGTTTGTAGTTGAGACCTTTATCTATTGTTGGTTCTAAAAAGGATTTCATCCAAACTCTGGCATGAATATATTTCTTATCTTCGGGAAATTTATATTCTATTTTGAATAATTCATTAGCCAATGGTGGTGTTATGGTAACATCACCCCATGTTTTTACTAGTGGAATAAACTCATCATACATTTACCCAAGAATAGGAACTCCATCTATTTGGTAAATATCCCATAAACCGATGCTAACCCTAGCATGCGTTAAGTGGAAGGTATTCATTAGTGGACTCCACCAGCTCATCAATTTAGGAGTTAATTATTTCTTATAAAAATTTGTTTTCCCCATCCATACAACTTTAGAAATATGAACATCTTATATCTCTTTCCTAAATTCTACACAAGTCCGACGTACCCAAAACTCCCACATCCATTCAGGTTTTACTCCTCCTCTAGAACGAAGATTCGAGTGTTCCTTCCAGCCATTAGACTGGTCTATTTGGGAAGCATGAAAGTTTGAATCATAACAACTTGGCCTTAGTTCTACAACATGATCTTTCATATCAGCAGTAAAACCACTATGGTGCTGGATGCATATAATAGGGATTGTTCCCTTATGAATAGGTATACCCCTCACAGTAATATTAATACAAGGACAATTGGAGTACTGAAGAAACCAATTCTTTAAAAAGTATTTCTTAATGGATTGAATTTGGGACTATTGTAAAATCCCATGCCCATATAGGGGTATATAAGGACTTTGCAGGTATTCACATTGATATGGAATTAAACATTTCCATAGTCCGGGAAGAGTATTTTCAACACTGTCATAATAATTTAGTCTGACAATTTTCATAATCTCATGTTGATGAGCCTTAGCTTCTTCAGTAATGGTAATCAAATAACCCATTTCTTGAAAAATAATTACCAAGTTTCACCTATTAGGTGGGAATCTTGACTTAAGAAAATTAAAATATCAACTTAAAGGGATTTAAATATTTGGAAATAGAAATGCTTCGCATAGGTCCTTCAATGAGGTCAGCCATGTAGGTACTTAGAAAGGGGTCCCATCACAAATACTTTGACGATGTCCTTCTGCATAGCTCCATCGCTCAAGTGGTTTCCCCTTGAGAAAATTTACATGAACCTACGCAAGAGCACAATGCGGAGAGGCTGGACAAACAAGCTATGCAATGAGAGTGGAAAATCTGAGTGCCCGAGTGAAGAAAAATTGCAAAGGAACAGACCTATTTATAGACATTGGAAGAACTAAGTGGAATTATTGTGTGAAATAGCTATGCGAAATACCTGCGTGATATAGCTACATGACATACCTGCGAGAAATATCTTCACAGAAAACCTGCATGGCTCAACGCTTACTCCATAGTATTTTCCCCTGAATTTTACCTCAGGACTAGACCATCTTTCTAATCGGATCCAATCCTATGGGGGGAGATTTTATTGAAACTCCTTAGTAAGAAAAAAATACTATGAAGGAGGCCCTTGAATATTTCAAAGACAGAAGAAGAATATAAAAGAAATAAAATGCAGAACAAATTGGGGAATAGCTATATATCAGGGCTACACAACAGGACTATGAAACCGAGCTACACAATAGGATACTTTCTGTACACCTATGAGACGGAACTACATGGAACACCTATGCAGAACACCTATACGAGGTAACTATGCGGAACACCTACGCGGGGTACCTACGCTACATAGAGGCACGTAGGACCTACACATCATCTTGTAAACCCTCTTCAAAGCCACTCATTGCAGGGTATTTTTTTCTTTGGTTCCCTTTTCTGAAAGGGACTAAATTGAATTTTCCACCAAAACCTCATGAATTATCAAACCTTTGTTAAAGACACATCAGCGTGTCTCCTCTTTGGTTTTTATGTACATATTCATAGGTTTCTCACATTTGTTTTGAAATGGGGTTAGGATTCACGGAGTGTATGTGGGTTTGAATATATACAGTCACATGGACCTTTCTTCCAAGAATAGTGTTGGGGAGATCTCGGTCTAGAGGATTAGGGTTTGTGTTCTATCATCCCATTTTTATCTCTAGGAATCAGAGCCTCCGGTTCCCAATTAGAAGAGTGGGGGTCACACTTGCCTTTCCATGCAAGCAAATGAGAAGTCTCCCTTATGTCCTTGGATCCACTAGGGTAACCATCCTAGTGTAATCACCTAACCTTTCAAGTAAGAGGTTGTAGTATTTCTCTTCTATACTTCCTTTACTTTCACACCTTCCTTACAATAGACCCTTTTCCAATGTAAAGAGAATAGATGGAAGGATCTTCGACTCTCCCTCTTCCCCAGTCGCCTCAACTTCTTCCACTATCTCCACCATAGGTGCATCCTCCTCCACCAGTAGAGGAGTAAAAGTGTGGGTGCGTTTGTTGAATCTTTCGTATCATCTTGTTTCTTACACCGAGCATGACTCATGTGGGATTAGATATTTGTGATGATCCCAACATCTGCACAATCCCCCAATGAATGAACTATGAGAACTCTGATTCTGACCATAACTGGGATACATATGAATCCCTCATCAGGGACCGAGCTAACTGGATATCCTTATCAGGAATCCAACCCTAATTTCCTTAATTTGGGCATCCTCCTTATGATTAAGCCCCAAATTAAGCCCTCCTAAATCACCAATGAATACTTTTTAGGAAGTAAGCCCAAAATGATTTCTCTCAGAGGAATATATTCTCCTATGAGACTCAATGAGCTTCATGGTATTTGATTCCCATCAAAATGGGATACGTAGGAAGCCTCTATGAGGTTCAAACCCAACACTTAAAATCAACCATGTTCTTCCTGGGCCATATTACCAACATGGTCTAATCTAACTTGGAAACCCATAATCTTTCCAAGTTCCTTGGACTTCTTAGGCATAAGTCCCACACAAAATCTCGACTAACCACCTTTTGATTAGATGTTCTTACCACTTGACACTAAACAGTATGACTAGGTCTTTATCACATGACCTTAAAAGGTATGATGTTTCCGATTAAGTGGCACTGAACTAAGAGGATTCTGATTCGTTTTACAAGGATAAAAAGTTAGCTCATTTATTGGTATGATCCGAACATCAAAACAAACTTTTGTCTTTGTGGATGATAATAACTTTCAAAGTGCCCCACTAAGTGGCATAAAATATAGAATCATCATAAAGATGATTAAAAGAATCTATAAATAGTATATGAGAGGCTACCATTTATGGATAAACATGAGTAAATATGGATGTTTCCATTAATAAAGAACCAAAAATACGTACAGATGATTCTAAAGTTCACACATGCTAATAATTGATTGAAAATTTCATCGGAAACCAATTTTATACTTGGTGAATTTATAAGGATTAATGAAAATATATAAATTCTATAAGAGTGTCCCAGAGTATACAAAAATTTCCCCAACAGCGGTGTGATGAGTCTGACCTCCCATCCTTTTAACCAATGCATGTTCTTAAGTATTGTAAGTTCAAACTCAATGAATGCTAGACTTTAGAAAGAAGGTCCCTTTTGGATAAAGAACTGCTTAATGTTTCAGGTTCTATAAATAAATCCAATGGAAACCACTTGGAAGTAGTGATTCCAAACCAGAAAACACGTTTCAAGGAACTAAAAAACAGTGTTATGTAATAACATTTACAATTACTATTAACAAACAATTTAAAACATTAATGTTTCCTTGTCTTTGGAACCTATGATCCCCTATCAAAATGGTCCTCCCATGGAATCCGTTGCTGAACAAATCACCACAACCTGAGTAAAAGAATCAATGTATATAAGAAAAAAAAAATCTTATGTTAGTAATATTATAAAGAAATAAATTAAATATTAATATGAAACACTACTACACATATGCCTGTTAATAGCATGATAATCTACATTTAATAGTTCTAAAAAGTGTTTTTAATCATAGCGACAATAAAGGGGGTCCTTTATCTGCGCTAAAAAGTCACTGATAAAGCTTTACTTTATCAGTGATATTATTAAGAGTTGATAAATACCACACCTTATCATTGTTAAAAATAGCGCTGATAAGGGTATAACTTCTTGAAATCAGATGTTTACATAAAAACACAACCAGAAGCAAAAACCTACAATTTTAAATGTTATATACAACCTGTAATTTCAAAAAATGCGATAATTTAAAACAATGCTATATACATTTAATTGTGATCATGAATAAAAAATGACCACCTATGGTATATACAAAAGAACATGGATATTTACATTTTGAACAAAATGTTTCTTATAATTACATTTACAATTATCCAATAAACATTCTAAACCATTAATATTTCATCTTTTGACGCCCATTATCCCTTCTAAAAAATGTCCTTCCATGGTATCAATTGCCGAAAAAATCATCTCAACCTGAGAAAAAGATTCCTCCTATATAGGAAAACAAATATTATGTTAGTAATACAATATAGAAATAAATTAAACATTTATATGAAAAAACAAATTAATAAAATTTCAATATGTAGTAAAAATGGCATATTTGGAGTTATACTGGTCACACTATGTTTCCTATTGAGGTGGGGTTGATTCCTACATGTCACAGTTGAGTTATAAATCATTATCCTTAAATATGAAAACAATATGAATGCGTTTGGTCACATTTTAGTATGTAACTTGTTCTTGTACTAAAATTAATTTCAATCTTAAATAATGACATGTTGGGAGTTATACCGGTAACACCATGTTTCAAAATGAGGTACGACTAATTTCTACCCGTCACAAATTATTGATGGACCATTTTCCTAATGTATAAAAATAATCCAAATGTGTTTTCTCAATTTTCAGTATGACAATTTTTTTTATACTAAAATTTCATTTCAAACTGGAAATACGCATTATAAGGAATAACGATCACATCATGTGTTGGTTTGATGTGAGACTACTTCATAAAGATCAAAAATGAATTGTGAATCATTTTACTAAATTATCAATACAATCTAAGCATGTTGGTTTTGTTTCCAATGAGTAAACAATTTGAATCCTACACATCACAAATGACTCATGGATTGTTTTCCTAGAGTATCAAAATGATCCAAATGTATTTTACCGGTTTTCAGTATGTCACTTGTTGTTTTTACATAATTTGATGTCAATTTTAAATAAAAAGAAACACTTTGAGTTATACCAGCCAAACCATGCATTTTATTGAGGTGCGACTAATTCCTACACATCACAAATTATTCATGTATCATTTTCCTAAAATATCAAAACAATATGAATGTGTTTTCTCAGTTTTCGGTATGGTATTTGTGTTTTTGTAGTAAAATGTCATTTCAAATTGGAAACATGCATTTTTATTCATATCGGTCGCATCGTGCATCGGTTTGATGTGATATCACTTCATACACATAGAAAAATGAATTATGAATCAATTTATTAAATTATCAATATAGTTGGAGTGTGTATTCTTGGTTTTAAGTGAGTGAAACATTTTGAACTAAAATGATACTTTTAAACTGATTATGTTCACTTTTAGTCAGAGTAGTCACAATGTGCATCGAATTGAGGTGTGGTGGATTCTTACACAGAAAAAATGACACATATATTGTTTTACTAAAGTGTCAAAACAATCCTAATTCATTTTTTGAGTTTTCAGTATGTCACTTTTTGTTTTTACTTAAATTAATGTCACTATTAAATAAAAAGACACTCTAAGTTATACCAGCCACACCATACGTCTTATTGAGGTGAATTTTATTCCTATACATAAAAAATTACTAATCAATCATTTTTATAAAATATAAAAACAATTCGAATATGCTTGATTGGTTCTCAGTATGGCAGTTGTGTTTTTTCCCCTAAAATGTCATTTCAAACTGGAAACATGCATTTTGAGTCATACTCGTCGAATCATACATTGGTTTGATGTGATACTACTTCATACACGTCCCAAATTACTTATGAATTATTTTCCTAAATTATAAGGACAATAAGAGTGTGTTTTTTTGGTTTTCAATGAGTGACACATTTTGAACTAAAATTTCAATTTTAAACCAATAACAAGCATTTTTACTCATACCGGTCACACTATGTGTCAGATTGAGGTTCATGTGACTCATACATGTTATAAATGACTCATGGACCTTTTTCCTAAAATAAAAAAAAATAATTCATTTTTTTAGTTTTCAGTATGTCACTTGTTTTTTTTACTTAAATTAATGTCAATTTTAAATAAAAAGTGACACATCGAGTTATATCGGCCACACCGTCCACCGTATTGAGGTGCAGATAACTCCTACATGTTATAAATGACTCATGGATCATTTTTTAAAGTATTAAAACAATACAAATTCATTTTCTCATTTTTTAATATTTCACTTTTCGTTTTTACTTATATTAATGTCAATTTTAAATAAAAAGTGATATTTTGTGTTATACCAGCCACACCATGCACTGTTTTATGGTGTAGTGGATTCATTCACGTCAAAAATAACTAATATATCATTATAATACAATATCAAAACAATATGAATGTGGTTTTGTAGTTTTAAGTATTTCATTTGTTTTTTTTACGTTAATTAATGTCAATTTTAAATAAAAAGACACAATTCGAGTCATAATGGACACATCGTGCATTACCATGCTTTCCATTTGATTTATTTATCAAAATGGAAAATTTACGTTGTTGAAATTTATCACTTCCCTTCAAGTTCCATCCACTTCATTTGAAGGAAAGTGATAAATGCAGACAATACAGGGGCAACAAGATATTTAAGGAGAATAATCATGTGAAAGACATTGTCTACATGAGTAGTCAAAAATTTAATTTAGATTATGTTATTGTAGTAGAGAACATATAAGATTATGAGGAAAAAATAGTATATTAAAAATAACTTTACCTTCTCATTGAATTTTGGGTTGCAGCCTCAAAGTCCTATCTATCACGAGCATGAGCATCTTCATATGAACCACCCCGACTCAAACAAAGGGATCCAATTGTATAAGAAAATAATTATTATGTTAGTAATACTAAAAATAAGTAAATTAAAAATAAATATTAAATAATAAACTACTTCTATAAAAGTTACATCATTATTCTATTTGTGTACATTCTTCTATCATGTATGTTTCCCATTCATTTCTGAGCACATCTATATCATATTGTGAATATGAGTCTTCTCAGAAGTCATAGTAGTAATGAAAAAATATAAATACACAAAGTAATAATATATATTTTAAATGAAATAGTAATTATCTTAAAAAATACCTCTTCAGGGATGATAGTTTGTACATGGAATATGACCTCTCTCATAAATTTACAAACATAATAACTGTAATCTTTTCCATTGGTTTGTTTCGGACACTGGTGAAACATTGAGGAGAATAATTAATTTGTTTTGATATGTGTTTGGATAGTGAAATATTATTATATACACCCTGATACTTATCTTGTCTTAGAACTTGTATTCTTTCTTGTCCTTATCCTCGGGAATCATTCTTTGTTTTTCACAACAATCATACACCGCCCAATCATAAAAAAAATACTCATTAAAAGATAATATAAATTATATAACATGATGTTTAGTTCTAAAAATTCGTATATAGTGTATTACTTATTGAAAAATTCCATTATTTGTGGATTGTTTTTTGGATATCCATACATTGAATCCAATAAATAAATATTTGGAGTATCCAAATTTACGACAATGAGGATCCAATGCATCCTAAAAACAAAAAAGGTATAATTAATGAAAGAAATGAAAATATATTTGATATTATTAAATTTTATAGTTTTACCCCTGCATCATTGGTATTAATTAGAGTCTATCATCAGAAAGTTTTCTTTTAAATGATTTGACCAGACCTGTCACTATTTCATCCTTTTTGTTATATATTTGTTTTTGTTCTATAGAGGATATGTGAGGACTAACAGTATGATTTTTTTCCTCGGAAGATCCCTTTTAAATTATTTTTCATATATATGTCTTCAAAAAATATGAAATGTACATAGTCCTAATTAACATAATATATCATATTTTGGAAAATCAAATCATGAAAATATACCTCTTGTATACATTTACAACTAAGCCACCTAGCCAATCATAGACGAGGATTTCACTTACACTCTCAACACCAATTAAGTCTTGATCTTTCTCCCCATACATATTTTATTCAAAATCAAATATGTGATTAGGACCATATTTTATATTTTTATCCACATGAACCATCAATTAAAATAAATTAATATATAGAATGGGTGGGGTAATAGTGATTTCGGTATAACTTTTCAAGTGGTTAGTCGATCCTTTAAATGGTTTTGATGTGGTTTTTCATTTCAACCACTTATCTTTTTCCTTATGTAATAACATTCATCAGTTTAGAAATTTTTTCATTAATTGCTAAAGGTTTAGCTAGAAAAGTAAATTGGAAATTAATACCTTCTTGTAGACATGTTTTCATACAAGATATAATGGATATGTGATGAATGTTACAACAGATTTTTCAACCATTTGAATATCTTACTCATGAATTGGAATATGTAGTTCGGTGCTTGGATCCTGGGCTATACTAATCGATACTCACACATGACCTATTGGAAGTGATCTATTGTGTAGCATGTAATTTTGGATATTGAACACCATATCCCTCACTACAAGGAAATGGGTGGGTGTTGACAGATATAAATCATAGTCATTATCACTCTGTAGAATATTAGTACAGGAAAGGTATCAATGTCAGTCTGATTCAAATTTCACCGAAACATTTATTAGAACATTTATTAAATCCCATAAGACATCTCTTTGAGGAGAATGGCTAGCCTCATAGCTGTTGTGGGGTGGGGTGGGATCTCCATGTGGTGGATTTACTTGATTTTCTTCTTCTCTTTTCCTACCCCCATTAAAATTTTCATCATCTATCTCTTCCATTAGAATTATTGTTCAAGGATATATATTCTTTATCTCATCTATTTTATTAATTCACTTTTATTCTCTTTTATTTTTCTAAAATATTCTTGAGGTGTCACCCCCAAACCCATACCTCTGACGCACCCATACTATTCTGGCAGCTTTAAGGCCACTAATTGTAAGTGTTCATCTAGTATAGTTGTTGCTGATTATTGTGACTATGTTAGATATAAAATATAGAAAAATAAGTGATAATTTTTATATAATAGTGATTTAAATCAAAAAAAAATTATTATGTAATACTAACACATGTTTCCCACAGTTTTTGTGTGTTTTCATCTATTAGTATCCCATATTTATTTACAGATTCCTCCTTCCATAGCACAAGGTGTAGGATAGAAGTGACATTGGATTTGGAGTCATCAATCTCCTTATCAATAGAGTGAAATAATTATTGTGTTGTTTAATTCCACATAAATTTATTACAATATATTTAAAATATGTACGATTTTTTTTCAAGTGATGTGTACCCTATCCTTTCTTTACAGTAGGTGTACACTGGTTTTTATGATCATTCCTTACTTCCAGCACTCAATTTCTATTTCATAAATTAAAAACTGTCAATCAAAGTGATGAATACACATATCATCAAACAATTTATTTATATACACAATGTACCTGAAAAGACATATCTACACGATAGTCAGTAAACACATCCCATGCTTCTTAGGTATCAGGTGTGCATAGATAAGTGGTGGGAGTGGGTTTATTTTCCCTTCCACATTTTTAAGATGATGTCTTGTTAAAATTTTGCAAAATCCTATGTGAATTCTTCCAGTATGTATTAAAACATATATCTTATGGCATTAATATACTATAAATTCACTTTGTAATGGATGAGAAAGATTAAGTCAATGTTTCATTATTTTATTTTTTAGTAAAATAATGTAATGATATCATAATGTGATCATAATATCTTCCCACATCAGTGTCTTATGCCCAGACACAACATAGTGTCACCAATCTACATCAATCAACATGCATTTTTGACTAAAGATTCCAATATAACTGTTAAACCTGACCTTTTTTGGGGTTAACATGCTGGCCCCACACATTCCATACAACCTCATATTTGATGCCTTTGGATTTCGTCTAGATGATTTTTGCAAATACCATTAAAATGTGTCACTCATCTTTTTTTTGCATCACCGATCCTTCATAAACTACCATTTCCCTGGAATCAACATCATTAATATTTTCCTCTCGAGCGGTAGGATCAACATGTGCAGATGGTCATTGTACTACTACACTGGGAGCAATAGTAGTTTGATAAACCCATTGTTCCTCAGGAATGGGAACACTATCACGTGTGGAAGGTCATTCCTCTGCACTGTGAGAAGCAGTAGGTTAAGATACCTATTGTTCCTCAAGATTGGGAGCACCAGCACATGAATAAGTCATTATCTTCATAAGTGGTTTAAAATTAAATTTAGAGTACATAAATAAAGTATAAAATGGATAATAACATGAGGTAACCTTATGTATATTACGAAAAAAGTAAACTGATTATTGAACGATGTTTTCCCTTTTTAAAGGTTAAAAGGATTTGACCTCTCTATCGGTGATAAAAATCCATTCATTGTGGTCACCTTTGACATACCCAATTCTATCTACATTAGGACCACTGTGAAATGATTGTGACGTCCCAATGAAAGGGTCATCATCAGTTTAATTTTCATCTGACCCTTCAGTTGTTTTGGTCAATAGTAGTACAATTGACCACTTTGGATTTGCGGGTTCTGAAACATAAAATAATTGTACTACCTTTGATTCCATTAATAATGATTCTTCTTTGTACCTTTCATTACTAAAATAAACTTTCACAAATCCCAATTCATATATTTTATTAGCACTCATGTTATCATCCCACTTTCATTGAAAAACCGACAGTTGAAATGTTGAATAATATGAATCCCATATTTGTTTTATGATGCCAAAGTATGATATATTCACGTAAATTGGATTTCTGTCCTTTGTACCAGAAACATGAATCTCATCACCCACAAGTGTAACTACACTATTTTTCCTGGTACTATCTTCATCATGTTTATTTTTATAGAACGTATAACCATTAATTACATTACCATTGTATGATAATAAATACACACTTGGTCTTATGGAAATCCATCAAAGTCATTCTAAAATTGAAAATGGATTTTTATCTGATTTATTTAAAATATGGTCCCAAAACCATCCTATAAATGTTTGATTATGTGTATTTGATATCCATATTCTATCCCTTGATGGATTCGAATGCCTAATAATTTCTTTTTGGGTTTCAACATACGAGGAAACCTACAAACTATTATGAAAAACGTAAAGGTAGTCATGCTCTAGATCTGTAAAATTCATTATGAAAACATCTCTTCTAGAAATTCCTTCACACACAATCTACCCAGTGTAATGAGATTTAGGTAGACCAATGATTTCCACACCAGATAGTGATTCAATATAGAATTTAATAGCTTCATAAACTATAGTGTACAAGAACACATAGTTAAGTCTCTCTTACCAAGTGAACTATCAAATTAACCATCATATCAAATAATGATGGTGGGAAGAACATTTAGAATTCACATCATATGATGGAAAATTATCTTTTCATAGTCAGAAATTTCACAAGGTCTATAAATTTGCAGCATATGGATTTGAAAAAGAAATAGAGCTTGGTTAATGTATGATGTAAATTCTTGGAAAAAATGAAATGTAAAGTCATATGCATTAGATCTTGCATCAGAACATGGAAGTGATGTGATTTCAAACCCTTTAACTTTAATAATTCATTGACATGATGTTCTTGATATTCGATAAATACCTCAATGAAACCTTTAAATCATTCAATAAGTTGCAAAACTAACATCTCTCCTACTTGGAAAGAGTGTAAGAAATTGGAGGTAGAAAAGTTTATATTGACCCATCACCTGCGCCCGCTCTTCTCATATTCCCTTTTCAACCATTTCTAACCTAGATTTAATTCCATCCTTTGTTTTCTCAGGTGAATTTAGAAATGTTCCAATGATATTAACAAATACATTTTTTTCCACAAGAATAACATCAAGAAAATGTCTGACATATAAAAATTTCCAGTATGGTAATTCAAAAAAAGTGATCTCTTTTTACAAGAGATTTTTGAAAGGTTTTTCGTAATTGGTTTCCCAAAAGTAGTGTCCACATATTTTACTTTCTCAAATAGTTGATCACCTGTTAGTGAAGATGGTGCTGTACATTCTTCTAAACTTTCATTGAATGATTTCCCCCAAGATAAATACTTATGTAATCAGGGTATAAATCTATGATGTTCTAGAGACATGGTTTTCAATGAATGTTTCTACCTAATTGATTGGGTACCTTATTCACAGATGAGACACCCTTGAGTTAATTTAATTTTATATCCTAACAAATTTCCATAAGAATTAAATTAATTTATCATCCCTTACAAAATGGATCTCAATGTTAAATCTTTATTTCTGTAAGAATCATACAACGTAACACCTAAATCCCTCAATAATTTAAAATCCTTGATCAATGGTTCCAAATAAACACCAATAAAATATTTGGTTGTTTTGGGCCTTATATAAGCATAGATAACATGATGTATTTTCGTTTCATGCATAACCATGGTGGAAAATTATAATTTTCCAACATTACTGGCTATGTAATATGAGTGATAATTTGAATACTAAAAGTACTCACTCCATTTGTAGATAATGCAAGATGAAGGTTTCTCAGATCATTTCCATATTCAAGATACTCATGATCAATTCTCTTCTACTAAGAAGAGTATTCTGGGTGACATATTTTCCCATCATTAATTATTTTTTCTATGTGTGACCTCAATTTCCCTGCAGTCTCCTCACTTCTATATAGGCACACAAAACTTATAATAATTGTAAAGTACCATACAACATTCATAGGACGATACTCATTTTTCTTTTACCGAGAAGCACCAGAATTTGTGCATTCTCCAAGTTATTTATGGTCCTTACAAAATAATATATAGTTATTCAAGTTGGCATGTGTTCTTTCAGATATCATATACATTAAGAATAAATTCTTTTAGAACCATATGTTTGGTTGGGGAGATCATTATCTTCTAGGATCATGTTATTCAAGAGATAAAGTAATTCCATAAAACAAGTATCACTCTATTTTTTCCCTGATTTCAGATTATGCTGCTTCATTATGGCCTAAAATGTTGTATATTTAGTGTAACCACTATACAATTACGTCTTTTCACAACTATTTATCTTATCAATCAATTTTGGGAAATCACGAAGTTCATCTTAAACTGACCTTATCATTTTCTCAATATGATCTCCATCATCATTCACATCTATAACGACATCCTAGATACTGCCTTCTTCATTTTCCATACTTGTAATCATATCAGATAATCCATAAAATGTAGTTCTATCCCAACCACTAGCTACATTTTATTTTTCCTCATGTTTATTCTAGTATTTATAACATAAATCTAATATATTTCAGATCTAGTGTCCTTCCATCTCCTCTGGACCAATTTTTCAAGAATAACAATAGTGTAAACACAAACAAAGGATTAGAGAAGGGTCATATGCATGATCTTCTGCAAACTTGATGAACTCATTCACACCATCTTCATACTCTTTTGTTAGACGATTGACATCCATAAATTCTTCATTCAAATACATCCTATTTCATTCAGTTATATTAATATTTAACAAAATAAATAAACAAAAAAACTGATGTAAAAATTAACCAAGTCTATAAAAAGTTATAGACTTTAATTCTCTTTCAATATTTATCCCTAATATCCACTTTATAGAACCAATATCCTTCATTTTGGATCTTCTAGATTAATCAATCTTCAACTCTTCCATTCCTTACTCCATTAGTCTAACTAAGAGAAATTCATGCCCATAAATAAGTTTTATGAAAAAACTCCCATCATAATATAACTTCATGTTATAGAAATTATTTACATTACACTACATGAAAATTAATTCAACTATGAAAGCTTTAAAATTCCAGTTACACTGTCTTGGTGCCTATTTAAGCCCAAAAAAACTCCATTTGAGATTAGAACCAAGCCTTTTATTCCATTTAGCATGAAACCTTCTAATTGATCTATATTGATTTCTTCCTCAGAATCTCCCTAAAGGAATATAATCATGACATCAATTTTTTTTGGAATACATTTACTCTTTTCATGGTGTTATTATTGATCAACTTGTCTTCCCTATATAATTTAATGGTTTTCCTAATTTTATAAAAATATAAACTTAAAAGGTTATGGAAAAACCACATTTTAGGTGTCCTTTGAAAACTATTTATAAAATCACTGTTGAAATTCCATTAAAATAATCAACCATTTACACAAATTCCTCTTTAAAATGACACACCCTTTCTTGAATAATCCAATTAGTTCCAAAAACTCTTTCAAAAAACACTAATTCCTTTTTTAAACCATTAAAGGTAGCTTCATGATTCAATAAACCTAATCCCATAAAATGAGTGACAACTAAATATATTTTACAAATTTTCATTTAAAATTTCAAACACCACTTGTTAAAATGAAACCAGCATTACATACGATTTCAAAACATTCACATCCCTTTATGAAATATAATCTGGTGAGTTGACAAAAACTTAACATGAAGCCCGAGTCCATTCAAAGTGTTTAAATCATTTTAAATCTATTTAAAACAAAAAAATTGTATGTTGACCACATATAATTTTTTATGAAACATTTGAAAAGACTTAAATCATTTTAACGTAGCCACTTAGGCATTTTCACAAAGGCACAAATCTTAATACATTCACTTCATAATGGATACATGAATAAAAAATAACCAACATTTTTTAAAATATAATGCTATAAAAGGTTTATCATGTTTCTCATGAATAAATAGTATGAATCCTATAGTTTACTCCTGGAATACTACTGCGGTGTGAATAAGTGATAGATAAAGATATAAGTTTCACTTGTCCATGATACATTTAAAAATAAAGTCACATCTCTTCAAAGTGGGAAACCATCTTTCACTTGATTCTTGAATCATGTACTACCTAAGCTCGATCCTTCCAATACCGTACATCAGAAAAAATGTTCCCCTTCTTAATGGTATACATTATTTCAAAATTAAAGGACTATATGTACTCAAACCTTATCCACTATCAATGGTTCATTTCACATTGTGATTAAATATATTTCAAACACTTTTTTTTAATTTATTTCAACAATATATCATGCTACATATAATACCAATCAAACATCATGGAAAGCACCACTATTTCTAAATCTAAGAAAGGGTTTCGGAAGTTTCACTTATGTGTCGTTAACTATCTAGACCCATAAGTAACCACATGACCATCATGGATTAGAACTATTCAAATACAAACTCGTGACACATAACAATATATGATATACTCATTTTCTAGCTCATTTATGGTTAATATTGGTGTTTTAATCAATATCCCAATAAGATCTTAGAATGATCTCTCATGAAAATATAAGAAAAGTAACCATACCACATTCATGGATAATAACTTATTATAGATCTTCCAATTAGGAAGAATAATAGTTAACCCTCTAGTAATAACTGGAAAATCCTAAAAAGACTTGGATCTCAGAAAAATTCTTTTTACACCCTAAATAAACTATATCATCTAACTTCTCAGGTTCTAAGAATACATTATACACTAATTTAATTTCCCCCCTGAAGTGTTCATTATCAATCCAAAATATACACTTTGAGATCATGGAATTGTTAGAATTGGTGTCCTAGAACCAACTGTTTTTACTTTGATTACATGGATATTTAATGTATTTAAATATTAAACATCTTATTACATATTTTTCATTTTTATGCATGGATATAATGAAATAATGTCCTAGAGTATTTGTTGCACTGATAAGGTCCTGAAAGTTCCCTACTATGATGAGAGCCTTGAAATACTATAACATTATTCTTAAGTATAGTTATGTGGTTGGAAAACATACTATGATGGGTCACATATTATATAGACCTTCAGGTACGAATACTACTAAGTAGAATAGAATTCCTCTCATGAAGCTCACACTTGGTAATCTCGAAGATAAAAGATTATTAGAACAGACCCACCAGTAGGAATACCTCTTGTTTTGGTGTCATCATATATTCTTATCTGTGAGCATGTGTAATGGTCCTTATACATTAATATTATCATTAATACGTGTCATGACTCACACACTTTGATTTACTGATAAAAACCGTTATGCCATATGTTGGCGGGAAGTAGGGTACATTGGGTGGGTCACGAGTGGCATGTTATTGATGGATAAGTTGAGGAAAGATTTTTCCCTTCCATTTATTAAATTTTATTTCTCAACCCTTTGATTGAAATAGATCCGTCGCATGAAATTCCATGGCCATGGTGTAATGATGAGTTTATTTTAGGTTTTCAAAGAACAACATATCAAGCACAAAAGGTTGATGACACTATCATGAAACCTACTTGATGATATATTGAGACAAATATATTATATTATAAAGTGAGTGTTCTTATGTGGATGTTGTTTTTGTGACTTAAAGTTCTTTCTATTGGATGCTTTGACACGTTGCTAGACAGTGCTCTTGAACTTTAGGCAAGCCCATCTAGTGCCAATGAGAAAGAATCATAGAGGGTCACACACAAAGTATTTTTGGTGGTCTCAATTAGATTCTATTTGAATTCAATTAATGAAATAAATATTATTCTCAAGATAGAGGAATAATTTTATTTATGTTAAAATGATCGTATAAAATAAATAAATATTTGTTCACGGGATTGTGAGTAAAATGTATTTATTTATTTTATTGAACATTTAATAAATATTTATTTACTAGTTTGTAAATAAAATATTTATTTAAGAGAATAAAACATTTATTTATTTTTTTGGGTGTTCAATAAATGGAAGTGGAGTTTGAACAGACTAAATTCAGTCTAGTAGTAAAAAAATTATTTTCAAGAAGGAAAATAATTATTTAACTAGTTGGAACCTGTTGAAATAATAATAACACTGCTCTTATTTTGTGACATGGAATTTTTTTATAATTCCATTTTGTGAAAGTTGGTAAACCATAAATAATGACACGGTATTATTATTAAGGGCTTGGGTTTTCTCTAAAATTATGAATGTATTTAATTGCTGTTACACAATTAAATATTTACTACTACAAACATGGCTTTTATCAGCGCTAAGACATTCACTGTTAATCGAGGCTAAGATAAAGGGAGGGGGGGTCTCTTTTATCAACGCTCAGAAAAGCGCTGATAAAGACCCCTTTTATCAGCGCTTTTTTTAGCGCTAATAAAATGCCACTTTTATCAGTGCTGATAAAACACAAAAAATAAAAATAAAAATAAAAATAAAAATAATTCATATTTAGGGGGGAGATTTTAACAGAGCCTGACCCCCCCTTTATCAGATCTAGGTAGCCCCCTCCTACTCCCATGCAGTGCCCTTGCCTGCACATTCCGCACTTACCCGCGCGCCCCTCCTTGCTTCCACCCGGATTCGAACACGTGACCTCCCCCTTGTGCACCTGCACCTTTACCACTAAGCCTTTTCATTTTTTATCTATTTAATGATACATATATTTATTTATATATATATATAGTTATATTTATTTGTATATTAATATAGATTCATATTAATATAAATATATTTAGTTATATTAATACATATATATTTATTCAAATTGTAATATATATATATATATATTTATTTATTCATATATTAATATATATTTATATTTATGTATATATAGTTATATTTATTCATATATTTATATAGATTCATGTTTATATAAATATATTTAGTTTTATTAATACATATATGTTTATTCATATATTACTATATATATATTCATTTGTATAATAATATATATTTATATCTATTTATATATATATTTGTAGTTACAACATTTTATTCGTATATTTATTTGCATATTAATATATATTTATAATATTAGTTTTAAATAAATTTATAAAAGTTTTTTATGTGTGTTTATAAATAAATAAATAAATATATACATATATACATATATAAAACACACACACACACACAAACACATATATATTTACGAATAAATAAATAAATAAATATATGTATTTAAAAAGCCATAGAATGTTAAAACAATCATAACATTTAATCCAGAAGCCCATTCCAACTCTAAAACCAGTAAAATTGAAGAAAATGAAACAATATTTGATATTACATGTGGTACAAGGCTAACGGACATCCAGATCAGAAGTTATACCTGTTTCAATGTTAACAAATTGGGGTATGCCGACAAAAAACTCAGTTTTTGAGGCATTTTGGCCTTTTTTAGCCTTTGAAAATGTGATAGAGGCTTCTTCTGGGTCACCAGCATGTATAGCTCGTCGCAGGATTCGATTTGATATGCTGTAGAGCTCAAACAGACACCCAGATCAAAAGTTATGGCCGTTTGAATTTTGAGTTACATTTTCAACGTATTTTAGATCTTTTATTAATTTTTTTTGATTTTTGGTGTCTAAAAATTGTTATTAAATGACTATTAATCGATGATAATTAGTAAATAATTAATTAATAATATTTTTAAAAAACATTTAATGCTATTTTCACTAAATTTATTATATATTAAATGTAGTAGTCTATTTATACTTTTCTAAAACATATTTAAAAAATATATATTATATTTATATCAATATAAATATAGTTATATAACAATATATTATTTTTCATGATTTTTTTTGAAATATAAAATTTATCAGTGCTAGGAAAAAGCACTGATAAATCCCACCTTTATCAGCACTAATAAAAAACGCACTGATAAAGGGGGGGACCTTTATCAGCGCTAAAAAAGCACTGATAACGTGCCACTTTTAACAACGCTTTTTTTAGAGTTGTAAAAAGTTCCCCTTTATCAGCACTTTTTTTAGCACTGATAAAGGCCCCCCTTTTTCAGTGCTTTTTTTAGCGCTGTTAAAGGGCGGCGTCGTGGAAACCCAGTTTTCTGGTAGTGATTGTAACTGAAGCCCCATGTCGATAAATAGATAAGTACGTTTATTTTTCCATGCCCCGAACTACACGACCAATCAATTGAGAATTGTTGAGAAAAAAAAAATCTCTCGAATCCTTTTCCCTACCCTCTTAAGAATGAGAGACATTCTTAAAGACTGAATAAAAAGCGATCAATAACAACTGACGCAAGACACTCGATTCACCGAACAAGAACCCGTAGAACAATTGGTTTCGATCAGTGGCCATCCGAGCATGTGTGGATCACCGCTTAAGGGATTTTGGTTTGGATTCTTACAAGTGCAGTGATACAATCTATAAGGGTCATTCCGGATGATCAACATCATCAACGAAGAAAGTACCAAAGATCTAATTATTCTTTTCTTTATGAAATGAATTAAATTTATTATAAACATGATTTGCAAGATCCTTTTTCTCTTGGATCCGGTGCCTTTCCTATTTTGTCTAAATATTTGATTTTAATCCATTCATACTAGTGTTCATCATCATATTGATCATGGATTGGTCATCGATTAAGAAAAAGAAAAGTTGGGCCCCACCCAATGATATGATTTCACTGTTCCTGGATCCTACAGACATATAGTTGATGCTTTCAATTTTTTTTCAAAACGATTTCCAAATATCGAGTATGTTCCTCCCTCGATCTTAGAGAACACTTTAGCACCTCTAAGTTTATCAAATAGTCCATAAATATGTATAAGTGGATATAAGTTCATTTATATCACTTATAATAAACTCTAATAGTCCACACATATTCTCAATGATCCATTTTACTTTTTTTGGAATTATATAAGGCACCCCAAGGGGTCATAATCATTCCTTTGAACCCCTTCACCAAAAAATCGTTCAATTGACCATTATTATCTCATATATCTACATGATCTATATTATATGGTGGAATAGATATATTATCCAAACCTTGTAATAAAAAAATCATAAATTCAACCTATCCCTTGGGTGGTAACCTATAGAAGTCATTGAGAATTACATCTAGAAACTTGTCAATGATAGTAGGACATATCGACAGATGTTTCTCTCAATCATCCAAAATTACTCTAGAAAATTTGTTTATGATTCTACCTAGCTAGAGAAATATAGGTCCTACATAACTAGTTTTAAAATACAACTCTCCAATATAGAAATAATCATCACCCTATAAAAATAAAATTCCACCCATTGATGAAAACAATTGAAATAGTAGATACATCACTAGATAGGGGGTTTTTATTATAGTCACAAAATAGAATCACAATTTTCATGTCACTGGAACCTTCCCTTTCCATTATTGTGTCTGTATTAAGTTATAATTATTGAGTTTAAAGGTAAAACTGTCAAATAGTTTTGAGACATTCTATGCATCAATTTTTTATATATGTGAAATTTTAATCTCCATATGGTATTTGCCTCCAACTTTCAATCAAATTATACATGAAAAAAGGTGAGTATGGAGTGGTTGGATCACCTAAAAGGAAGTACAAGCCTCATCCCCAATAGTACGAGTCTGTGTGATCACTGACCTCTCTTAGTACTTATACAATACATCAAAATAGTTTGGTGGAGGCATCCATTAATGTTTGACTAAAATGAATTCCTTGTAGTACTATCTAGTTCATTGAGATATGGAATTTTTATGCTTGTATTTTATCTTCCATAATAAATTTTCTTAGTATGTATTGAATTCCCCTAAAAATACTATTTACCCTAGAAAACTCCCTAGATTGGAAACCCATAGAATGGAATTAATTTATCTATTTCCATTCATTTTCAATTTATACCCCCTTAGGAATTAGTAAAGATAATCCTCCTTGTTAGCACGATTGAAACACACCACTATGTTATTAAGAAAATATAACTTGAATGATCAAAAAAAATATATCTACAATTCCTAAACCTCAGAGGGTTGGGTATGTTTATCTCTGCAGTAGATCAACCAGGGTCAATCCATAAATGTAATTCGAATAGAGAAACTAAAAGTCTTGAAACATTTTACTAATCTTCATGGGTTGGAGACAAGCACTAGGGTAACATACAAAGAAACATGGGAATGATTTCACCTTCAACATACATGTGATAAGATAAGAACAATCACAATATCACATAAAATATTCACAATAAGTCACATCTAAAAATAATCAAACCATAAAGGTAACAAAAAAATCTGGATAACATTTTCTAAATAAAAAATTTAGATATTGTCAACATGAATCTGGAAGCATGGAGATCAGAATAATTAAAAGACTCATAGTGGTAGAATCGAAGGAGATGGGTTCACGATAAATATGGGTTCGCAGATTAGAAAGGATTCACAATAGAGGTGGGTTTATTCAAGTGAAGTGAGGTACATGGAGGGTGTGGGTATACGGTAAAGGAAGGGTTTTGGGCAGAGGTGGGGTTTGACACACGACAGAGGTGAGGTTCGCAGCAGATGGGGTTCAGCGGCAGAGGTGATGTTCACAAAGGAGGAGGGATTCACTATGGCAGAAGATGGACTCTCAGCTATAGTGGTGGAGGAGGAGTCATTGGTAGCAGAGGAGGAGGTGTCTACATTCAGTTTCCCTGAGAGATTGAGGCATGCAAGAGAAGTAGGAGACTATTAGAGTTTATTTATAAAAGAAGGTAAACCTATTAAAAATGCTAGCTAATAAATGCTAATAAAGGTATGTTTTATCAGTGCTAAAATAGAAAGCGCTGATACAAAATCCCTTTATCAACACTAAAAAAGTGCTGATAAAACTATAATGATAATAAATTATTTATATTTCTAAATATATTTATAAAATTATATGTATAATAAATAAATAAATAAATAATTATTTATAATAATAACTATAAATGAATAAATATATATTCATTAATATATATATACATATATATATATTTATATTTATATTTATGACTATATATAATTAATATATATACTATAATTTCATAATTATTTAACTAAATAAACAAATATTTATATTCATGACTATAAATAAATAAATAAATATTTATAATTATCATTATAAATAAAATAAATATATTTTTTATAATTTTATAATTATTACATATATATATTATTTTTAATTATAAGTAAAAATATTTGTATATAAATATAAATATTTTGATATCTTTCTAAATTTATTTCTATAATTATTTATATTTACAATATTATAATTATTTTAAATATATTTATCGTGACTTTAAGTATTTATGATAACATAATAGTTTCCTAGGAACATGAATGAATCATATACACCATGTAAGGTATAGATCATAAAAAGATTCATCATATATATTGACACCATGAATAGTAATGAGTGTGTAATGTATAAATGAACATTAATGATGAATACATAACATATGGATGTCAATTATATTTACACATAAATTAACCAAATTCATTGGAAACATATATTTCTTTAAATAAATAAATAAATATATTTATAATTATAACTATAAATATATATATTTAAAAAGTATTTATATATAATTATATATATACATATTTAAAAAGTATTTATAATTATAAATATTTATATTTAAAAAGAATTTATATATAACTATAAATATATAAATATAAACATAAAAATATCAAAATATAATAAATATAATAAATATATTTTTTATTTAATTAAATTTATTATATATATATTTGAACTATTTAAAAATATATATTAATAACAAACAAGGATTTTTTATATAATGTATACAAATAATCATTATTTTTGAATATATATATATAATAATGTTATATAAATTTATAATATTTTTTATTAAAAAGATTTTATCAGCACTAAAAATAGTGCTGATAAATATACCCTTTATTTGTGCTAAAAAAATCATTGATGAAGGGTAGATTCATCAGTGCTTTTTTCTAGAGCTGATAAAGCCCCCCTTTTATCAATGCATTCTGCTTAGCATTGATAAAACCAGGTGCATCCCTTTCTTGGATCAGTGGTCGTGAAAGTATACATTAAAAAATGTCAACATTAAATAAAATGAAATACTTGGACTTATACCTGTCAAACTGTGCGTTGTATAGGGGTGATGTTGATTCCAACATGTCACAAATGAGGTATGGATCGTTTTCCTAAAGTATCAAAACAATTCGAATGTGTTTCCTTGGTTTTGAGTATGTCAATTTTCCTTTTTAATGACATTATTGTCAATTTTAAATAAACACACATTTGGAGTTAGTCCGGTCACAACACGCATGATATTGTGGTGTGGATGATTCATATATGTCACCAATTAATTATGGGTAGTTTTTATAAAGTATCAAAAAATCCAAATGTGTTTTATCAGTTTTCAGTATGTCACTTATGTTTTTTTACCAAAATGACATTTGAAATTGGAAACATACAATTTGAGTCACATGACACACATCATGGGTAATTTTGACATGAGACTACACCCTATATGTTACAAATGACTTATGAAATATTTTTCCTAAATTATCAAGATAATTAGATGACATTTTCTTGGTTTTTTGTGAGTGACACTCTTTTTGAACTAAAATGTCAATTTTAAACTGATAACAGCAACTTTGAGTCATTCTGGTCACATTGTACATCGTACTGAGGTGCATGTGATTTCTACACATCAAAAATGACTCATGGAATATTTTCCTCAAGTATCAAAACAATATGAATCCATTTTCTTAGTTTTCAGTATGTCACTCATTCCTTTTTCTAATATTAATGTCAATTTAAAATAAAAAGACACACTTGGAGTCATAACAATCACACAGTGTGTCAGATTGATGAGACGTTGATTCCAACAAATTACCAAGGACTTATGGATCATTTTTCCTAATGTATGAAAATAATATGAATGCATTTACTCATTTTTGAGTAGGCTACTTTTCCTTACTAAAATTGATGTCAATTTTAAATAAAAAGACACACTTTGAGTCAAACTGCTCACACCGAGCGTTGGATTGAGGTAAGACTGATTCCTACATGTCTTAAATGACTAATGTATCATTTTAGTAAAGTAAAAAAACTACCCAAAAGTGTGTTCCCAGTTTTGAGCAGGTCAGTTTTCCTTTTTACTAAAATTGATGTCAATTTTAAATAAAAAAATGCACTTGGAGTCATACTAGTCACACTATGTGTCAGATTGAGTTGAATTTTATTTCTACAAATCTAAAATGACATATAAATCATTTTAATAAATAATAAAAACCATCCAAATGTGTTTTATTGGTTTTCAGTATGACACATGTTCCTTTAGGTATAATTAATATCAATTTATAATAAAAAACACACTTGAAGTCATATCGGTCACACCATAAATCAGATTGAGGCATGGTTAATTCCTGCTCATTAAAAATGACTTATGTATATTTTTACTAAATTTTCAAAATAATACTAATGCAATTTCTTATTTTTGAGTAGGTCAATTTTCCTTTTTACTAAAATTGATGTCAATTTTAAATAAAAATACATACTTGGAATCATAATGGTCATATCGTGCCTCAGATTAAGGTGTGGTTGATTCCAACACATCACAAAAAATGAATTTTTGATCATTTTTTAAAGTTTCAAAGCAATCTGAATTTGTTTTCTCTGTTTTGAGTAGGTCATTTGTCCTTTTTACTAAAATTTATGTCAATTTTAAATAAAAAGACACAACTGGAGTAATACAGGTCACACCTTGCATCAGATTGAGGTGTGGCTAATTCCTACAAGTCCTGAATTACTTAAGGATCATTTTAATAAATTATAAAAATAATTAAAATGTGTTTTTTCATTTTTCAGTATATCTCTCATTCCTTTTTCTAAAATTAATGTCAATTAAAAATAAAAATATTTGGTTACACTATGCGTCAGATTGAGGTTTGTTTGATTCATACACTTCATAAAATAACTTATGGATCGTTTTAAAAAAGTATCAAAATAATATTAATGAATTTTATCAATTTAGAATTGGTCATTTTTCCTCTCTACTAAAATTGATGTCAATTTTAAATTAAAAAGACATTCTTGGGGTCATATTGGTCTCACCATGCCTTGGATTATGGTGAGGATGATTCCTACACATCCCAAACTACTCATGGATCATTTTTAAAATTTATCAAAACAATTATAATGTGTTTTCTTTGTTTTCAGTATGTCACTTGTTCCCTTTACTAAAATTAATCTCAATTTAAAATAAAAAGATACAATCAGAGTCATATCGATCACACCATGCATCAAATTGAATAGTGATTGATTAATAAATGTTAAAAATTTCTTATAGATCATTTTCTAAAGTATGAAAACAATCCAAATTCATTTTCTCGGTTTTGAGTAGGTCAATTATCCATTTTATTAAAATTGATGTCAGTTTCAAATAAAAAAGACACATTGGGAGTCATAATATTCACACTGTACCTATGATTGAGGTGTGAATGATTCCTACATATCTAAAACGACTCATGTACTATTTTCCTAAAGTATTAAAACAATCAGAATGCGTTTTCTTATCTTTCTATATGTCACTTGTTCCTTCTGCAAAAATTAATGTCATTTTAAAATAAAACGACACACTTGGAGTCTTATCGGTCACACCATGCATCATATTGAGGTTAATTTGATTAAAACACATCAAAATTTCTTATATATAATTTTACTATAGTATTAAAACAATTGGATTGTTTTTTCTAGGTTTTTAGTAGGTGAATTTTCAATTTTACTAAAAATGATGTATTTTTTAAAAAAAGGAACACTTGTAGTCATACCGATCACACCATGCCTCATATTGTGGTTAAAATGATTCCTACACATCCAAAATAAATCATTGATAATTTTAATAAAGTATCATAACAATCCAAATGTGTTTTATCAATTTTCAGTACATCACTTGTTCCTTTTACTAAAATTGATGTCAATTTTAAATAAAAAGATGCACTTGAAGTCATACTGGTCGTACCGTGCATCAGATTGAGGTGAGGTTGATTCCTAAATGTCAAAAATGAGTTTTGGATCATTTTAATAATGTATCAAGACTATAAGAATTAATTTTATCATTTTTGAGTTTGTCAGTTTTCTTTTTTAATAAAATTGATGTCAATTTTAAATAAAAATATACACTTAGAGTCATACATGTCACACCGTGCCTTAGAGTGAGGGGAGACTAAGTATTACATGTCTCAAATGACTCATGTATCATTTCTCTAAAATAAAAAATAATATTAATGTGTTTTATTAATTTTTAGTACATCACTTGTTCATTTTTATTAAAATTGTTGTCAATTTTAAATAACAAGACACACTTGGAGTCATACTGGTCACATAGTGCATCAGATTATGGTACAAATAATGACTAAGCACCTCAAATGACTCATGAATCATTTTACTAAAGTATAAAAATAATATAAATGCGTTTTCTTGGTTATGAGTAGATAATTTTTCATTTTCACTAAAATTGAGGTAAATTTAAAAAAAAGACTCACTTGTAGTCATATCGTTCACATCTTGCATCAAATTGAGGTTTTGATGATTTCTACACATCCCAAATGACTCATGTATTGTTTTCATAAAGTATCAAAATAATATAAATATGTTTTACTAGTTTTTAGTATGTCAGTTTTTCCTTTTTACAAAAATTAATGTCACTTTTAAATAGAAAGACGCACATGGAGTCATATCAGTCACACTGGGCACCAGATTGAAGTGAGAATGATTTATACACATCCCAAATTACTCATGGACTATTTTTTTGATGTATCAAAAATAATATGAAATATTTTTCTCTATTTTCAGTACATCACTTGTATTTCTTACTAAAATTTCATTTTAAAATAGAAACACACACTTTGACTTATGCCTATCACATTGTGTATTGTTTTTTCTTGAGAATAATTCTTATACATCAAAAATAATTTATGAATCGATGTACTAAATTATCAAGTCATTTCTAGTGAATTTTATTGTTTTTCAGTGAGTGACACATTCTAAACTAAAATGTTAAATTTAAGCTGATAATGGACAATTTGAGTCATACTGGTCACACTATGATCAATGTCTTAAATTATCAAAATAGTACGAATGTGTTTGTTACGTTTTGAGTCTGCCAATTCTCTTTTTTACTCAAATTAATGTCAATTTTAAATAAAAATACACACCTTGAGTCATACCGGTCACACCGTGTTTCGTATTGAGTTGCTGTTGGTTCCTACACATCCCAAAGTGTCAAAATAATCCTAAATACCAATGTTACTATGATTAAAATTTTATTTATTTTTAGAACCACCAAAACTACATATTGATTCTAGAAAGGTTTTTCTGCTAAGAATATCAAATCAATATGAAGTATTGATAACACGATAAAGAAAAACAACAGAAAGTGTGGTAAAATTAGAAGAATTGAACATGTTTTATATTCTACGTCTTGTTGTAGATAGTTGAAAGAAAAATAAGACTTCCCAAAAGATCTATTAAATCAACTAAATAATTATTAAATAATGATGATTGAAAAAAAACGTAAAAATAGTTGATTAAATGATGAAAAAATTAACTAAATAAGTAGGATGAATCCACCTTTTCATGATGGTTGTATACATTATTGAAACATAAATATGATGGAATCCATCTATATAAGAAAAAGATTATTATGTGAGTAATGATAAAAATAAATAAATTAAACATAAATATGAAAGAATTCGGTACTTCTATGGAAGTCACATCTTCATGTTATTTGTGTACATTCTACGATCAGGTATGCAACCCATTTTTTTCTAAGAAAATATATATCATCTTTTGAATAAATTTTTTTAGAGATTCATAGTATTATGTGAGAAATATATATACACAAATGATTAAAAAATATTTTAAATGAAACAATACATATCTTCAAAAATACCTCTTTGGGGATGCGTACTTGTTGATGGAATATGATGTCTCTCATAAATTTAAAAACTTAATAACCATAATATTTTCAATTTTTTTTGTTTCATAAAATAAAGAAACATTGAGTAAAATAAGTATGCTTTTTGATATTTGTTTATATAGTGAATTTTAATTATATGTACCTTGATACTTATCCTGTTGTAAAACCTTTCAGGGTCCTTGTGCACATTTCTTATCCTCATGCAATTATTTTAATGATATTTATATACTGAACAATAAAAAAGGAATACTAATTAAAACATAATATAGATTCTATAACCGGAAATTTAGTTTTAAAACATTTGATGTACTGTATTAAAAATTGAAAAAATGCCATCATTTACGGTCGGTTTGTTGGGAATCCATGCTGTTAATCCAGGAAATAAATATCTTGAGTATCCAAATTGATTGTAATGAGTATCCTATGATTCCTAAAAACACAAAAAGGAATAACTAATGAAGGAAATGAAAATATATTTTATATGATAGAGTAATAGATTTTTACCCCTACATCGTTGGTATTAAGAAGTGTATATCATCCCCAAGATATCTTTCAAATTATTTGTCCAGGTTTTCCAATATTTTATCCATTTTTTTTGAATTTTATTTTTTTTAGTTCTATATAGGCAGTGTGATGACTTACGAGTCCAATTTTTTGTCATGGGAAAATCCTTTGAATTGGTATTTATTTATACACCTGCAAAAAATATGGAATTTATTTAGTCATAATTAACATATTATACCATCTTTTGGAAAATTAGATCATGAAAACATAACTCATGTATATATTTACAACTGAGGCTCCTAGCCATTCGTAGCTGAGGATTTAATTTATATTTTCAAAATCAATGTACTCACTACCTTCCTCTCGATACATTTTTTCTTCCAAATAAACTATGTGATACTACCACTTTATAACTTTTGTATCAGCTTGAACCTTTAATTTAATTGAATGATGATATTGAATGAGCATTGTAAAGGTGATTTTGGAAGATCCTTTCAATCAGTTGGTGGATCTTTTGGATGGATTTGATTGGAAATTTCATTTCACCCCTTCCATTTTTCCATCTGCAATAATATTCATCGGTTCATACCTTTTTTCATTAATTGTTTAATATTTAGCATGAAAAGTTAATTAGAAATGAATAAATCCGTGTCGACATATGTTTTTACAAGATCTGACGACCATGCAACGAATGTTACAAAAACTTGGTAAATCGTATGAATATCCTCATCGTCAAGTGGAATAGGTAGCCCGGCACTCGTCTCATGAGCTATGTTAATTTTTACTCTCAGATGACCTGTAGGAAGTGGTATGTTGTGTATCCCGATGTCTTGGATATTTAACACTATATCCCTCAATAAAAAGTGATGGGTGGGTTTTTATAAATATAAATCACAATTATTTTCTCCCTGTAGAATATCAGTACATGAAAGGTATTAGTGTCTCTCTTATTCATATTTTACAGAAAAAATTCTTAGAATATTAAATACCTCGACTGAGAAAACTATTTGAGGTAAATGACTTGCCTCAAAGATGGTGGGTGTGGGGATCTTCATGAAATGGTTGTTCTTGAGTTGTTTCTTGTCTTTTATTCCCCTTATAAAATTTGTTAGCAACCCAGTCAACCAATAAAATTTTTCTTCAAGTTAAATTAATATTTCTTTCATCTCTCTCATTTCTTTATCATTATCCTACTCTTGTTTGTTTGCAAAATATGTTTGGGTGTCACAAAAAATCTCGTACCTCTAATACAACCGTACTTTTCTGGTCGCTTCAAGTCCACTGATAGTAGGTGTTCATCATGTATAGGTTTTGATGATTGTTGTGATTATTTCAGATAGAAAATATTAAAAAATAAGTAATCATTATTATATAATAACGATTTAAATGATTTTTTATTATTTGATACTTACACATGTTTCTGAAACTTTTATTTGTGTTTTCATCTATTAGTATCCCATCTTTCTTTACATGTGCCTCCTTCTATATCACATGGAATAATATGGAAGTGGATTTGGATTTGGATTCATCAATTTTCATATAAACAGAGGAACATAATTATGCTATTATTTAATATCACCCAAAAGTATTATAGTATATTTAAAAATCGTAATTGTTTTTCAATTAAAGCACACCCTATCATTTCTTAAAGTAGGGGTATGCTGTTTTTGCTGCCGTTCCTTATTTTCAACACTTAGTTTCAATTTCATAAATAAAAAATTCCCAATCAAAGTGATGAATATACATATTATCAAATAATGTATTACCATCCATAATGTCTATAAAAAGATATCTCCCCATGGAAGACAGTAAATGTATACCATGATTCTTGGATTATCAAGTGTTTATATATAAGCGGTGGGTGAAGGTTTATTTTCTATTCTACATCTTTAAGATGATATGTCATTAGAATTGTGTCAAATCCTCTGCGAATCCTTCTAGAAAGAATTAACACATATTTATTATGAGATTCATATACTCTAAATTCCCTCTGAAAATGATGATGAAGAGTAAGTCAATGTTTCATTATTTTATTTTATAGAAAAATAAATAAATGATATCATAAGGTTACAATAATATTTTCCTAGATCAGTGTCTTAAGCTTGAATATAACATGCTGCCATGAATCTATAATAATCGGCCCATGGTTCTAAGTGATTAGCCTAATGTAACTACTAAACATGACTTTTTCGGGTTAACATGCTATCCAATTGCATTCAATTGAACCTTGAATTTGACACCTTTTCATTTTTCCTTGTTGAATTTTGCTAACACCATCAAAATATGATGCTGCTGTTTTTTATGAATCACCATTACATCATCTACTACCATTTAATTAGATTCAACATCATCAAAATGTTAATCTAGAGCGTTAGCATCGACATATGAATAAGGTTGTTTTAACTTTACACATGGAGAAATAATAGGTTTATAAACCTATTGTTTCTATAGAGCGGTTGCATCGACTTGTGTAGAAGATCATTGTACCTCTACACTGAGATCATCAACAACTTGAGAGATCAATTATTCCTTAGGATGGGGAGCACCAACATGTGAAAAATTCATTATCTATAGAAGTGATTTAATGTTTAATTTATATTACATAAATTCATTAGATAATGTATAATAACAAGAGGTAACACAATGTATATTAAAAAAAATATAAAATGATTATTGAACTCTATTTTTTTAAATTATGAATGGAATTAACCCCTCTATCGAGTATCCAAATCCCTTTATTTTTGTATCTTATGACATAAAAAATCTTATCTTCATTGGGGCCATTGTGAAATGATTATGTTGTCTCAATGAAAGGTTTATCCTCAATTGAATTTTTATCAAACCCTTCAGTGGTTTTGGTCGATCACAGAAGAATTGACCACTTTCAGTTTGTGGGATCTAGAACATAAAATACCTGCATACCTTGTGATGTCATTAGAAATGGTTCATCTTTGTACCTTCCTTACTAAATTACACTTTCATGAATCACAATTCATCTATTTTAGGAACACCTCCATCATCAACCCACTTTCAATTAGAAATTAGCACTTGGAATGTTGTATAATCTAACACCCATATATTTTTGATGATGCCAAAGTATGACATATTCATTCAAATTGGATTTATATCCTTAGTACGAAAAACATGAATCACTTAAGACACAAGTGTAACTCCACTAATTTTCAAGGTACTATCTTCATCATGTTAATTTATATATAACATATAACCATTAATTACATAACCATTGTAGGATAATACATTCATACTTGGTGCTTTGGTTTGCCATTGAAGTCATTCTGAAATTGAATCAATATTTTCACCTGAATCCTTAAAAATACGGTTCGGAAACCATCGTACAAATAGTTGATTATGTGTATTTGATATCTAACTTTCATCCTCTAATGGATTAATATACATAATAATTTTTTTGTTGGTTTCAATTGAAATATCTCAAAAAAATTCCTAGTGAGTATACTAGAAAGATACTTGAGGGGTTTTTTATTAAATTACAATGAGTTTAAATAATTGTATAAAAAATATAATTGATTTGAGATTATTATATAGATTATTGTGATATTTAATTTTTATGTAGGCTAATAGATGATATTGTAGGACAATAAAAATTGTTTTTACCAAGAACTAACTATAATGGAAATCACTTAAAAATACACAAACTACTCTAAGCTCATCAAGAACACTATCCAAAAATAATAATCACCCCAAACCACTCCGAAGTTTCCAACTTCTTGAATTTATAAAGATGACCAAACCATTACAAAACCTATTGTGGATCTTGGTCACCATGAGAAATAAATGATGATGAATTAATAATTCATAAGGTGAAAAATATCATTCCCCTACCACTGATTTTAGAGTTTGGGAAAATCCAATCACTATTAAAAATACATTTAAATAATAAGAGGATTTTCCCTAAGTCATATCCTCAAAATGGAATTTCTACCCCATATCAAGGAATTTCATGGAAGTGAAATAAAGAAACATGAATCATGAATCCATCTCTCTCATTTTTTAAAATACACTCAAATCACGTTGTCCTAATGCACACAAAGGGGTCAGATTCTAAAGAAAAATCCACATTATAAAAAAACACAACTAATCATTTTCAAAATTTTCTTTTCCATTAAAATCAGACCGCTATCCTAAGATGTTTGAAATAATTTTTAAAATACATGCATAATTTTAAATAAATATTAAATTTTAAAAATAAAATCTATATTTTCATGTTAAATAATTTCATTAAATTATAAAAATGTTCACTAATTTTTCCTAATAAATAAACCACATCTCAAATATGTAAAATTAAATAACTTCCTTTTTACAAGGAAATCTTCACACATTGTTTCAAAAATTAATACATTTCTCAAAATCCTGTTTTAATTTCAATACGAAAAACTCAATGTAAAATTAATATATAAGAGAAACCATATTTAAAACATTTTAAAATCGTTAAAGTACTTTTAGGTCCCTAACAAAATTGGTATTAAAACCAACTCACTCAATAAAATCTCCTCAAATTCTTATTTAATGTATTTTATAAAGTGGGTGGTTATGAGTAGTGTGGTGTAAAATAAAACTTATTTAATTATTCTTCAATAGTGAAATGTGGGGTGAATTTGGTTTTGATAATGTAAAATCTTTGTATTCATTATTTTTTCAATTTTTCGTTTTTTATTCCTAATTTCCATCCCAAGTAATTTTAAAATCTAATCAAGGTTAAAATGATGGAAATTGTAATTTAAATGATTAAAATGGAATTAGTTATGGTGAAAATTGATCACTTTTATAATAATGAACTTTGACACTAGAAGATATAGATTAAATCTTATCAATATCAAAAGAAGATGCATTTGTCATTACAGATAAAAAATTCAACAATAACATTAAATGACAATTGTTACTTATTAGATCCGAAATATTCGGGTATCATTCATCTAACATTGATAAGAAATTTTTCTTTCCATAAAAATTGATAAGATACTACAATAGGTTTGATGAAGGCTTTATAAAAAATTCATGGAAAATCCCTATGCACTAACCAAGTGTTTCCGATGCAAAGATTATTCAAATTGAAGATAGGTGAAAGAAAATTTATAACATAATACATTAAAAAAATCAGTATCATTATTAGTTAATTTTTTATACAAATTGATTTCAGAGATGAAATCAAGGTTGACCATGTTATAGTTTGTGTACTAGGACCATCTTATTGTATTTTTATTATACATATATTTAATTTATTGAATATTAATTAAACATATTATTACATATTGTTCATTGTTCTTCATTAATTTAATATAATAATGCCCTAGAGTATTTTTCACATTAATAAGGTCTTAAAAGTTCTCTAATATAATGAAAATATTGAAGTGCTATGAAAATATTTTTTTTATAGTTCTACAATTGGATAACAAACTATGAAGAGAGACATAATATATAGACCGTCAGATATGAGCACTCTTAAGAGGATGAAGCTTATTCTCATTAAGTTCACACTTGGTAATCTGTAAGATGAGAGATTAAGAGAACCAAATAATCAGTAAAAATCATTTATATTTTGGTGTCTTCAAATATTTCTATCTGTGAGCATGTGTAATGGTCCCTAGACTTTAAGATTCCCATTGGTGCATGTTATGACTCAGACACATAGATTTACTTACAAAATCCATCACGCCATATGCTAGTGGGAAGTGGGGTATGTTGGGTACGCCATGATTGACATGTCATTAATGTATAATTTGGGGAATTAATTGTCTCTTCCATCATTATGGAAGTTTATATCTCGACCCTTTGATTGGAATATGACCATCTACTAAATTCCATGTTCATGGTGTATCGATATGTTTATTTTAAATATTCAAAGAAAGATGGGTCAAGCATGTAGGTTGATGATACTATCATGTATCCTGCTTGATGATATATTATAACAGTGAGATAATATTACATAGTGAACGTTCATATGTGATTGCTAACATAGTGAGATAAGTTATTTCTCTTGGATTCCTTCACATAATTTTAGACGGTAATCTTGGACTTTAGGCAAGCTCACCTAATGCCAATGAGAAAGAATTCTATGGTGTCAGACACTAAGTATTTTTGTTGATCTCAAGTAAATTATTTTTGAATTTAATTAATGGAATAAATATTATTCTTAATATTGAGGAATAATTTCATTCAAGTTATATTGATCAAATAAATTAAATATATATTTATTCATTGAAATGTGTAGAGAAATATATTTATTTATTTCATTGAATACATAATTAATAATTATTCTATGATTTGTGTGTGAAATATTTAATTATGAATACAATATTTATTCAAGTATTCAATAATTAATTAGTAGTTCAAACATACCAAGATCACGTTTGGTGATAAATAAATATTTACAAGCCGATAAATATTGTTTTTAATTTGTGTGAGATGATGCATGACAAAAAATAATAATTATATTATTATTTTATGGCATGGGGTTTGTTAAAGGTTTTAATATTTTTTAAGGTCTAACATGATATTAAAAAATATTATAACATAAAACCTACCTCTATAAATAGACTATTATGTCTGTTGTGTTGGTAATAAAAAAAGAGAGAATTGTTGTGTACAACAAATTATCTTTAAACCCCTTCATCTCTATCCCTCTCAAGAATGATAAAGAAAGAGATACTTCTTCACGTTTGAAGAATTAATGATCAATAACGAACAATTCAATAATTTTTTTTCATCGTGCTAGTAATAAAATATTGAGTGGCATTGGTTGGAGATCATTAAGAGCACATTTGGATCACCGTTAGTGGGATTCTACCCTGGGATCCTCACAAGCACAACGAAGGAAATACGAAATGTTCTTTTTAGATGATCAATATCAGTTACGAGGAAAGAAATATAATATGATTTAATTTATTACTTCTAATCTAATTAAATCAATTATAAACCTAGCATGCAATATCCTCTATTGGGGTTTTTGACAATTGAAATAAAAAGGAATTTTAATCATCACACTTCCCACTGTGTGTGTCAGCCTTGCACGTAACTTTCAAGTTGTATCAGATCAATCAAATTTAAATTTATAATTATTAATTTTATTTTTTTATCAATGTGAAATTTTCTCTACAACAAATTCATTGTTTAGTGGTGATTTATTAAATTTACTCTAAAAAAGTGAAAAAATTTAGCCGTAGTTTTTTTAAAAATAGAAGCTAAATGTTATCCATTTGTTAAAATAAAACCCACTTATCCCCGAGAATCACCCTTCTCCCTTAAGACTCCCCTAAACCCAATCCATTTCCACCACTATGTTTCCCCCTTCCTAGCACTGAAGTTTCCCCTGATCCCTCTATTCCCTGATCGGTGCTCTAATTTCCCATAATCCCCCTGATCCTGAGCCCGAGCCAACATTGCAATCACCCTTGACTCCCCTGATCCATCACCCTCATCCTCTCCCACACTGATGATCTAGTTTCCCCTGACCCCCTGAGCCCGAGCCTCAGCCGCCTGCAACCCCTTCTCCCATGAGCCATCCCCCAACCCCCTTCTCTCTATTCTCCCTCTACCCCTTTCTCCCTTTGATTTCAAATAGCGGTGATCCCTCATTTCATCCTATTTTATTCTTATCCTTTCTTCCATTTTACCCTCTCTATTTTTCTTACAATTAATGATGTGTATTTGGGTTTTCTAGATAGAGGAGGTTTTTTATTAGCACGATTGTTCATTCACCTACTTGTGTACATCACCTAGTCAAATAGTATAAGGGTAATCTTCATGTTTCACTTTAGGTTCATGTATTGCATTGAAAAGTTATTTTGGTTAAGGTTTAATTATTTTTTAGAGGCTGATAATTGATTAAATATAAATTATGAGTTGGGGAGATGAAATTATATATCATTATTTTCAATTGCGCTGAATATATTTTAGCTAGTGTGAAGCATATTATTTTTATGCATTTAGGATGTTAATATTTATTTTTTATTATTATTTTACTATTTATAATTAATTCATCATATAGTTAGTTATTAATTTTTAAATTCTATATAACTAGGTATCTCCTAGGTCATTATTTCCTGCCTACTAATATTTGGTTTATCCCCCATGTAGATGTTTTAATCCAAATTTTCTATAGAAGTATTCATGCCCCTTTCCCTCTTACATTTCAGGAATAGTTTCTCAAAGACTTGTTGAGTCCCTCTTTGTTAGTTTAAAACCTCTAGAATACAAGGGGTTTTATCTGAGGTGATGTGAAGATCCTCACTTGAGTACTATTTATGCCACTTTGGCTGGGGTGTTTCCCATCCATGTCTAGTAAGGTCACTAGTTAAGAGATATTTTCATATATGATGTTGAAACTCCCACAATTCTCTTTCGTTGTTAATTAACTTACTAATATATATATTTACCATTATAAATTATAATTATATAAACATAACATAAAATATTTAATGTCATTATAAAATCAACATAAAAAATAAATAGTATATATATCTTATCTATCTCCACATTAAAAATAACAATTCATGTAATGTTTTACCACCTAAAGGGATGATAATTATTCACTAATTATCACTACCATCATTGATTGTTACTTTAGTATATAAAATTAAAAAATATGTATTTATTTATTTTTATCCTTATCTAGATGATATAACTTATCTACAAATAAAAAATAATCAATAATATTATTTTTGAAAAATCATGGGATTCTTTGAACTACCATTTATTTATGTATTTTATTTATAATGGAAAGAAAATTATATCTTATAAAAATGATTAGATAAAATATAAATAAACATAAAATATTTCTTTTGTACCTTTTTTTTAAAATATATTATATTATATAGGAAGTTGAAGTGTATTGAAGCTCTTGTAGACTTATGGTAAGGGGAATCTCACTCGATTGCCTCTATTTTTTGAATTTATTTCCTTATATTGTTAAATATTATTTTATGTGTTGTATTCTTTCCTATAGATGCATCTGATTAATTTTACTTTTTTTCTAGTATATTTATTTAATTTAAATATTATCTTTTAATTGACTATAATGTTTTTTGGAAACTCCAAATTTTCTCACAAAATCATATTTTCTATAAATTTTATTTTTAAAAAATGAAATTTTATTTTATTTTTCAGATTTGATATATTTTTTTATGTATTTTGTAAGGGAAATTAATTTTTTTTAAATTAAAAATTTTCTTTTTTTCATATGCACCATAAAAATTTGAAGAGGTTATCTTCAAAATTCCCATATTAATTTTATTTGAATAAATTTCTATGGAATGCACTTGTAATGCATGGTTTTTAATTCTTGAATGATTTTAAATGATTTCTTATTATTTTAGAAACATTTTATATGACTATTGTATGGTATAAATGATTTAAAAATAGATTCTGTTCTGGGAATAGATGCATCACATCTTTTTTTACTCTGACCTTTTTAGTATTTATATAAATATTCTTATAACTACCTGGGTCGTGTTTTTTTAACATCGATTTATCTATTTTACTACTTAGTAATACTTATGTGTTTTAATTTTTTTTAACAACGCGTAGGCATAGTGTGATATATATGAAAAAAGTTGGATCACATTTTCGAGGAACAAACCTTACTATGCTAAGGGTTTAGAGTAGTTTTTAGATTTTTCAATTTCAATCAATCCATTTATGGACCCATAATATGTCCATATCATAAATATAAACTTAGAATATGGTTTAAGGGACATGATGTTTATGAACACTTGATATTGAATGAATTCCTTGCTCAATATTTTTATTAAATTTTGCATGAAGAATCGAACGTCACATAAAGTTTGAGTGCTGATGTCAATCAATAGAATGATCTCGAAACTTCAACAAAATTGTAAAATAAAATGAAAAACCTTATAAAAAAGTATTTTGATATTGAAAGAAAACAACATCAACATCAAAAAATTTCAGAACAATTAGTAGATGGTGCTATAAATAGCAACTTGAAAAGTGATGTTTTTGGGACTACAAGAAAACCGGATCAAGATTGTAACATATCATTGGATCTTACTATTGAGTATGTAGAGACTAATATAAGATATAATTTCACAGAGAGAATGAATGTGTTTCATGATTTAGTGGATGATGGAAATTAGGAGCTATATGGTGGAGGTAATAAATATTCAAAACTATCATTTATACTAAAGTTGTACCATATAAAATGCTTATGAGGAAATACAAATAAGGTGATGTCCATGATATTGGAATTGTTTCATAATGAATTTACTGAAGATAATATCCTTGAACTTTTATGATTTCAAAAAAGTTGTTAACAAGATTCGACTGAAATATAAAATATACAAGCTTATCCCAATGATTGTATGCTTTATTTGGGGAGATGATTCAAGCAGATCTGATTGAAAAAATTGTTCTTCTTATATATGATAGTAAATGTGTAATATTGGACGTATGAATATACATACTACTATAAATAAGTATAAAAAGATCACACCTATAAAGGTTTTGGGTTACTTCCCTTCAAAACCTCAAATTTTTGGACTATTCATGTCATCGAAAACCACTGAGCACATGAAGTGACATTCTATAGAAAATAATAGTGGTTGGTTAATGTGACATTAAATAGATTCAAAATCATAGAAGTTATTTGATTCCTTACATCCTAATTTCTCACCTGATCCTAGGAATGTGTGATTGGGATTGGCTACCATTGGATTAAACACACTAGGGACATTGAACACCAGTTATAACATTTGGCATATTGTTTTGATCCCTTACAATATGACTATGTGGATGTGTATGAAAAAATATATTTTATCATTTCAATGATTATTCTGAGATACAAATGTATGGAAATTATATTGATGCATACTTTCAACAACAAATTTAATAATTACATGATTTATAGAGAAATGGTGTTAAGACAAATAGGGCATGTTCTAGAACAATGTTTAAAATTCACGATGCTCTAATATGGGATATTAGAGACTGAACTAGACATGGAAGCTTATCAAGTTTGAAAAATTAAATAGTTTTGGAATGTCCTATTTGTAACACCCCAAGATTTCATAGAGTGTTATTTCTTCAAAATAATTCAATAACTTGCGCTACACGCAACACCGAGTTCAAGCGCACCATGACTTACCAAACAAGCCGTTCAAAAGAGGTTATGAATAGTATTAACTAAATTTTAAACTTTATATAATCCTTATAATTTTAGAATCCATATTATGAGTTTCTTAGACATAATGAAAGAACAAATTCATTTTCAGTATTGCACTTTTACCAACTTTTAATAGTGAAACCTTTATAAATAAAATATTTTAAACTTTTTGACTAAATGGGGACATCAAAAATTTAAAATGAAACACCCCAAGCTTCTATGGTATGCTTCTCTTTGAATAATGTGATAGCATGTGTTGTACGCAACACCAAGTTCTAACACACCATAACTAATGAAACTAGCCGTTATGAATAGTAATACCTACTTTCTGAAATTATATATATTTTATATTTCAAAATGGACTTCATTTTTGGATTCGGAATATCGAATTTAGCCTAAGGTGAAATTTTGGTACTTTTCGGATAACTTTAATATTTTGATGAATAGTGAAAATTACTAAATTTTAATTAAAAACAACTTTTTTAATCAAAATAATTAATAGTGATAAATTATGAATTTGAGTGGTTTTAAAGTATATTTAAAATATATTTTTACCATTTAATATAATTTTGGTCATTGGACATAATTTTACAATTATACCGAACATAAACAAGTGTCAATCTTTTGATAGTTATTATCTCTTAAAAACACGCTTTTTTGTTTTGACAGCGGGGATTAATTTTAAATTAATTTCTGCCACTTATGTGTTTTGAATTTAGAAAAATGGATTCCCTATTTGGAATCAGGATGTTCAAATTGTTTAAATAGGTGAATTTTATTTTTAGACATTTTCAATAATTACTGCGGTAAATATTTTGTTAACCATGGTTAAGGGTAAATCCGGTAAATAAGGGTTAAATAATAATATTATAATAATACTAAATAACCCTAAAACTTGTCCTAGCCTTATTGGTTGATAAATGTTCGACCATAGGCATCTATGGGTCGATTTTGGGACCCCATGGTGCCACTTGTAGGTGATAGGGACACTTTATTTTAATTAAGTTAAAATGAATACAAAAATGACACAAGCATATATCTTTTAGAAAAACAATTTTTACATAGGGTTATATATGTTGGATTTTAGATTATAAATATTAATTAGAAAGATAAAACACTTTCCTACATAATTATATTTTATTTATAATTTTTAGACGTTAAATAATTTAATTTATTTATGACACAATGATGATGCAGTAATTACTATAATAGTGAAAAATTAAAATAATTGATATTATAAATACCCAAATAAATATAATATGAAACTTTTAATGAATTAAAATAATTTTCTAGGATAATATGATATATTAGGATTGATTCAATTGACTTTGTTTGAAGTAATAAATTTGTTATGAGTTTCACAAAAACCAACTATTGAATAGTGTCAAAATTGACATAAAAGAGTTTTTAAAACAAATATTATATTATTAATTGGTATTAAATTACTAAAAATCTAAGGATCGGCCAATAAACTTACATCATGATAGGTGTCTCATTAATGGACCACTTGGGGGTCGCTTGGATGCATATAGTAAGTTTATTAACCATATTATATAAAAATACAAAGAGACATTGTAAAAGTGAAACTAATTAACTTAGAGTTAATACTTAAAGATAAGGTTAATATAAGTACCCAAACCTGTATAAATTCTATTGGTTGAGTTTTTTTCGACCCATACCCACCTTAACATTTAAATAATCAACTTTTGAGCTATTATAAACCGAATATGAATTTATTATAAATTAATATTTCTAGCTTTTCCAAAGGTGCCTCTCACCCCTCTTATAAAAGGGAACTCCTCATTCTCTTTTCTTCACACCTTCAAAGCCTTTTGGTTCGGCCAAAATCTACCCAAATACTCTCCCAACTTCCCTCACTACAACCTAGAGGCCCTATTTTGATCCGAAAGCCAACCTAAGGATCCCATTTGATCAAATCAAAAGGAAGAAACCGAAGAAGAGGTAATGATTTCACCACCCTTTTCCAAGTTCCTTTCTTCTTCCACTTCTTCTTCCTTTGTTTTTACCATTATAAAATAATAACTCCAGTATCATAGATATACTGTGATGTTATTATAAATATGGTACAACCATATTCAGTATTCTATCCACCCTTTGAATAACATGTCACCATACGTGCGTACGTACGACTTACCGTCTCCACGTCGTGGTGTAATTGTTATTCAATATATTATTATTTGGATGAGTATAATAATGATGTGTAACTCATGTAAATAATAAATATAACATGTTAATGATTCTGTATATATGATATACCATCCATTTATATATTATTTTAATATCAAAATAATGATATTGTCGCTCATGCGTACGTACGGACTACCGTCTCCACGAACGCGATGAGATTCATTTTCCATCGTATCCATTCAAGTATAATTATCATTTGATGATTTAAAAATAATGTTTATGGACTTTATATCATTATTTATATTAATAATATACAACCTATCCATTACAAACATGGATTACGTAACAGAACATATAAAAAAACGAGTAAGTTAACACCTGAAACAACTATAATACTAAGATATTATTAACAAATCAATGTTAAAAGATCATATATGATATCATACTAATGTATATGATTCTTGTATAATTTAATAACAATTATTTCACTATTATACAGGAGGTTAACCTACACCAACCAAGGAAAAGTACAAGGTAAGGGTTATTTCACAATCTCTTCATTATCCGAGGTTGTTTATACGTAATAATCTACTGGGATCTCTTTATCATCCACATCCATGTTTCTTAAAAATGTATTTCAAAACATTTTTAATATTTAAAAGAATATGGGTTAAGGTCATTTATACCCTTGTTTGACTTTTTATAAGAGTTTTATAAAGGAATCTTCCCGTTGTTTTCCAAACAAGGTGCTTTTTAACCTCTTCGACAAAATTAAGGTAAGAATGTTTTTTTAACTTATACGGTGGGTGCGGCTATTTACCGCCGTTATAAAATTGTCAAAGATTCCCTTACAATATTACAAGGATATTTTCAATTTAAATGTTTTATTTTATAATTATGATACTTTTAAATGATTTCAAAATGAATATTTTAAGAATTTCGGAAAGGTAATCTTTATCAAAATCAGAATTTTAAATGTTTTAAAGATTTATCTTTCTGAATCTTTTTAATTAATGTCCATGTCTTAAAAATGGTTTTGAAGGATTTATTTATATGGAAATGAATGTTTTTAAAATGTTAATTCCTTTTAAAAGTTTCAAAGTGGTTTGGGACACTTTGATTCAAAAATCTCTTTTTAATTAATAAATGTGGGACTTTTAAATGATTTCAAAAAAAGAAGATATTTCTCTCAAATAGTATTGATTTCATCTATGTCAACATCCTTTGATGGATTTTATTGTTATGTGAAGTTGATTTATTGTGATACAAAACTTCTATATTGTATTGAAGGTTTTTTGATATGTTTGACTGTGGATGCGCTATTTTTATACCATTCATAGTTTATGGTGAAAGTATTGACATTTTGTATGGTAGTTTTAATACGAATGTTTATGTTATGTTTAAACCTTTTCATATGGGAATGCATTGGACTTAATATGTGACGGGTGGAGCCCGCTATAGCTCCTCGATGCATTGGTAGGTCTCATGAGACAAACTAGTGTTTTGGCACAAGGCCTTGGAAAAATCTTATTTGTAGTCTTGGCACGAGGCCTCGGCTATGTGGTTATGATAGTCTGGAATTATGCATTCCATCATTATGAAAGTGGTTATTGATATTGGATGTGATTATTCGATTAGTAGAATATCCATGTGAATAAGTAAATGAAATTATTTCATTTTACTTCTGCCATACCATGTTGTAGTTCAAGTTTAAAAGGATTTTGTTTTAGCTGTACATTGCCTTAAATGTTTATTCTTATTTTGGAAAGTTTCCGCTATATTGTTATCCTTACTGGGCATTTGAGCTCACCCCTTTTCTATGTTTTATTTTTCCCAAGATGTGAAGAAGTAAGTTATGAATGACCTGCAGGGATTTTATGTGGGGATATGAGTGTGGAATATGGAGACTATGTTGTTGTAGTAGTTTTTCACTTTTTGATCTAATGTAAAACTTTATGAATATTTCTAGTGTTTCCAAGGCTACTAAACCAATCGGTCTTTCGAGATTTGATCTTTCTTGTGATCATACCAATGTTATGTAATAATGCACCGACTCTGTGTAACTAGGGTCGGGGCGTTACACTATTTGTAGCTTTGATTTTGAGCACAAATGACTACCTTATTATAAAAAATGTTGCTTCTTGTGTCATATAATATTTCTCGATGCATCTCATAGATTTCAATTGAACAAGTTAAAATTTAATGGTTCTATTAATCATAAAAAACCTCCAATGTTGTTGATAGGTACTGAAAGATTTACATAACTTGAAAATGTTAAAACAAAATTTGGGAAGGTCCATTATTTGAATGATAGTGGGAAATGAGTTCAAACTGCATCACCAAGTGAAATTTGAACATAAAACTGGATGAAAAAAATATTATTCAAACATCCACATTGGTAATTTAATGTTTTGTTGAATAATATTGATTTATGTTCAATCAGATTAATTTTTGTGGTGACTTGACCTTCACATTTCTTAATGAGCATGAAAAATCGAAGGACCATCTCAATGCTTGGAATGACTTACAAACAATGAACATAAAGCATAATCTCTGGATAGAAGAGAATGAAAAGTATTTTCCAACAATTTTTCAATGAAAAATGGGGATAAATTTACATTCCTTTTAATTTTAAAACATGTTAAGGTATCTGATAGGTATTTAAGTTACATATCAATAATTATTTACTTAATGCGTCATATGTTACATGGATTTAAAATTCATGATTTACATATTCTGTTAAAAAATTACTACTATTTTCTTTGTATAAATTTTTATGTGAAATGTTTACTATAGTTATACTCCAATTTTGAACATTCTTAATAAAATTATGGGAGAAAAAACTACAACCATATAATCTTGAAATCCATTTAGAGAGATTTTTATTGACACATTGTGCAATGGATATGAGATTTCCTCCATCATTTTTATTGTCATGAAGTATTTTACTATGCATTTGGTTGAGGAAACTAAATTAGGTAGCCTATCATGATATCGATGGATGTATCCAATTGAGAGAGAATTTATATATAAATTTTTCATCTTAGGTAAACAATTTATGATAATTAATTAAATACATAATTATGTTTTATTTATTTTACTTTACATACATCTTGGTCCTTTGAAATCATACGTGAAAAAAAATCTCAACGCGATGGATCTATTTATGAAGGCTATTTTGCAGAGAAGTGGCTAAACTTTTGTTATAGATACTTAGTTAATACTGAGACAAGATCCAATCAAGATAGAAATTTTGGTGACACATCTAATCAATCTCAACTACATGGGAAATAAAAATATTTCACACTCTTTTTCAATCAGTTGGGAGGATCTGAAATGTTACACTGATACAAATGGAATTATTATAGTCATATTGATATGTTCTAATGAATAGTAAAATTTTAGATCCATCTATTGAATATCATATGATACAAAAAAAGAAAAATGAAAAACCAAACACAAAATGAGAAAGATATAACAAAATCTGTTAATAAAGAGATTATAGAATGGTTTAAACACTATGTAAGTTCATAAATATTGAAATCAATAAGGATTTTAGGTTGAAACATATTTTGTAAATATAATAATGAATATTACTTTTTGTGGATCGTGAATACTGATACTCAGGATGAGTTGTCAGGAGATTTGAAGTTTCTGGCTCGATTTCCTCTGAAATGGGCTATAAAATTTGTCTATTACAATGTAAATGGATTTAAATTTCATACATTAGATTAGAATGAGGGCTTGAAAAAACTTACTAGTGGTATTTTTACTATTTTAAAATTGGGATACTATGGAAATTTGACTACTATTATCAAATTGAACTATAATGGGTATTTTTTAGTTATTTTATTCAAATTCAAGTAGGTTGATATTACCCAGGGTATTAAAAGAGATTCCTTGCAAATTAATTTTGTGAAGTTCTCTCGCTTGATGGATGTGAGTGAATATGAATTACATGATTCGTATATCTTATCATCTTAATAAAAAATGGTATATTATGTGGAAAATGTCATGGATGAATTATGGAGTGTAGTTGTTCATATAAAACAAAGAAGCTTGTATGATATGGGTGATGAAGTGGAATATTTGACCTCTCACATTGAATGCCATCAATAGAAATAAATGAGATTATTTATCTATAATGATATTGAAAATATTAGTCTAGAAAGGGTGGATGAAGTAGATGAAGTATTTATAGAGCAAGACAATGATATTATTGAAGGAAAAATTATTGTAAGTTTAATCATACATTAATTTATCAACCACTTATATTATAAGGGTAGTTATTCATTATCATAGCTATCTATATTTTGATTGTCAGCACTGTGCATTTGTTATCATATTTTATTTTATTTTTCTTCCTTATTTTTTTTGAAATATATGTTTGGTAGTTAATTTTATTTGATTGAATTCTAGGAGTCCCATGTAAGAATAATTTCACTGATCCCAGTCAACTCGTAGTTTACATTCCCTCGAAAACACTGAAATATTATGATCCATCGGTCTCCCTCCCTAAAACATCTGAGATACCCTCTATCTACCCTCTATAAGAGTCTAGAATACCCTGTTTCTTTGTCCCATTAGCATCTGGGACATTATCTCCCCATTCAGTAGGTTCAATAATGAGAGAACATGTCTAGGTTAAACAGTTAATGAACAAGTCATCACACATATTTCTTTGTGAGGATATTATAGAGTGATAGTTATTGGTACAAATTTTAATGTGAATAAAGTTATTTCAATTTTTTTATACTAAGGACCATTTTTTTTATAAAATATGAAAACAATGTTACTATGAACATAAATATGAATAGTTTAGATGCCTGGAATCAGAACATATTGAAGATAGTTGTCCTATTTGACTATTATGGGGCCCCCATAGATGATTCAATAGGATTATTCGACCAGATTATAGGCCAACTGGTGGTAGATTTAGTTTCCCTTCCGATTACCTGTTTCGATTGGAGGCATATGCCTCGATCTTCAAAAAATTATGTATCTGATTCCTGGATAAAGGAGGAAATTTTGATACATTTTGGTGTAATTGAATATCATTATATAATTAAATCCTAATATTTTAAAAATTAATATCTTTATACAGATGTTATTCCACTTTACCATTCCTGATCTTATCATATTCAAGTTGACATTGAAAAATTTGGGTAAGAAATTTAAGGGTTTTAAATAGAGATTATATAATGAATTCAATGATACATCATTGAACAATCAATGGTATTATGATATTGTAACTTAAGGGGTACCTAGAGATCTATGAAAGGTTTTTATTAATAGTCATCTTCATGAGAAGCAAGTGGTATTGAAATATATATTATTCTATTAATTTTATTTTACATATATACAAGAATATGAACAGGAGATGATATTTAATACATGACTATTAAATTAAATTTTATTTATTTCAAGAAGTTTCAAGAAAAAATGAACCATGTAGAGCTAAACAAATCATGCCCCACATTTCCAGGTTAAATAGTTTTTCTATAAATAGATCAACTCAATCAAAATTTTGATTAGTTTATATATTTATAAGGTAAAATTATCTATTTTATATATTAAATTTATTATTTATCTTTGTTTAATGCAGTCAAAGAATTTTTTCCACCAAGTCTCCCAAATAAAACTTTGGTTAGATATTCATACAAAATTTGATAGGAGTTATGTGAATGATACTACAAAATAAGTTTGGTTATTAATTCCTTTTTCATTGTAATAAATTATTTCCATTTTCACTTTTTAATATTTATTTCTTCAAATATGACTGATATTTTATTTATTGGTAAAAATTAAAGAACTATGGCATGTAAATCCTACACAGTCCTTCTCGGTCTCCCAAGATGATTTATTATGTCAAGTGTTTGGGAAGGAGCATCCTGGTCACACCCATGGGATGTGTTTGTGACTATTACCATCTAAGGTCTTTTGTAGTCAATCAGGGATTAAATAAACATATCTTTTTGGTTGTAGTTACTCCCCACCTTGAGATGATCAGAGGTAGTTTGTTACCATAAAGAAACAAATTCAAGAATAGGGGGCTCATATAAATATGAAGGATTCATATGTCATTGCATTTCAGAAAGAGTTAATTGAATTATACCATAAGATAACTTAATATATCCTTAGTGATACTGAATTGATGGATGGTAGTGAGCTGGTAAATCACACAACTTCATAATCATTTAGTACACAAACTAATATTGATTTTATGTTTTATTTTTTGTATAAATCCCTATTTAATTTTCAAGAAAATTGTTATACAGGTGCTTATAACAGTGAGTGGATATGGAGACAGATACAATGTTAATAAAATATCTTCAGGTTGTGATTAGGGTTCACTTTGGATTCAGTTATGATTTGTAACCAAACATATGACATACTAACACTAATATGGTGATTCAAAAACCATGTTGTGGTTTGTGGTAGGGATATATGTATTTCCATTACACTGCATAAAAATCTATATGCTTGGTTTATTTGATATGTTTTATTCCAAATTTTAACTTATAACTATAATTATTAGGATCTTTAGGATTTATTTAATTTTAGTAATACTTGAAATTACACTTCTTGTTGTTCTTTTTCAAAATCTCTTGTGTCTTTCAGCCATTTATGAACATTGTTCAGTTTTGAATTACAGTTGGTAATTCTCCAAGTACTGCCTGGATAACTAAACTTGCTGGTCAGCTTGCATATGGATACCCCACTAGTATTTTTCTTGTTTTTAAAACACATATATTGTTAACTTCACTCTCCTCTCAGATAGTATACCTTAAACTGGTTTATTCATAGAGATAAAATTTCCATTAGTCTATGCACTCCAAAAAAATATTCTATAATTGTAATGTTACCATAATACTCAGTTAATTAAATAATCTACCATAATAATTTATCATAATGAGTATCTTGAACTGATCCATACTACAAGATGAATCATCTACATCATCTTTAACCTACCTTTCCAAATTATTATTCTTTATATATTATTATTAATGGTAGAAAATTTTTCCATGATATTAATAGTTATTTAGTATGGATAAATCATGAGATAACGTACAATCCTATTCCCGTCAACATGGTTGGGAACTCCAAACTACTTCACATATGTACTCTATAATACATATTGAGTTCATACATATTACCTTCATATTTACGGATGAAAGATACACGAAAAACCAAGTGGGTTCAACATTTATACAAGATGAATCACCACCCTCGACTATGAAAATTCATTACCCCTTAGATCTTATGTGAAGGTATTTTGGGGGTTTTAGAGTACACTTTAAGATGTTATCAATATATAAATTTTAATATAATAAATTCTATTAAAAATATATTGGATCCTTTTCACATAAGTGTTTGGGTGAAGGAATTCATGGACTTTCTCTATACTTTGTCTCTTTTTGTGTCACTTTCCCAATAAAATTATAATCCATATAGATTAAGGAATGAGTATTTTTAGAAATTCTAGTATTATAATCTATAAAAGGGACCTTCTTCTACCTATTAAAATACACAATTGATGTTTGGCTGTTTAGAAGTGCATTGTCCATATTCCATCCCAAAAAATTGAAGCTCATGTTTGGAATATCTTTATTTTAGAATGATACTATAATTCCTCCAAATAAGAAACTTTTGAAAGTTGGAACTTAAATTTCTTCTTTATAGGAAATAAATAATTTTTTTTATTTTTATTTTAGATTCACAACCCATTTCATATTGGATATTATTTATATTTTCTATAACATCTAAATAAAATCACTATAATTATATGACAATGTTATTATAATAAAATCTCACCATATGCACTCACATACCCTATAAATGTGCAAGCTAATTTGAAATTATATATAACTCACATCCATAGTTAGCATGCTTTCCTTGCTGTCATCATATATCTCACTCTATCATGACATTTAGATCCATGGTTGGAATGAATTCTAGAACCAAAACACATAATATGTTTGATAACATCCCACATGTCCATAGTTGACATGAACACCCAAAAAAAATTTCCATCACGTCTCCCAATATCATTGGTATCTTCAGCTAACCCAATCCACATAACCATTAAATAAAATTACATTCAAATGATTGGAATGCTCACCCATATCATGTCACAATGAACCCATATAAAATCCAAGCATAGATAATCTTAAGTCACAATTAATGACTCACTATTAAAAATTATAATATCAAACATACCAAGAAAAAACATAAAAAGGATAAGGGTTCTCATAGGTTTGCAAAATACCCAACACTAAATGCTATAAAAGTAAGGGTAGCTATAGTCACACACTCAAACTCTTTAAAAATCCCACTAATTCATAAGGATAACACCAATATTTCTTTACCTAAACATTCTATAATTTATCATCGAGGTATCCAATGTTTATAACTTAGTTCACTAGTCCATGACATTCTTGAAAGACCCAACTTGGGTTCCTTTATATAATTTATGTTTCATAAGGGTCAAATGAATGGTAATATGTGACCTAGACATTAATATAAACTCAATAGGAACATCAAATAACATTATTTTTATTAATTAATTATTGGTTATTATCCTTGTTATATTAAGAAGTTGTTGTATTATGGTTTTGTATAAATCAAAATTAACATGTTTTGATTATGTTTTTATTATACTGGAATAGTTTATTTACAGTTTGTATAATGTAATTTCTATTTTCTAGCAGTTCTGGTGTTCTATTATCTACAACTTCATTTGTTTTGGAATGTGATATATATCGGTGGTTTAAAACACAACTATATATTCCTAATTATTGTTTAGCGGCGATTTAAACCATTGAAGTATAAGATCGAAAAAATGTTTAGTGATAATATTTTGTTTTTATAAGGGTTTTTCGATCCCAAAAAATACTAAGGGGATAGAAAAGGTTTGGACCACCGCTATCCCCTAGGTATTGTTTGGGAGGGGAAACCATCGCTAAAAAGGAAAAACCTGCTTCTAAACAAAAGTTTTGCAATGGTTATCAGAAACCACCTCTAAATGGAAAAAACCAACATAATCTGAATGTCGACACTGGCATTGGTGTCAATTTTTGGAAACCACCATGAAAACATATGGTGGTGGTTTAAACCACCACCAAATCAAAAAATAACCGCCACTATTAGCTGATTTTGTTGTAGTGTGTTGTTATTTTTTCATTTCATTTTATTTGTTCTTTAATCTAATTTCAATTAACATGATTTTACATATTAATGATGTCTATTCAATGTTTATTTTCTTATATGTATAATAATAGATGAAGAAAGATTAGATATTCCATCAAGAACTACCAAATTATGGGCCAATAATACATGGTTACATAGTGTGTACTAGGAAGTACACATCTTGTACCCAAGTGAACTGCATTTGGATGTTTCAAGGGATACATGAATCTACACACAGTTACTAAATATATAGCATTCAATATACACTGTGTGTATTCCGAGCCAGGTAGAAACATGGGTTTCTAGATTACATGACATGCATCAGTGTACACGCTGTGTAGTCTAAACGGGTTAACAACACAAACTGTGCAATCTGTGTGGTTAGTATACAAGATCAAACCACATGATACTAAAAATATGGATCATTTATGATATATATTATGTGTATATAGTGTACATGGTGTGTAAATAATCAATTACCATGTCTGAAACACACACCAAAGACCCTTTCCCACATCCTAGACACACAACCAGGTTGAACACCGGTGTGTAGTTGGTCTGTAGTGTTGGAGTTGGTGGACTAGAACCAACAACTTTTTACTTTATTCATTATTAAATACCTTATAAAATCATGATTATTCTTCTCTGTGATAATTCATGTGATAATGTCCTAATGATAGCTGTTGCATTGATGTTTCATAGTAGATCCCTACTATGATGAGAACCCGGAAGTTCTATCACACTATTGTTGAATATATGTTCTATGGACGGATGATGTTATTTGAGGGTCACAAATAATACAGGCTCTTAGGGGTGAGTAATCATAAAACATTGAGGCACCTTTTCATGGTGTGCACCATTGGTAATATCCATGAGGATATTATGAGAACGCGACCTGGCAGTAGGAAATCCACATTTCATAGTGTCATTGGATTTTCCTGTCTGTGGATGTGTGTACTGGTCCTTATACTTTAATATTTTTATTAATGGGTATTATAAATTGCGCACTTATATATATTGATGAAAACTATGACGAAACACTATGCGAATTGAGGTAGGATATGTTGGGTGCATCATGAGTGAAACTGCATTAATAGATATTGTGAGAAAGGATTTCTCCCTTCTGTTCCATAACAGAAGTAGATATATCATGCCCTTTGATGGAATGGATATAGCCCAAATATTTCCATGGACATGGTGAGGAATGGAAAAGTTCAATTCCAAAAATTCAATGAAATGATAATCGAGCACATGGGTTGATGGTACTAGCATGCAACCCTCTTGATTCAAGATATTGAGACAAATGGATTATATTACACGATAAGCATTCATTGGGGGTGACACGCCATTGCACTATTAACTTCTTTCTTTATGGGTTCCTTGGCATGTTTTTAGAAACTAACCATTAAATTTAGATAGGGTCTTCTTAATTCCACTGAGAAAGAGGCCTTGAGGGTCATACACTAAGTGTGTCCAAGTATCTCAGTTAAATACTAATTTAATAAGTTGAATAAAGACTATTCCCGATTGTGGTTTAATAATCATTTAAGGATTCTTTATCACATTTATTTTGACACTAGTTATTCAAAAGAATATATTGTGGGTGAAATAATATATTTTTTAGTGAGTAATGCTGTGAAATTTATTTTAGATATAAATAGCCATTATCCAGTGTCTAATAAATGTGGTGGAGGAAATAAAGGAAAATGGAAAAACAAAAGTACAGACTGTGTATTTTTTCGGGGAATTTATGAGAGATAATATTATTTATTTAATTGAATAATTTTAGGTGTAATTATCTGGGTGAATGTTAGGTAATAATAATAGTCAACTGTTATTATTAGACATGGGGTATTACTTAGAATTAAATGAAATGAATAAATGCTTTCAGGTAATTAATTAATTTTATTATTCTATGTCATTAAAAATACCAATTATATATTTCTCATTAGCCTAGAATTTTTTTGTGTGGTTGGGAAAAACAGATCCAAATAAAGCTCTCAAGCCAAGAGAGAATCCTTTTCTTCTAAGAACGCTATCAACATACAAGAGAGAGATTCTCCTCCACCGGATCAAGGCGATCGAAGGTGCACTTTGAAAGCGAAGGTTCTACTACACTAGAACCTGGATATCCCTTCAGCAAAATTCAGAGATATGTGGAGCACATGTGGATCACCGCTAGAGGAATCCTACACTTGGATTCTATGAAGCAACAACAGATCACATCAGATCATGACCAGAAACATAAATGAATAAATAATTACATCAAGGTAATTCTTTTCAATTAATTGAATTAATAATAACCAACATATGAGGATCCTATCTATGGTTCTGGGACTCCCCTCTTTTTTTCTCTCTTCATTCTATTTTAAATATCTGACGTTTTCTTATCATGACAGATCTCAGATTGATCGTTGTTAACGCTAAAATTAAAGTTGGGAACACCCACCAATGCGCTTCCGCTGCGCCCGGAACCTACAAGTTGTATCATAGTGGTCATATCATTGAATATAGTTACTTAGTTTTTTGTTGGTTATTTATGATTTTAATAATTTACTTGTTTCAAATCAAGTTAATAATCCTTTAAATATGAATCTTGGGATTTTTTCTTCCACTCTCATTTATCTTTTACCTTACAAAAAAAATTCTTTTAATTTTGATTAAAATAAAATAGAGGATCTCATTCAGAGGTGCCAAACATTCCTAGACGTACAACACTAGAATACACAGTGTGTATTCAGCAGTACATGCCATGTAGTCTAGGTTCAATGCATCAGACTGGTCTACCGAATCAGGCTGTGTGTTGGAGTATTTATAAGTCTTAAATGACACTGTGTGTTGACCAGAAATAGGTGGTACACAATTTCCAAATTAGATGCCATGTAGTCCGCTGAACACGGCGTGTAGTCCCATCAGGTTAGGGTTGGACCGTGTACCTCGTACATGGCTTTCCCAGATAGAAACCGTGTAATGCAGATACTACACGGCGTGTGTCCCACTGAACACACTGTGTACTAAAAAAAATTTCCGAAGTACATCTACATGCCATGTCCTGGGCATGTACTTCGGATGGAAGATGAACAAAAGTACATGACTTGATGTCAGAACCACACGCCGTGTACTCATCCAAATTACACAAATTTATTAAAATTTATTATTCTATTATACAAACCCTTGAGACATGTACCATAGTGTAGGCGTAAAGTTGAGGCACAACACGTGATAGGTGTTATATATATATATGTGTTTAATTTAACATATGTGTAATGTTCATGTATACTCATTGGGTAGTGATGAACAAGAATTCACTGGGTTTCCTAAAAGGTACAAGTTACATACAAAGATAATTTTAAATGAATTTATTAGTTTAAAATTATTATGGATGAGAATCTCAAGGAAATTCAAAAAAGGGATTAGGATAAAAGGATTGATTAATTAAATACAATGAATTGATTCAAGCATTATTTATCTTAAACCAGAATGATAATAGAATTGAATTGTAACACCCCGAGCTTCCACGATACGCTTCTCATTCAATAATGCAATAGCTTGCATTGTACGCAACTTCGAGTTCTAAAACACAGCGACTAATCAAAGTAGCCGTTATGAATAGTAATAACCACTTTTTAAAATTATAGAAATTTTATATTTCAAAATGGACTTCATTTTTGTATTCGTAATATCGAAATTATCCAAAGTTGAATTTTTTGTAATTTTCTTAGAACTTCCAATTTTTTATGAATAGTGAAAATTACTTAAAAACAACTTTTTTAATCAAAATAATTAATAGTGATAAATTATACTATTTAGTGGTTTTAAAGTATAATTAGAATATATTTTTACCATTTTATCCAATGGTGGTCATTAGAATTAATTTAACATTGAAATTGGACATAAACAATTGCCAATCTTTTGATATAAATTGTTTCTTAAAAACACGCTATTGTTATAAAAGCGGGAATTAATTATAAAATTAATTAATGCAACTTATATGTTTGGAATTTTGTAAAATAGACATCATTTTTGAATTCGGAATATCAATTATAGCTTAGGGTGAAATTTTGGCATTGTTCTGAAAAACTTCAATTTTTGATGAATAGTGAAACCACTAAGTGGTAGTTAAATAACTGATTTTTCGTTTAAATGAAATATTACCACTTCTGTGATTTGATTTTCAAAAATCCGACATACATGGTTGTCATTAAGAAGTAAAATGTGGTTCAATGAGATTAAAATAATTTTTTGGTGAATAGTAACATTTAAGTTCTTAATCGCGATTAGAGGTAATTAGTGTAGTTTAAGGTAAAAATAATGTTTTAATAATATGAGATGAGCTTGACACTTGTCCTAATCCTATTGGATGAGTCATGGCCGACCAAGACAACCCATGGGTTAACTTGGGGACCCCATGAAGCCACTTTGGTTGGAAAATGACATTAATATATATTTATTTAATGTTAAAGTAAAAAATGACACAAACATGAAATGTTTTACTAAAACAATTTTTACATGGGGTTATACAAGTCATATTTTTGACTATAAATAGTCATTGTAAAGCTAAAAAGATTTCCTACATCATAGTATTTTTTTTATAATTTTTAGACATTAAATAAATTAAATTATTTACGACATTATTATGATGCAGTGATGACCTCATTATTTAACGATTTTAATAAAATGAAACGATAATGTACAATCCAAGGCTTTAACTTGTTCAAAGACTTTTGGATGGGTATATTTTGAACCCGTATCACCTTATCCACGAATTATATAAGTTTGGTACATTTAGAATCCGAAAATCATTGTATAATAATGTAAACTTTCCTTACTTTCCAAGAGTGCCCCTCCTCTCCTCTTATAAAAGGCCCCCACCTCTACCACCTCATTCACACTTTAAAGCCATTTGGCTCGGCAAACCTCTACCCAAATACTCTCCCATCCTCCCCCTCTTACTCCTAGAAGCCTCACTTTGGGCAGAACTCTTCCCAAGGAAGCCTTTGGCTCAAATCAAAAAGAGTTACCCTATTTTGAGGTAATGTCTTCTCTAATATTGTTTTGTTTTATTTTTCTTCTCCAACCCCCTAAACTCTTTTTATTCATTTATTTTGTAACAACACCAGTATCCTCAATATAATAGGATGTTTTTATAAGAAGTATTAGAGCTAAAATTACACACACCTACATCTAATGGTTAAAGAACATACAGTTTCTGTGGATGGAGAATTTCTGCCTCACGAAACGACGATTGTTCAACACTCATATAACACATTCAAAGGTAGACATTAAGATGTCACTATATTTATATATGATATATAATATGTTTATGTTTTACTTATGCTTATGTATTTCTCATTTATGTCATACTTTATGATTTCCATTATGGGTAAAACGCGATAATTTCATTTTAGGAAGTGCGGACTACCGCCCCCTCAAAGTGATTTGAATCGTTAATGCCATATGTGGGATGTTTAAAGGATGAAGTAAATGATATTATACACTGTATTATACTGGAATTATATTATACATTTATATCATTATGATTTCATTCCATTAAATACGAAATAGAAATGAAAGTAGCGTTCATGCGTACGTACGGCTTACCGTCTCCATGAACGGTGCATTTCATTTCTTACCTCTAAATGTTACGTAATATTATAAATGAATGTATATACTAGATATATATGATATATATGAAATCTAAATCATGAATATAATTTTGGAGATAATGGATATTCTACCACATAAACAACTTGTAATTATAAGAAGTTTATTGATGACTCAAGTACCAAAGATCGACAAAACGACCGTTATTAACTTAAATAATTACATAATGTTCATAACATTGTAATAAGTGATATAAAAAGGATAATTAAATTAAAAATGGTTCTTAATAAGGTATATATTAACTCTAGTTTATTATTCAGGAGGTTAAAGAACGATTGAGTCAAGTCAGACACGGGGTAAGGGAACTTCTTAACCCAATTTCTATTCTTTGGGTTAATATCCTACTTTCAAATTATGTCATGATATTATTATGTCTTATCTTGTATTTTTAACTTATTTATGTGTACTTATAGTGAATACACATAATAGACTTACTTTATAAAAAAATGATCTTTTTAAGGACTTCTTCTCAATCCCCTTTCATTGAGGCATATTTGGTTTTATACACAACTTTCTTTTGTACGGTGTATAAACCCCTCTGACTTTTACGTTTATTCAAAAGGAATCTTTTTATACGCAGCGTTTTGCTAAACGACAAAAGGGAATGTTTTTCTTTCCGTACTTATGCGGCTACAACGACTTCTCCGCCGCCGTGACCATTATTTGAGATTCGGCTTCCTCTATAAGCCATCTTTTTTTTAATGAAAAATAAATACAAAGTTTTAACTTTCTTTTATTTTGGTATTGAAAATGGTTTTGAAAGCGTTTTTATTATATCAATGTGTTGTATTGATATCTTGTGATTGAAATGTGGAAATGTTATGTTTCCTTTATGCATGTTTTATGTGATACGATTATGTTATGGTTTATGATATGTTTAAACCTATTCATATGAGGAATGTATTAGACTTAATAAGTGACGGGTGGAGCCCACTATTTCTCCTCGATGCATTGGTAGGTCTCATGAGACAACTAAACATGGAATTGGCCGAGGACCTTTCCCAATTTGATTTATGGTTTTGGCCGAGGCCTTAATCATTTTAGACATCTTGGCCGAGGCCTTGACAAAATGTTTCAGAATGTCTGGCATTATACATTCTCTCATTATGAAAGTGGTTATTGATATTGTATGTGATTATTCGACTAGTAGAATATCCATGTGAGTAAGTAAATGGAATTATTTAATTTTAATTTTTCCATATTATGCTGAAGTTCAAGTTTAAAAAGGCTTTTGTTTTAGTTATACATTGTCTTAAATGTTAATGTTTATTTATGAAAGCTTCCGCAATATTGTTATCCTTACTGAGCATCAGAGCTCACCCCTTTCAATGTTTTAATATTTTCCAGGATGTGAAGAAGTATTTTATGAATGACCTACAGGGATTGTCAGAAGAGGATATGAGTGTGGACTATGGAGACATTGTTATTGTAGTTTTTCACTTTATGATGTAATGTAACGTTTACGAATGTATCTAGTGTTTCCAAGGATACTAAACTAATCGGTCTTTCGAGACTTGATCTTTTGTGATCATGCCAATGTTACGAAGTAATGCACCGGCTCTGGGTAGTTGGGGTCGTGGCGTTACAGTTGGTATCCGAGGTAGTTTAGTACTGACCTTGGAAGCTATATTTAGATAAACTCTGATTAGAGCACATAGCCCAAAGATAGACTTTGAGGATTAGTATAGAAGAACTTCCTAGAATTTTCTTATTGTAGATATTTTGTGAGTTTTCCGAGCAATACATCCCTGTCTGGATACGAGCAGGTAGAGGCGGCTCTGGTACAGATGTACCTAGGGGTAAAACCTGAAAACACCGCTTTGAGCTAGACTCGAACGGGAACTGGTGCACGACAATGGGCCTTGCTGCACTCTTGGTTACGACACTCCCGGGGGATATGCTTAGGATAATTCTCATTTTATTTACAAACCACTATGAACGATTATGAGTATATACTTCCTCAAATAAAACCTTTTTATGATTATGGATTATATCCATAAATAGTTCAATTTATGTTAAGTATTTTACATGTATGGAATTATGTATTTTGATTCATAAACTAATCTAGTTTATGCCATTGTTTAGAAATGGTGCCTAGTGGAAGGAATGGAAACCGTATCAATGCACGCACTCCGTGTAGGGATTTCCTTCCTACTCAAGATAATTATTGTGGATCTGGAGATACAACTGGTGCTGATCAACGTATTACCATACTGGGACAACTCACTCAAGTTATGAATAATAACCTTACTCGTATGGATCACCCTGATCCACAAAGTGGAGGATCAATGTTAGACCGCTTCATGAGGCAACAACCACCAACATTTAATGGGGGTAAAAATCCGTTAGTAGCTGAGAAATGGATAAACTCCTTAGAGAAAATATTCCATGCCTTGGGGAGTAGCGAAAGGGAGAAGGTTGTCATGGCAGTTTACCACCTCACTGGAGATGCCGATCAGTGGTGGTAGCTGATTCAAAACACAAAGGAAGATGATGACGTATCTAATATGGAATGGAGGGAGTTCAAAGAGATTTTCTTAGAAAAATACTTTCCTCGTGACCATCGAGCAGATATGGAAAGGCAATTTCTGAGTCTGAGGCAGAAGGAGGATGAGAATGTCGCAATGTATGAGGCTAACTTTACACGGTTAGCGAGGCATGCTGCCGATTATATATGTAACCCAAGGAGTAAGATTGATCGTTTCTTTTATGGGTTAAAACCATTTCTCCGTCGAGCTTTAGTATCACAATCCTTCTCATCATACGAAGACATTGTCTCGTGTGCTATCAAGACAGAAAAGGAATTCTCTAAGTCTTATGACAACAAATTAAAGCAAGAGAAGAAGAGAACGGTGGAACAAGAGACAGATAAAGCGAAAAAGGGAAAGAAGGATTTTCCATTATGTGATAATTTTGGGAAGAATCACCCTGGTACTTGCCTAAAAGGAATCGGAGTTTGTTATAAATGTGGAGAAAAGGGTCACCAGGTTCGTGATTGCAAGGGAAAGAAAGAGGCTATCAAAGTTGAATGCTACAATTGTAGAGAAATGAGTCATTATATAAATGAATGTCCTAAGCGTCAGGGAAACTTACCTCAGAAAAGGCCAAGGGATCAAGGACAATCTTATGCTGTTACTACAGTTGAAGCAGAATAACTAATGTATTGGTGCTTTTGGACTCATGGATTATATTCTGGTTATTAGAATAATGTGATATATATATAAGGATTGTACTGAAGTACTTGTTGATTTCAGTAAGGTTTTAATATGATGAAGGTAATTATATTTTTAGTATGTGACAATAATAGAAACTTTACTTTGTTTGGGGAATCTGATAAATTGATTTTGGAATTAAGAGAGCTTTTAGAGAAAGTCTGGACAAAGGTATTTTGGATAACTATAAAGGTTGGCGTGGATTAAGTTGATCTTTTGATAGTATTGTTTAAGATTAAAAAATTTATGAAGATTATTTTTGGAATATTATGATACTATAGTTTTAGGAAAAGGACAACCTGCAGGGTGGGGCATAACCCGTCGCGTCGGACAAAGCTGCAGGAATCGAACCCACAACCATAGTGCGACAAGCCTTTATTTCCTACCACTAGCCTACAGGAAGTCCCTGGTTATTACAAAATAATTTTACTAACCTAAATGGTATGTGTTAACATTTGGAACCTTATACAATTAGGATAAGTATAATATTTTTGAGTTCTATTATCTTTTTGAGTGAAAGATGAGTTGAAGGTTGAAACTCTAATTGTCAAGCATAAATATATATATATCTATATGTTATTCAATGAATAAATTAATTCTTAAACTTTAGTAAAGGTATATTAAAACAAAAAAATGTGTTATCCTAATACATTATGTCTTGTTGAACTGATGATATTTTAAATCAACATAGATTGAAGGCTTTGAGGCCCTCAATTTGAAAGTTGATTGTGATTGATGAACTCAATCACTCCCTAAAAATATTTACGTTTTTCCTCCAATTATATGTCTCTAATTGCCACCAATGTTCTCCAAATCGAGATCATAATTGGGTGGTGACTTTTTCATTTCCGTTTCCCTCTTATTAAGGCTAAATTTTATTAATCTTATTTCCGATGTGGGTTTTCCTCAAAGGTATATTCTCTTTTCAACCTTTTATTTTCAAAGAAAAATTTCAAATTGCGAGGATGCAATTTATTGAAGGAGGGGAGAATGTAGCACCCTGAGCTTCCACGATATGCTTCTCATTCAATAATGCAATAGCTTACATTGTACGCAACTTCGAGTTCTAAAACACAGCGACTAATCAAAGTAGCCGTTATGAATAGTAATAACCACCTTTTAAAAATATAGAAATTTTATATTTCAAAATGGACTTCATTTTTGTATTCGTAATATCGAAATTATCCAAAGTTGAATTTTTTGTAATTTCCTGAGAACTTCCAATTTTTTATGAATAGTGAAAATTACTTAAAAACAACTTTTTTAATCAAAATAATTTATAGTGATAAATTATAATATTTAGTGGTTTTAAAGTATAATTAGAATATATTTTTACCATTTTATCCAATGGTGGTCATTAGAATTAATTTAACATTGAAATTGGACATAAACAATTGCTAATCATTTGATATAAATTGTTTCTTAAAAACACGCCATTGTTGTGACAGCAGGAATTAATTATAAAATTAATTAATGCAACTTATATGTTTGTAATTTTTTAAAGTAGACATCATTTTTGAATTCAGAATATCAATTATAGCTTAGGGTGAAATTTTGGCATTATTCTGAAAAACTTCAATTTTTGATGAATAGTGAAACTACTAAGTGGTAGTTAAATAACTGATTTTTCATTTAAATGAAATATTACCACTTCTGTGATTTGATTTTCAAAAATCTGACATACATGGTTGTCATTAATAAGTAAAATGTGGTTCAATGAGATTAAAATAATTTTTTGGTGAATAGTAACTTTTAAGTTCTTAATCGCAATTAGAGGTAATTAGTGTAGTTTAAGGTAAAAATAATGTTTTAATAATATGAGATGAGCTTGAAACTTGTCCTACTCCTATTGGATGAGTCATGGAAGACCAAGACAACCCATGGGTCAACTTGGGGACCCCATGGAGCCACTTTGGTTGGAAAATGACATTAATATATATTTATTTAACGTTAAAGTAAAAAATGACACAAACATGAAATGTTTTACTAAAACAATTTTTACATGGGGTTATAAAAGTCATATATTTGAATATAAATAGTCATTGGAAATCTAAATAGATTTCCTACATCATAGTATTTTTTTTATAATTTTTAGACATTAAATAAATTAAAATATTTACGGCATTATTATGATGCAGCGATGACCTCATTATTTAACGATTTTAATAAAATGAAATGATAATGTACAATCCAAGGCTTACACTTGTCCAAAGACTATTGTAAGGGTATATTTAGAACCCTTATCACCTTATCCACGAATTATATAAGTTTGGGACCTTTAGAATCCTAAAATCATTGTATAATAATGTAAACTTTCCTTACTTTCCAAGAGTGCCCCTCCTCTCCTCTTATAAAAGGCCCCCACCTCTACCACCTCATTCACACTTTCAATCCATTTGGCTCGGACAAACTCTACCCAAATACTCTCCCAACTTCCCCCTATTACTCCTATAAGCCTCACTTTGGGCAGAACCCTTCCCAAGGAAGCCTTTGGCTCAAATCAAAAAGAGTTACCCGATTTTGAGGTAATGTCTTCTCTAATGTTGTTTTGTTTTATTTTTCTTCTCCATCCCCCTAAACTCTTTTTATTAATTTATTTTGTAACAACACCAGTATCCTAAATATACTAGGATGTTTTTATAAGAAGTATTAGAGCTACACTTACACACACCTACATCTAATGGTTAAAGAACATACGGTTTCCGTGGATGGCGAATTTCTGCCTCACGAAACGATGATTGTTCTACACTCATATAACACATTAAAAGGTAGACATTAATATGTCACTATATTTATATATGATATATAATATGATTATGTTTTACTTATGATTCTTTATTTCTAATTTATGGCATACTTTATGATTTCTATTATGGGTAAAACGCGATAATTTCATTTTAGGAAGTGCGGACTACCGCCCCCCCAAAGTGATTTGAATCGTTAATACCATATGTGGGATGTATAAAGGATGGAGTAAATGGTATTATACACTGTATTATAATGGAATTATATTATACATTTATATCATTATGATTTCATTCCATTAAATATGAAATAGAAATGAAAGTAGCGTTCATGCGTACGTACGGCTTACCGTCTCCATGAACGGTGCATTTCATTTATTACCTCTAAATGTTACGTAATATTATTAATGAATGTATATACTGGATATATATGATATATATGACATCTAAATCATGAATATAATTCTGGAGATAATGGAAATTCTACCACATAAACAACTTTTAATTATAAGAAGTTTATTGATGACTCAAGTACCAAAGATCGACAAAACGACCGTTATTAACTTAAATAATTACATAATGTTCATAACATTGTAATAAGTGATATAAAAAGGATAATGAAAATAAAAATGGTTCTTAATAAGGTATATATTAACTCTAGTTTATTATTCAGGAGGTTAAAGAAGGGTTGAGTCAAGTCAGACACGAGGTAAGGGAACTTCTTAACCCAATTTCTATTCTTTGGGTTAATATCCTACTTTCAAATTATGTCATGATATTATTATGTCTTATCTTGTATTTTTACATTATTTATGTGTACTTATAGTGAATACACATAATAGACCTACTTTATAAAAAAATGATCTTTTTAAGGACTTCGTCTCAATCCCCTTTCATTGAGGCATATTTGGTTTTATACACAACTTTCTTTTATACGGTGTATAAACCCCATTGACTTTTATGTTTATTAAAAAGGAATATTTTTATATGAAGTGTTTTTATAAACGACAAAAGGGAATGTTTTTCTTTCCGTACTTATGTGGCGACAACAACTTCTCCACCGCCGTGACCATTATTTGAGTTTCGGCTTCCTCTACAAGCCATATTTTTTTTAATGAAAAATAAATACAATGTTTTAACTTTCTTTTATTTTGGTATTGAAAATGGTTTTTAAAGAGTTTTTATTATATCAATGTGTTGTATTGATATCTTGTGATTGAAATGTGGAAATGTTATGTTTCCTTTATGCATGTTTTATGCGATACGATTATGTTATGGTTTATGATATGTTTAAACCTATTCATATGAGGAATGTATTGGACTTAATAAGTGATGGGTGGAGCCCGCTATAGCTCCTCGATGCATCGGTAGGTCTCATGAGACAACTACACATAGAATTGGCCGAGGCCCTTTCCCAATTTGATTTATGGTTTTGGCCGAGGCCTTAATCATTTTAGACGTCTTGGCTGAGGCCTTGACAAAATGTTTCAGAATGTCTGGAATTATACATTCCCTCATTATGAAAGTGGTTATTGATATTGCATGTGATTATTCGACTAGTAGAATATCCATGTGAGTAAGTAAATGGCATTATTTAGTTTTATTTTTTCCATATTATGCTGAAGTTCGATTTTAAAAAGGCTTTTGTTTTAGTTATACATTGCCTTAAATGTTAATGTTTATTTATGAAAGCTTCAGCAATATTGTAATCCTTACTGAGCATCTGAGCTCACCTCTTTCAATGTTTTAATATTTTCCAGGATGTGAAGAAGTATTTTATGAATGACCTGTAGGGATTGTCAGAAGAGGATATGAGTGTGGACTATAGAGACTTTGTTATTGTAGTTTTTCACTTTATGATGTAATGTAACGTTTACAAATGTATCTAGTGTTTCCAAGGCTACTAAACTAATCGGTCTTTCAAGACTTGATCTTTTGTGATCATGCCAATGTTACGAAGTAATGCACTGGCTCTGGGTAGCTAGGGTCGGGGCGTTATAGTTGGTATCAGAGGCAGTTTAGTACTAACCTTGGAAGCTAGATTTAGATAAACTCTGATTAGAGCACATAGCCCAAAGATAGACTTTGAGGATTAGTATAGAAGAACTTCCTAGAATTTTTTTATTGTAGAGATTTTGTGAGTTTTCTGAGCAATACATCTCTGTCTGGATACGAGCAGGTAGAGGCAGCTCTGGCACAGATGTACCTAGGGGTAAAACCTGAAAATACCGCTTTGAGCTAGACTCGAACGGGAACTGGTGCACGACAACGGGCCTTGCTGCACTCTTGGTTACGACACTCCCGGGGGATATGCTTAGGATAATTCTCATTTTCTTTACAAACCACTATGAACGGTTATGAGTATATACTTCCTCAAATAAAACCTTTTTATGATTATGGATTATATCCATAAATAGTTCAATTTATGTTAAGTATTTTACAAGTATAGAATTATGTATTTTGATTCATAAACTAATCTAGTTTATGCCATTGTTTAGAAATGGCACCTAGTGGAAGGAATGGAAACCGTGTCAATGCACGCACTCCGTGTAGGGATTTCCCTCCTGCTCAAGATAATTATTGTGGATCTGGAGATACAACTGGTGCTGATCAACGTATTACCATACTGGGACAACTCACTCAAGTTATGAATAATAACTTTACTCGTATGGATCACCCTAATCTACAACGTGGAGGATCAATGTTAGACCGCTTCATGAGGCAACAACCACCAACATTTAATGGGGGTACAAATCCGTTAGTAGCTGAGCAATGGATAAAATCCTTAGAGAAAATATTCCATGCATTGGGGAGTAGTGAAAGGGAGACGGTTGTCATGGCAGTTTACCGCCTCACTGGAGATGTCGATCAGTGGTGGTCACTGATTCAAAACACAAAGGAAGATGATGACGTATCGAATATGGAATGTAGGGAGTTCAAAGAGCTTTTCTTAGAAAAATACTTTCCTCGTGACCATCAAGCATATATGGAAAGGAAATTTATGAGTCTGAGGAAGAAGGAGGATGAGAATGTCGCAAAGTATGAGGCTAACTTTACAAGGTTAGCGAGGCATGCTTCCGATTATATACGTAACCCAAGGAGTAAGATTGATCGTTTCTTTGATGGGTTAAAACCATTTCTCCGTCGAGCTTTAGTATCACAATCCTTCTCATCATACGAAGATATTGTCTCGTGTGCTATCAAGACAGAAAAGGAATTCTCTAAGTCTTATGACAACAAAGTAAAGCAAGAGAAGAAGAGAACGGTGGAACAAGAGACAAATAAAGGGAAAAAGGGAAAGAAGGATTTTCCATTATGTGATAATTGTGGGAAGAATCACCCTGGTACTTGCCTAAAAGGAATGGGAGTTTGTTATAAATGTGGAGAAAAGGGTCACCAGGCTCGTGATTTCAAGGGAAAGAAAGAGGCTATCAAAGTTGAATGCTACAATTATAGTGAAATGGGTCATTATGAAAATGAATGTCCTAAGCATCTGGGAAACTTACCTCAGAAAAGGCCAAGGGATCAAGGACAATCTTATGCTGTTACTACAATTGAAGCAGAATAACTAATGTATTGGTGATTTTGGACTCATGGATTATATTATGGTTTTTAGAATAATGTGATATATATATAAGGATTGTAATGCAGTACTTGTTGATTTCGGTAAGGTTTTAATATGATGAAGGTAATTATATTTTTAGTATGTGACAATAATAGAAACTTTACTTTGTTTGGGGAATCTGATAAATTGATTTTGGAATTAAGAGACCTTTTAGAGAAAGTCTGGACAGAGGTATTTTGGATAACTATAAAGGTTAGAGTGGATTAAGTTGATATTTGGATAGTATTGTTTAAGATTAAAAAATTTATGAAGATTATTTTTGTAATATTATGATACTATAGTTTTAGGAAAAGGACAACCTACAGGGTGGGGCATAACCCGTCGCGTCCGACAAAGCTGCAGGAATTGAACCCACAACCATAGTGCGACAAGCCTTTATTTCCTACCACTAGCCTACAGGAAGTCCCTGGTTATTAAAAAATAATTTTACTAATCTAAATGGTATGTGTTAACATTTGGAACCTTATACAATTAGGATAAGTATAATATTTTTGAGTTCTATTATCTTTTTGAGTGAAAGATGAGTTGAAGGTTGAAACTCTAATTGTCAAGCATAAATATATATATACCTATCTGTTATTCAATGAATAAATTAATTCTTAAACTTTATTAAATGGATATTAAAACAAAAAAATGTGTTATCCTTATACCTTATGTCTTGTTGAACTGATGATATTTTAAATCAACATAGATTGAAGGTTTTGAGGCCCTCAATTTGACAGTTGATTGTGATTGATGACCTCAATCAATCCCTAAAAATATTTACATTTTTCCTCCAATTATATGTCTCTAATTCCCACCAATGTTCTCCTAATCGAGATCATAATTGGGTGGTGACTTTTTCATTTCTCTTTCCCTCTTATTAAGGCTAAATTTTATTAATCTTATTTCCGATGTGGGTTTTCCTCAAAGGTATTTTCTCTTTTCAACCTTTTATTTTCAAAGAAAAACTTCAAATTGTGAGGATGCAATTTATTGAAGGAGGGGAGAATGTAACACCCGGAGCTTCCATGATACGCTTCTCATTCAATAATGCAATAGCTTGCACTGTACGCAACTTCGAGTTCTAAAACACATCGACTAATCAAAGTAGCCATTATGAATAGTAATAACCACTTTTTAAAATTATATAAATTTTATATTTCAAAATGGACTTCATTTTTGTATTCGTAATATCGAAATTATCCAAAGTTGAATTTTTTGTAATTTTCTGAGAACTTCCAATTTTTTATGAATAGTGAAAATTACTTAAGCACAACTTTTTTAATCAAAATAATTTATAGTGATAAATTATACTATTTAGTGGTTTTAAAGTATAATTAGAATATATTTTTTCCATTTTATCCAATGGTGTTCATTAGAATTAATTTAACATTGAAATTGGACATAAACAATTGCCAATCTTTTGATATAAATTGTTTCTTAAAAACACGCTATTGTTGTGACAGCGGGAATTAATTATAAAATTAATTAATGAAACTTATATGTTTGTAATTTTGTAAAATAGACATCATTTTTGAATTCGGAATATCAATTATAGCTTAGGGTGAAATTTTGGCATTGTTCTGAAAAACTTCAATTTTTGATGAATAGTGAAACCACTAAGTGGTAGTTAAATAACTGATTTTTAGTTTAAATGAAATATTACCACTTCTGTGATTTGATTTTCAAAAATCCAACATACATGGTTGTCATTAAGAAGTAAAATGTGGTTCAATGAGATTAAAATAATTTTTTGGTGAATAGTAACTTTTAAGTTCTTAATCGCGATTAGAGGTAATTAGTGTAGTTTAAGGTTAAAATAATGTTTTAATAATATGAGATGAGCTTGACACTTGTCATACTCCTATTGGATGAGTCATGGCCGACCAATACAACCCATGGGTCAACTTGGGGACTTCACGGAGCCACTTTGGTTGGAAAATGACATTAATATATATTTATTTAATGTTAAAGTAAAAAATGACACAAACAAGAAATGTTTTACTAAAACAATTTTTACATGGGGTTATACAAGTCATAGTTTTGACTATAAATAGTCATTGGAAATCTAAAAAGATTTCCTACATCATAGTATATTTTTTATAATTTTTAGACATTAAATAAATTAAATTTTGTACGACATTATTATGATGCAGCGATGACCTCATTATTTAACGATTTTAATAAAATGAAAAGATAATGTACAATCCAAGGCATACACTTGTAAAAAGAATATTGGATGGGTATATTTAGAACCCTTATCACCTTAGCCACGAATTATATAAGTTTGGGACCTTTAGAATCCGAAAAGCATTGTATAATAATGTAACATTTCCTTACTTTCCAAGCGTGCCCCTCCTCTCCTCTTATAAAAGGCCCCCACCTCTACTAACTCATTCTCACTTTCAAGCCATTTGGCTCGGCCAAACTCTTCCAAAATACTCTCACAACTTCCCCCTCTTACTCCTAGAAGTCTCACATTGGGAAAAACTATTCCCAAGGAATCCTTTGGCTCAAATCAAAAAGATTTACCCGATTTTGAGGTAATGTCTTCTCTAATGTTGTTTTGTTTTATTTTTTTCTCCAACCCCCTAAACTCTTTTTATTCATTTCTTTTGTAACCAAACCAGTATCCTCAATATAATAGGATGTTTTTATAAGAAGTATTAGAGCTACACTTACACACACCTACATATAATGGTTAAAGAACATACGGTTTCTGTGGATGCCGAATTTCTGCCTCACGAAACGATGATTGTTCAACACTCATATAACACCTTAAAAGGTAGAAATTAAGATGTAAATATATTTATATATGATATATTATATGTTTATGTTTTAATTATGCTTATATATTTCTCATTTATGGCATACTTTATGATTTCCATTATGGGTAAAACGCGATAATTTCATTTTAGGAAGTGCGGACTACCGCCCCCTCAAAGTGATTTGAATCGTTAATGCCATATGTGGGATGTATAAAGGATGGAGTAAATGGTATTATACACTATATTATACTGGAATTGTATTATAAATTTATATCATTATGATTTAATTCCATTAAATATGAAATATAAATGAAAGTAGCGTTCATGCGTACGTACAGCTTAGCGTCTCCATGAACGGTGCATTTCATTTCTTACCTCTAAATGTTACGTAATATTATAAATGAATGTATATACTGGATATATATGATATATATGACATATAAATCATTAATATAATTCTGGAGATAATGGATATTCTACCAGATAAACAACTTTTAATTATAAGAAGTTTATTGATGACTCAAGTACCAAAGATCGACAAAACGACCGTTATTAACTTAAATAATTACATAATGTTCATAACATTGTAATAAGTGATATAAAAAGGATAATGAAAATAAAAATGGTTCTTAATAAGGTATATATTAACTCTAGTTTATTATTCAGGAGGTTAAAGAACGGTTGAGTCAAGTCAGACACGAGGTAAGGGAACTTCTTAACCCAATTTCTATTCTTTGGGTTAATATCCTAATTTCAAATTATGTCATGATATTATTATGTATTATCTTTATTTTTACATTATTTATTTGTACTTATAGTGAATACACATAATAGACCTACTTATAAAAAAATGATCTTTTTAAGGACTTCGTCTCAATCCCCTTTCATTGAGGCATATTTGGTTTTATACACAACTTTCTTTTATACGGTGTATAAACCCCTTTGACTTTTACGTTTATTCAAAAGGAATCTTTTTATACGAAGTGTTTTTCTAAACAAAAAAAGGGAATGTTTTTCTTTCCATACTTATGTGGCGACAACTACTTCTCCGCCGCTATGACCATTATTTGAGTTTCGGCTTCCTCTACAAGCCATCTTTTATTAATGAAAAATAAATACAAAGTTTTAACTTTCTTTTATTTTGGTATTGAAAATGGTTTTGAAAGCGTTTTTATTATATCAATGTGTTGTATTGATATCTTGTGATTGAAATGTGGAAATGTTATATTTCCTTTATGCATGTTTTATGTGATACGATTATTTTATGGTTTATGATATGTATAAACCTATTCATATGAGGAATGTATTGGACTTAATAAGTGACGGGTGGAGCCCGCTATAGCTCCTCGATGCATCGGTAGGTCTCATGAGACAACTAGATGTGGAATTGGATGATGCCCTTTCCCAATTTGATTTATGGTTTTGGCCGAGCCCTTAATCATTTTAGACGTCTTGGCCGAGGCCTTGACAAAATGTTTCAGAATGTCTGGCATTATACATTCCCTCATTATGAAAGTGTTTATTGATATTGCATGTGATTATTCGACTAGTAGAATATCCATGTGAGTAAGTAAATGAAATTATTTAATTTTATTTTTTCCATATTATGATGAAGTTCAAGTTTAAAAAGGATTTTGTTTTAGTTATACATTGCCTTAAATGTTAATGTTTATTTATGAAAGCTTCCGCAATATTGTTATCCTTACTGAGCATCTGAGCTCACCCCTTTCAATGTTTTAATATTTTCCAGGATGTGAAGAAGTATTTTATGAATGACCTACAGGGATTGTCAGAAGAGGATATGAGTGTGGACTATGGAGACTTTGTTACTGTAGTTTTTCACTTTATGATGTAATGTAACGTTTATGAATGTATCTAGTGTTTCCAAGGCTACTAAACTAATCGGTCTTTCGAGACTTGATCTTTTGTGATCATGCCAATGTTACGAAGTAATGCACCGTCTCTGGGTAGCTGGGGTCGGGGCGTTACATGAATTCTTGTTTTATTTATGTTTAAATATCATTGCATGCATGAATGATCATGATCTATACCAAGACCTTTTTATTGTGAATGGTTTCTTTAAATTTATTTATTTAAATTAAATTTGTTGTCCTGCAAGAATTCTCCTCATTAATATATAGGGACTGGGTGCCAAAGGTTTATTTTATGTAAAACCCCATTTTAACCCTTACCTTCATGTGAGATAAAAGAATATGTATTGGATAGATCTCCCAAGCTAGTGGATGCAGCTCAAGTTATGAGACAAGGTGAAACCAATCCAAGGAGATACAAAGGTGGATAGGTGGAAAGCTGTAAACATGAACCCAAAAGGTTCAAGGTGTTTATCCCCTTGGTCTTGGATTAGTTTATCAATCTCCAGATAAACTAACCAATAGAAAAATATCATGATCATAGAATTTAATTTATTTATGTAAGTTTCATGGTTTATTTATTTTGGGTGTGTTGTCACAATCACACAATGAATGAATTAAACAACTATGCAAGATGGAACTTAAATAAGACTTGATTACACGTAAAATATTATCCTAGACATGGTTAATCACTTACTTATATCCTAATTAATATTAAAATTAATGTAATCAAAGATAATAAAATGGAAATTTACGTATAAATATGAAATCCCTCAGATAAAATATCAAGTCGGTATAGCCTTCCATAATCTTTGTTAGAAACGAACCGTAGTTCAAAGTGCTTGACCAACCCTAGTTGGGGTGCTTTCAATTATTGGGGAATTCTAATTCAATGTTTTGGGTTGGCTTGACTTGGTTTTCTTCAAGGGTTGACTACTACATTAGTACGTGGTGTGACTAAGATGCAAAGGTTGAGGAAATCCAAAATAAAATGATTTCGAGATTGGGGAGTCCCCTCAGCAGATTAAGGATCTGTGAGTTAATGTAGTTGGCATTTGGAGTTCCAACCTAAAACCCTTAAAGTTTCTTGACCAACCCTTGTCATGGTAATGTGATTGGAAATATAGATCCGTTCCACTAGAATATTCAGGCAATATAATATTTCTAAGTCAATGGTAATGTCTATTGGATTTCGATAAAATAGTGGGAGACTAATAAGTATTAATTAATTTATTTGTCTCAGTTTTATCATAATAATGTAATAAACATTTTATCATATTAATTTTTAGAAATGACCAGAAAAATGACTTCAAACATATCATTGTGAACCAGACTAGAGATGAAAAAATTTCTCACCGACACCAATTTCCAAGAGTTGCAGAGGCGGTTACGCGTCATCCTTTGCCATGAGAGGAAATTGTATGTACGAGAAGAGCCAATTCCAGTTACGCCTGGGAAAGAATCCAATGATGAGGAACTATCTCTCTATATGAAACATATGGATAATTCCATATATGTCCAATATTTAATGCTATCGACCATGTCTAATGAGCTCTTGAAGCAACATGAAAACATGGGCGCGTATAGCATGATGTCTCACCTTAAGGATCTATACCAAGAGACGGAAAGACAAGAGAGATATGAGTTCTCCAATGATTTTTTACAATTAAGATAGGAGAGTCTTCACAAGTTGGGTTTCATGTAGTTATGCTTATTGACGAAATTGAACAGTTGGACATCTTATGTATTAATTTCTCAGATGAGTTGCGTACAAATATCATCCTATCATCACTACCCAAGACCTTCTCTAGATTTATTATCAACTATAACATGAGAAAAAATTAGACGAGTCTATTAGAACTTCTAACCTTAATTCACTAGGTAGATAAGGACATGGGGCGTGACAAACCCACAATCCTTATGGTGAATAATAAAAGGAAGGACAAAGAAAAGGGGCCAAGGACTTATAAAGAGTCTGAATCCCTCAAGCATCATCCCTCTAAGAAGGGGAATATCCAGAGGCAGGGCAAGGAATGGGAGGTGGTATCTTTTGTATGTGGAAAACCAGGCCACTGGAAGAGAAATTTCACCCAGAAGCATGGGGATGCTAAAGGTGAATTCATTATCAAGTGTAATCTTTCCATTTCTACACATTGGGTATTATATTTAGCTTATGGGTTGCACATATGTATTCAAATGCAAGAAAAAAATATATTTAGAAAGATTGCCATAGGAGAGGTGGATCTTTGAGCTTCCAATAGCACGAGTCTGGACGCGCTGGCCATTGGTGATTACCACCTCTCATTTCCAACTGGGATAATTTGGGTTTTACATAACTATTATTATGTTCCTAGTGTCACCAAAAACATAATTTTTGTATCATGTTTTCATATGGATGGATTTATTTTCAAGTTTGGAAATAAGGTTTTCTTCTTTTATAAGAACAACGTATGTTATGGTATGACACATTTAAACAATGGTTTGTATGTATAAAATTACAAGAACTAAGTGTTGACAATCAGTAACGAAACAAACTCACACGACTCATACATCTACCAGTTGTGGAATCACTTTCTTGGTCATGTAAACGGGAAGCGGTTGACAAAGCTCTTCCAAGATGGCTCTTTAGACACTAAAGAGCTTAAACCACTTGATAGATGTCAGGCTTGTTTACAAGATAAAATGACCAATCCTTATTTTAGTGGATAGGGTGAGAGGGCCACAAAGCTTCTAGGATTGGTGCACATAGATGTGTGTATACCATTTCCAGTAGAAGATAGAGGTGGATATTATTACTTCATTACTTTTGCTGAATATTTGAGTAGATATGGCTATGTTTAATTAACAATGTATAAGTGATAATCCTTAGAGAAATTTAAGGAATTCAAGAATGAAGTGGAAAATTAGATTGGTAAGAAGATAAATAATCTTCGATCAGATCGAGGTGGATCATATCTAAAACAAGAGTTCATCGATCTTCTACGGGAGTCTGGGATTCTATCTCAGCTGACTCCTCTTTATAAACCACAGTAGAATGGTGTTAGAGAAAGGAGGAAACACACCTTTGTGGACATGGGGAGGTCAATGATGAGTCATGAAAACCTTCTATTTTACTTTTGGGGATATGAATTACAGACTGTAATATACACATTAAACCGAGTGCCAACTAAGGTAGCCAATGGAATTCCCTCTAAGTTATGGAATGGAAGGAAACCCATTTTGTAGAACACACTTATATGGGGATGCAAGGCATTTGTTAAGTCCATATCAGGAAACAAACTAGCTCCCTGGGGCACAATGTGTATCTTCCTAAGACATCCTAAGGAAAAGAAAGGATATTACCTATATAACCCTTCAGACAAGAATGTGACTGTCGCCAAACAAGACATCTTTCTTGAGAGGGAGAACATCCTAAAAAATAATAGTGGGAGTAAGACTAACTTTGAATAAGTAGATTCTCAAGATACATAAGAGTTTGTATAGAAACACGTTCCACAAGTCTCCGTGGAAGAGGTTCCAGAATCACAAGTACTGCATAGTAGCTTAAGAGAGGCAAGAAAACAGGATAGGTTTGGTTTCCTAGTCACCAAGAATAGTGAATCATTATTGTTGGAAAATGATGATCCTCTCTCGAACAAGGAATAACTTGAAATCCCATAAGCTGTAAGATGATTATAATCCATGAATTCTTAGATGGATTCTATATATCAGAACCAAGTCTGGGTTTTGGTCGATGAGCTAGTTGATGTAAATCCTGTTGGATGTAGATGTGCATTCAAGAGAAAACTGGACCTAGAATGTCAAGTTAGCACCTATAAAGAAAGGATACTGGCTAAAGGATTCAGAAAACATCAAGGAATTGACTATGATGAAACCATATCACCAGTTTCCATGTTTAAAACCACAAGAATCATACTTTCCATAACAACTTACCTGACTAAGATATTTGGAAAATGGATGTCAAAACAGTATTCCTTAACGGGAACCTTCTGGAAGATGTCTATATGACACAACCAGAAGGTTTTATGATACCTAGTAAAGAAAAAAAGGTTTTTTAAGTTGTAGAAATCTATTTATGGATTAAAGAAATTATACTGGCCATGGAACATTCAATTTGATAAATATATAAAGGAATTTGGTTTCATTAAGAATGAATGTGAGCATGTGTTTATAAGTATTTTAATGGGAATGTGGTTATTATCCTAGTAGTATATGTTGATGAAATATTGTTTATTGGAAATGATGTACCAGTCTTACATCCAGTTAAGAACTAATTGAACAAGTGTTTCTCCATGAAGGGTTTGGGTGAAGCAGCCTACATTCTATGGATCAAGATCATTCGTGATAGATCCAAAAGGATACTTGGACTATGTTAGGGTACATATATTGACCAGATAATAATGATATTGAGTATGGAACAATCCAATAGGGTATTGGTTCCAATTTCACATTTCTTACATCTATCTAAGAAAATATGTCCTCAGACACAACAAGAGAAAGATATTATGAGTAAGATCCCATACACTTCGGCTATAGGTTCTATCATGTATAAAATGTTATGTACTGGGCTTGATGTTTCATATGCACTGAGCATGGTTGGAAGATATCATGAAGATCCAGGATAACAACATTGGACTATTGTAAATACTATCCTTAAGTATCTAAGAAGAACTAAGGATATGTTCCTAGTGTATGGAGGAGATGTGGAGCTTGGAATCAGAGGGAATACTGATGCTGGTTTTTAAATAGATTAGAAAGATCTAAAGTACCAATATGGATATGTTTTTTTTGTCTCAATGGAGGAGCTATGAGTTGGAAGAGTTTAAAGAAACTAGTTTTTGTTGATTCTACACCAGAATCTGAATATATAGCAGCTTCTAATGCAGCCATGGAATCCGTATAGATTAGGAAAATTTTCTAGGAGCTTGATGCAGTCCCTAACATTGAAGATCATATCACATTATATTGTGATAATACTGCAGTGGTGGATCTTTCAAAAGAACCAAGGTCACATCAATGGAAAAAGAAAATAATCCAGAAGTATCACCTATTGAGGGATTTTTATCAAAGGGGTGATGTTGCAATGAGATGAGTGTCCATGGAAGAGAACTTGGAAGGCCCCATGACAAAAGGCCTATCTCAGTAGAAGCATGAATATCTTGTAAGAGATAACGGGTTAAAATTTATTAGCTATTGTCTCTAGTCCAAGTGGGAGTCTGTTGGAGTTGGTGGCCTAGAACCAACAACTTTGTACTTTATTCAATATTAAATACCTTTTCACATCTTGATTGATCTTCTGTGTGACAATGCATGTGATAATGTCATAAGGATAGTTGTTGCATTAAATGGTTATAGTGGATCCCTGAAATGATGAAGAACCCAGAAGTTCCATAACACTATTCTTGAATATATTTTCTATGCTCGGATGATGTTATATAGGGGACATAAATAATACAGGACCTTAGGTATGAGGACTCATAAAACATTGATGCACCCTCTCAAGGTGTGCTTACTTGGTAATATCCAAGAGGAGATTATAAGAACGAGACCCGCCAGTAGGAAATCCACATTTCATAGTGTCATTGGATGTTCCTATCTGCGGATGTGTGTACTGGTCCTTATACTTTGATATTATTGTTAATGGGTATTACAAATTGCGCAATTAGATATATTGATGAAAACTGTGAAAAAACACTATTAGCAGTGAGGTAAGATATGTTGGGTGCATCATAAGTGAAACTGCATTAATAGATAATGCGAGAAAGGATTTTTCCCTTCTGTTTCATAACATAAGTTGATATCTCAGAACCTTTGATGGAATTGATATAGCCTAAATAAATCAATGGCCATGGTGAGGAATGGGAAAGTTAAATTCCAAAAAGTAAAAGAAAGAATAATCATGCACATGGGTTGATGGTACTATCATGAAACCCGCTTGATTTGAGATATCATGACAGAGGGATTATATTACATGGTAAGCATTCGTAGGAGATGACACGTCATTGTGGGGTTAAATTCTTTCCCTATGGTTGCATTAGAGTGTTTCTAGACACTAACCTAGGAATTTTGGTAGGCTCTTCCTAATGCCACTAAGAAAGAGGCCTAGAGGGTCACATAATGAGTGTGTCCAAGTGTCTCAGTTAAATATTAATTTAACAAGTTGAATAAATATTATTCCCGACCGTGGTTTAATAATTATTTAAGGATTCCTGATCATATTTATTTCAACAATAGTTATTCAAAAGAATATATTTTGGGCAACATAATATTTTTATTAGTGAGTAATGTAGTGATATTTGTTTTAGAAATAAATAGCCATTATTCAAGGTCTAATAAACGTGGTGGAGGAAATAACGAAAAATGGAAAAACAAAAGTACATGCTGTGTATATTAAATATACACATCATATATTTTTTTCTCGGAATTTATGAGAAATAATATTATTTAATTAATTAAATAATATTTGTTGTGATTCGCCATGTGCATGTCAGGTAATAATAATAGTCAGCTATTATTATTATACATGGGGTATTACTAAGCATTAAATGAAATGAATAAATGATTTGGGGCAATTAATTCATTTTATTGTTTTATGTAATTAAAAATCCCAAATATATATTTATCATTAGCCTAGCCATTTTTTTGGTTGTGAAAAATGGATGTTGAGAAAGATCTCTAGCCAAGAGGGCATCATTTTATTTAAATAACACTCTCATGCTATGAGAGAGAGACCCTCCTCCACCAGATCAAGGTGATCGAAGGTAGAAATTGCAAGCGAAGGATCTTCTGCACTAGCTCCTGGAGATCCCTTTAGCGATGTCCATAGATATGTGGAACATGTATGGATCACCACTAGAGGAATCCTACACTTGGATTATACAACGTAATGACAGATCACATCGGATCATGGCTGAAAACATCAATAAAGAAATAATTCAATCATGGTAATTCTTGTCAATTAATTAGATTAATTATAACCAATATATGATGATCTTATCTAAGGTTTTGAGACCCCCTCTTTTTTTCCGTTTGTCGTTCTATTTTAAAGACTCAATGTTTTATTATCATGACAGATCTTGGATTGATCGTTGTTAATGATAAAATTAATGTTCGGTACTCCCACCAATGTGATTCCCCTACACCCGTAACCTACATGTACACGCCATGTAGTCTGATTGATTTACAGACCGTAGACCTAGGTGTGTACCCTGGATACAAGGAAACCATGATACATCGTGTGTAACCGGTCTGCACATGCCATGTAGTCTCCCATTAAAGGAAATAATTAATAATTACTGTAATATTAAAGTTATATCATTTAAACCTTATTTTGTTGATCGTCACACCAATGTCTGTTTGACCATTTATCAAAGGTTTTAAAGAATTTTTAATTATCAATTAATTTATTATAGTAAATATGAAATTATTAGTTCTTCTGTTTATTTTCCATGAATACCATAAACTGTGGGTATATCCAATTAAGTTCATATGATCATTAAGATGAATGGTAATTAATTAATTAATTAATTAATGCAAAAAAATCATCTTAATATAAATAATGAATAAAGAAATTAATACTAGCTAGCTACCTTTTCTTATTTGTTACATGTATGATCAATTTTGAACTCTAGTAAGACCTATGTATGTGTTTTCATTAATTAAATTTAATTTATTTTATGGGTTTGCAATTATTTAAAATTAAATTAAATAATGTCCTATGAGTCATACCTCCCTCTATTATTTTGTAAGAATTACGTGTCTAAGGATATTTATGTAATCCCCCTTTTTCAATCCTTTGGTTCCCCTCACCTGTGTGTGAGTAATAAATTTTTATAATTAATGGAACAACCCATGGTGCGTGGATGTGGTTCAAGAAATAACCATGATGATGCCGACTCAATGATACATAGGTGGAATGATGCAACTCACACTAAGACCAGAAAATGGAGTTATTACACCAGTTCATAAGTTTATTTAATGTTTACTCATTAAATTAGCTGCTAGATAAGTTTATGATCGATTCATTTACTTTAATTATTTATTTATATCTATGAATTATTAATCTTATGTATTCAAAACCACAATCACATAAATAAATAAATAAATGCACCAAGACAAAATTTAAATAAATTATTATTCCTAAATGTTTTATTTAACAAGGATAATTAATCATGTAAAATATTCTAAATATTAAAAAGTCACGTAATGGATAAAGAAAGATAAAATTTATGCATAATAAATTAAAATCCATCAAATGAATATCATTTTCAAAGTGGCGTCCCATTACTTGATTAGGAATCAAACCAATAGAACTATGTGTTTGACTTACCTTGTTGGGGTACTTAATTTTATGAGGGGATTCCTTATAAATGTTTTGGGTTGAATTAACCATTTTACACCATGAGGAGTATCCATTACTAGACTTGGTATAATTTTGAGGTAAGTGCTGAGGAAGTCCAAGGCATGATCTTAGGAGTGTGGTGTCCACTCAAAGGACCGATGAGCTGTAAGCCAAAAGTTAACAAAGATCTACCTACCTAAATCCTATAAAATAGAATGACATATCCTTTTTGGGGTTATATAAAGTGGAATATAGATCCTTCCACTAGAATATCCTAAAAACAGAATATTATGAGTTCAATAGTGAGGGTTATTTGGAGTCAATAAAATGGCGGTACATTTGATAAAAATAAATTAATTTATCATATCTCACATAGTTTATAATCAATAATAGTACTAATAATCTACCCTTTTAAATTATAGAAAAAATGGGATGATCTTAATCCACACTATCCCTATGATCCATAATGGAGAAAGACCATCTCCCAACTGATGGTAACTTTTAAGAATGGTACAGATGCCTTAAGGTTATTTTGTACCACAAATGGATATCCGACATGGTAGAATCCTCACATCCTAATCCACGTACCAAGGAGGCGAGTGATGAAGAGTTCCTAGTCAATGGGAAAAATATGAATGAATTGGTCAACCTTCAATTTTTGATGCTTTCATCTATGATAAATGATCTCAGCAAGTCTCATGAAAACATGGATACATATAGCAAGATTGAGAATATCTATGCCCTATATTAGGAGAGAGATAGACAGGAGTGGATAGAGATTTCCAAAGTGCTATTTCAAATTAATCTTGTAGAGGATACCTTATATGCACCTCAGGTAGTCAATATCATTGGTTACATAGAGTGATGATAGGGTCTAAGGTTTAAACCCATAAAGAACTAGGAATTACTCTCATTATTTCACCATTCCCTTAGATATTCTCTAGTTTTTTTTGATTATTTCAATATAAAAAATAGTGAGAAGTATCTGCTAGGTATTCTAACTCTTCTTCATCAAGTGTATAAGGAGAAGAAGTGTGTAAATCCTTTGGACCTTATGGTAAACAAACAGAAAGTCCAAGAGAAAATCCCAAAGGCTATAGCTTCTTTGTAATGCCCTTACAAGAAGGGGAAGATCAAAGGGAAAGAAAGGAAAGATTATGTTGTTTGTTATGCATGTTGAAACAAGGGCCATTGTAATAAAAATTACACCCAAACTAAGAATAAATGATAAGCTTTAGGTGTATTTTTTGTCGTGTTTAATTTATCTATTCATATGAATTGGGTATTAGATAAACATCTTAGTCCACACATCGGTATTCAAATACATGAACCAAGTAGATTTAGAATAATTGATCAAGGGAAGTTAGATATATGAGAAAACAATAGATATAAATTTGTTGCTATAGCTATCAGGGACAACTACCACTTTTTTCGATTAGAATGATCTTGGTTTTGAAAGGTAGATATAATGTACCGCTCACTTCCAAAAACATTATAATAGTATCTATACTAGATTTAGATGCTTTTGTTTTCAAATTTGGAAATAGTTTTTTATAAATATATAATTTATTATGTAAATACACATTTAAATAAAGATCTTTATAGGTTGGAATAAACAAACCAAGCAATCTCACATGACTCACACCACACCCAAATTTGGCATCGCTTGATTGATCAGGTAAACAAAAGGTTCTTAAATAAATTAAATCATGGTGGATATTTTGATTGTTTTGAACTAAAACCACTTGTGGTTTGTCATATTTATTTACATGTATAAAATCACCAAATCCCCATTTGGTGGGAATGTTGAAAGAGAAAAAGTACTTCAAGAATTAGTTCATACAAATGTGTGTGGACCATTTCCTATTGAATCAAGGGGTGGGTATTCATACTTTATTACTTTTACTAATTATTTTATTAGATATGGATATGTATAATTAATTAGGTATAAGTTGGATTCCATTGAAAAATTTAATGAATAAAAGAATGAAGTTTGAGAACCAGCTTGTTAAGAAAATTAAGAAACTTTACTCAGACTATGGTAGAGAATATCTCAACCAAGACTTCATTAGTTATTTATGGGAGTTTTATATTTTATCTCAAACCACTCTTCATTATACACCTATATAGAACAATACATGTTAAAATAATAATCACACCTTGTTGGACATGGTGAGATCAATGATGTGTCATGTGAGTATTCCATTATCATTTTGGGGATACACATTACAAACAAAAACACATATACTAAACCAAGTACCAACTAAATCAGTAAATGGTATTCCATATGAATTTTGGACTGGAAGAAAAAACATTTTATATAATTTACATGTGTGTGAATGTGAAGCGTTTTTAGGCCTCTTTATGTAAGAAACTTACACCCTGAGGCACAACATGTAACTTTTTAGGACATGCCAAGGAAAAAAAATTAGATATTACCTATAAGACCCCTCAGAAAAAGTTTATAGTGGCAAGAAACACCATATTCTTGGAGAGGTAACACACCTCTTAAATATATAGTGATAGAGAGATATAATTAAATTAAATTGAGGTTTAAGTCAAACAATAGTGGGTATAGTAATAGATTCCAAAAATTCTTGTGGAAGAAGAAACTGTTTTAGAGACACAAGTACTACATAGGAGTAAAAGAGAGTTTATAGAACTATAATGTTATGGTTTTTTAGTCTCTAAGTATGGAGACTAATTATTAGTTTGTAATAATGATACTCTAACCTAAAAGGAAGTAGTAAGTGGAACATATGTTTCCAAGCAGAAAGAAGCAATTAATTCTGAAATGAATACAATATTCAAAAACCATGAATGGATTTTGGTATACCCTCTAGTAGATAAAAATCCCATGGGTTTAAAATAGGTATTGAAGAAGAAACATATCAACATGAAAGTATAATTTAGTACCTATAAGGCATGAATGGTTTGAAAAGGGTTTAAACAATATTAAGGAATTGACTATAAAGAAGCCTTTTCACTAGTTTCAATGCTGAAATCCATCCAAATTCCACTTTCCATTGTGACCATCCATGAATATGAGATTTGTAAAATGAATTTAAAAACAACCTTCCTTAACAGTATCCTTCATATATGACATGACCCTAGGGGTTTGTCACTCCAAAGATTCCAAAATGGTATGTAAGTTAAAAAGATCCATTTATAGATTAAATCAATCATCCAAGTGATGGAATATTTGTTTTTGATGAGGCCATAATAAAATTTGGTTTTATAAGGAATTAATGCATGACATGTGTCTATAAATAGTTTAGTGGGAGTGTAGTTGTTTTCTTAATAATATATTTTGATGAAAAGTTAAATTTTGGAAATGAGATACCAATTTAAAATTCCATGAAGTTATGGTTAAATAAATGCTTCTCCATGAAAAGATTTGGTGAAGAATCATATATTATTGGGATCAAGATCCATCGACATGATACTGAAGAGATTTGGTATGGAACAATCTAATAGGGGATTGTTTCCAATGTCACAAAGAATTCATCAGTCTAAGAAAATTTTTCCTCAAAAAATTGAAGAAAGAAAAATAATGTAAATGATTCCATATGCATCAGTGATTGGGTCTATCATTTATGTTATGCAATGTACAAGGCTATATGTCACCTACACATTGAGTGCGATACACAAATATCAAGATGATCCGGGTGACCTCCATTGGATTGAAGTGAAGACCATATTTAAAAATATGAGGCTTACTAAGGATATTTCTTGGTATATAGAGATGATTATGAACTAATAATCATAGGATATACATATTATAGTTTCCAAACAGATCTTGATTACTTGAATTAAAAAATAGGATACATCTTCACTATGAATGGAGGTACTATGAGTCGGAAGAGCTCAAAAAAAGTTGTGGTCATAGATTCTACAATTAAGATTGAGTATATTGTGGATTCTATGGTATATAAGGAATCCATATTTATAGACAAATTCATATAATATCCTTATGTGGTACCTAGAAGTAAAGATCCAATCACACACTATTGTGATAATATTGTAGTGGTGGATCTCGCATAGGAGCCGTGGACACATAAGTGGACGAAGCATATACTTCGAATATATAATCCCAGGAGGTGCTTTTCCCAGATAAATGAGGTTGAATTGAGAAATATTTCCTTTGAATACAACATGGAATACCCCTTTAATAACTCCTTGACTCAACATAAACATGATTATCATGTGAGGTTTAGTAGACTGAAAGTCCTAGGAAGTTGTATCTATTCCAAGTGGAAGTTTTTTGGAGTTGGTTTCCTCTTACCAAATGATTATATTTTGATTAAATGTATATTTAATTTATTGAATATTAATTAAACATATTATTATATATTGTTCATTTTTTTGGATGCCTGTAATGTAATAATGTACTAGAGTATTTGTCACATTGATAATTTTGTAACAGTTCCCCGCTATGATGAGAACCTTCAAACACTATGTAAATATTCTTAAAATAGTTCAATAGTTGAATAACATACTACGATGAGACACATAGTATATAAACCATCAGGCATGATTACTCGTAATCAGATGAGGCTTATTCTCATTATTTTCTCACCTGTAAATCTCTAATATGGATGATTATGATAATAGACTTGATAATAAGAATTTCACATGTTTTGGTGTCATAAGATATTCATATATTTGAGAATGTGAAATGGTACTTAGACTTTAAGTTTATCATTAGTGCGTTTAATGACTCCCACATTTAGACTTACTAATAAAAACTATCACACCACATGTTGGTGAGAAGTAGGGAACATTGGGTGCAACATGATTTACATTTCATTAATAGATTAGTCAATGAAGGATTTGTCCCTTACCAATTTATTGGAGTTGATATCTCAGACCTTTGATTAGAAAATAAATGTTACCTAAATTCCATGGCCATGGTGTATTGACATGCTTATTTCAGATAGTAAAAGAAAGACATATTGAGCATACAGGTTTATAACCCCCTCGTGTAACCTGATTGAAGGGATATTATGATAAAGGTATTATATGAAATAGTTAGAATTGTTATATGTTTTTTGATGTTACAAAATCAATTTCTTTCTCTTGGGTACCTTTACCCATTTCTAGATAGTAATATTGGAATTTAGGAAAGCCCGTCTAATGTCAAAGAGAAATAATCTTATAGGGTCACAAACATAGATTTTTTGTTGATCATGATTAAATTATATTTGAATTTAATTAATGAAAAAAATATTATTATAAAGATCGAGGAATAATTTTATTCAAATTATATTGATCACCTAAATTAAAAAAATTGTTATTCACTGGAATTTGAATAAAAATATATTTATTTATTTTATTAAATATTTAGTAAATATTTTTCTCCAATATGTAAATGAAATATTTAGTTATAAATAAAATATTTGTTCATGTATTCAAAAAAACCGAGGTGTTTAAATAGACCAAGACTGTTTTTGATGATAAATAATTATTTACAATCCGGTAAATATTATTTATCATTTTCATGAGATGGTGCACACCAGAAAATAATATTATATTATTATTTTGGGGCATGCGGTTTAATAAAGGTTTTTATATTATTCAATGTCTAGCATGCAATTAAAAAATATTCTGACATAAAACCTGTCTTTATAAATAACCCATTATGGATATTCTATAGGTAATCTAAAATGAGAGAATTGTTGTGCACAACTAATTCCCTTTAGACTCCTCCATCTCTCTCCCTCTCAAGAAGGAGAACACAATATTGATTTACTTAAGTCCGAAGAATGATATATCAAGAATGGACAACACAATATATTTTATTCACTACATTAGAACCCTAAGATCAAGTGACATTTGTTTAAGATCATTAAGAGCATGTGTGGATCACCACTGGAGGGATTCTTCGCTTGGATTCTCATACGTGCAACAAAGGAAATCTGAAAGGGTCTTTTCAGATGATCAACAAAGACTATAAAGAAATAAATGTAAGAAAAAGTAATTTCTTTCTTCTAATATAGGAAATAATTTTTAAACATAACATGAAAGATCCACTATTGAGGATATAAGAAATTAAAATTAAAATAAATTTTCATTATCACATCACCCACCATGTGATTTCGCTACACCTAAAACCCTCAGAACTTCTCATATCATTTTTTCTAGATACCTGAATTTTGATAATCAGTGTAATGAGTAGTTATAATTGAAAATATAAGATGATGTTAAAAAATATTCCTGATTTACTATTGATCAAGGATATTTGGAGAATGTAATTGGGAAAATTATCAAGACCCGGTCAACATTTTGAAGGAATAAGATCTTAGATTTGTTAAAAATAAAATTTTATATCAAAATTAAGATGAAGAATCCATGATAAATAAATAGGATAATATCCCATACATTAGAATTATGGAAAGAAGGGACACATCAAGAAATATTATATGGATAAGAAATATTATTCTTGTAGAAAATTAGTGAACACTGTCACATAAAGTTGTGGAAACACCCCAACCCCAAATCCCAGAGTCGATGCATTATTTTATTACATTAGAATGATTACTAGGAGTCAAATCTTGAAGGAAAAATTAGTTTAGTAGTTTTGGAAGACCATATTACGTTCATGATACCCATAATACATTAGGAAACTAAAGTAAAACATGATAAAATATAAAATGAATTGTGTCCTTGAAATCCCATTCAAAATTTTATTATTTAAAACCTGGGGAAAAGAAACATAATAAAGGGGTGATCTAAAAAGATCATTAAGGATAATAAATCCAGTGGAAGATATCATAAACATAAGAATAGTTAAAGTTAAATAACTAAAAACACATGCATTTAAAAATAAACTTGAGAATAATATGGATGGAATGAATGATAAGTAAATAATGCCATAAAACAGTTCACATGAAGCTTTACCTTGGATATTCTACTGGTCTAATAATCACATGATTTATCAATTATTAATATCATAATGAGGGAATGAATAATTACTGATATAATAATCATACTGTTGAGGTCACATGCCAAGACTGTAAAAACCATACACTCAAGGCCTCATTCCAAGACACTAGTTTGTCTCATGAGATCTACCGATACATAGAGAGGATATAGAGGGACCCCCCATTACATACTAATTCTAAAACATTCCTCATATGAAAAGGGAGATACATAGATGACAAAAACATTCGTATTGAAAAACTAGCAATATGAAATGTGAATACTTTAACTATAACTCATGAATGGTATACAATTATCACATCCACAGTCAAAATGATCATCATACCAAAATATGGTTTATTTTATCATAAGATATAAACATTGGCGAATTACTTGATTTGGAAAGTATGTTGGCATAGATGAAGATACATTTAAATGAGACCATAGAAATATTCACATGGAAATAATCTTTAAACAATCGAATGATATGCCCCAAAAATAATATTCATAAAATAATACATTTAATACCATGAAAATAAGTAGATTCATGATATGATACCTAAATGGTAAGTATACATACACCACACACCTGAATTAAAGGTGAGTAAGGAATATCTCATGGAAAGGGAAGTGAGTTGAGAAAACCCTTACTACTTTGTAATCAATTGATGTATATGACAAAAAATTAATAATCATCCAATGAATCATTAAATGCCATTAATATTAAGGGTATAATGATATTATATATCAGATTTCAGTGTGAATACACCACATACAAGAAATAAGTGCTGAATAATGGAAATATCATGGAAATAAAAGTGAGATGAGAAACCCATTACCTTATGTTTGAACGTATTCTGCACTAGAAATTAACAAACTGAATAATAAAATTAAATCCAAAAATTAAATAATTAATAATCCTATATATATATATATATTTTATTTAATATCATTTTATTAAGTTAATTTATGGCCTTTTGGATGAGTTATAAGATATAAATGTATTGCTTAGGAGCATTCATTTTCTTGGGTTTTACGATCGATATACTTGTATATGAGTATGGATGTTCATGTGGAATGCATATAATTCGCCAAAATTGAACTTATATATTATTAATGAACATAAAGATGTTTAATTGGTTATATATTTAATTTTTTTTACATGGTATGAGGATTAATCATTAGATAAGACATTTGGTGACAAACGTTTAGATTATTTGGGCTGTATTTTGATTACTACAAACTAGTTTTGTTATATTATTTAATATCATGTAAAAATTATAGTTTCAGAATAATTACATAATATATAATACATATTTTAGAATCTATTTCAACCATAAAAATGGTATCATGGCCATCCTTGTAGAATAAAATTAAGAATAGAACTTTTCCATCCATTGATGTTGTAAATTGGCACCTCCCGGATGATGATTTCATTTTTAAAATAAAAGAGAGAGAGAGAGAGTTAGGATATTGTTGATAGTTATTCCATAAACATGATATAATTATAGTATATATATGATAATATATTTATCAAGATCATTTGGATAGTGGAGGTGAAAAGAGGATAAAAAATAAAGGAACTAGAAATCAAATTAAAACAAAAAGGAAGTTAATTTCACCTATTGAATACAGCTCCTTGAGAAACTCTTTATGGGAAGGGGTTTCAGTATTTTGGTAAGAAAAAGAGCTCATGTAAATGGGTAGGGGATATGGAATATTATTTGGTTAGAAATTTGAGAAGCTTCAAGGCTAAGAGGAGTGAGTAGAAGAGGGGAGTGAGGGTTGGTTCTTATAGTGGAGGAGAGGAGGGGTTTTCCATTATATTAATCATTATTTTATTATTTTGGATTAAGACTATGAATAGTATAGATTAGTATGACTAAAAACATTAATAAGTGAATGTGTGTTTTAACCAATGGACATTTACCTCATCCATGACTCAAGTATGATCCACAAATTTACTTATTTAGCATATTTCTTAAATTATTGAATTTCACTATTAACAAAAATTCGACTATTTCAGAAAAAACAAAAAATTAACCCTAAAGATTTTTCCATTTTTAGAATACAAAAATGAACTCCATTTTATGAAAAATAATTTTATAAATATTAGAAATTTAATTTTTTAAAATCACCATTTACTAAAAAAATACAGTTTTTATGATTCTATCTGATTTTATAATACCCAGAAAAATTAACAAAGGTCTCATTAAATTATATCAAAATCATAGGACAAAAAAATGTTTATTTATGAATAAATTTTATGAAAATGATTTATATTTTAAATTAATTTGTTAATTATAAAATGGTAATTAATTTTTTATTACTCACAAAAATACCAACACTAAATTATTTATTTTTAAAATATTCACTCTCATTTATAAGGTGCCTAAATTTCACTTTTACTTAAATGGGTGAGGTTACTATTTTATAATAGTAAATTAGTATTCATAAGGGTAAAGTTACTATACATATGGGTATATTAATATTTATAAGGTTCAAGTTACTATTTACTAAAAAATAAGTTTATTCCATTAGACTCTAAATATCATAACGAATGAAAACGTACATTTCCGTTTTTTGAAATTCAAAACACAACAGTCTAAAAATAAAGTTTAACAGATTTGATATAACTGTAAGAAAGTGTTGTTTCCTAGAGGATCAATGTTTTGTTGATATAACCTATCTAGTTAATATAAATTATTTATGAAGAAACATACCATACAATCTAGGGGTGTCATATTAATAATGATCATATTCGTAATGTAATTTAGTATTTATCAAAATAATTATAATAGTATATATATATTGTTCTTAAAATATTTAATTAAATACTCGATTGATAAAATTTAATTATTTAATATATAATAAAATACATATATTCATTTTAAAATATTATTTTACTCAAAATAATAATGTAATATTGTAATTTTTTAGAACATTAATTTAAAATTAATTAGAAAACTATTAATTTGATATAAAATTATTATTAATTAAAAAACTTAATATTAAATTATTATTTTTCATATATTTTTGCATTATAAGAAAAATTACTAGAGTGTTACATCATTCCCGCTTCAACAGAATTGCATCCACGCAATTTTAAATTGCACTTCAAAAGTTAAAGGTTGATACTTGAAAATTTCCATGTGGAAATCCACATAGAAAATTGGGTTTATAAAATATCCTCTTAACAAGGGAGAAATGGAAATGCATAGGTTACTACAAAACTGCCCATTTGTATAGGATACCATTAGTGTGAAGTGAACAGATGTACATGGAAGAATGATGAAACCAAATTGTTTTGATGGAGAGTGATAGAGAACACGACCATTAGAATATTATTTGTCACAAAGAAGTTAATATTGCGATCAGTTAAAATGACATTGATTTCTATGAAAAAAATAACCGGGATAACATTTTTGTTACAAAATGTTTTTCCTAGAATTGATGGTTTATTTTATTATCTACATTATCACTTAGATAAATTAATCATACTTGGTTTCATTCCAAGTCATAATAATAATTTCATTATTTGGTTTTTCTTTGATCTATTTTCACTTTATTCCTTATACATGTATACGAATTTTGATGATGAATTTTTCATGCCAAAAGAATTAAAATAACCTTATACATATCACAGATCCCACAAATGTATAATTATCTATTCCTCTTTTCTTTATTCATTAACCAAATCCAAAATGGGTAGGATAAGATAAGATAATTCCCCAATAATAATAAACCTTTATATGATTTAAAACAAATTTAATCTCTAAAAATCAAATGTGAAACACAAATTTCATCGTATTTCATGTTTTAAATTACTATCATTATTAAAAAAAGTATTCTAGACTATGACAACAAAATTAGAAGAATTTGTTCATAAAGTCTTCCGAATGACATCACTAACTCATAATACCACATACTAAAGATATAATTTCCCCTACCACATAATCTTCAAGATATTATAACCATTTTTTAATAACCTTGTCCACCTAATGTCCATAATAAAATCACATTTAAATCCAAAATAAATTTCAACATTTATTCCTCCAAATATTCTATTTACCAAATTCATATAGGATTCCCTAAATTTTGAACGTCTAATGAAATAACATTAATCACATAACCAAAAAATCATTTTACAATACCAAAGTTATCTATTTGATAAAACAAATAGTCCCTAAAATCACATTTCTCCATTAAATGTTTTAACTAAAAGTCATGATAACCAGGATTTCATGTATACTAGTGGTAGGTGTTGCACCCTTTTCAACCTTCTATTATGGGGTCAAACCCCACAACCTTGCTAGACGCGATGAGTTTTAACCCATCATGTGGGTTGTCCTTTATCTAATACCATATATCTACTAAATTATATATTCTAGAAATCCCCAAAACAAATTCAAACACTAAAATTTATTTTAACTAAGATATTCATTACAATATCAATACATAAATACATCATACATTTATTCCATCATAGGGACTTCCTTTTTCTTGAGGATATCCTATAGAATAGGGAGTTGAATCAGGTACTAACCAGGTCCCATAAATTTAAGTAAAATGACTACAAATAGATTCTTAAGACCAGTTTTATTGACTTCTATTATACTCTTCATCTTTCCACGACAATTATTTTCTTTTTGTTATTCTTTCCCACACAGAAAGCATTTCTCCATTCTTATGAGACACTTTTCTAGGATTCTACTTTCACAGTTCTTAAATTATGGAATACAATATTTATTTTCTCCATGGTCTCCATTAATAGAGCTCCTAGAGAACTCCATTCTTCTCTTCTTTGGTGGCTACATGAGTTGGTTAAGTTATATGTTTTTAATGATATTTTTGGAAAATTGATTAGGCATGAACGTGATATATTTCACTCCAATCGTCACCCCATTTGGTTTCTCATCACCACCAATTTTTCAATCATGATCAATGATTACATGAATCTTTCTGGTTCCATCCATTGACTAAAACTAGAAATCAAAATGAGTGTAACAAAATTCATAGTAACAAAATGTATAATTATTTATTGAATTTCATGACAACTTATTTTCAACCTAAAACACAATAGGTTTAACCTATGCTATTAATTTTCATTATATATTCAAATCCATAATAATGGTTTTAATTAAAATTTGATTTATTCAATTAATATCCCCTAAGAGTGTGAAACCAGGTGCACAGTATGGCCCATTGTCTTGTATCAGGTTACCCCATGTCAGGCTCAAAATACCTTGTTAGAGTTGTTACTCTTAGGTACATCTGTGCCAAAACCACATCCACTTATAGTATCTAGGTAGATATTTATTTTACAGGGAGATCCAAAAAATATATACCAAAATAAAATTCTAGTATGTTCTTGTATTATTATCCCCAAAGTCTATCTTAGGGTTATGTTCCCTAATCTATGTTTTCTAAATCTAGTTTCCAAGGTTACTGCTAAACTTGATTTGATACCACATGTAATTCACCGACCCCAAAAGCCTGACGTTAATGTACTATTTTATTACATTGGCATGATTACAAAGAATCTAATCATGAAGGACCAATCACTTTAGCAGTCATGCAAGACTAGATTATATTCATGATACCCATAATACATTGGTAAATGAAAGTAAAACATGATACTATATAAAATAAACTACATCCTTGAAAGATCATTCCAAATGTTTTTCTTCATAACCTGGGGGAAAGAAACATAAGAAAGGGGTGAGCTCAGATGCTTAGTAAGCACAATCAATTCACCAGAATATAACATTAATATAAACCTAGGGCATGGTGAATAATTAAAAACACATGCCTTAAAAATAAACTTGAGCATAATATGGAAGGAGTGAAAGCTGAGTAAATAATTCCACATAAAAGATCACATGAAATTTTACCATTGATATTATACTAGTTGAATAATAAATGGATTTATCAATTAAAAGTTTTATAATTATGGAATGCATAATTCTAGACATCATAATCATTCCGTCAGGGCCTCGTGTTAGGACCATAATAACCATACCATCAAGGCCTCGTGCCAAGACACTAGTTTGTCTCATGAGACCAACCGATGAGTCGAGGGGATATAGAGGGACCCTTCCATCACATACTAAGTCCAATACATTCCTCATTTGAAAAGGGTGATACATAGGCAACATAAACATTAGTATTGAAAAACTAGAATAAAAAATGTGAATACTTTAACTATAACCCATGAATGATATAAAATTGGCACATCCATAGTCAAAATGATAATAAACCCCTAAAATACATTTTTTATATGGTATCATAAGAGATAAACCTCAATGAAGTACAAGATTTAGAAAAGTATATCGACAGAGATGGAGATACTTTTAAATGAGACCATTGAATTATTCATGAAGAAATAATATTTAAATATTCCAAATTGTCCCATACCACATTGAAACATTCAAATCACAATAACTTTGAATATCATGAGAATTAAGAGACTCCAGATATGTTATATAAAATGGTAGTACATACACCACATTTAAGTAATATGTGGTGAACAAGGCATATATATTATAGAAGTAAAAGTGAGACCCACAAAATCATTTTTACTTGGGAAAGAAGAGTTCTTTTGGAAAATCATTTATATTTGTCATAAAATTAGATTATAAAATTTCATATCCTAGAAAATAAAAGGGAAGGATATATAGATTATATTTGAGGAAGAAATTATGTCCCATTAAAGTGAAATCATGTAAAAAAGAGTTTTTAAAAAGCTTTAGAAATAAAACATTTTTGTGCGGTTCTAGGAAAATATTGAAGAGGTTTTAAAGTCAAAAGGAAAGTTAGTTTTCATAAAATGAGAAATGAACCAGGATATCTTTACATGATAATTTTTTTGATTTTATAAAAATAATGATGGCTTAAAACAGATTATATAGTGCACTTGAAAATGGGTTGGAATTCGAGAAGTCCCCTTGAATTAGGCTTTTTTATCAGGAATAATTAAGAAGGGAACTATTTTGAATCATATAATCCCCATAAATGAAATATGAAATAATATGAATATATGTTTTTGTAACATAAAAACAGGATATATAATATGTATATAAAAAAATAAGCACTAAATTTTGGTTAGGATAATGAAGGAATAACCCAAATGAAAAATGAAGGTTCGGGTGGAATCCCTTACCACTTTATAATCAAATGAATCATATGCTCGAAAATTAATAATAATCACTTAATAAATTTAATACCCTAAATATAAATATATTCATGATTTGATTCATAAATGGGAATTATATATATTCCACACAAAATAATTAGGCGTGAGTAATGAATATCTCATGGAAATGAAATTGAGTTGAGAAAACCCTTACTACTTTGTAATCAATTGAATCGTATGTACAAAATTTAATAAACTTCCAATGAATCATTTAATACCATAAATATAAATGGATTAATTATATTATATATCAAATTCCAGTATAAATACACCACATACAAGAAATATGTGGCGAATAATTTAAATCTCATGGAAATAAAAGTGAGATGAGAAACACCTTACCATATGTCAAAATGTATTTTGCACTTGACCTTAACAAATTAAATAATCAATCTAAATCCATTAATTAACTAATTCATAACCTTATATATATTTATCTTATTTATTATTATTTTATTAAGTTCATTAATGGAATTTTGGATGTGTTATATGATATAAATTTATTTCTCAAGAGAAATTGTTTCCTTGGTTTTTATGATCAGTATACTTGTATATGAGTACGAAAGTTCATGTGGAATGGATATAATTATCCAGAATTGAAATTAAATATTATTAATGAAAATATATAAGTCTTAATGGTTATATATATAATTTTTAACATGGTATGGGGATGAATCATTAGATAATACATTTAGCAACAACCGTTTAAATTATTTTGGTGGTATTTCAATAATTACGAACTAGTTTTGTTATATTATTTAATATCATGTATAAATGATGGTTAGAGAATAATTAAATAAGATTGAATAAATAATTTGGAATTTTTTTCAACCATAAAAATGGTTTCTTGAACATATTTGAATAAGAAATCTATGAAAGAAAGTTCATCATCCACGAAGGTTGTAAATTGGCACCTCCTGGATGATGATTTCATTTTTAAAATAAGAGAGAGAGAGAGAGTAAGGATATTGGGGATAGTTATTAAATAAATGTGATATAATTAAATTATATATTAGATACCAGATTTATCATGATCACTTAGACGGTGTAGGTTAGAAGAGGATAATAAAATAAAGGAACTTGAAATCAAATTAAAAGAATAAGGTATTGAATTTTACCTCTTGAATACAACTCCTTGAGAAACTCCTTAAGGTAAGGGGTTTTGGTATTTTTGTGCAAAAATAGATATTGGAAATGGGGAGGGACTAGGGAAGTATATTTGGGGATATTTTTTAGAAGTTTCAATATTTAGAGGAGTGACTAGAAGTGGAGAGTGATTGGTGGTTTTTATAGTGGAGGAGGGGAGAGTTTTTTCATTATATTAATCATTTTTTTTATTTTTTTGGATCAAGCACATGAATATTTTTGATTATTTTTACTAAAAAAATTAATATGTGCATGTGAGTTCTAACCAAAGTTCATTTATATCATCCATGACCCAGACATGATCCAGTAATTCATTTATTTAGCATATTTCATAAATTATTGAATTTCACTGTTCACAAAAATTTAACTGTTTTTTGAAAATCCCAAAAAATCATACTAATAATTTTTAGATGTGTAGAATCCAAAAATAAACTATATTTTACGGATATAATTTTCTAAATATTATAAATTTAAATTTGAATTAAAATGACCATTTACTGAAAAAATATAGTTTTTAAAATTGTAACTAATTTTATAATACTCTGAAAAATTAACTAAGGTCTCATTAAATTATACCAAAATCATAGGACAGAAAAATATTTATTTATAAATAAATTTTATGAAATTGAATTATATTTTAAATTAATTTATAAATTATAAATTTGTATTTATATTTTTATTACTTAAAAAATACCAATATTTAATTATTAATTTTTTAAATATTCACTCTCATTTATAAGGTGACTAAATTTAACTTTTAAATACATGGATGATGTAACTATTTATAAGGGTACATTAATATTCATAAGGATCAAGTTACTATTAATAAGGGTACATTACTATTTATAAGTATTAAGTAACTATTCACCAAAAAAATAAGTTGATTCTATTTAACTCTAAATATATTTCTCAAGACAACCGTGTATGCCTATTTTTTTGAAATTCAAAATAAAAAAGTGGATTTTTTTAATGGATAGGTTATAAATGTAACAAAGTGTTGTTTCACAGAGACTCAGTGTTTTGTTTATATAATCAATCTAATTAATTGAAATTATTTAGGAAGAAACATACCATAAAATATTAGGGTGTCATATTAATAGTGAAAATATTCATAACAAAAATTTGTATTTATCAAAATAATTATAACTCTAAATATATATATTATTGTTAAAATATTTAATTGAATAATCTATTGATAAAAGTTAATTTTTTAATAAATAATCCAATACATATATTCATTTTAAAATATTATTTTTCACAAAATAATACTGTAATATAATATTTTTTAGGGCATTCATTTAAAATTAATTATAAAGCTATTAATATGATATAAAATTACTATTAATTAAAACACTTAATATTAAATTATTATTTTTCATAACTTGTTGTATTATAAAAAAAAATATTAGGGTGTTATAAATTATAACGATTCAATTCTTCTCAATGCTTATGTCCCCATGGATTTTTGAATAATCGATTTGGTTACTTCTTTCATTCAACCACACATAATAAATGTCTTATAATTTATGTGTTAGGAAATTATTAGAAGGTACATCTTGTCGATGATAAACGAGTTGATATTTTCATGAAATGTGATGTATTGTAATAGTGTATTATCTAGACCTAGATTGAAAAATACCTTTTCATTACCATATCATGAATACAATGAGTTATGTATGATATACACATACCCTAATAGTATTGATATTTTTACATCCACTATTTACATGGAAATTTCTATAGATTATTTATTCTATCAAGTGTTTATTATAGTTCCCATGCTATAATGTGAACCTAGAGATACCATGATAATAATCTTAAACATATGTACTATGGTATAGAAACATCATACTGATGAGAAACAAATGATGTGTGACTATCAGGTGTTGGGGGAAAAGAAGCATTGTGACTTCTTCTCATGAGGTTCACACTTATTGATCTTGAGTAGATGAGATCATGAGGATTGACCCACTTATAGGAATGCCACATTTTTCATGCGTCATTGGTCATTCCTATCTATGAATAGTTGCATTGGTCTCGTCACTTGAGGTTATTAATGATGTGTACAATTTTAGTATGTACTTTGATGCAAGACAAAACTATAATAATGATGTTGTAGTGATGTATCATTTGGTGGGTGCATCATTGGTGGTATGGCAATGATTGAATAATCAAGATACAATTTTTTTACTTTTGAAAAGAAGTGAAAACTTGGTCCTAGTTGATCTGGATGGCTTTACCATGGCCATGGAAGAAGGAGGTAAGTCCATCCATTAAGGTCAATGAATAATAAAATGAGATTGGATGATGAAAAAAGTGCGCATCCAACTTTATGAGATACCGAGAGACCAAGAGATTATATTACAAGATGTGTATTCATAGGAAATGTTGTTGTTTCTATTATTATTATTCCTTATCTATTTTGGGGGCTTGATGGGTTGCTAGACACCACTATGAGTTTATGAATAATATTTTATTCTATCAAGATAAGGTCCTAAACAGTCACACACTAAGCATATTAAAAAGTCTGGACTATTATAATGAATAAAAGTTTATAATATGGTGATCCCCACCATAGTGTTTGGGTCCATGTTTGAGTTTGAGAGATTTCTATAAAATAATAAATTTCACATTATTCGAGTTTAGAATAATTGGTGTTGAATTTATTTATTAAAATATTTCATACGATATTAAGTGAATACAAGGGAAAATATTTGATGAATGAATAGTGTTTTAATATTCAAGGTTAATTTAATATTTGATGGAATAACAAATTGAGTTATTCACTTGGCTTTATCACATGATATTTTTATTATATTATATGAAATTGATAAAAATATATATGATGTTTAGGATATGGTTAGTTGTTCATAACAAGTCATTTATGGCTTATTTAGTGGGTGATTCATATCCAAGGGGTTGGGAGCCATTTACAAGTATATTGAACCTCTCTATATAAATGGGATGTGGTTATCATTTGGATCACTATTCATTGTATGTTTTGAGAGCCACTCGCTCATCTCTCCTGCTTCCTAGAGAGAGAAGATGATGATCCAAGAAACTGATCCAAGTTATCCTTCATGGATTGAAGGATCATCGTAGTGATGATCTTCATTTCATCAAGGGCTTGATTGAATCTCTATGTTAGCACGTGAATGTCAAAGATCGACGTTCTAATAGACTTTTGAAGTATGTTAGGATGATCTAAATAAATCTAAAATTGGTTCCTTTAAGAAATGATCATCTATGATGAGTGGTTGTTGAATGCCCCTTTAGATCATACATGGTATTTATACGATTTAATTTTTTTTCTAAATTCATTCACATGAGATCCGTGTATCTCGCACTGTGCTGTGCATCGCAATAGGTAATTTGGTTACATCAATTAGTGATAAAAATTTTAAATCCCCATCACATATACTTCCTCTGTGCACCCCGATACCTTATTTATGTACATATTAAAACCCAAAAATAGAAATATTTGAATGATAAATAATGATATACATATTCATAGACTTTTAAGGAATGTAATTTTTGTTAATGATAATTTATATTGTGAAAAATTTGTTTGAGGATCTTAAAAAATAACAATTGGTGTTACCATGATAACATGAGGAGTGAAAAATGAAACACTTTACATGCTATGTGATTCAAATTTAATGATGAAGGATGGTTATGTGCACTTAATGCCTAGATATAGTGATGTGGTTTAGACCACATCATGGATTATCATTATGTGCACCACAACATAGAGTGAGACACTGTACCATTGTGCATATGCATATGATTATTGTTTATATTAAAATCCTTTGTTTGGGATGAATTCTTCATTACAACTATCATTCTTGATCGGTTCATTGTTTGATGATAAATTTGGGGAGTTTGAACAACTCAATTTTTTGTTTAAATTTCAAAGGATAATTAATGAAATTAAACCTAGAATTTCAAGGGTTAAACCATTTAGAGCGTTTTTGAAACAACTAATCAATGAATCACAACCATTTCAGTGTTTGTAAGGCCTATATAAATCATTTTATTCCTTATTCAAAGGATTTTATTCAATTGTTTGAAGACTCTTGTGAGAACTCCTCAAACCAAGTTGATTACTAAACTCTCCTTCACCTATATTATTTAAACATATGGTTCTAGAATAACATGAATAGAGAGAGAGAGAGATATTTTCCATGTGTTGGGTGATTCCCATAATCCGAATACACCCTAGGAAGGAGGAACCCTTCAATATTTCCTTTTTGATCTTGATCAATATTTTTTGAGGATTTGAAATACTAGTTCATAAAGGTATAATGCATGCTACTTTATATTTATTCCAGTATTCATTCGAAATGTATACATAGACCTTTTTTTCTTGGGGTTTTTGGTATTGTTCTTCTGATGCATTATCATGACTGTCATCATTCAAAAATCATGTAGTGGAATCAAAGGAGATCTATCAAAGTTTGTGTTAGTTTTAAAATAAATGATGAAACCTGAAAAAAAGTGTTTTCCAGGATCCACAGTTTATAAAAAAATAAATATTTTTGTTCTAGATATTGTTGTACGAAGTAAAAAATGTGTTTTGTTCTTGAAGTTTGGGTGACTACAAAATTGTCCGTGATAAATGCGGATTATGAGAAAAGATAAAATATATAGAAAAATAATGTTTTACGACTACTATCTATGTTATGGTCAAATATGACCTATGGAATAGTGGCCTTAAAAAAGATAATTGACCATGAAATAGAGGTAATGACCAAACTATTTTTGATCTTTGAACATCACGCTCAAAAAACTGATCTTGGTGAAAGATAATATCCAAAATGGTTATCCCTATGAAATGGTATGACCAAAATTGTTTGACTTGTCTAAAAAACCACCAAAATGGTCATGGTCTTCCCCCGACAAGAGATTTCACCAAAAGGAAGAACACACCATGGTGTATGTCATTTTCAAGGTTTTTTTAAAGATTATAATTTTGCTAAAATTATCAAAAAGATTTAGTAGTGTGGGACCTTTGGGATTGTGATAAATCTGGGGGGGGGGGTAAAATATAATTTTTTTTGATATATTTCATAATGGTTTAATGTGAGATTAATTAATGGTTTCTAGGGATTTATTAACACTTAATACATATAGAAGAAACAATAAGATACCTAAGAACCAAGGTCTTCCATGAAATGAAACTAAAATCATGTATAAATATAAAATGAATAACACTTGTGTACCTTTCACCAATTAATATCCACTGTTTCTTTCTTCCATAGTATACTTGAAGAAGTTCACTAAGAAGTAGATAAAGGTTCCCTCCTCTGGGGGGTGTCCATAGGTTGAAATAATCACCCAAAAAAATTGGGTAGGACTCTCATATCTCTCATAATATTCTAGTATATCATAATGGATAAGGGTGAAGGATAAAGAGAGAAGTGGGGAAAATATGGTAGAATGAACTTTCAAAAGAATGAAACACATTTCATTACCTCATCCAATATTTTAAAGCCTTAACCAGAAATTGTTACGAGTTATTAATTAATTTATAAACTTGTTGTAACCTTTGGCTATTGTTATTCTTGAACACATTTCAACTTGTGAAATTGTTTTCAGTAATGATATCCAATGTTAGGAAGATTAAAACATTTACCTTTAAAATTCCACTTCCCATTCCATTTGTATTATTCTACTATCTTCATATAATATGAAATTTAGCATTATGATATATCCATGGAAGTGGCTATGATATCTCTATATCATAGAAAACCATATGGAAAAACCCAAGCAGATAATATTGTTTATAATCACACATGTCGTACTACATATAAAGTGCATATCATACACTACAATATGAGAAATTTTAGGCATATCTCCTCTGATCTACAACTTTCACTAAATCCTTATAGGCCTTTAATAATTCATTATAAATTTTATCATGTAAAATAACTTGTTAAATAACATCAAAAAATACTTTTGATTATCGTAAAAAACACTTGTTGAAACCTCAAATAAACTTCATTTTGTGTCACATCATATGAAATACCATATTAATATGCATCAAAACTTATTTTAGATAAAATATAAAGTACTTTTCGATCATCTATTTATGTTAAGACCAATTCCCATTTACTCAACCAAAAATTGTAGCCCCATGTAATTTTGCAGTGTTGATAACAAATATGACTTCCAAAATTTATAAATGTATTCATTAATGGAATAATACCATTTAACACTCATTTATTTGTTTTAAAATCAATTTTTTGTGAATGTAAATACATCTAACACTATCAATATTTTTTTTTCATCATTTATATAAATTAATGTCAAAATCTTTATTTGAATAAAATTTCTTGGTGTTAAGAATAATTTATTTTGGAGAATTATGTCATAAGTCACCTATAATTTTAATTATATAAATAAACAATGTTATAGTTGCCTTTCCTCATTGGTTACTAAAATAACCATCATGTAATGATATAATTTTTTTTAAAATTTCAATACACATAACTCCCCTGGAATAAAAAGTATTATTGAAGAAATAGGAAATTTTATAAACCAATTGAATAGATAAAGAGATACTCAATACTTCAAGTTCCTTTCCTTTCTTGTTGTAGGGACCTATGAATATAAATATCATCTATTGATATTAATGTTTTTATAATTAATTACTTATGAAACATTTTTAATTTTTTTTGATAAATATCATGTGGAATATTTATCATTTAAAATCAATTTAAATGATTAATATTCATCTAAAAAATATCATCAAAAAATATATCTATGAATAAAAATCCCATAAAATATAAATAATTTCCGAATAATTATAAATACCATTTAAAAGAGGTGGAACATAGAATAAATGAAATGAAAAAGCATTATAATGATGAAAGATGTGTAGTTTAGTAGTAAATAAATACAGAAAATTAATTTTTTTTGGAAAATGTTAGAAAAGTGTTCTTTTAGTTTGATAAATTTAAAGGAAGGATAATAAAAATAGAAAGGCGGAACTGTGTAAAAAAACAAAAAATTGTTGGTGCATGAAGTGAAATTTTACATTTGATATTGTTTATAATAATTACAGAACAAAAGACCTTGGTTTTTAATATATATTATATATTAAATAATGTTAATTTTTTTTAAATATCGATTATTATACAACTGATGGTAAAACCCACCACGATAATGGGTTTTTTGAAACCACAGTTCGTAAAAGTTGTATTTTTTTGTCAATAATAAGTCAATTTTAAGTGTTTTGAAGTGTGTCAAGATTTTTAGAGGTGAGTTGATAAGTCTAGAGATGTACTATGATAATTATGGGGTGATAGGAGTATTCCACACTATGAGCTTATGTGGTATGCTATGTGTGGAGCTAAAATCAGAAAAATCGAAAAGTCTATCACGCATTCATATGGGTAAAAAAATATTACATAAGAATAACTCTTTGGAAATTTATGGTTTATTTGAAAATATTTTATTAACGTTTTCCACACCATGAAATATCAGTTTCACTATAAAGAAAACATACATGAATTTAGATTCATCTTGGAAGAAGTGTCACATCGCATATGAATATATGAGAAAATTTTATTAATGGGCCATGTGGTGTCATCTACACATGGAAAATATATAGGTTCATGATTCTTATGTTTTTTGCCTTTTGAGGGACACAAATTTGGTTTTCATGATTTGATGTTTCATGCCATTCTACGACTCATTTGAATGTTGATGAAATTTAAAGGATAAACTGACCTATCATATTGTAAGGTAGGATGCAACACCATGATATTATAGAAATAGAAGAAAATTAGAAGTCCTAATGACTTGTATTTATCAATTTATTGGGGAATTTTTTTGTGCATCTATCAAATACCTATTTTAAGAAAAATGGTGGAGATATTTTTGGTAAATATCATAAGGTTGGATTTGATATAGCTATTGGATGAATTTGATTGAAGTTATAATTTTTGAATTTTATTTTTTTTTTGTATATTGAGGTACCAATTTTGAAGATGTATTGATATAATGAATCAAAGGATATTAATGATCTGGAAGAAGTGAAGGATTTTAAACCAATAGTGGACTTTAAATATCTACAATTATTAGTTGAACTATGTGTGGGTAGAATTATTTGAATATTTGGTGTTGAAGTATAGTGCTATTGTGCATATCATTAAATATCTAGAAGTGAAGAAAAAATAATCATGGATAACACTCATGTATATTGGTGTTATTATTTTGATTGATATCATTGATAGTTAAAAATTCATGTTGATATTATACCTTGTAACCTTTTTGATAATCAATGAGTGGAAGAGGGGAATAATCCATGAGATTTGGGTGAGTAGCGAGCTTATCCCAACATTTTTAATAATAAAATTTAAAGTAATAGTTTATTAGAATAGAAACAAAATATTGATATGTTATCCTTAGATGTATCCAAGTGTGGGTGAACCAAGTGAAAAACTCTCTGTTCAGGCTTCTTTATTTTTTCAATATATGTTCATTTTTGTGTGTGTGATTATCATAAAAAATTCAACATAAATTTTCCAATTTGAAGAAATGATAAAAGATAAAATATTATAATAAGACATTTGAAGTTAGCATAATTCACCCCTATAAGGGTGTTCATTAGGCCTTATGGTATAAAAAGACATTTCAGAGCCATTGATTACTTCTTGGTTAATCTATTACTGAAATGTTATTATCATAGAGAACACTATAAAAAAGGGTTTTCAATTATTTGATGGTTGGAAATATCAAGTATAAAAGAACAAAATGAGATCACATTTATGATCTCTTGATCTTGATGTTTATATGGAAATAGTACATGGAATTTAACTAATTGATTCCACCATAAGTTCAATGATGAAAAAACAGATTATTGAATAATGATGCTAAGGCTTATAATTATTTTTTGGGAGAACTATCTAATTAAATATTCCTGAAAGTTATGGATTTATCATTAGTAATCGGAATATGGGATAATATTATTATTAAATATGAAGGTGAAAATAGAGTAATGGAGGTAAAGCTATAGGTTTTTTAAAATATATTTATTGATCTGAAGACGAGTTTAAGTTAAAATTTTTATTGTTTCTTCCACCATTTGATTGAATTGGTTATAGATATTCATGTATGTATTTATGAGATGAAATATTATGAAATAGTCAGTAATATCATAATATTATTACCCCAAATTTATAATTTAAAATATTCCAAAATTGAAGAAGTAAATATTGGGGAATTATCTTTCGATTATTTACATAGAAAATTGGTTGCATATTATGTATGAGTGATGTTAGAATGTTTTTTTATAACTTCCATCAAAATAAATTTCATTTAAATCTATGAAAAATCAAGAGTTTTATGAGGCTGAAATTGAATATGATAGAAGTGATAGTTTCTTATCACTTGCGTAAATAATTTTTATGGGATGAAAATGTATATTTTAAGGTTTGTTACTATTAACTAGATTTTATTCTAGAAAGGTTGGGAACATCACTGCTTGGTGTCCAAATAGATTTGATAGGGAGGATGGTGATTTTAAATTGTCACAAAGAAAAAATAAATAATTTTATCCAATAAGAAAATTTAATTTAAGGAATGAAATTAGAAATAAAATTTAAGGATATGTTTTGGTTAGAAAAGAGAAAGACGATGCTCAGAAATATTTGTTCATAGGAAATGAAACCGATTATATCTTATACATAAAATATTCCATGATGGATCTAGTAGAGAATTATAAAGTTAAATATGACGAGGATGATCAACTAGGGGGATTTTTTGATCTCCAAGTTAATTTGGAAGGATCACCTTAGGATATTGATCTATAGATAAAGAAAAATTGGAATATTATGGGATTTAAGAATAAATACTCTTGTTATTTTTATAGTTACCCTATCATTTTACACATATTGTTACATGATTATATGCTTAATTAAACATAATAGTATAAGACAAGGACTTCAAAGTCCAGTGTCTTGTAATATTATGTAAATAATTAAATACCATAAAAACAAAGTTTATTTTATCTCCAAATTGATCTCTTAACTTCCATTTTTCTCAAACATCTACAAAGGATAAATTGGGGATAACATGAAATAAGAGATGAGATAAAAATCCCAATTAGGGAATAATCATAAGAATAAATCTTAACACATGGGTTATAAGGCATCACATAATGATATAAAAATCTATGGAACATAATGAATATTAACATATAGAACATTTGATCTTATAAAAATTGAATTATAGTAATTTGGAATAACTATTAAACATTCCTTTAGTAGGATTCAAGGATCTTCACGCATATAGGATCACGAGCCATGGCTTGTTGCACAGAGGGGAGCACATGTCAAGGATAACCACCAAGACCATTGCACATAAAATCTCCTGAGGCTAAACATTATCGAATAATTTGGATCACTATTTCAGTGCACCCATCATAACATGTTTGTGAATATTTTTTCCTCATAAAGAATCATACGTGTGGAATCAATCATAAATATAATGTTTACCCATAGAAAGAAGATGGTATCTTAATCATGTGATAAATCATAATAAATGGGTGTAACATAATAGTGTCCCTAAAAGAAAGGAATTAAATAATAAATTGACATTAAAAAAGGGTAATAGGCATATATCATGATATGTGATGTAAAAAAAAGTGATAACATGTAAAAAGTGTATTAAAGAAACTTTAGAACTAAAACATTTTTGTGCGGTTTAAGAAAAATATCAAAGATTATTTAAAATGGAAAAAGGAAAAATATTTTATATAAATATTGAAGTGAAACAAGACGGTTTTTATAATAAAAAATGAGTGATTTTTTAAAAATAATGATAGATTAAACTAGTTTATGAAGTGCACTTGAAAATGGGTAAGAATTCAGGAAGTTCCCTTAGAACAACTTGCATATCGGGAGGTATCAAGAAGAGAACCACTTAAAAAATATATATCCTAGAAGAAGAAGGATGAAAATATCTTGATACATTAGTTTGAAACATGTATATATTATTTATAATATTTATATAAAAAGAAAATATAATTTCACTTGGGTAAAACGAGAGGAAGATAAACCTGAAGGAATAATGGTTGTTCAGGTAGAATCCCTTACCTTATGTCCGAAGGTGTCATTCACTTGATCTTAATGTCTTAAATAAAAAAATTAGAATTATTAATTAATAATTACATTACCTATTATACATTAATTTTATTTATTATTATTTTATTAATTTATTTTATGCTGTTATTGATGAGTTATAGTGTTTAATATCATCGTTCATGAGTGCTCGTTTTCTAAGTTTTTATGATTGGTTCACTTCAATGGAAGTTCATGTAAAATGGGAATGGTTTTAAAAAAAGTATATTTATATTATATTAATGAACTCACAAAAGACAAAATGTTTATACCATTCAATTGATTTAATAGGATGAGTATGAATCATTAGATAAAAGTTTAATGATAATCCCTTGGATTAATTTGGGGGGTTTTAGATCATAATGAACTCATTTTGTTTTATAAATTAATATCATGTATAAAAAATTATTGTCAAACATTAAATAAGCTATAATACATATATTATGATCTAGATAAACCATAAATATGGTTTCATTACCACCATTGAATTGGGTAATAGAAATTGAAAACCCGTCATCTTTGAATGATATAAATTAACAAATCTTGGACGAGGTTTTCATTTTTAGTATAAATGGAGGGGGAAAGAGTGAAGATGAAGTATTATTACATTTGGATAATAAAATTACTGTATATTTAAGGTATGAGAGTTATCATACCCTTTTTATTATGGGAGTTGATGAGAGAAAAGAACATATAGGAACATGAAAAAGAAATTGAAAGAAAATTGATGTGGGGTTTACCTCTTGACTCCTTCCTCTTCATAACCTTATTAAGGAAATGGTTTTGTTATTTTGTTAAGATAAAAAGCTCTTAGAAATGGGGAAGGATAAAGGGAGGATATTTTTGAAGAATTTGGATAAGAATCAGGTCTTGAGAGGTGTGAGGAGAAGAGGTTGTGAGGGGTAGTATTTATAGTAGAGGAGAGAGGTGTTTTTGCTTTATTTCACTCAATATTTTATTATTTTTCTCAAGATAAGAAATAATGATTATTCTTGTGACTAAATATATTAATATTTTCATGTGAATTCGAACTAATGGTCACTTAAATTATCCATGACTCAATAATTACTCATAAATTTATTTATTTACATATACCATAAATTACCGTCATTTACTATTCAAAAAATTCAAGTATTTCAGAAAAATCCAAAAAATTCACCCTAAACATTTTTCAATGATTAGAATACAAAAATAAACTCTATTTTATGAAAATTAATATCTAAATATGATAAATTTATTTTAAATTAGAATCATTATTTACCTAGAAAATACAAATTTTAAAATTAAAATTGCTTTTCTAACACTTTGAAAAATTAATTATGGTCTCATAAATCATAAGAAATCAAAAAATAAAAATAAAAAAATAAAAAATTTGTGAATAAATTTTATGAAAATAGTTTTTATTTTAAATTATTAAATTATTCATAAAATCATATTTAAATATTTTTGACTTCTAAAAATACGAACACTTAATTAATAATTTTTAAAATATTTATTTATTTATACTACGATATAAATATATAATATTTTCAATTACTTGATGGATAAATTTTATTTATACTTTCATTGGTGATGTTACAATTCATTTGGCTGGTTTACTAATCATAAGGGACATAATACTATTCCAAAGGTCAAGTTACTATTTCATCGTTATAGGTTTTATTAACTTCTATAAATGCTTCTTATTTCATTCATTAATCATTTATAAATATTTTATTGTATTATCTTATGTGTTTTTACCATATGACATAATTATAATAAGGTAATTTTTATATATAAAACTTTGGGTCATTACATTATTCCCCCTTATGAAAGTTCTCCCTCAAAATTTCATTTTACAAACTAAGATGAAAAGAGATGTGGATACTTTTCCTTTATCTCTTCCTTTGGTTCTCGTTTTTCCTTTTCATACTTATGGTTTCACCACAGTACTTTAACTAAGGGAGTAGTCTTGTTGTGTAAAACTTTATCTCTAGGATTCAAGATCTTCACTGGCTTCTCCTTATAAGAAAGATCATTCTCCAACTGTACAACCTCTAAAGACAGTACATGTGAAGGATCTGGTATATACTTCTTTAAGAGGGATACATGGATTACATCGTGTCTTGATACATGGTTGGGGGAAGTTATAGTCAATATGCCATAACTCTGAAATGATCAAGGATCTATAAGGTGTTGATTTACCTATGAATTAACTTCCCTTTCCTCTCTAATCAAATTATCCTCTTCCATGGAAATATGTGGCGGAATACCTTTCCTCCAACCTTAAACTCCAGGTCCTATCGACGATTATCTTCATAGCTCTTTTGTCAAATTTGGGCTGACTTGATGTGTTGATAAATGGGTTCCACCTTCTCCACCATTTATTTGACCATTTTAGGTCCATGTAGCTTATGTTCACCCACTTCATCCCATCATGCTGTTCTTTACCTTTTCCCATAAAGGGATTTATATGGAGCCATTTGGATGCTGGAGTTGAAACTATTTTTCTAAGAGAACTCCCCTAGATGTAGATTTTGGTACCATAATCCTTTAAAGTCCCTATAATACACTCTCAATATGTCTCCCAATGTATTAATAGTTCACTCATATTTTCCATGAGTTTGAGGATGATAGGTCGTACTGAAGTTTAGCTCAGTTCTTAAAACATGATGGTGACTTTTCCAAAACGTCGAGGTGAATCTTAGATCTCTATCAGATTCAATTGATAGTGGTACTCCAGGAAGCCTGAACAATTCTTGGATGTATATCCATGAATTTTTATCCAAATATAAGTCCTCTATAATTGTGATAAAGTGAGTTGTCTTTGTATGATTATCCATAATAACCCATATAGAATTGTTTCTTATGGATTTCCATGGAAGTCTAGTGACAAATTCCAGTCTATGTTCTCCCACTTGGATGTTGGTATGGACAATAGTTGCATCAACTCTATATAATTTTGTCTTTTATCCTTCACTTTCTGACATACCTTACACTTTTTTTGTATATTCAATGTTCTCATTTTTCATATTGTCCCACCAAAAGTTCTCCCAGAGATCTCGATACATCTTTGTGATCCCTGGGTGAATATAGAAGGTTGAGCTAAGTGAATCATTCAGAAGCTCTATCTTTATCTTCAAATTGGATGATACAAATACCCATGACCCAAATCTTGTGACTCCATCCTTCCTGATCCCGAACTCAGAGGATTTCACATTTTGGATAGCTTCTACCCTTTTCGTAATTTTCACATTTTTCTATGAGAATCCTTTATTTTCTCCATGAGGGATGGTTGAGAAATCATTTTAGAAAGGATTTATGATATTACCACCTTAATGAATCCAATTTTCATCCTATGAAAATATAAAAAGATTGGATCCTTCTCAATTATCATCATTGATAAAGACGCACAATTTCTTCCACTACCTTATTTTAATTAAGATGATGGTAGTGGATTGAGAATTCATAATTATTAAGGATCTCTAATCATATTCACTAAAACATATTAAGATATTTCTATGTGAATATATATTTGAGAATCTTGGGATCAGTGTACATATTACACTAATCCCCATAGAGATAATGCCTCCATATTTTCAATGCAAAGATCATAGATGCCAAGTCCTTATCATGTGTGAGATAGTTTTTCTCATGAATTTTCAGCTACCTTTAGGCTTAGGATATCAATTTTTCATTTTTACTTCGTTCACATCCTAATACATTCTTTTAAGCACCAATATACACCACAAAGAGTTCTCCACTTTTCCGGAGGGTAAGTACCGACACAACGATATGCCTCATTTTGAGATCCATAAAGTTTACCTCACATTATTGAGTCTAGGAAAAATTCACTCCCTTCAGTGTCAGCTTTTTCATTGGGTTTGATAATGATGATATTTTTTTCACAAATTGTCTGCAAAACCCAGCTAGGCCAAGGGAACATCAAATCACTATTACAGATTTTGTCCTAGGCCACTCATCGATTGCCTTTATCTTGAAAGGGTCCCTAGGTATCCATTTTATGGTGATAACATTACCTAAGAATGATACTTCCTCCATCCAAAACTCACATTTACACTACTTTTCTTAAATTTTCTCCCTTAGAAAATTCATTAACATAGTATTCAAGTGCTTTTCATGTTCCTCCTTACTCTTGGAGTATATCATAATATCATCAATAAAGACTACCAATTTTTTTATGGTAATCCATGAAGACTATATTCATTAAATCCCTGAAAATTGCTGGAGCATTAGTGAGTCTAAATAGAATATATATGAACCTATAGTGTCCATACCTCATTCAAAAGGTTGTCTTAGGAATATATTCCTTCATCACCATTAATTGGTGATATTCCAACCAAAGGTCCACCTAAGAGAAATATTTGGCCCCACTTAGCTGATAAAAAAAGTCATATATCTATGGAAGGGGTTATTTGTTTTTTGTCATGATTTTATTGAGATCATGATAATCAATGAAAAGTCGCATTGATCCATCCTTATTCTTAATTAAGAAGACTGGTGCACCCCATGGTGAACCACTCAGGCATATAAAACCCTTATCCTGATTCTCTTGTAACAACTTCTTTAGTTCTTCTATCTCAATAGTGGCCATTCTATAAGGTTTCTTTGATAAAGTTAGAGATCCACAAAAAAATCAACTTAGAACTCAACTTCTCAATTAGGAGGAAGACAAAGAAACTTTTTAGGGAATACATCAGTGTAATACCACACAATGGGGATGCACTTGATCACGATTCTCTCTTTTATTTGAATCATTTTATTTAGATATACTTGTTCATAAGGAATTAATATCCACAATTGAGTCGATGATTATGAATAATATTTATTCTATTCCTTACAGTTTTAAAGAATTATATAATGCTTCCGTATATGAAGAGTTATCTCCCTTTCCCAATAGTTTAGGATGGCTTTATATAAAGATATGAAATCCATGTCCAAAATATAATAGAACTCCACCAAAAGAAGTAAAACAAGAGTTGTAGGGAGGTTCAATCCAAAAACATTAACTGGGGTGGAGTTATATACATTTGATGAAAAATTTACCCATTATATTTTCTCACAGATAAATCAATCTCTAAATTTTGAGGTGGTGTTTGAATAGTTATACTAAACATTCATGATAAGAAATAATTCATTGAAATAGAATCAAATAGTACATTCACTATTTTTTAATTAATAACCACCATACCTATCACCACATCATTTTATAGCTATAAATCAGTAGTAGTAAAATAATATTCCATTCATTATTGCCTTGGATGTGTTTGTTGACTACCTATAACAACCATTGCATTAGGGAATTGATTTTCAAAATATCCATGTTCCTCATAGTTGAAACGCTATAATACGGGCTGAGTGTTGATATGAACCTTCTTTTATTCCTCCATATTTGTGGAATTATTCATATCCCTTCGACAATTCTTAACCAGATTCCTCATTCTACCACTTTTGAAGCATTTCTTGGTTCCCCTTAAACAGTTCCTAGGATGCTTCTTCCATCAATTTTCACATGTGGGCTGTTCAGTCTTTATTCCATCATGGTATTTGTTTTCTGATCCAACCATGTTAAACTCCATTTTCACATTTTTTTACTAGGCCCACGACACATATGAGATTCTCTGATCACTATTTCAACCTTAATGAAAAAATGGAAAATATCCTCATAACTGTTGATGTCACGAATCCTAAATGTTTTCGTAGAATTGTCTTTAGTCTCATAAAGAAGTGATGCACCATTCATTTGGTGTTCATGAAAAATTTGGATGTGTATCTTACAAGGCTTTTGACGTTTTCTTCATAGGCCCTGATAAAATCACCTTACTTATTCTTAAGTCCAAGGAACTCTCTTTTGATCTTGAGATTTAGGTTTCATAGAAAATATTTGTTGAAAAATATTTTCTTGAAATCTTCTGATTCCATGGAATACATTTCCTTCTCTGAATTTGTGTTATTGATCAGTGTCCCCCACTGATCAGCTTCCCCATTAGAATGATAGACCAGTAACACAAATTTCTCTTCTTACAAGCATTGAAGGATAGATAATATCTTTTCAATGGAGTTAATCCATTATTCTAGGAGGAGGAGCTTGTAAGATCCACAAAGCATGGGAGGACTTTTCTATATGAAGGATTTGAGGTAAACTTTCTCTTTCCTTGGATATGGTGAGAATTCCACGAGATTCAAGTTATTATTCATAACTTGAGCCATTTGAGAAAGTACTATCATAATGGTTTGAGTACTTGTTCCCATCATATTTAGCCTATCATTAGGGAAATGATAACATTCCCTATCACATTTATTTTTGGAACATATTTTCCTATTTCCCACCATTAACTATGAAAAATAAGTTGCAATTAGGGGGCTTGAACACTTTGCATAAAAGAAAATATTAAACATAAAAGGATAAAATTTTAAAGGAAAAGTATAAAAAACATTTGATTCCCTAGATTTAAATATAGTTTATCAATGATATGTTTACTATCAAATATTATTATGGGATATTTTTCCATTAATATTGGTTCGTAATGATCTTAGGAATTTACCAAAACATATCCCCCAAGAGTTTAATATGAGGTATGAAATACGACTCGTTGTTGTATACCATTTTACCCTGAGTCAGACCCAAAAAACCTGGTCAATGTTGTTACTCCTAGGTATATCTATGCTAGAACTACATCCACTTGTAGTATCCAGGTAGGGATGTATTTTCTTGATAAACCAATTACTCTATACTGAACAAAATTTGGGGATGTTTTATTATACTGATTTTTATCCCAAAGGCTCTTACTAATGTTCTCTATTCCTAATATCCAATAATAACTTGGATTTCCTTTTATACCAACTATAGTGACCATATCCTTTTCCACATATCATTACATGATTTTATGCATAATTAAACATCATATTACAAGATAAAGATCATAAATTCTATGTCATTTGAATATTTGGTATGTAATTAAACATCAATGTAATAAATTTTATTTATTCTCTACATTGGGCTCCTAACTTCCACTATTCTTAAACATCTTCATAGGATATCCCGAGGATAACATGAAAAAAGGGATGAGGTAAAAATCCCAATAAGGGAATAATCATAAGAATAAATCTTAACACATGGGTTAGAAGACTTAATATAATGATATAATATTTATGGAACATAAAGAATATTAACATATAGAATATTAGATCTTATTATTGAGGAATCATAGTACAATGGTGGTACCATAAAACAAGACTTTATTAAAATTCAAGGTGCCTTATACATATGTTAGCATGAGTCAAGGATCATTTTAACATAATGGTGCATGAGTTAAGGCTAACCACCAAGACCGTTGCCCATATAGCATAAGGTAAGGCTTGGTTAGTTCCCTACCGATCCCATATTGAATTCCATTTCCGAATGGTGAAGTTTACCTCAACATAGAGACATAAGAACACACATAAGAAAGAATGTGATAGGTAATATTTATAATCAGAAACTGAGAAGAAGAGGCTAGGTAGACTGACAACACATATCTCCAGCCATTTCCTATATGACCAGGGGTTAGGACCCACTATTTTTCATCCTGCAGAGAAGTTCGTTAGGGATGTCATTCATAATGAATTATCCGGTCTAACTCTACTGAGAGAGTTAGAATTCACTATTTTGTAATGTATTTTCACAACACTAGTGACCATTCATCCATATAATATTGCACCTAAGGAGGTTATGTAACTTAAGAAGAAATTGGAGGATCTGGAGGCTAGAGGTTTTAAATTCCCCAACACTTATCCTTTGGTTCACCGGGTCTTTTTTCCAAGAAGGAAAATGGTACCCTATGGCTCTTTGTGGATTATCATTGATTAAATCTACTCATGATAAATAATCAGTATCCACTTCCTATAAAATAAAACCTCTTTGATCAGATTCTAGGAGAGAGTGTGTTTTCAAAGTTAGATTTGAGGTTGTCCCATCACCATGTTCGTGTCAGGTCCTCATACATACCTATCGATACATTTAGGAAATTGTGTGGTCTATAAGAGTACATGTTCATGCTATTTTTACTTAATAAAATTCATGAAATTTTCATGCCTCTTTTGAATCAGGTTTCCACCAATATTTGGATTCATTCATGGTAGTCTTTGTTGAATAGATATTGGTGTATTAATACTCTCGAAATGACCATTCCAGTCCTCTTGAGATCAAGATAAAAACACTGAGAGAGTATAAAATCTATTCTAAGCTAGTAAAAAAAATCCTTTTCATTGACAAAGTCTACTTCCTGGGTCATATCATGTCATAGTCAAGAGTTTCAGTAGACCTAGAGAAAGTGAGAGCTATATTTTTCTAGAAGTATCATGAGGATGTCTTTGAAATTTAGAGTTTATTAGTTATAATTGGGTATTAAATACTCTTCATATAGGATTTACCATGCCTTTCATCACATCTTATAATACTAGAAAATAAGGGTGTGAAATTCATATGGTCAAAATCTTATGAAGTATCCATTCCAGAGTTGAAGGGCCTTTTAACTTATATTCCGATATTGATTTTTCTAGATCCAGGATAGGGCTATACTGTATAATTTGAAGCATTAGATATCTATCTTGGAACTTTTATGATGTATGGAACGTTATGGGTCTCATCAGTTGAGGCCTCATGAGTGGAAATACCTGATGCATGACCTCGATCTAGCTTCTAAAGTTCACAGTCTACATTATTAGAGACACTATCTATTTGGGGAAAGTTTTGTGGTATAAAATGATTAAAAAAAAAAACTCAAGTAGATATTTACATAGTGGGATATGAATTTCAGACTTCACAGGTTGGTTGAGTACCTCAAGTGGTTTGATTTCAAGCTTGCCTATATGCCGTGTAATGACAATGTAGTGTCCGATACTCTGAGCTAGATTAATAAGACTAGTTGGTCAAGGAAGCCTATGGAGAATAGTATATCATGGTAATATTCTCATGGTTTCATGTTGAGGTTCAGGAGGACCATAGACGGATTATCCTCTCAGCATTAATAGCGACTTCTACTCTTTTAGAACGTGTAAGAATTAGTCAATTATCTGATTTTGAAGGCCTCATCCTAGGGGAAAGCATTTCTGATGATGAAATAATTTCAGGTTGGATAATGGATGGGGATGATACTTTACTATTCTATGGGGATGTATGGGTCCTCACAAGAGATGATGTATGAATTCTAGGACTCAACATGGGTGGTTCACCTCGGTGGCACTAAAATGTTTCTTGATCTTTGGTTCCATTATTGGTGGCCTAGTATGAAATGAGAGATTACTGGGTTCATCACTTGGTGTTCCACCTTTCAGTTGGTGGAGGTGGAATATCTTCGTCCAATAGGGATTTTACATAAGTTTTTCATTCATGAGTGGAAATGAGATGATTCTTCAATGGAATTCATGATTGGTTTACCAAGATCACCTCTTGTCAATGATAAAGTGTGGGTTATTGTTGATCATTTGAAAAAGGTATCACATTTCTTACCTATGAGAGAGACCATCTAGATAGAAGAGATAGGAAGGATATATATTAGAGATGTTTTAAATATTCATGAAGATTATAGTTATTTCATTTCTGATAGATATGTTCACTTCACATCACAATTCTGGAAAAGTTTGCAAAAGTTCATGGGTACACATGTGATTTTGAGCACCACATATCACCTACAGACTGATGGATAAACAGAGCATACTATTAAGGCATTAGAGTACATGATTCATGCACGTGTCCTTGAATTTAGGGTTTCTAGGGAGAAACACATTCCCATAATTGAGTTTTCTTATAATAAAGCTTCTCAGCTACCCTTGAGATGGATATTTATGAATACTTATATGGTAGGCCATTCTGTTCACCTATGAACTAGTTAGTGGCGGGGGTGGAAATTATACTTGGACAACATCTCGTATAGGAGACTTTAGATAATGTTTAGATGATCAGAATGCATATGATGACATCTCAGTAGAGATAGTAGTCATATGCAATCTGACACCATCAACCACTCGAGTTTTAAGTTATAGATCGAGTTTTCTTTTGAGTCTTTCCCATGTTGGACTATAGATGTCTTCTCTAACCTAGGAATACTGGAACCTTCAAGGTTGAAAAATATATTTGAACAGTGTCTTAGCTTATAGCACTTACATTGAATATATCAGTTGATAGATGATTTATTTTAGGTATCCAGCTTCACCGATACAATCTAGACCCATCACATGTTTTCCAACTAGATGGGGTTGAACTGGATTTGGATTCTTTATTCGAGGAGTACTTCATTAATATTATTGATTGAACTATAAAGACACTCTAAGGAATGCCAGTTCTATTGGCATGGGTGATATGGTTGCACAACCATGTGCGAGATGAGACAAAGGAATTAGAAGCTGGTATATTAGTTTAGTGGCCAGAAATCTTCACCGACAATACATATTTATCCTAATAATCCCAACTTGGGGATGAGTTTCTTTATAAAAGGGGAGTTGTGATGACCTATCTTTTCCTGAAGGTATGGATCATTTTGTTTTGGTTTAAATTACTTTAAATGGACCAAATATCAATGATTAATAATGTCAAGGAGGGATCTGGTGTGTCTGGGGACAACTTGGATCCCGAAGTCCCAAAATTGGGGAGAAGACTGGGTTAAATAGATAGGACATACTATGCAGCCTAGCCCACGTGGTTTCCCCAAACCATATTGCCGTATAAAGTGGAGTATCAAGGGCCACACAGTTTGTATGCAACCATGTGACCCCTCGGTCCATGCTAATGCATCCAACTATAGGTATGGGACAGATCCTATTCGCATAGTCTACACATGGCTGTAAAAACAGTTCACAAAACTGTGTGAGGTACACCCTTTTAGTAGTGGTTTAGCCTATGGTCCGTGAAGAGTTTGGCCAACAGTGTGGCCAAACAGTGCACCCTTTTTTGTTTAGGTGAAAATACTATTTTTCTCTAATGAAAACATTAACACTAATTTCTCTTCCCCATCTCCCATTTCTAGTTGTGGGTATATCCTTATCTTCCCACGCCTTTTCTTCTTTATTAACTTAGGGTCTATTGTATCTCCCACATATGATATCTAAATAAATATCTGATGGAAGCATTAGATAGATTGAGATATTCTATTTCTTCCCCTTACATTTTATTCAAGTTTATATTTGGATCCATTTCACTATTTATGTGCAAGATTGTTTTCCCTATTTTTAGGGCATTAGATAGTTTATTAGATATCTTCTAACCTACCTAAAATATGAGGCTGATAATAAGTGTGGATTCATCTATGACATTGAGGTAGGTGGTTTCATCATTTTCCCTTGGAGTTTTGATGTTCTATAGTTTTTCTATTATACTACACGCCATATTTTTCCAAGCCCCCATTTTATTTAAATCCTTTATATCAGATTGAACCTTGCACGTACACTCACTCCTCTTGATCCTTTTTTGGTAGGTTAGAGGTGGTTTATCTCATTTATATACACCTCATGGGTGTGAAAAATTCTTTATCGTTTAATATGTAATTTATAAAGTACCCAAAATTATTTCTTAGCTTTCGGCTTGAATTTAAAATGGAATTTCCTTTTAATATATGAGTGTATAATAGAATCAAAATAATCTTTTAGGTGTTTATCCCAACCTATTTTTATAATTTCCCATGTTTCAAATTCCCTTATTTGACTGTGGTACCTTTGAAAATAACCCCTTGAGATTAGTAAATTGAAATACCATGCTGAATGAATTGAATTAGTTTGTTTTATATAGGATAAACAATTCATGATGGTTTCATTTTTTCCTTATATGAATTAAAATTTTTTAAATGAATTGAGAAAATGAAATGTAATTAACTATAAAGGGTGTCAAGGACACTCCATCTACTTCATGTTATTAAAGGATTAATATGAATTTCACTGTTTAATTAACATTGAGATTGACCATTGAGATGCACGAGAGGTAATGCCTAAAGCCTATATTTTTTATATCATGATGCCCTGATTTTGGATGTTGTATGATGCTAAGGGATATATTTAGAATGATGGTATCATGATCCCTTACATCTAGTGTTGACCATGATGTCTCACACCATTGAAACTATTATGACGTCTGGATTTATGTGCCACATCCCTTGTTAGAGTGTTGACCTGATAGAACCATCGCCATCTTGAGTGAAGAGCAGGTTGTCTTCCTCTAATTATGAGATGTTGGGCATGTACCATATTTATTGAGCTTAAATTCTCATTATACTGGTCATGGATGTCACAAAAGATTTACAGGATTTTCTAGAAATCACACTCATAGATGAAACTAGTTATTCCCCCTAGTTATATAATCTTAACTATCAAAAAATTAATTACAATGATCACAACTCCAACTAGGATACTTATTGTTCTCTGGGTCCAACCGAGATACTTCGTTTGCTTCTAGATCAAACTGAAAGGATTCAAAAACTTTCAGCTTTGATTGAAATATGTCCACTACTCTAACTCCAATTAAGAGACTACTTCTAATTTTTGATCTGACCATAAGACATCAAATAATCACGTAACAATCTATAATACTTCACCATTGTTGATGGTTTTCTCTTCAATAGATTATTTATTGATATTCCTCTATGATATTATATGACCTAACTTGATCGTGTACAATTCAAGTACATTCATTAGCCATTGGTCAGGTCTGTTGGTCTTTCTCAAATATTTGATCACTTGTAATGACCAAGTTCTTCAATGGAACAAATGACCATTCTATAATTTTTCCTTCTTCTATAGTCATAGATTATATATATGTGATAATTTTTTTCACACAAGTTTTTCAGTATTATTTTATATAAGATACGAATTGGACAATATTAAATTATAATTCCTTTTAAGTTATCAAATCAATCATGGTGCATGATATCCAAAACAATAGCATATTTAATGTCAAATTATTTAATATGTTCTTATTACTTTGTCATGTTCTTGTGAATTCACATAATTAATTCTCACCCAGCCCCTTCACGGAAGTCATACATCACTAACTTCATTATTTATTTCTTTATTTATATTTAACAGTGGATCAATCTATTCATTTATGCATGAAAGAATGCATTGAATCGTTTTCATATACTTGAATGGTTGTGGATCACTTATTCTATAAAAGTGTTTTTAGTGCCTTCTAAAGCTTTACCTTCATGATAGTGTAGTTCTACTCAAGATCCATGAAAACCAAGAGAAATACTATTAAGTATATTGTGCTATTCTATTTTCCTCATAGAAAAAGTTTTTCACAAATAAAATTCAGTGTGATTCACACTATTTGAATGATCATGGGGGTTTTTCCTTAATCGTGTATGCTAACATATTTTCGGTAGTCTTTTTTACAAACCAAGTGATTGGTGATGCTATATTTTTTTTGGAAATGAGTCCCAATCAAATATTATTATGAATAAATTGAGTAGTGGGTCTTTTATATTTATAGGTGATGTACAACCCCCTTTGATATACATTTTAGGCTATGCTAAGGAGAATTATCACTAAGTTGAAAATATCAACATACCTCAATATTTTGAACACTGATTTTATTCTTGGAAACACCAAAATTAATGGAATACCCCCCTTAATGATAATATCATCACATTCATTGGATATATCTCACATGCCTCTCATTTTTGATGTTTTGAATTTATCCATAAAGAAAGATGCACAAATAGTCTTTTGAAATTATATGTCTTCCTCAATAGTATCATCTTCTTTGGATACTTTAATACATGCAAGGATAAAAGTTCATTCCTAGAGGTTATTCTACTTGTTATCCCAGACATATGCAAAACATGACAACCTTGGGATTGATGGATGGATGTTTCTCCATGTTCTTTGGTGAACAATATCCTATGAGTGTTGGGAGGTAGAAGGAGATCGTTCAATGAAATCAAACAGACTCGATTAAAATCATATAGTCGAGATATTTATGCCCATAACATTTAAATTGGGGGAAAATTAGTGCGTATACTATTTTCCCACATTTAATTGTGCTTAGTGTATGAAATTCCTTTTATATAAAACACTCCAATCACTAATTCAAGCTGGCCATGGGGGATCTGCACTCGCAACACATGAATTCTTGCCTCATGGGTTGTGTCGCCCCTATGCAGGATCATCGAGATCCTAGACCATAATATTCACCCTTATATGAAAAATTGTTATTGTAATCCTTGTACAATGGCCCACTTAACTACCACCAAATAGGCTATATAGACCGACCCTCCCATGTGGTTAAGGTCCTCCCCTCACATGTGTGGGATCGAGTTGGGACGTGTGTCTTATAATGGTTGGACACCTTTTTTATTAAACTACCATAAAAAATGCTTACATCATATTAGAAGTGAATAAAATAATCTCATTAAATCCTTTTTATAAAAACACTTCTCATCATTACCTTTAAATAATCATCATGGAAATATTAATTTTCATGGCCTTCAATCTTCTTTAACATGTTGCAATAAGTGTGTGATCCTTGACACTTGTCTTTTATATTTAGTAAATTTTTTAAAATTATCAAATTTACATGGAAAATTGTCCAAGTATGATATAAAATTTCATAATGTGAATCCAAAAAAATTCTCTAAGCATCACCACTTCACCAAAATATAATTACCATCTTATTGAAAATATGAAACAATGGCCCAACAATCTCCAACTTTGTATTTTTTTTCAACATCACATCAAATATTTAAAAGTGAACATGTGTTATGAAAATATTCTACCCCGTTGAAAATAAAATTCAAAGTGAAAGTGGTGGTGGTTGGGGGGGGTGTGTTTCCACTTGATTCTGATGGTTGTGAGAGAGGAATAATGTCACACAGTTTTCCTAGAAAAGATCCTATATTTTATCAACTCTAAGTCCACATGGGATAAACTAATGTAGGAAATAAGAGATAAATTACCAAGGTTTCTAATATATCTATTAGATACTATTCCTGTTAAATAATTCTTAGAAAATATAGAATTTTATTTAATGGGTTTCTAGAAATCATATTTTAAATGAAATGAAAAATCCAATACACACATCAATAAACATACAATAAATTTCTGGTTCAAATAAATAGACCCGCCATTGTCTCATCCTATCATCGACAAATTACTATATATTAATTGAAATTATTGATACAATTAACATTGAAGGATGAAAGTAAAATTGACATACCTCAACCTTATGATTTGAAATATGTCCAAAATTTCAATAGTCACCCGAGTTGAGTAAAATAAAAAATTACTCTAAAGATTTCCTCTCCTTAAGTGATGCATTAGTATTATTTTATTTTATGGTATCTGGTAAACAAAATAAAATAAAATATCTTCATGTAATCTATAAGTGTTATCCAAAAAAATCTCCTCCAATTCCTGACATATTAGCTTAAAACAAAACAAAAAGTTAATAATAAGGGACATCTATTTTTTTTAGAGGCAACATATAGAATGAAAAATTCCTTCAAATCTAAGAAATTATTTTCTATAAATATTTGCATTAAAAGATTGATTTGGTATCTTTTTTTTGTCTCAATTATTTTTAAATATTATTTCTTTCCATATTATTATTTTTGTTGAATAAAATTTTCAACATCAGTATTCTAGATCTTCAAATTTACACCTATAGATAACTTCTCATCAACTTTCACCTCATTTTCTGAGACAAGTTTATTTCATTTATATTTATCATGTTTGTAAACATCCTCTTAATTTTATCTAGTTTCAAATAATAAGGATAAACTACTAGAAAATCATTATTAACATTATCAATCTCCTCATAATCTTTAGATGACATGTCATTAGCTTTATTCTAATATTTATTCTTTTTTGAAGCAAACAGATCTTCTCCTCCCAATATTTTCATGCATATCTAGACTTATAACTATTTAAACAACAACCACTAAAGATTTTTTTAAGAATACGATTTTTTGTGTTGATACATGAAGTATATATCTAGCTTCTTTTATTTTATCTGAGATTTTTCCTCATATTATCAATGAAACCCCCTTGATTGTTAGCTCATTCCAAGAAAAGACATGTTAAAACATAAAGAATAATCTTTAAGGCCATGCTTACCTCACCAAAAATAAAATAATTGAAAAATTATTCTCCTAGATAGGTTCAAGATGAATACATATCTATTTTTCTGTTGTCCTTTTATAAATCGAGACACACATTACTTGGGGTGTTATGTCCTTCTCGGCATATTCTACCCTTTCCATGATGTGGGAGATTTACTCTTATTCTTATTATCCCATAAATTATTAGTTTTAATTTTCACATATTCAGTATTATAGATAATAGATCCATCAGAATGGGTCGGTGTACTTTTACGTTCCATATCTTAGGTATGAGAAGATTATCCCTTGATATAAATATATTTATTTAAATCCTCCCTATCATTTTTAAACTAATACTGAACTATGACACATATGGATTGCGGTTCAGAGAACTCTTATTATCTAGAAGTGAACTTCTCTTTAATATCATATTTAATCTTATCTTGTTTAGGAATTATTAATTTGTACATCCTTATCTCATTAAAAAAATAAACTTTCTTCTTGATCAAATTCTCCCTTTCCTCACCAACATGTATAATTTCATTTTCATTGTTTTTTGCAGTTAATTTATAGTTTTATTTCACAAGATTATTCTTATATTTTTTGAGATATTAAATAAATACCATATATAATTATAATTTATCTTTCATATTCCCCTGAAGTTATATTCTCTCTTCTTCTTCATCACTACCACTTGATTAATCATCTCTTCTCATTGAATGAGCAAAGAAACCAAATTAATTATCTACGGAACAACTTGATGACAAATCTTGTTGTTCTTGCTCGAAATATTTATATTCTTGGTACTATAGTACTTATTTTTTCTTTGAACCCTTTTGTGTATATTTTTAGGTTTCTGGGGCCCGTAGCAGAAGCCAGTGGGATGGGGATTTTAAAATTTTCATCGGCGGGACAACCAAACTTGTCGTCACCGATGATCTGAGCCCCGGAGAGGTCCACTGATCTCACGTAGATTGTAAAGAGCACAATATTAAAATGAAAATGTACCTGTTTCAAATTCGAAGGCATGGTCGACTGAAACTAGTTGATGGTGATTGTCACCTGAAGGATCCAAATAATGATCCCTCTAGACCATCCATATGCACTCCAAAAATCTACTGGAATGTCGATCGTCAACATCCGGGTGTTAGCGCGGTGATCCGACGATGCTTTCGATGTCCCGACGATCACCGCATCAAGAAGCCTTCAATGCATGAGTGAGATATTGATCCAAGCTTATTGGATCAAGAGATTATCTCTCTAAAGAGTGGGATGAGAGATAAGATCTCAACATTCATTCCAAAAAATGAATGAATAGTGATTTGTACATGAAAGAGAGGTAGCCTCCTCTCTTATTTATAGATTCGTTGAGAAATCCCGGTAGGGTTCCCCAACCCCTGTTTATTTCAACGTCCACTAAATAAATAATTTTGATGGACTAAACACCACCAATATTGTTTATTATTTTTATTACATACTTGTAATATATATAAAATATATTACATGATAAAGTTCGAGCCATTTAACTCGACTCGCTGTCCCGCTTAATATTAAATGAACCTTGAATATTAAAATAATATTTGTTCAATTAATTTTTTCTCATAATTAAATAAATTCAATCCCAAATATTCATAACTTGAATATTAATGAATTGTTTTAATTCTTTTGGTGATCAAAAACTTGGACAATGCTCTGACTTTGTGGCGGGGCCCACTATGTCCACATACCTATTCAACTGAATATGGAGGATTCTTGAATATGCTATTGTGTGTGACCCTCTAGGCCCTTATATCGATAGCAGTGAATAAAATCCATAGACCAAGAGCAGAGTCTAGGAACTCATCATGGCCCATAAAGAGATAAGGATAGTCACAACAACGACTACTATTTGACAAACACTGACTATGTACTATAATCTCTTTGTCATTAAATATCTCATAAAGCAGGACACACTCTGGTGTCATTGTCCTTATCTTTCTTTATTATTTTTTGCCCAATGGATTTCCCTTTCTACTGCATTGGCCAAAGACTTATGAAGGTGGCACCTACCTGATCAACCGGGCCTGAGATATAAAACTTCCTAATCTTGGAAGTGACAAATCCTTTCCTGACCATTTAGCCGACATCATACCCCCCACGACGCACCCAACACAAAGTACCTCGCCACGATATCATTTCCATGGTTTTCGTCTTGCATCAAAGTACGTAATCAAATGATATACATTGGTAATGGTCTCAAGTCACGAGACCAATACACACGTCCGTAGATAGGAACAACCAAGGACACCCAAAACATGTGGTATTCTTGTTGGCAGGTCTATCTTCCTGATCTCACTACTAAAGATCACCAAGTGTGAACTTCATGAGAAGAAGTATTAATGCTTATGATCCCCAACACTTGATAGTCAAACACCCACTATGTCCAATCAGTAAGATGTATCTAGACTATTAAACATATATTTAAGATCAATGTCATTGTATCTCAAGGTTCTAGTTATAGCATGGGATCTTCTATAACCTCTTGAAATGATAATTAACCTTTGTACATTACCATTATTATAGTGGAAGTAGAAAAGTTTGCACTATAATGGTAAGATATCATCATGCATATCTAATTGTACTCATGATATGATAATCAAAAGTACTGCATAATTGAGTCTAGGGAAAATACTATTTAAACACTCCCACTTGAATTAGAGCCAACTTGCTAACTAAACATGTTAGCTACTCACATGATAAAGACCACGCTTCTGCTGAGTAATGGATTTAACTGCTTGGCCTGCCATGTTTTCTCTGCGTGGCATATCTGCTATATGCAACCTCATCAGCTTGAGTAAAACTTCTCAAGATAAGGTATCTCTGAGTATATTACTTTTGTCCATTGTCATAACTTGAAAACAAGGCTAGTAAGAATATCATAATTCTCATTATGATAATAATTTTCTCACTAGGTGTGAATCCAAGAAGTAGAACAAATCTACGCGATATATAACTGCTTCTTAGCTACCTTAAAAGCTGCAACGTACTCGGTATTTGTAGGTATGGATATCACTAGATTTTATGAGCTTGACTTTCTCATCTACTATGCCTAACTTCGATACTTGATCAAATTGATCTAAGGATCTCTAGTTTGTATTCCAAAAAAACTAGTATACCTTCCTCTCCATATTCCAGGTACATATCATTTGTATTTTCCAGAGTACAAGATGATAGTTTTGACTGCATCACTTGCGGTGCTCCTAGAAATAATTGATATCTACCTATACTAAATTATATTCTGGTAATATGTGATTATTGTACATAATATGTCATATGTGATTGATCCATCACTGAAGCGTATGGTATCAATTCACAACATTAATCTCTTCCTATGTTATGAACATGTTGACATGAAGAGATTAAGCTATGTGACATATGCAACAATTCATCTTTTGAATTGTTCAAACTTGTATTTTTCAATAAAATGTCACTATATGTATGATTGACTAGGACTGACAAACCTTTGAATCTACCTCAGTGGATCGTGTTCCCTAGAACTTTGGTTGCTACTTGAAGTCAATCATTAGAGAATTTCTTTTAACCTGCTCTTATCTAACTGTAAGATCAAAATCTGTTTTGCATATGTTGTCGAACATATTTCATTTGAAAAACATTGGTGCTCCCACTAACCTTTGGTAGACACAAGGAAAAGATTCATTTATAATGAATGATCGAAGATCTTGTTTCTTACATTAATCCAAAATTGGATTTCAGTAACTTTCAACCCTTATTGGCATCATTTGATATCATCATCTCTTTCTGGTTGCGTCGTATAGAGATCTTCCATGATAGATGATCTTGACATCCAATGACCAATAAAATGATCATTTAATTTCAGTTATGACATGTAAAATTCTAATAGATTTAGGCGTACCGACTTGGTATAACCAGTTAAGCCTTATTGGTACCATACTTGTACCATCCATGTATCACTTCATATGAATTCCCACCACAATATTCAATTTATAAGTCGCTTTTCAATTTGATACATGGAATCCATTATTGAATTTTAGTTGATCTTTTCAATCTTAGATCGTTTCCATATACTGCTTACTTGTAGGATTTATTATTCTTAATGAATAATTTATCACCGGCCGCGGTGAATATAAAACCATCACCATGGTTTCATTCTTCCTACGCAGTATGTGTCTCTAGAACATGCCTATTCCACATGTACTTGTGGAACTTCTTCCATATTCCAACCATTTGTGCATCTCGAGCATTGACTATGTCCAAGTCAATTCAGCTCCCACTATCTCTAATAGAGATGTGGACCCTTGTATAGAAATGTAGTCTAATAATTTACTACATCTTTTCTATCTTATGGATTTAGGTAATATCTTAAGCAACTGTTAGGATAATTACCTAAAATGCACAATGTGTTTAATATGATGCATGTCTGTTTAAATCCTAACAAACGCTTTGCATCTAAACACTTCCTATGACATAATGGATTTTCCATCATACTTTGACCCGTATGATATCCATTTGTCATTTTAGTTGGAATATTGGTTATGGTTTTAAGATGTTATTTGCAAAGCACATCATGAAATATAATGGATGTTTTTGCAAGTTGTAACATTGATACAACTCACATCATAACTTTGATGTATAAAATTTGTGTTTAGGAATTGATCCATGCTACATTTTGTTGATCAATGTTAATATGTAAGACTCTTCATCGATCCAACTTTTGAACATCAATATGGTGACGTAGATATGGTAACATGCGTTTAGGAATTACTCCACGCTACATTATCAAGATCGATGATTTTTTGGTCAAGATATTATTCAACCTGTCAATCCGAAGAAACTCACATCTTCTTAACAAAATTATAATTCACTGGTACATTCCTTAATGACTTGAAGGAAACTTATAAAGTATCTTTACCTCCTGATTTCCTTGGAATAGTTCACACTGTCTTGTTGAACCAACCTCGGAAAACATTGTGTCATACCTTTATTTCTAATGGTTTCTTAATCTAAACTATGGATGTCAATAATAAGAAAGGTGTTTAGCTATGACGAGCCTAAATACCATACTAGGTATATAGTTGACGTCCACTTTTAGTTTTACTTGACAATGAATCACATTTCCACAACTGGGTAGGTCTTACATTTTATTTTCATCATGTATTTCCATTGATTCAAGTAATAGTGAACTATTTGTTGAGTATGTTACCACAAACAACATTCATTAAAAAACATGGAATAATGTCTCATCAAGTCCAAATGGGAACATGAGATAAATGTTTTTGGTTAAACTCCAGAACTTGTTCAATTTTAATCAATCACTTGGCAATTCAAAGTTATGTGTTTCTCAACACTGACTTAGGAATCACCCTTTCTCAGTTGCTTGGAGAAGACACATTACTTCCAGTAATTTTTCTCTACTTTCTTGGTTACTCTATTTAAATACATATGTCTTTGGAATATTATATTAAATACCCAAGAAGTATGTTAGAAACATTAATATACTTGATGAATATAAACTGAATGAGAAGCGTGTACTTGCTTCTTGTATTTCTGTTTTTAACCTTCCATGAATTTATATGCGATGCAAATAACCTCCTGTTAAATAACTAGACAATTTTCATTGAAGGACATGGAGAAAGTGTCTTTGGAATTACTTTACATAAGTATTTTAACCTTTTCATTCAATGTATTCTCCATGAGAATAAAATATGGTGTTATCTCCAATATTATTATTACATGGGGAATGTTACCATAAAGGTAATGAAGTGCTTACTCTATACTGTATGTTTGTACCTTTAAACAAAACTAGAGTAATTGGTTGAAAAATGTATAAGAATGGGATGACATGGAAGATTGTGAACTGTCTTTCACTTTACACAATCTCAGTGCAATCATCACATTCAAATCTTGCTTCACTTTCTCCTTGGAAACTTCTTGGATATGAGACTACATGTAACATCATCTATGTATTGATGTAGTGACTGTAACTGACATAAGATGTTAATGATATCATTATGAAAATTCCATCATATGATTGATTCATGAGTCTCCTGTAAGCAGTTTTACACTGATTTCTTACTAAGGTGGTTTAACAGGTTGGGACACAGGTAGCTTGAATTTCAATTATGGTAGAAATGTGTGCAAGCGCCTATACTACACTTGGAATTTCGTACTTGTTTGGAAATTAACTTTGTCTAATAATTATCACTATTTTACTGTGGTATTTCTTTCCATTATACAAATATAGTTTAGTATATTGTACTTTTATGTGATTACCTAATGTGATAGTACTGATTATTTAATCATTAAATGTCTCCCACTAATTTCTCGAATTCTAGGAACACTCTGTACTAGAATCAGAATAATCTTGAGTATTCGAGTGGAAAGGATCCCTAAACCTCCCCCATAGTCTTCAAGCTATGGCTACACCACTACTCGGAGGGTCCATGGTAGTCTTTTGAATGGCCAACCACATTAACTTGCGGTTCCTTGATCTGTTGAGTGAAGTCCCAACTTCAAAAATCATTTACCGATTTACTCAATTCTTGCCTCTAAAATTACAACAAACTATCTAAGGCTATATCTTTACTAAAATTTTAGTTACGTTAACCCACCACACAAATAATAACTCCCTGGTAGTAAAGGGCACCATCATCTGAGGCATGACCAGCACCTCGAACACCCGGTTTTGTTCAAAATTGAATGATGGAAGGCTGTTTGTGACTTAATATTTTCTTTGAGGATTTTATTGGTTTTCTATCCCTCGATGAATGTGATACATTTCTATTATAATTGCTCATCTATGTTGTTTCTCTCACAACTGAACTTTAATAGAAAAACATACGCTGCTTCTTTATGCATTTTATTATCTATTATTTTATGTATTTTTCCCGGTGTTCTAAAATAAATAAAATACTAAATAAACACATGAAGGAAAACTATTGCCCCACTGGTTTTGAGAATCTAACGACCTAAGAGCAACGTAACTGAGTCGAAGCTTGACTCATAATGCAGATTTCCCATTTTCTTGTATGTTTGCTTCACTTTTGGAACACTACCCTATCTTGGTGGGGTCCACATCATGTCTTAGAGTACCACCTAGTCTTGGTGAAATCCACATGTCGTCTTGCACCATCATGCACCGCCTCAATTTTGGCGGGTTCCACATCCCTTTCCATCTTCGTTCGAAGTACATAGATACTCACTTTTAGGCGAGGTGAACATGGGTATAAAATTACATCATATAAATATTGGGAGCACATACCCTTATACATTTTAACTGAAAAATAAAGATTATGCGCATACCATATATTTAATTAATTACAATCATTTCACATATTAAAATAATTAATTAAATGCAGACATACAAGGGTCGATGCTCAAGACCAGACAACGGGTAAAAAAGCGCGATAAAAATTAAAATGCAATAATTAAGTACGAGGGTTTATTTAATTTAATTAAATAAATTAATATATTCATATAATTTAATTAATCATATGTCCGCTAATTAATTTAATTTTAATGCCAAAAATATATTAATTTGACTTAATTCAATTTAATAATTACATTGAATTAATTTTATCCGTTTATTATAATAATTGACCAAAATTAATTTCAATTAATTTAATTTAGATACTAAAATTAAATTAATTAGATTAATTACTTTTGATTAATTTTAAAGTGCTCGATCCTCTAAAACACCATTGCATGGCCTGTAAGGGTCGGGCCTGACCCTTAAAGGGCCACACTGGCCCAGACTGATCCGCTCGAACCCATTCTAGGTTGGGAAGGTCCGCTCGAACCATTTCGGGGCCAACTTTGGTTTGATGAAAAATTTGCAGACAAAATAATACCTCTCGGGTCTTCACCGAAGTTGTCAGTGTGGTGCGGAGCTCAGTAGATAAGGGCGAAAAATGGCTGGTGGCGCAGCGACCACCGCTGTCCGGTGCTAGGGAGGCCGGAGGAGTGCCTCCTACGGCGTGCTCCTGCGCTGTGGCTGGAGGGCAGCGGGCTGCTTGGACTGTGAAACAGGAGGCGGACAGGGTTGCGGGGGGCGGCCACGGTGATAGTAGTTGGGCGCCACGTGTGGTGCGCCGTGCGGGATTGCACCATCGAGTTAATGGGGGCCACCCTGTGCGGCCCCAAGAGTGGCAGAGGTGGCCGGAGACACGACCGAGAGGGTCGACTAAGGCCGGCTGCTGCGTGGGGGGCGGGGGGCTATCGTGAAAATTCAGGTGATGAAGGCGGTGGCCCGAGCAGGGATGTGGGAGGCATGTGCCTGAGGTGCCTGGGCGGCACAGTTGGTGTGCATTTAGGGTGGGATGGCTGGGCTAGGCACCTGGGGTGGTGAATGGTTGTGGAGGGGAGGAGGCAAGGAGGGCGGGGGAGAGGCGCAAGCAGAGGAGCAGCAGTGGGCTATGCAGTGTGGGTGTGGGGTGCGGCCACCGCGGGCCTGGGCTCTGTGTCGTGCCAGGGTGCGACACTGCAGTGCACCACGCCCGGGAGATGGGTCCGCCGGACCCCTGCTTTTCCTTTTTTTTTTAATTTTTTTGCCATTTCTATTTCCACACGCCAGCCACTCCTTCCCACTCTTTTTTTGTAAATTTAAGACTTCTTTTTGATGTCTTTCTTTGCACCCTATTTTTTGAAGTCTTCTTCCATGCTTCCATTTTTTTAGGTCAAGTCCACCTCCAAAAATCTAAAGGCTAATCAATAGCCTTTGGATTCAATAATAATAAAATTATTATAACATAATAATAATTTATAATTATTTTATTATTATAATAATAAAATTATTATCATAAAATTAATATTTTATTATTATTACGCTGTTATAATAATAAAATAGTTATTATTATAATAAATATAAAATTATTACAAAAATCATAAAATAAAATTATAAATTGCACATAATTTTTTAGGATGAACTAAATCAATTTCAAAAGAAGATAGATTAGTTCTTCAAGATGGAAAAATGAATACCCGAGATCAAATCACATATTCGATCCAATCCGAAAAACTAAACTGGCCATAACTCGGTCATTCAGAATCGGATCGACGTGCGGTTTAAACCATTGGGACCATCTTTAAAACCTCTACTTAAGTTTCATGAAAATTTAATTTTTAAGGATCAGAAAAGTTATGTGATCCATATGATACCACTGTTAGGTTTTCGGGGCCCACATCAGAAGCCGGTGGGACGGAGATTTTAAAATTTTCATCGGCGGGATGATGAAACTAGTCGTTGTCGATGATCCGAGCCCTGAATATGTCCAAGGATCTCGCGTAGATTGTAAAGAGAACAAAAGTAAAATGAAAACTTACCGGTTTCAAATCTGAAGGTGTTGTCGACTACAACTAGTCGATGGTGATCGTCACTTGAAGGATCCAAAGCAGGATCCCTCTAGATCATCCAGATGCGCTCCAAAAATCCATTGGAATGTCGATTTTCAATCATCAGGTGCTAGCGTGGTGATCCGACGATGATTTCTATGTCCCGACGATCACCGCATCTAGAAGCCTTCGATGCATGAGAGAGATATGGATCCGAGCTTCTTGGATTGAGAGATTCTGTCTCTAAAGGGCAGGAGGAGAGAGCGACTCTCAACTATCATTCCATAAAATTAATGAATAGTGATTTTCACACCAAAGAGAGAGAGCCTCCTCTCTTATTTATAGAGACGTTGATAAATACCCAGTAGGGTTCCCTGACCCCTGTTTATTTCAACATCCACTAAATAAATAATTTTTACGGACTAAACTATTCCAATATTAGTTATTAATTTTATCACATACTTGTAATATATATAAAATATATTAAGTTATAAAATCCAAGCCATTTAACTCGACTCACTATCCCTATTAATATTAAACAAACCTTGAATTTTAAAATAATATTTGTTAGATTAATATTTTCTAGTAATTAAATAAATTCTATCCAAAATATTCATAACTTGAATATTAATGAATTTATTTAATTCTTTTGGTGATCGACAACTTGGACAATGCTCAGTCCCCGTGGTGGGTCTCAATATGTCCATATAACTATTCAAATGAATATGAAAGATTCTTGAATATTCCGTTGCGTGTGAACCTCTAGGTCCTTATATCAATGGCAGTGAATAAAACCCACATACCAAGAGCAGAGTCTAGTAACTCATCATGGCCCCTTAAGAGATAAGGATGGTCATAACAACGACTACCATCCTATGAAAACTGACTATGTACTATAATCTCTTTATCATTAAATATATTATAATGCAGGACGTACTCTTGTGTCATCGTCCTTATCTTTCTTTATTATTTGTTGATCTACCTTGAGGGATTTTCCTTTCTACTACTCTAGCCAAAGAGTTATGAAGGTGACACCATCCTGATCAACCAACCCTAAGATATACAACTTCCAAAACATGTAAGTGACAAATCCTTTCTTGACCATTCAGCCAACATCATACCACCAACGACCCACCCAACACAAACTACCTCGCCACGACATCATTGCCATGGTTTTTGTATTTCATAAAAGTACGTAATCAAATGATATACATTGGTAAATGTCTCAATTCAGGATACCAATACACACGTCCATAGATAGGAACAACCAATGACACCCAAAACATGTGGTGTTCCTATTGGTGGGTCTATCCTCATGATCTCACTACTAGAGATCAGCAAGTGTGAACTTCCGGAGAATAAGTCTCAATGCTTATGAGCTCCCAACACCTGATAGTCAAACATCTACTGTATCCAATCAGAAAGATATATCTAGAATATAGAATATATATTTAAGATCAATGTCATTGTATCTCGAGGTTCTCATAATAGAATGGGATCTTCTATAACCTCTTGACACGACAATTAATCTTTGGACATTACCATTATTATATTGGACGCAGAAAAGTCTGCACTCTAATGGTAAGATATCATCATGTATATCGAACTATACACATGATACAGTAATCAAAAGTACTGCATAGTTTGTTCTAGGGAACCCACTATTTCAACATATATGAGATATCTCATCATATGATTATGATTCTTATTTATATTCTTCAACCATTTTCTTTGGAAACTTCTTGTAAAATTGACCATAGATTCCATAGTTATATAATTTTTGTGGTTTCTTACTCTTTACCTTCCAATTTACATCTCTCAATCTTTTTGATATAAGAAAAATAAATTTATTGGAATCACCATCACCCTCATCACAAACAGAATCACCCAATTCCATATTATATTATTCTTATAATTTCCATTTCCTTATTTATTCAAAGGCCTTTTAAATATTTATTTATAATTGAAAGTAGGAATTTTTCTCATATCATAGGATATGAAATTTATTGGTAGTTATTCAATAGTAAAATCATCTATTACCTCTAGAGTTTAGATCATTGAATCAAAATGATCTAGAAAATTACTCCTCATTTTGTAATAATTATATATCCATCCATCTTTTCTAGAAATCATTTTATTCACTCTAGTGAAGTAGTCATCAAAAATTTATTTATCAGGAATTTTAATATCATTAAACATACTTCTAAAAAATTTTAGTTTGGATTCTTTGACTTTTAAATATCCTTAATAAATACTTATTAGTTTGTGTTGGATCTCATTGGTAGTTTAAAGACCCTTGAACTTTGGGTAGACCTTCTCTGATAGATCCATCAATATGGAATTTTCGGAATTTTCATGAAACTCAATATTTTTATTAACATCCTATATCATTGAAACATCCCCAGTAATGGATGAAATATGCCCTTCCATTATATCATTATCTTACATGATGAGTGATAGGAGATAAGATAAAATTCTATTTCTCCCAATGTGATAATTATGCCCATATAATTTGGGACCACCTCAGTTATTAAAAAAATAATATTATTTATCTATTAGAATGATTTTGGGATATTTAGAAGGAACCTTACCTCTGATACCACTTGTAGAGCCCCAGACTAGATTGACCACTAAGAGGTATGGGTGAATCAGTTGTTCCTTTTTTTCAATTTTGTTTTATTTGAATTCCACCAATTTATGTCGTTAAGGTTATTGATCCACTCTATATTATCCTTAAATGCCAACTCATGTTCCATTGTAAAAATGGAGAGAGAATCACATATGAATTAAATGGTTTGTTAGAAAGACTACTCCTTGATTCAACAAGTTATCCCATTTATTTATAAATTCTTTATTAGAAAATTAGTGATTGTAATTATCTCAGCTCCAACTGAGAGAATTCTTATGCTCAGGCTGAATCTGAGAGACTCCATTTTATTATATCTCTAAAAAAATCATTCACTTCTTTAATATTTTATTGAAAGACTTCCACAAATCCATGTCCAATTGAGATATTACTTCTTCTCATGGCTCTAACTAGAATTGTTCACCTACTCCCAACACCAAGTAGAATACTTCACCTTTGTTGAGGGATTGATCCACTATAGGATGATATGTTGATATTACTCCATGAGCTTTCATGATAGGAATTTGTCATGTGTAATTAATGTACGTTCAAAAACCACTTTTTAAGTCTATCTATCTCTCTTGATTATTTAATCACCTGTATTTAGAAATTATCCTAGTGAAAAAATGACCAGGAAGTAACTCTTCCTTCGGCTCATGTCATATCGTCACTATATGTGTGAAAGTTGTGCAAGTAAGTTATTCACTACTACTTTATACCAGATAATAATTACACATTCTAAATTTATCATTATTTTTAAATTCACAACTAAATCATGGTGCATGAAATTTGAAGTTAAGCTCACGTGGTGTCCAATTATCTAATATTTTTAGGCTTTTTTCTCATGTGCATGTGCATTCAGATATTTAATACATGAATGCATTATCACACTACCTCATTTTATTATTAAAGAAAATCAAATACCTCTTTTAACTGGGTAGAGGGAGACCCCATTACATAGCCCGAATGCCCAGTGGGCATGTATTCCATTACATAACCCGTAGGCCCAAACTTTTGGCCTAAGGCCCATTTTGTAAATTGTAACCTGGCTGCTACAGTACCCACCTCCGCTATAGTTCCCTACCGCCGCTACAGTATCCTGCCACTACTATATTATGCTACAGTACTCTGTGGCCCATGGCTTTTGAACCCCCATTTTTCATGTAGGGTTATGGGGTGCTTACCACTAAGCCAAACCCAAACTACATTATAGAAACATTATTAATGAACCAAAGTATTCATGATTCTATTTTTATTTGGAAATGAGATCCTATCAAATATTACACAAATAGTCCCATGCCTTAGGTACTCTATATTTAGATGTGAGGTATCGCCATCTTTGATCCACATTTTAATCCACATCAAGGAGTAGTATGACCAAGTCATAAATATCAACATATCTCAATATTATTAATGTGAATTTACTTCTTCATCATTTCAAAAATAATTATGTGTCATACTTCATAATAATCTCTTCCTGTGAAAATGAAAATATTTGTATGCCTCACATTTTTTATGTCTTAAACACATATATTAAGAGTGATGCCCGAACAATCTTATGAAAATTCATGTCATATTTAAAGTACAATCTTATATGAATAGTTTGAGGCATGTAAGATGAATATTTCATGAATTTAGGTTTCTCAACTCAATATTTCATCAATAGAACAATAATTAAATCCCCATTCTCAGTGGATGGAGGGTCAAATATATTCTTTGATGAACAGTAACCTCCGTGGGTCAAGAGGATGAAGAAGATTGATTGAAGTGATCAAACCGTCCCGATTAAACTCATCCAAAAACTATTCTTATGTCCGTAACTTTTAATGAGGGTAAATAATAGCGTGAAAAATTCCTTTTATAAAAAATTTACCCATCATTACTTCATATTGGAAATAGAGGATCAACACCCACAACACATTCACTCGTGGCTCACTATTTATTTTGCAGCTCTACTAGCCCACCTGTGTCCTTACCAAGCCTATAAACCCTCAATTTGGAGATTTATCTTATTAGCCTTATAAATGGTCTCACTCACCTGTTGTTGTGCATGCTAGATGGACTAACTCTTATATGTGGTTGGGATCCTACATCCATATGTGTGGGATTGAGTTGGTGTATGTAGCCTATAATGGTTTCCCATATTTATTTACTAAAATACCATAAAAAATACTTCCATTATATTATATTTATAGAATATAATATCCTCCCATTCACACTATTAATCCACTTCTCAAATTTATCTTCATATTATCCTGATGAAAATTTTAATGTTCATGGCCTCCAATATTATTTATCATGCTGCAAAAAACGTTTCTTCCTTGACACATGTCATTTAAATTTCATAAGAACTAAAAAATAATCATATTTACATGGAGAATTTCCCAAGCATGACATCAACTATCATAAAATTAATCCATAACAATTCTCTAAGCATCACCAGTTCACCATCACATATTGGTTGGATTATTTAAAATAAAAATATTACTGAGCCTAATTATTGGAATAATATTATGTTATAATAGAGTGACATAAAGTGTTTTATAATCATAATCATATAAATATTATGTCAAGGATAACCACCAATTAATTCATCACATGTTGGGATTTGGATAACCCCACATGTACCAACATTAGGATTGAGATATGCACCCATGTACCCTTCTGGGGCTTAGGATAACCACCCATGTACCATTTGAGCTCATAAAAGTTTAATCATTATCCAATTTATTGTATGTATTTACAAAACCTTCCTATCACACAATGATAATCCATTCATATATATGTCATAAGGACATTAATTTTTTTTTCATTTCATCACATCTTAACCCCTAGAAAAAAAAATCAATTTCATCAATATATCATCATCATAATCATAGACCATATTGGTAAATAATGAGGATGGTAATATAATATCATATTCATATTGAAGCATAAATAATATCAAAGTTTTATTATCGTATATGAAAAATGACCTTCAAACATCAAAATAATATTTCTTGAGGAAAATTTGTTTCTCATTTTGAAATAACTTATTAAAAATATAAAAATATAAAAAATATGAAGGGAAAAATTTTATTTTTAAAGAACCTTGGAAAATTGTAAAGGAAGATTCAAATAATTTAGTGTTTTTACTTCTCTAAAAATTCATTTGTGCATTTTATATTAAAACTAAGATTTAGTTCACAACTTTTTTTAAAAATACATCGTTTGGATAAAGAAAAGAATATTAATTTTTAACTTTTTTATAGAAAGTAAAATACGTGTATAAATTAATATAATAAATATTTTTAAAATAGAAAAAAAATTCTGCAAAAAAGTTAATGAAAATATGGATGTGGAAGAAAATATTCCCCGTCGAAGGGAGAAATAATGTCTATTTTACTTATAAAAATTATTTCATACTTTTGAGTACATAGGGAGGGGAAAACGAAAAGAAAAATTACAATCTCTATAAATAACCAAAGTATACTAAATGAAATAATATTGGTGATAGTTATTTCATATATTTTCATCATAAAAAAATTAATCATAAACAATCCCGCTAAAAATGCGACTGTATTATAAAACCTTGACATCAAGCCTGACTTGATTCATTAGTGAAATAACCTCCTATATAATAAACTTAGATTTATTATAATTATATTCCAAAACCATATTCATACTTATAATATCATAAATTAATTAATTAAGACATCTTATTACACATTTATTAACAATTCTTTATTTGAATCACTCTTTTGCGTGATAATATTTTCATTTTTGATCCATGTTTTTGTTAAAAATTTATGGCCCTTGTGCTTTGATCATTTTTACATATTATATAGAATGTTAATAATTTATTTTATATAATATTATTCCATAATGTCACCAGTATTTTACATTCCTTAATCATTCATGTCCTAAACCTTATAATATCACACATGTAAGTGGTAAACCTAGCCTGAAAAAGAGCGTATTATAACGAACAAATGAGTAAGAACATGCTATTTTATAGTCATAATATAAAATTTAAATAATATTTTTAATTTAATAATTATTACATATATTTTTTATTTATAATTATAGAAATTTATAAAAAATTAGGAAATTAGAAATTATATATATCGCAAATTGAGATGGAAGTATGTACATATGCATAATCGATACATCCATTTTCTAATGAGAAAAATAAAAATAAGTAGATAATATTTTATCATTAAAAGTTAATTATTATATTATGAATACAATATATATATATTTATTAATTTCATGATTATAACTATCCATTATTGGTGGTTAGTGAAAATGAATCCCATTGCTATATGGAGGCGATAGTTCACATTTACGTACTAATGCTCATCTTATTTACTATTTTATGGAAATAAGGTCAAAATGGTTGTGAAATCATCATAATAACATTTAATTATATTCATGATACTATATTAATAATTTTATTATGAATATAATAGTTTTATTGGAGATAAAATAAGAAATTAAATCCAAAGAACTCTGTTAATATTTAGACCTCTTCTTTGAGATACCCCCTTTGGATTACATATTAAGCCTTGAATGATTTGTATTAGCATAGTAAAAGGGTATATAAGATGAATTAATGGAATATATGAAGGTTTTTTTGGATGAAAGTATCTGATCAATAAGTTTTAAAATTCATGAATAATGGAAGAGAAAAGGTTTATTTTTGTAAGTGAGGGAGAGGATACTCATGGAATTATTTAAAATATTTAAATAGTATAAAAGCATTTTATTGTAAAAATGGTACCAAATGAACAATAATTTGAATATAGGACAATATAGTGTCAATATATATTTTAAAAAAATAATTAGATAATTTTATATGGTATTATTAACCTTATCTATGGGATTACCCTTCTGGTAAACCTATTTTAACCATAATTGCGGTAACAATTTTTTACTATTTTTACTATTAATTTTGAAAAAAAATAAATTAGTGTGATTAATAAATTTTTAAATGATAAATCAAAATATTAATAACAAAATATTAATTTTAATTTCTATAATTGGTACAAATTAACTTGTAAATAAGCATGAAAAACATAATGATAACATATTTTTCGAAAAAAATGCAAGTTTAAGCATAGAAATGAATTTAATTTCAATCCTTTATTTATAAAAACATTAAAATTAATATTAAAATATTATTTTTAATACATAATAAATAAATTTAATCAAAACTAGTAATCAATATTGTTTTATTTTATTTATTAATATAAAACACTCAGTTATATTAATATATTTGTTTTAAAAATAACTCATTTTCGTTTAAACGATTTAACTACATTCTGAACCATTATATTACTAATGTTAGTATTATTTTTCATTTATTAACCTAAATTATCAATATATTTCATTAAAATAAATTTTAAATAGTTATGAATATAGTTTGTTTCATTATAAATTCCTAACAAGTAAAAAAAAATTATTTGAAAAATAGGGTTTTAATAATTAAATGATTTTATTAAGATGGGTGTTCATCAATAAATTTTTTAAATTATTGATATATTTTATAATTTTAATAATCATATTCTTACCCACCAATACAAAATCTTTGTTATCAAGGTATACTATATCATGGGTTCCTTTTGACTTGGTGTTGCCTGCAAAGAAAGCTAACAAATACCTAAGGATTATTTCAAAGGAAATGCATATAAAAACTTAGGGTGTTAAATTATAACCAGATCAAAAATTAATTTTACCCCAAAATTACACCAATATTTTACCAAAAATTAGTATATCTCTGATTTAGCATATACTTAGGTTCCTATGTAGCTTTCTTGAATTTCTGATTTCTCTAGAGAACTTTAATGAAGTGAGTAGTATTGATATGTAATAATAAATCTCTATAATACAAGATTTATATTAGTTTTTATTTATAATAATGATCATGATCATATGTATAAACGTTTAATTTCAGTACATGTGAGGGATTAGGAGTTTAGTTCCTCAAAATTGATACAAAGGATACATCATGAACTCGAGAGAGGTTCAAAAGAATAACAACGTGATAGGTTATAGTCCCCACTCAATAAAGAATCATGAAGTGAATAATATACATAAGGATATTGTTTCCATTGTTTCCAAATCTTATATCCTCCCACCATAGATAAATTCAAAGGAATACATTATCACCAATTCATCATTCTAGATCTCACTAAAGATTGTTAGCACAACTCTTCTATGACATTTGAGAGATCTTGTTGTGCCGTTGAATAACTCTAACCTTTTCTTCCATGTACTCATATATATATAGTCTTAGTATATTTATTTATACATATTCTACCTATTATGTTGTATTTCCTCACTTCCATCTATATATATCTTTATAGGGATCCATATGAATTCTAGAGTGAAAGCCATTTTTGTTTGAAAATTCCACCCAAGGAAGATGTTGAACCCAACCGCCTTTCATATCCATTAAATAAGATCCCATAATATATTCTTGGGTTTGAATAGAACTCTAAGATAGAACATATATCTAAGAATGATAAGAAATACTAAAACACAAAACTATACCTTGAGGTTTCATAATACTTCTCCATAACTTCAATGTAAACCTTAGATCTCGATCACATACAACAGAATGTTGTACCCCATTGAACCTTACCACATCCTTAATGTATAAATTGTAAAGATAATCAAGAGTGAAATATTCATTCATATTAATAGAATGTATTTTCTTCTTATGGGGATCGAATCTAACCCAAATATCATTATTTCCTATATAAATTTTCGGGATTCTGATGATAAGATACAGTGATATTTTTACAGTTCCATTATTGTACGAGTAATTGTTGTAACAACCCTTTATAAATAAATATATTAGAATTAACTTGATGAAATATTTATATAAAAGATACCCACTCTAAAATATACCTTCTTATTTTACTTTTCCATAAATACTCTTTTAGATGTTTATATATATCTATAATTCTAGGATTAATAAAGAATGATGAGATTTAAGCTGCTTCCAATAGATGCTTATTTAAGTATGTTATTTATGGGACACATATTCATTTCATAAACCTTATCATTGCATCGTAATAAATGTAAAACCTAAGAAAATTTATCAGTTTATTTTATTGATCTAAATCATCCCTCTACACCTCATTATTCTTAACATAGATAAACTATTGAACCCTTATTTTAGAAATAAAATATTTCTCCCCTTCCTCTAATATACCAAGGTCTATTCTCAAAAAATATAACAAAATTAGATATTTTGTAATCCTCATCATAGATAAGATACCATGATCCTTTCAATTCAACGCTTCAACCACTATGTTCACTTTTCCAAAGTGTTAATGTATTGAGTAGTGATAATCTTTAATCAACTACGACTATATTCTTTAGATCATATTAAAATCTTTCTGTGTGAATATATAATTTTAACTTTATGATCAATATATATGTCACAAGTTTCTCCGTAAGGATAATTCTTCCTTATCTTTAATGTAAAAATTACTATAACTAACTCTATATCACTCTATAGATAATTTTACTCACGAACCATCAGTTGGTATGTGGAATAAGCTATCACCATTTCACTCTACACAAGAACACAAACCAACCACTTATTTAACGCATCAATGTAAATAAAAAACCCTTGTCTATGGTAATGTAATGTGAGAATAGGTTCACTTACCAACCTCATATTTAGTTCCATTATTTTTTAATATTCGTTAATACAAAGTAACTTGAATCACCTACCTTCTATTTTAGGTTTAATGATAATTCTAGAAGAATAAATTTAATGTCTTGCAAAATTTTCCTCATTACTATTAATGGATTCATCATCCTTATATTTTATCCGAAGTAATTCATTGGAAATTTCTATTTGAAGAATATAAGGAAGGAAATTTTATAAAAATAACCTTCTAAACACATCCCTCTCTATAGAGTCAGTTTATTTTTATTTCTTCTTGATAATATTCCACCATTGATACAATTTCCTTCCAAACAATAAACAACCAAAATAAAATTTTCATTCCCCTATTAATAGAGAATGGATGTTTTTCAACAATACCGATACATTTGATTGTAATTAGTGGATCAAACTTCCCACTAAAAGTTGTTATATGTTTCCTCATTAAGGACTTAGTAGTATGTTGTTCCCTCCCTTTCTTATTTGGAATCTCATCATGATTCATGGATTGAGAAATAGGTGTAATAATAGAAACCTGATTTTGAATTATTGTTTGAAAGACCCAACCCCAGTATCCTGGAGGGGGTGCCTTATTAGATTACATTTCCATCGTTACAAGAAAGTCATATCCCAAATGAATGAATAGTTTAGTAGATTTGGAAATTCAGATACATACATAAGCTCTATATTATAACTTGAAATTTAAAAAAAGAAAAAATTTCCATTGATAATATCAACCACTCTATGTTTATCATTGAAATTAAATCATAATATACCTATTCATGTCCTACAAAAAACCAAAAACATAAGAATTGGTATGCTTAGAAGCTCTGTAAGGGTAAACATTACAACAAAATATGACATAAACATTAGGCATGGTTAATAATTGAAAACACATTCCTTTAAAAATAAACATGAATATAATATGGTAGGAATATAAGCTATGTAAATATTTCCCTAATAAAATATAATAATGGGTATTATACTAGTTGAATAAACTCATGAAATATGAATTAATAGCTTTATAATAATGGAAAATCATATGCCTAACATTCTAAAACATATATTTAATGCCTCGTCGAAGACATCTAAAAATGATCGCTGAAACCATATCTAAAAATGGGCATGGCCTTGGTTATGAAAATATTTATTTGTCTCATGAGACCTACCGATTCATCTAGGGGATATAGTGAACCACACTCTTCACATGATAAGTCCAATGAATTACTAATATGCATGGGTATAAACATATGCGACATATACCTACATATTGAAACTAACATATGAAATGTAAATAACTTTCCCTAAACATTAAGCATAAAGACTAACCATTCATAGTAAATTGGTGAATGATTTTAAGATAGCACATCCATAGTCAAAATAATAATATACCATTAAATTAAATATGATAGTTGATATCATAAAATATTAATCCCTATAATACCTAATAATCAATAAGAGTGTTTAAACAGATGAAGATACTCTTATAAAATCAACAAGTTGTTCTCGAGATAAATACTCTTTTACATTGAAAAGAAGGGTTATTTTTGAAAATTATTTGTATAAAAACCCAAGTGAACTAAGTTAGTATTTTTAGAATAAAACATGTTATTTTATAAATATAATGGTTTCTAAAATCATATTATAGATTTCCCTTGAAAATAGGTAAAAATTTGAGAAATTCCCTTGAATCAGGCATGTATTTCAGAAATAATTTTGAATGTTCCTTTTAAAACATGTATCATCCCATATAATAAAGAAGGATTCTGTTTGGAAAACATATATACAAAACTCAAATAGAATTTATGAGGATTAAATAATGATTCCTAAAATTTTACTTGAAATAAGTAGACTATAAAAGTAACTTGAATGAAACTAGAGCTTCAGGTGGAAAACCCTTAACTTAAGTTTGATGGTGTGCTTCACTTGATCTTAATGACCTGCGTAATCAAATTAAGGATCATAAATTAATGATTAAAGAAGCTAAAATACATGTAATATATTTATTATAACCTTATTATGTCCATTCATGATCTTTTGATGGGTTAGGATTTTCAATTTCATTGTTTGGGAGTATTTTCTTCCTTTGTTTTCTGGACTAGTTTACTTATATTCATGTGTGGATAACCATGTAGAATGAGTATGGTTGTAAAGAATAGAAGTTGTATGTTATTAATGAAAAACCAAAATATTACATGATTATAAAATTCATTTGGTTATTTGGGTTGAAGATGAATCATTATATAAATCGTTAATGAAAATTGTTTTGGTTAATTGGAGGTTCTTGATCACAATGGATTTATTTTGATTTATAAATTAACATCATGTGTAGAAAAGGATTCCAGAACCTTACATAAATTATAATAAAAATTTTATAGTCTGGTTCAACCACCTAAATTATTTCATGAACAGAATTGAATATTGTAATAGAAATTCAGAACCCATCATCCTTGAATGTGATAAATTAACACATCTCGGATGGTGTTTTCATTTCTAATATAAAAGAAGGGGAAATGAGAGATGATGAAAAATTATTCCTTTATCATACAAAAATTTTAGTATAATTAAGATACTGAATTAATCACAAATTTTCGTTGAAATTATGTGAGTAAATAGAAAGAAAAGAATTAAACTTGAAATAAAAGAAATGAAAAGAAGAATTTACCTCCTGAAGTAATCTTCCTTTAGAGACTCTTTATGGGAGATGTTTTGGTATTTTTATGAAACCAAGGGACGCTGGACGTGGGGTTTGATCTTGGGAGGGAATCTTGAAAGCATTTAGACAAGGCACAAGGCTTGAGAGACGTGAAGTGAAGATGGAGTGGGGGGGGGGGGTTATAGTGAGAGGGGTGATTTGTGAATATTTTATTCATTATTTTATTATTTCCCTCAATACAACCAATAGTGTTAATTAATGTGATCCACAATAGTAATAAGTTCATGTGATATCGAAATCAGTGGGCTTTCATCATCCTTACATCACCTATGACTCAATAAATCATGTATTTAGTAATTATAGTAAATTATTGTATTTTACTATTGACCCAAAATTCATGTATTTTAGAAAAATCCCAAAAATTCACCCCAACCATTTTTTGACATGAAAAATAAAAAAATGATATCCATTTTTTAACAATAATTTTCTAAATATTTTATTTTGATTTTTAAATAAAATCATAATTTATTTGAAAAAAACAACATTAAAACTATATCTTATTTTAGAACACCATAAATAATTATTCAAGTCTCCATAAAATTAGCTTATAAACATAAGAAAATAAAATGAAAATTTATGATTATATTTTATGAAAATACATTTCCATTTTAAATTATTAAATTTGACATAAAATTATAAATAAAATATTTATGTCATTCAAAAATACTAATACTTATACTATGATCATTTCATCACTTATAAGATATTTAAATTGTATTTATACATTCATTTGAGAAGTTTTTTTGTCCGTTTTACTATTCATTACTATACATAAGGGTACGTTACTATTTATAAGGGTATGTTACTATTCATCAAAAACTATGTTTGCCTTATCAGACTCTAAATATCATACTGAACACAATCGTGTATGTCATTTTTTTGAAATTCAAATCACAGTGGTGTTAAAATTATGTTTACTGGCTAGGATATAAAAAAGTGGTGTTTTGTGGAGTCTCAATGATTCGTGCATTCAATATTAAATTTATTTGAAAAATCTTGGGGTATTACACTAGTTCCCATAAATTTTTTTAGAGGGAATCATTACATTTCCCATCACATTCATCTTTAACATAATTTTTTATGGTTCCATCAATTAGGTACAACCAAAAATCATATCATAAGAAGAAGTAATCATAGTGAGAAACCATATAATCATGAAAATAATTTATAGGATATCTAAATCAGGACAACTCATTTTCAATCCATTATAAATTTGGTTTAAAATTTATTATCCATGGTCACCATCTATTAAAATATTTCATAAAGTTTCATATAGTGTACATGAATTAACCCAACTATATTTCCTAAGAGTATCTGGATGGGTTTTTAATCTCAGATCAAAATATCATATAGTAGCGATGATTGAGTTAAAAACCAGTCCACCACTTTCAGAGTTATTTCCCCTTGGTATATTTGTGCCACAACCACATCCAATTTCTAGTATACAAATAAGGATGCATCTTATAAGAAAACCAAACTCGTTTATTTATAAAAAATTAGGACTTTTTCCAATACTTAGAATCATCCTAAGGGTTATCCCTAATGTTTTCACATATTAGTTTGAAAAAATAATGAAACCATTCCCTGATACCAACTGATGTGACCTAAACATTACATACATTAATATAATATCTTATGAGATGAATAATCATTACATATCATTACAATAATTACCAAAATAATAAATTTTTAGCGTATTTTGAAACATTGATATATAAATAACAGGTACATAAATTGTTTATATCATATCCCACTAAGTTATTCATAACTAGAACCCTTTTTAGACATATCATAAATAAATTTTTTTATAGCTTGGGGAAAAGAAAAAATAATAAAGGGAGTGATTAGATAATCATTATATTTAAACAATGAAGACATTACTCAATGATCATTTTTACATATAAGATGGGAAAAGGGAATAAGAACATGAGACTAGCATTTGAAAATGAAACCCAACAATTCATAGAATATAATCATGATTCATTATATAAATCTTAGATGTTTATAAGATATTAATCATATATGAGTCAAAGAGCAAGACCCATAAGATCATAATATTGGAATAATATCATTCTATATAATAGTTGACTTTATTGTGGAATAATAATAATCATAGAAATATTATGTTATGTATACCAACCAATACATTTATTACATGGTAGGATTGAGCTAAGAACACATGTATCGGCTTTGGGCTTGGGATAACCTCCGAATAACTTTTTGGGGACAGGGAGAACAAAATGTGTTCCCTTTTCTCTCATAAAAAATTAATATTTACCAAAAATTATATATATCAATAATGGACCCCCTCATCATATAATCAGAATGATTTCATATGTATACCATAAGATCATGAAAACATTTATCATTTCCTCACATCTTAACCCATGGAAAAAATGATTTTCATTATTATATCAAAATCAAAATCATAAACCATCATATTAAATTATAATTATGATATCATAAGATCATATATCATGATAATCACAAGTAATATAAAAGGGTGTTATATTAGATGAAAAATGGCCTTGAAAATAACAAGAATGTTTAATGAGGAAAATACCCATTTAATTTTTAAATCACTTATTTAAAATCTAAAAATTTAAAAATTATTATGGAAAAACTTTTATTTGGAAAGAAACAAGGAATGTTTTAATGTGATATTAAAATCATTGAGTGGTAATAATGGGGGAAAATTTGTTCAAGTGGTATATGTTAAAACTAATATTATGTTCACACCTTTGGTGAAAAGTAACTTATTCGAAAAATTACAAGAAGTTTCCTTTAATTTCTTTATAAAAAATAAAACATGGGTAAATATAAAATTAATAAATATTTTTCAAATAGTAAAAAAAATATGAAGACATTTTATTGAAAATATAGACTTGGAAAAATGATTCTTGGATGAAGAGAGAAATAATGTCTGTTTTCATGAAAACCATAATTTATGAATTTTTAGTACTTAGAGGTAGAAAGATGAAGGGTAAAATTGTAATTTATAAATAAATAGTTTTAATAATGGACATAATTTTTTATATATAGATAATATAATTTTATTATCATTAATTTAAGCATAAATAATCTCTGAAAAATGAGATTGTAAAATAAAACACTTACCGCAAGCCCAAATTAATTCATATGTTTGTTAAACTCATATATAAAACATTTATACTTATTTTAATTTGTTAATTGGTATTATTAATACATATATTATCATATATAATTTAATTATAAAAACCTATCACCCTTTATTATTAATTCTTTTTTAAAATCACTGTTCTGGGTGGTAATAGTTTCATTTTTAATCACTGTTTCTGTTCAGTTGTACCATTTCTTGTAAATTTATCATGGTTATGTCAAATAAATAATTTTAATAATGATTTTTTTTCTATTAATAAATAAAATCATCAGAATCTAATATTACTTAACCTTTCATGTCTAAAACATTATAATTTTACTCATATAGGTTCTAAATCTGAACTAAACAAGAGTGTGTTATAATGAAAAAATAAGTACGAACATGCTATTTTATAGTCATAATATAAAATTTAAAGAATAATATTCATGTAATAAAATTTATATATATATATATATAATTATATAAAATTATAGATCCATCCATAAAAGGAGTATATTAAAAATGAAGCAGATCACTCATGGAGATGGTAGTCCATATGAACGAATGAAGGATACCTCAATTTTCTAATGTGAAAAAGGAAATGGAAGTTGATAATATTTAATCATTAGAAAATACTTTTTATATCATAAATATCATAAATAATTAGTAAATCTATCATTATAACTATCTATGAGAGGTGGTGATGGAAAATGAATCACATCACAATGTAGAGGCGGTAGTCTACACGTTCGCATGAAGAATACTTAAATTTCCCATTTTATGAAAAGGAGGGGGAAAATGATTGGGAAATCATCATAATAACATAGAAGTTTATTTATTATAATTTATTAACCATGTTATGAGGGATACAATAGGTTTATAGTCAACCAAATAATAAATAAAATTTAAGGGTCCTTGTTAAGATTTATTCATTTTCTCTGAGAGACCTCCATTAGATCACACATTATGCCTTGAAATATTTGTCATAAGAGAAGACCGAGGGATATCTATAATAATAAGAGGAATATAGATTGGTTTTTTATTGGGCTGTTTCGATATTTTAGGCTCAAAAATCATGAAGAAGGGAAGAGAGGATTTTCCCTTTTATAAGTGAGAGAGAGGACACACAAGAAATTATTTCAAATATTTAAATAATATAAAGTCTTTTTCTTATGAAAGTGAAAAAATGGAATATAATTATAATTTAAGATATTATAGGGATTAAATATATTCATAAAATAATAATTTTACATGTTTATGTGGAAATATTACTCTTATCCCTTTGTTTAACCCCTAGTAAACCCGTTCAAGCCTTAATCATGGTTATTTTTTTAGCATTTTTATTATTTATTATGAACAAAAATGATAGTGGTATCATTAAGAAATTTGGAAATGTCGATTAAAAATGTGTAATCTATTTTATAAATTTTAATTTATATAAGTTCGAGAAATTAACATTTAAATAACCACATAAAACACAATGAAAACTAGTTTTAAAAAAATGCATTTTATGCCTAAAACTGAATTTACTTTCATTCCATTATTTGTAAAAACATTGAAATTAATATTAAAATATTTCATTGAATATATAATCTATCAATTTAATTAAAATAATTAATTAAAAATCATTTATTTTATTTATTAAAGTTATAACACTTTGCATATAAAAACAATTTTTGGAAATTATTTTTTTTCTATGAAATGACTATTACTTTATTCATAAACATTAGTTAACTAATTTATGGGTGATTATTATTTAATTTTTTTATAAATTATAAATATATATATTTAATATCATTATTAAATGGTGTCAATATACATTTTTATTTATAAATACATAACATCTGGTTAAATACATTATTTGGAAAAAATGTATATAATAATTATATAATTTTATTTAAATTGGGGGTTTTCAATTTTTTTTGTTATAAATATATTTCACAATTTGTACTAAACTATTCATTACCTATAATACAATGACTTGTTTATCAAGGTATACTCTGTCATGGGTTTCTTTAGACATGATGTTGTGTGTAGAGAAAGCTGCCAAATATCTCAAGTTTATATGGAAGTAAATACATATAAAATCACGGGGTTTTAAAATCATTTATGAAAGTAATTAGTCCTCCTTAATGATATTCTATATCTTTCAATATTTTGGTGTCTCTAGTCATGTGTGAATAATATCAACTATCAATAATCTATGGATATCCTATCTTTCTTTATATAACTATTACTTTCACTATAAATGATTTTTATTATCAAATTTTATTCTAATTTTTTTACCTTTTTCTTTTTATGGGAACTATATTGGGGTATTTTTAATTCCATTATCAGAAAAATTATAATTAAACTCAAATATACCGTAAAATTCTTTGAAATATTCAAATTAGTTCAGAGTAATCATATATAATTTTTTTATCCCCAACCTTATTCTTTAGAGAAAATTTATTTTAAACATCAAAGTCAATACCCATTAATTCATTAATATTTATAGGTACATACATGTTATACAGATATGTGCAAGAATTTTGGTAAAAAATAGCACACATCCAATAATAACCCCCATATTTAGAATCTTCTTATTAATTCATAATGCTATCCTGAAAGTTGTATTCTAGTTTTTTGATGCTACTAGAAAAATATGGGATAATTTTTATTATTCCTCAAGGAATTTATTTTTCTTATATTATAATTTCTTATCTAGATTTATAGTAGTGTTTCCCCAAATATTTTATTTCTTATAATGGTATAGATTTCGATATATGACCTACAATCTTCAGAAAAAACATATTCAAAATTTTTAGTGTAATAAATTACATATTTTAACTAAATTGATATATTGGAAATTTCAGATTTTATAAATGAGTGAACATTGACTTCATTAGATCTTTAACATTTTATTTTGAACTTTTTAATTCTTATTCTTCTATAAAAAGTTTTTGTTTTATATTTTTAATTTAATTTTCATTGTTTTTAATGTTTCATTTAAAATAATTCATGATATTTTTATACTCAGTAAAATTTAGATTGAATTTCTTGAGATATTAATGGTGTTAAATCTTTATTTTAAGAGATTATTCATTTGATTCAACTTTCTTACAATCATATTCCATCAAGTTTTTAACTTCATTCTTAAAAATAGAATTTTTATCATTAGAATCATTTAATTTATGGATGACCATATGCATCACATAACTCTATTGACCGCCTTCATCATTACTAATTAAGAAGGTGTCTTGGTTACCCAAATGATCCATGTTGTTTTTAACCTTAGTAAGTGATTCATCTTTAAATTTAACACTTGAGGTGGAATCTTCCTCTTCTTATTTACTCATGTAAATTATTATGTTTCTTATTGTAAATATTTTATTTATTTCACCTATATTTCCACTCATTTAGAGCCATTCCCAATTTATTAATTTTAGTATTTTTTTTCTTTGTCATCATTATTAAACTATTAATTTTTATTCATTGGATTGCTGACCTCAAATTTTACATTTCCTACACATTATAATCCTTTAAATGGAATATTCCAATTGTATTATCAATTTTTTTATATTTTTAGAGATAATAAAAATGATTCTCTTATTATAATTATCAATATCAAACTCATCATAAAACTCAGTTTAATGTTTAATTTCTTCCTATTTTAGCTTTACATTTCTCATTGATTCAAAATTATTATCATATTTTACTTTCTTATTAATGGAATATGTCTTTTTAAATTTCATAGAAAAAATAGATTATTGTCTAAGTCATCTATTGATAGATATTACACACCTTCAATAAGATATATCTTTTTATATAAATTGATTTGGAAAATATCACATGAGTTTTTTTATAATAATTGAGTCATGTAACATTTAAAAAAATCTATAATATATCTAAAAATATCATTTAGTATATTTTAGTAATCATTAATGTATTCATCCTTAACCTTATATATATCTTATATATTACTTCTCTAAAATTTTAGCCGGTATTCTTTCACTTTGACATTTCCTATATAAATACCTTCATGTTTTTCCCAAATTACGTTATCAGTTTATAAACCCATCACTATACCAAAGTCCTTCTTAGAGAGTGACATCAAGAAGGAATTCCCAGATTTTCTACAATACTCAAGGATCCTTTTATTAATAAATTTATTTTTCAGACATATTTAAATGGGTGGAATTTCCACTATAACTATGTCATGAATCTCAAGTCCCTAAAACAATAAAATTGAAAAAATGCTATTTTTAAAAGTATTGAAATTATTCCCATAAAATGTGAGTACACCAATACTATTAAGATAATGTATATTATCTATATTAATTAAAATTGAGAGAATATAATAGAGGGAACCTTCCACTCTCTTACTACTTAAAAATTCTATTAGATCGAATGGATACACCGAGAGGGGAGAGGTGAATTATTATAAATCTCATTTTGAATTTCATTATTTGAAATAAAAAATTGGGGTTAGTTTAGACCTAACCCTATCAAATTGAAATCACAAATTCTCATGATTTGAATGAAAAAAATAATAACATCTTACATATATTTTTTATATGTTTGGACTTCAATGTGAGAGCCTAGTTCTTTTTATAACAGTTTTTATCCCTTGTTAAAAGTTTTTCACTATTATATCATTATGAATACAAGGGGTTTGGGTTTGATTTTATTTCTTGGCCAATATTCCCACCACATAAAATGCTACAAAAAGTTACATTTACCCACAACAGGTCAAATGAAATGCAGTACCACTTGAAGTGAGAGATCATTCATAGAGTGTGGGTTTCCTTAGAGCTAGATGTGAGATCATCTTATTCGATCTAGGAAAATTATATTCATGGAAAAATACCCCCCTTATTCAAGAAAAACCTCTTTATAATATATATTTTGAATAAAATTGAAGACCTTGGAATGATCCACACAATGTATGTAGAATCATTTTTAAAACTTCTTTTTATTCTTTTCTGAAACTCAGTATAATAACCATATTGAAAATTAATTTTTAAATGAAATATACCTTCACTAAAAGAAATTCTTCTTCTTCTTCTTTATACTTCACTCAATCTTACACATAACAAAACATGTATCTCTTTGGTAATACTATTTTTCTTGTAACTAAAATACTCAAAAATCCCAATATTTAATAACAACAACAATATATCTCTTAGATGAATAATATATTTTTTATAGTCAGCCAAATAATTTATCCACTAATTTTTATATATCTAAAATTGTATAATAATTTTTTTAATACTACTTTAGAAAATTAAAATTATATAAACCCATTTCATTAATTTTTGTTTACAATTAATGATTCACTATGATATTTATATGGTTCAATCTCTCATAATTAATAATAAAATATAATTTATAGAGATGGCCTATTTATTTCTTCTTAATATATAATCATCCTTAGACACAATAATTGTTTCTCTTATTTATTCATCTAAATTAGCTTCAATGTTTCATTTATCTACAACCTTCTATTAAAATGAATATGAATACTAATTTTCAGAGTTTATAATTTTTTTCTACTACTGTGCAGTATAAAGTAGTTGGTTGTTGTGAAAATAACCTTATAAACCATCATAAGAAAAAACATATTCATTTGAAACCATCATCTTAAATCACTGTAATAATTGCATATTATTTTAATAATTTTGGAACAAAAAAAATCATCCCATTTAAGAATCTATATTATTATTTAAAATATAATAAATTCATTTGATATTCATTAAAATCACCCTTATTGATTTTAAAATAATGCTCTTCATGAAATCATAATCATGGATTATTCATGTTTCTTGAATCACATTTTAAATTTTAATTTTATGATCATTGAAGGAAAACACATTCATGAACTCATTTATTTTTCTCTTGAAAAATCATCCAATATTTTTTTGTATTTTTGATATTTTTTGAGGTTTATACATTGTCTTGATGAAACATAAATAAATTATCATGACACATAGATAGAGTCTCGGCACAAATTACCTTTCATAATTTCATATGACTCATAAAAACTTTCCAAAGACGTATACACATGTTGGTGATTACACATACGTAGAATTTGTTTTCACATACGTAGTCCAAAGTGAATCATACTCAAACATACTATGACTCATACAAACAAAACACTTTGTAAAAACATCATCATCAACTCAAAATTATATATTTCATTGATAAATAATAAAATTACTTCAACACAAATCAATTACTTCTCAATCAAAAACAAATAATAAAATAACACTTCAAAAAAAAAAAACTCACCATGGAAAATTAATTATTAAGTGAATCTAGTGTATTTTTATGAAGAAAAATATAAGGTATGCCTTATTGGTTTCAAAAATCATAACACTTGGAAAGTAGTATTGACTAGTGTGAGATTTATCTTCTACAGGATGAAGAATGTTTAAAAATGAGCCAATAATCCATAAAAATAAATAACTTTTACATGTGGGATTAATGTCACTATTGTGTTGACTTCTAGGCTAAAAAATGTTTAGAAACATAGAAATAACTCTCATAGTGAAATTTATTCAATTTTCATTTCAAAAATAACCTATAGTAGATTTTTAAAGAAATATATATGAAAAGGGTGGGTTTATAAAGACCTAATAAATTCCTCTACTTGATGATTTCTTGAGGTACCCTTTCCTATTATGTTAAATATTTATAATATCTATTTAATGCAATATATGAGTATTGGGGAGATATGATACATGGGGTTATATATACCAAAATAATAAATTTTATTGTACTAAAAGAAGATTTTTTAGAGTTGGAAGGTGATACATGTTAATGTAGTGTAATAATTTTTGAAGTTTCTAATTTTCATCAAGCCAGAACAATAATATTAAATGGTGTCAGGTTTGATTTATATCAACAATTGGTTTTAAGAAACTACTCCAATATTTGAATCCAAATATGGTGTTTCATGTTGAAAATAAAAAGTTCAAATTGTAAAGACCTTAATTAGGTGAATAAGAGGTTCCAATTATTTTTTTGAAAGTTCCATTGGCATCAAATTACTATTGTATATCATTGAATAATATCAGGCTATATCAACATTGGTAATAGAACATCAAGGAAGAGAAAGACTATTTTTAGATAAATGTGGCATATTCATGGATTCAATATTTATTTTATTATATTTTATGCACCAATAAATTTGGTATCAACCAGATATTTTTCAGGATACCAAGAAGCTACTAGAATAGAATAAAATTACCAAGAAGTGGTTACCAATAAATTAAATTATCCCAAGATTAATATACAATAGTTAAATGTATTATTGAAGATTTGGCGATGAGAATTCAAAGGCTGATTAGCTGCATATGAGAAAGTAGTATCCCTATGAGGATAATGTGTATATAGGAATATTATGGTAGAATTATTCCATCATAAACAAATTTCATCAATTAATTTTTCAATTTTTATATATCACATACTTTTTATTTATTTACTATTTAGTGATGGTTTGGTGGAAGTGATATTGGGATCCCAAGAGTATTTTTGTGAAGAAGAATAAGATAAACCAATATATATTTGTTGATGTAAGTGAGATACATAAATATAATTGGTGTTGTTTTCTTAAAAAACTTGTTTCACACACCAAGTTATTTGTTAGTAGGCTTATAATATTTTCCATTAACCTAATTTACAGTGGTAATTTACTTCCCTAGAATCGATGAGTAATATGAAACTGTAGAGGAGAAATTGGAATAGATATTGAATAATAATAATGCTAAAATTATTCTATTTAATAGTGTTTAAATGTATAAAATCAAAATCTGGAATTGTGTTCATGTATCATCAATTTGAATTATATCTGAATTGAAATATTAGAGTTTCTTTTAATCTAATGATAATAAGTTGATATATAAATTCCAAATAATATTTCAATAATTGGATGAGTAAAAATTTGTGGAGGTGGTTAGAAAATAATAATTCTGAAGAAATATTATTAAATTGGAAGTGGTCTAGAATGATTTAACTTTTTGAGGGAAAACTCTCAAATGTTTGAAAATTATAAGTTTTATGGATTCCAACTCATGGTTTTAAATTTGATGAGAATGAGTTTGTAGGAAAGGGGTATAATAATCTTTCATAAATGTTTTTCATGAAGTTGAGTATGATCATATTGAACTATCAATATATATTTGGATATCAATGAAAAAATAGGGATATTAGTTTATCAAAATAAGGGGAGTAAAAATAATGATGGAACCTTAAAAACTCAACTTGAAAGGGGGAGAATATTAAAAGAAAAATACTGATGATTAGAAACATTGAATTATCAATATGAATAAGAGAGTGAGTTCATGGAAGACAAATATTATATTTTTATGTGAAAGGATATAGGATCGTAAGTAATCATGAATCCATATCCCTGTAACATTGGAGGTATTTTATGGAAGATACATTCATGATAATATTGAAAAAAAATCCAAATAGGGAGAGTACTAGAACTGATGGTGTTTGGTGTTGTATTTTTCATCAGTTATTAAAATTTTCATCAAATAATTTACAAATGAAAAGTGTATTTGAGAAATAAGGATGTTAGTAGATGATTTAGAGATGAGGTAGAAATGTATGTACAAGGGAGGAAATAAAAAAATAAACCTTGATATATCTATATATCAAGGCCATGATATTTAAAATAGTAAATTTAATTGGGTGTTCATGTGAATAATATTCAAGTGCATGCAAATTACTAATGAAATTTTCTATGGATTAAGGAAGTAAGAAGTTGAAGTTGGGGATATAAGCACTACACTATGAATTTTATTAAAAAAAGGAGCAGGGTAACAATGAGAGATATGGTCATTATATAAAGTATAAATTTTAAAGTTAACTAAGTGATAAAAAAACTGAAAATTCAAATAATTAATGATGGAAAATAATAGGAGTTATTCCAACTATAAGCTCATATATTGTGTAATTATTGGAGTAAAAATACAAATGAATTTAATGTGCCAAAAATTCTGGCCATGTAAAATATATTAGTTCATGAATGTTGAGTCTTGGAATGTATAAAGATAGAATTGGTGTAAACACCACAATGTATAATCCAATGAAATGAAATGTCTATGAGTTGAGAATAATTGAATAATTAGGCAGCAAAAATTATATATTTAAGAGAATATGTTTAGATAGTTCTTTTGGATCTGACAATCACCTATACATTGTGTTTTGAAGAAGGGTACCATTATATTAAATGGTTGGAATTAATAAGACTCTCCTGTGATGGGATAAGTCATTCCATTAAGGGTTAGTCACTATAATTTCTAACAATTTTAGTTATAATTTAAATATAGGACTATCTAGAGATGTTTTTATGAATTAACTAAGATTAAATTTAACTTAATGACCAAATTAAATGCATATAGTACATAAGGATTGATTAGAGTTTATTAGGAGAAGTTATATTGATACTAACCCTTAACTCAAGGGGTTTTCTACTTGAAGTCCTATAAATCTACTGGTTCCTATTTCAAAAAGTTAGTGTTAAAATAATTAAATATCATATTTTGTGAGATAAGAAGAAGAGAGATAAAAGGGATTCCATCACTATATCTGATTTTTTTTTCAATTTCAATGGCTTCAGGAGGAATAAGAAAAAACTATAGTGCCAAATATGATTATTATAGAAGGTAGGAAATAGATTAATTCTATTATAGAGTTACCCTTACATAGAAGGAGTTTCTTATATCTTCATATCATAGATGAAAATTATTCAAACCTTTCATTAAGGTGTTGATATCTCTAGGAATTAAATAAGGGGGGAAATGAAAAGAAAAGTTCAAAGGAGCATCTGATCAAAAGAAATTACACTAGAAGAGTCTCACATTAATTTGAGATATACCAGGAGTTCCATAAACTATTAAGGTTGACATAAAAATATATAAACCATCCAATACTTATCTCTATATATTTTCCAACATAAAAGAAGGGTGTGTGTCCCTGTATTGACAATACATTGTTTATAAAAAATTTCACACATATAGTACATAATAGTTATTATTCGTACAATGAAACATCATCATTTGTACACCCCTTGGATTTGAACTTAGTTGTCAACCAAGAAAAATCATTGTTTTATCGATTATTTAATTTTGAAATCTATTTTATTATTTATGGAAATTGACATAAGTTAACAAGATATTGATCTTGTTCTTCTAAAAATAGAACAAGATCTATATGTCTAAAAGGACCAAAGATAAAGACTGAAGTTTTAAATCATTATGCACCCTGATGAAACCCCTACTAATGGTTCTCTTAGTTAGCTTCATCACAAAAATAATTCATTTCCAAATGTCAAGTATATTGACACTATTTTCAATTTTAGACAATGGGTGGTCATGATGCAATTATCCATTGGGAATATCTATCATTTCCTATCTTCTTTGGATTAGTAATTTACCATTGTGTTTGATTGGTGAAAAATATCTCACTAATTTTTTACTTCTCATTTTACCTTTAACTTTGATGAATTCTTCTGTCATTTTTATTTGTTTATTTGGTTTTATTTTCTTTCATCTGATGGGGTTTTGTGTATTGACTTGAACTATTATATATGAAATTCCCCTTTGAATAAGTAAATTCCATATCAAGTAATATAGTTATAGAAAAAAATTCACTACTTTGGATATTTTGGATTGTTATATTATGTTAGATTTAAGAAACTATTAATCATCATAACTGTTGATAATGTAGACATTTTAATATGACTGTTAATATTAATTTATTAAGGGTTATGATAATATCTAATTCATATAGAAGAATGTTGGGATGAGTTCTACTGGTAGGATCATACCCTATGAAGCACATTTATCAGATCTTTTCAGGGAGGTATAATCAATTTAATTTTCCCTTATTTAGGACCAATATGAGTTTAAACAACTAAATCTTGAGAGAAACCATTTATGGGAGAAGTTCAAGCTCATCAGGATCACAAACCGAATAATCTTCACCAAACCACATGATAAATATTTAACCACAAGACACCTTAACTAAAGGGAATTTAAGGGTATAATAAAGGAATATGTATCTAGACCCCAAAAATATAAATTTATATATTTTATTTTTTATAAAAAATTATTAAATTTGTCCCATTTTAATATTAAATTATAAATGAATAAATAATGATATTTTAAAAAATTATATACGGATATGATGAAACAAAAATTTCATTTTTTGGAAATGTATAGTTTAAATAAAAACACACATTTTGATTAATTTAAAGAAAAAAAAATTATATTTTAATAAATATTATTTTTAAATTATTTTAGTTGTATATAAATGATAATATAAATTTATGAAGTCAAATGTAATTTTTATTTGGGTTAGAAAACTGTTATTACCCAAAAAAGTATTTCTCAGTAAAAGGGGTTTTTGCTTTAAAAGATTAAATTATCAAATTTATATAATTATTAAATAAATTTTACTTCTGATATAAAGATATAAAAATTATCCAATGTTGAATTTTATTAATTTTTCAAGACAGTCTAATTTTTTGGGTAAAAATTTAATACGTTATAAATACATTGTTCACATTATGGATTCATAATGAGCGAAAAGTAAAATAATATATTCAAAAAATGTATACAAGACCCAAAATTCATTTCCCCTTATAAAAATGCGTTTTTTAAGTCATTAGGTTAATTTCATATACCTTTAATGAATCCTTCACAACCTTTGCTATATTTTTTTTGGTTTTGAGATCATTTATTTATAAACATGACTCACTTCTACATAACCAAGGGAATTATCTGAAAGTGTTCAATTCTATTCCATAAAAAATATTTAAAATCACTCTACTTTGACAGAATCCTTGGAAAACAACTGTGGGAAGGTTTTTGGTTTTGATTTATTATTCATATAGAATCCACAACATAATTTTGTAAATTAATCATGAATTAACCTCTCATTTTCTATATAAAACCAAAAAAATATTATTCCTATTCCCTCCAAACCCTTTTATTAGTAAATTAATCATCTTTTACATCTCTATAGTCCCCCAAGGGGTCCCCAATCTCTTAATAAGCTCCTCCCAAGATTTTAGAAGCGTCCTTTTAGGTTAAGGGTTTTTATCCTTCTCCTATTTATTCAAGCACATTATTTATTTCAAGCCCTTTGATTTCCATTTTTTTCATTTGGGATATGCTTTTATGTAAACATTTTTATATACTTATGATTACAAATTAATTTTATACCCCTTTCTCTCTCGATCACCCCTTTTATAACACTTTAGGTACACCCATTATGCTGTTGAAATTATCATTCGATTTTCCATACCAAACATTTGTTTAGTGAATACCCATGTCCATTTACCCTCAAGGATATTCAAATAGTTATACCAATACTTAATTTATTATGAATTCACATTAATTTAACCAATAATCCTTAATTTTGGGGTCAAATTGATGAAATACATCCTTATGTTGTCTGATCTATGTGGGACACTTATGCATATATGTCATATGAATGTGATAGGTCGGATTGGAAATGTATATCCCTATAAACCATTATGTAGTGTTTTTATGTCTTGAGATTCTTGGTACAATTCACATGATGTTATCCTAAGAACAATATGTTATGTTTCCTTGAGTTTTATTCTTTACATATGTTTATTATGTCATGTTTTATATTGTTCCACATTGCTATGTTGCCTTTATGATATCATGTTATATCATGCCTCATTTTAAAATATTATGGTTCTCGCCCCTCCATTATTACCTTGATAAACCTCTGGTATTACATGTATTACATTACCTCATGATATTATTTGATTATTCCTTTAGTTGGATTTATAACTACCCCTTTCTTATTTATGAACTCAGGTTATGTTGTGTCATTTTTGAAGAACGATGAAATTTTCGGAGCATGTTAAGTAAGTTTTCAATAATATATTTTTATTTTTGTTGAAAGTTGTTATGTTATGAACACAGTTTTCCAATGGTACTAGGCTTCATGATATTCTAGGATTGTATAATATTTAACTTTTTTTAGTAAATCATGAATTAAAGTGTATTAAATAGATGGGTTTTCATTATTCATATCAGAGGAGAAATTAGTTATTTTGGGAACTTGTATTAGAAAACTCTTGTGAATTCCGTAGGGATAAAAATAAACTTAGGAAAACATTACTAATTTTTTGTAAATTATACAGTAAGTTGTTTCCATGAAAATACATATATATATGGATACTAGAGGTGGGTGTGGAAATGAAATATAGGTACTTAAGGGTAATGACCCCAAAAGGGAAAATATGCTAGACTCTACTGTCACCTAGTTCCTAAAAAAATGACTTGCTACACACAAGGTTTGAAACTCCATAGTGATCTACTTCGGTAGATTCAAAATCTTTTTAATAAAAATTTTTTGGGAAAAAAATGCCAATAAGATTTTATTTTGGGAACGAGATCTAGGATAACATAGATTGAAACCTAGAAATTCAAAGCTTAAAGAATATATACCTTTTATGTTTAATCAATTTAATGTTCACTATTTTCCATTTATTTTATTAATATTTAAAAAAGTCTCACCCATAATATTCCCTTCATTTTTAGTCAATTTATAAAAATAGGAGGAACATACTATACAACTGATGTGAGGGAAAATGTGACAATGACCTAAATGAGATGCCTAACCCGAAGGGAGTAGGATCCATTAAATTCATGAAACTACTTTCTTAATTGACTCAGGTTTTGAATACAAACCCAAATCAATTGTAATTCCAAAAACCCCCTAAGAAAAATAAATTTTAAAATGGAGTCCTTTCCATGATAAAGGAATCCAAATTTTAGTGGATATTATGATCCCTTAATCATGGATTAATGAATCAACTCCATTGAAATGTTATTCTTTATCCAATAACGTTATGAATAAGTGAAGTTCACACATGATTTTTATTCTATAGGTGGATAATTTGATGGATAATAGATATTGGTAAAAAATATAAAGCATAAGGAGTAGATTGAATTAATGGAGTGGAAGGAATTCTAGAGAATTTGTTTTTGAAAAATATTTCCTCAAATTCTTTGAATAGAAATGAATATTGACTTAATTATCCAAAAGAAAAATAATGATGAATCCATTAGGGTGAAAGAGGAAAACATTGTAATACTATAATGATAGACCTCCAACTTTTTCATTTTCTTCACAAGTAATGTTGACCAATTATTTGGTGGGGTAATACTAAATATATGATAATCATTGGTTATTATATACTTTTACAGTTATTTATAAATTTTTCGAAGGGACCTCAAAGAAGAAATGAATATGGATGAATCTAAAGGGTCTCTTGGAAGTATAGACAATTATAATAGGTTATATTTTAATTCTCGTGGAGTGATTGAAAGAATTCATTGGGGTAAAAAACCTCATCATCCCACATTCCAAAATTATGGGAAGATTCATCCCATAAATTTCTTGAGAGAAAGGGTGAGTGTATTTCATCACGACTACTAAGGTGGATCATGAATATCAAGTGGCAACATTTATTTTAGTTATTAATTCAAGGATAAAAAATTTTCTATTTGATTTTGGTTCTATGCATTCTTTCAGAACTTGTAAGATTAGTGGAACTATTTAAACACCACCTGAAAATAAGAAAATTGGGTTATCGATGAAGATAAATAATTGGTTAATTATCGTATCCCATGTATATAACTAATCCATTGTTCTAATTTGTTCGATAATTTTTTCATATAACCTTATAAACTTACCTAAGAAAAATTTGATTCTCTTAAAGGTATGGATTGAATAACCTTATATAGATAAATATAAAATGAATATAGAGTAAAATAACCCTTATTATTGAAAATCACTCAGCAATTCTATATATGTGTAAATATGAGGATGAATATTCTTTGGTAACAAAATTTCAAGAATGGATATTATTACATTGTGAGTATGTGTATCTTTCCCAAATTATTAATACTAAAGAAAATATCACACATGATTACATGACCATCAAAAGGGAATTCAAAGAAGTGTTTTATAAAAAATTGTCCATTCTTCCTCTACGATTTTAGGTTAAGTTAAAAAAAATCTCATTCCTATATCTTTTAAAATATAAAAGAATCTATATAGAATGATAATTGTTGAACTTGAGGATATAAATAAATATTAATAGGATAATCTAGAGAATGGGTTTATATTCCCATGTGCTTCACCATGGGGTGAACCAATACTCTCATTTAAGAAGAATGATGGGTCAATGCACCCATGCACTGATTATCATGAGATCAAAAAGATCACAATAAATAAATAGTATCCTTGGCCTTGGGTTTTTGACTTGTTCAATAAACTACTTGGAGAAAAATAATTCTCTAAGATGGATATTTAGTTAGAATAATATCATGTAAAGGTGAAAAAGGATGATATCCTTAAGACTACTTCTCATACAATGTGTGGGGACTAAGATTTCATTGTGATCCCATGTAGACTCACTAATTACCCAAAAATAATCATACAATTAATTAATATTTTCTTTAGGGATTACCTTGAGAAATTTGTGATAGTATTTATAGATGATATTCTTATCAACTCCAAAAGAAAGGAGGGAAATAAGGTGAATTTAAATACTTTAATAAATACATTATGAAAGGAAATTTTGTAAGAAAAACACTATAAATTGGACTTATTGTTTAATTAAGTAACTTTATTGGTTCATTTTATTACAAATAATTAGATATTTGTAGATCTGTAAAAAATAAAGGCAATTGATGGATGTCCCAAACCAACGACCATTAAAGAAATTTATAGTTTTCATTGATTAGCTGGGTACTACCATCAACTTGTTAGAAACTTATCTTGATTGTAAAGACCATTAACAAATCTTACTCATTAGGGATTCATGTTTTTCTAGACTAATAAATGTGAGGAATGATTTAGAGAGATAAATAAGATTCTATTTACTATATATATTCTCAAATTACCCACATATAAATATGGATTTGTGATCTATAGTGATTCATCCAAAAAGTAGTTCGGTAGTGTACTCATATAAGATAAGAAATTGATAGCCCATTCCTCCCACCAATTAAATATCCACGATAATAACTACCAAAATCATGATCTAGAATTGGCACTAGTGATCTTTGCATTGAATATTCAGTTAAATTGTTTTTATGGAGAAACTTTTGACAAATATACGGTTCATAAAATCCCCAGGTATATATTTACACAAAAGGATATTAATATGTTACAACAAAGGTAGTTAGAGCTAATCAAGGATAATTATTTTTCAATCCATTTCCATCTAAGGAACATAAACTAAGTGTCAAATGCTATGAGTAGAAATGATCCGAAAACCCTATCCATAATAAGAATCATAAGGGATCTAATCTTCTTATAGATAAAAAATATGGTCATGAGAATAATAAAAGTATCATCATACAAACTTATCAAAATAGCTACACCACTATCCATTATAGAGAGGATCAGTGAGTCCTAGAAATATGATGAGTTTCTACACTAGAAGGTACTGAATATTACGCATTTAAATTTTTCAAAAGATGAATTTATAAGGTTTATAACTAGGATAGGTGTCGCATCAAAAACTTGGTATGAAGTGGAAACTTCTGGATGATACACATATCTCATCCTTCTATATTTTTTCATGAAGAACTATGATGTATAAATATTTAAAGAAATTAACGTGGTTGGATTAAATGAAGAATAATATCGAAGAGTGTGTATCATTATTCTTATTATTACAACAATTATAGGAAGAATGGAATATTTATTTGTGTATAATGCTACTATTTCCAATACCAATATTGAAATAGGAAAAACAAACATAGATTTTGTTATACAAATCCTCAGGACACCTAAAGGAAATAACATCATCTGGGTGATATTCAATCACCAGAAAATTCTACACAGTTCATTACTATCAAGGAATATTTCTCTCTCTACCAATTTACAATGATATATATAAGTGAGGCGGTAAGACTACATGGAGTTTGACTCTCCATTTTTTTAAATCGAGATTTTATGTTTACCTTGAGATTTTGGAGAACCCTATAAAAATCACAGGACAAAGAATTGGTATTCATCACTGCTTATCACCCTTAGATGAATGGAAAGGCTAAAAGGAAAATGAAAACTCTTGAGGATATACTAAGATCATGTTTAATGGATTTCCAAGGATGGTGGACCCAACATCCGCACATAGTAGAGTTATCAAATAAAAACAGCTTCCATTCTAGCATCCAAATGGAACATTTGAGGTTCTGTATGAGAGGAGGCATCAAACTCAAATAACATGGGATTATGTTCGAGGGTGTAAGATAATAGGACCCAATATTATCCATGATATGACAGAGAAGGTTCAAACCATTCACCATCATATGAAATCTAAACAACTTCAATAGAAAATCTATGAAGAAACTGGTCGATGAGACTAAGAGTTTGATGTCAATGATAACATGTTCCCTTGTATATCACTATATAATAAAGAAATGTTTTTCGGAAATAGTTTAATATTATTACTAGATACGTTGGGTAATTTTAATTTTTTTATTTCATGAGAGAGATGGCCTATAGACTAGAACTACCACATAACCTATCTTAAGTAGTTGATGTGTTCTATGTATTCCCCTTGAGGAAGCACATAACATACCCATCACATATACTAAATATATATGTGGAACCATTGGATAATGATATTACAAATCATGGGAAACATGTGACGATATTAGATCATAGAGACAATGTTCTATGAAATAAAAATATTGGACTGGTCAAAGTGTTGTGGCAGAACCACAAGTTCAAGAAATCAACATGGGAATATGAAGAGATGATAAAATTAACGTACCTGGACCTATTTTAGGGTATGAAAAGAAACTTTTGAGAGAAAAATTTATGAAGGGGGTATAAATGCAACTACTGAAACTTTAATAAATTCAATTCCAATTTTTGAATGAATAAATGACTTATCAAGTAACCTTGTTATAGAAAAATCATGAAAAATTTGTTTATTTTGGAAGATTATATATATTTTGGATTTATAATACCATTAAGATCATAAAATTTGATAATATATCCATTGTAATGTGATAATTAATATTATTACATAATGTGTTATAATAAATTTCAATTGACACAGAAGAAATAAGAAATGTCTTCAACTTATGAGATTTTACCCTATGAATCCCAATTATCAATGCTTTCAAGGAAGATAAAACCACTAGAAGTTTCTCTTAACCAACCCCAAATAAATATTTTACAACTAACGAATCAGTGAACCATTTTATGAGAGAAGTTCATGCTCATTGAGATCATGTCCCAAACCATGTTATATGAACCACCCCATGAAAACCCCACCTTCACACATCTCACCCTTAAGGAATTCTATAGTGTTATACAAGGCTATGTATCAAGACCCTAATATTGCGATTCTTTATATATTATATTTTTTAAAAATAATTATTATATTTATCCCTTTCTAATATGCGTTTTAAAATGATAAAATAATGATTTTTTTGAGAACTAAATTTTGATTCGATGAAACACAAATTTTATATTTGATAAATATATTGTTTCAACCAATACACTCTTTTTTATGAAATTAATAATTATTTAAATAAAATTTTTTTTAATAAAATATTATTATTAAATAATATTTAATAAATATGAATGATAATATTATTTTACAAAGTCAATTGTAATTTGGAAAAGGGTCATAAAACTGTTATTCTAAAAAAACACAGTATATTTCAATGAATGAGGATTTTTGATTTAAAATTGAAAATAATCATATTTAGAGAATTATTAAATATATATTATTTTTTAAATCAGCATGTTGAAATTATTCAATATTGAATTTTTCATAGTTTTTTAGATAATCAAAATTCTGGGTAAAAATTAAATATAATATAAATAAACTTTCTGTAGTATGACATCATAATGACCCAATTTTGAATTAATATATTACCTAAAATGTATCCACAACCAAAATTATGTTTCTCGTTTAATATAATGTTTTTTTTGGATTTATTTGATTAATTTTATAAACCCTCAATGAATTATCCAAAACCTATACTATATTTTTAGATTTTAAAATCAATTATTTATAAACATGACTCACTTACACAACACCACGGTAATTGTTTTACTTTGTTTATTTCATGTCCTTATAAAATATTGAAAAGATCTACTCTTTTATAAAAACAATAGGTAAAAAACTTTGGATGGGTTTTGGTCTCCACTAGTTTATCATATAGAATAAAAAACCTATTTTTATAAATTAATAGAGAATTATCCTCTATTTTAACAGATATTCTCACCCAAACCCCAATTCTTTATAGTGGAATGATATTTTAATAAATAAATATTACATTTATTTAGGTGAATATTCATGAAAATATGACCCATTCCCAAATTGTAATGGTTTAGAGTCATTAGAGAGTAGATATAAAATCTTCTTATTTTAAGAATTGTCTTCAATACCTTCCACAATGATCTTCCCGCATTGTATTCTTCATCTTCATATCCTACTAAAAAATTTATTCCTATACTTAGGAAATAAAACATAAGAAAAGGGTGAGATCTAGTTTCTAGTAAGGGTAAACATGGGAAATATGAATTGATGATCATATGAAAGAATAAGATATTCATAAGGTAATTATATCATAACCATAACATACAACGTTCATACAGAATATGAAAAAGATCATAAAAATACGTTATGAATTAAACATTTTAATTTCAATAGATATGAATCATACTAATCAAAACTCACAATAACATAATCATGAACCATAATTTTTTGTCTTAAATGGGTGTGGCACCATAATAAATATATAAACCATTATATATGTCAAGGTTAACTACCAAGACCATCATACCAAAAACAACACATATTTAAAATGACCAATCAAGAAAATTGATTTGTTTCCCATAACAAATAAACAAATTTTACTTGTTTTCCCCCCTAATGGATCAGGCAAATCAGCTTGTTTCTTATAAATATCTCACGAGATAAAATACTTTACCCAATCAATTATAGAAAGACATATGACCCACCCATCAAAAATTGATTTTCCTTGAATATGTGTGCCGTTGGATCATAAAACAATCATCGTACTGAAAATCAATAAGGAAATGGATTTCATTAGTATTTCATCATAGAATAACCCATGAAAATGGGTTTCGTAATAATTTTTTATCATAATCACAATATATCTAGTGAAATATTAAATAAGGTATCATATCATGAGATCATAACCCTGGTAAAAATAAGTAGAATCAAGGGATATTATCCATGATGGAGAGAGATACCATTAAGAGATCATTATAACCATCTTGAGGAATATACACTTTTAAAATTGAATTCCAATTTTTAAAAGCTAAAAAATACACAAAAAATATGAAAACCATTTTCTTTTAGAAGACCCTTGTAAAGTTTTAATGGAAACTTAAAATCATTGTGGCATTATGATGATTTGAGATTCTATTCGTACCGTGTAGGTTAAAAAAACATTCCTTTAACATTTTTCCTAAAATTCAAGAAATAAATCATTTGGAAAATGAAAATAATATTATTTTCTAATAGTTTTGAAAAAATTCAATCATGCGTAAAAATTCAAACATGGGTAAAAAAGAATTTAAAGAATCATATGAGAATTATAAAATCATTATTTAATTTTTTTTAGAAAATATGAATATGGTGGAATTTGTTTTTCTCTAATGAAGAGAGAAATGTATAATATTTTCCTTAAAAATATATTCTCAATATCTTGAGGGTATAATATGAGAAAAATTAATAGAAATAATGTATTTTAAATAAATAAATATTGAAGAAAAAAGTTAAATTTTTCATGAGAAGTATTTCATAAGATTTCCTCATCAGAACTAAATCATAAACAATCCTGACAAGAAATGATATTATGAACTAAAACCGCCAACATAAATTCATTCCATTCATTTTTTATATTCAAACCTCTTGTATAGTTAATATGGATTTTCTATACGTGTGTTAAATAACCATATTCAGATATACCATATAATGTTTTAGTTTGGTAGTCTCGGTCCTTATACATTGATCATGGTACCAATATTTTCAAAATTTTAATCATTATTGTAACGCCCCGACCCCAGTTACCCAGAGTCGGTGCATTAATTACATAACATTGGCATGATCACAAGAAAGATCAAATCCCGAAAGACCGATTGGTTTAGTAGCCTTGGAAACACTAGATATAATCATAAAGTTTTATATTACATTTCAAAGTGAAAAAAAACTACTACAACAACAAAGTCTTCATATCCACACTATTAACCCCTCATAATATCCCTGCAAGTCATTCATAATTTACTTCTTCACTACATGGGAAAAATAAAACATAGAAAAGGGGTGAGCTCAAATGCCCAGTAAGGATAACAATATAGCTGAAACTTTCATAATAAGAATAAACATTTAAGGCAATGTATAACTAAAACAAAAGCCTTTTAAACATGAACATTAAACATGGTATGGCATAAATAAAATGAAATAATTCCATTTACTTATTCACATGGATATTCTACTAATCGAATAATCACATGCAAAAATCAATAACCACTTTCATAATGTTGGAATTCATAATGCCAGACTATCATAACCACATAGCCAAGGCCTCGTGCCAAGACTACAAATAAGATTTTGTCAAGGCCTTGTGCCAAGACACTAGTTTGTCTCATGAGACCTACCGATGCATCGAGGAGCTATAGCGGGCTCCACCCGTCACTTATTAAGTCCAATGCATTCCCATATGAAAAGGTTTAAACATAACATAAACATTCGTATTAAAACTAGCATACGAAATGTCAATAATTTCACCATAAACTATGAATGGTATAAAAATAGCACATCCATAGTCAAACATATCACAAAACCTTCAATACAATATAGAAGTTTTGTATCATAATAAATCAACTTCAAATAATCTTAAAATCCATCAAAGGATGTTGACATAGGAGAAATCAAAATTCTTTTTAAAGAAGTATCTCCTTTTATTTTGAAATCATTTAAGATCCATATAAAATAAAACATTTTCTTTGAAAATATTTCTATAAGCTTGTATGGAAAGCTTCGACGATTTTATAACGGCGGAAAATAACCGCACCTGCCGTATAAGTTAAAAAAACATTCTTACCTCAATTCTGTCGAAAAGGTTAAAAAGGACCTTGTTTTGAAAACGACGGAAAGATTCCTTTATAAACCTCTTATAAAAAGTCAAACAAGGGTATAAATGACTTTAACCCATATTCTTGTAAATAGTAAAAATGTTTTGAAATACATTTCGAAGAAACATGGATGTGGATGATAAAGAGATCCCAGTAGATTATTACGTATAATACAACCTCGGATAATGAAGAGATTGTGAAATAACCCTTACCTTGTACTTTTCCTTGGATGGGGTAGGTTAACCTCCTGTATAATGGTGAAATAATTGTTATTAAATTATACAAGAATCATATATATTAATATGATATCATATATGATCTTTTAACATTGATTTGTTAATAATATCTTAGAATTATCGTCGTTTCGGGTGTTAACTTACTCATTTTCTTTATATGTTTTGTTACATAAGCCATGGTTGTTGTATATTATTCATATCCAGAATGATATCTAGTCCTTAAACATCATTTTTAAATCATCAAATTATAATTATACTTGAATGGTTACGATGGAGAATGAATCTCATCGCGTTCGTGGAGACGGTAGTCCGTACGTACGCACGAGCGACAATATCATTCTTTTGATATTAAAATAATATATAAATGAATGGTATATCATATATACAGAATAATTAACATGTTATATTTATTATTTACATGAGTTACACATCATTATTATACCCATCCAAATAATATTATATTGAATAACAATTACACCACGACGTGGAGACGGTAAGCCGTACGTACGCACGTATGGTGACATGTTATTCAAAGGGTGGATAGAATACTGAATATGGTTGTACCATACTTATAATAACATCACAGTATATGTGAGATACTGGAGTTATTATTTTAGAATGGTAAGAACAAAGGAAGAAGAAGTGGAAGAAGAAATGAACTTGGAGAAGGGTGGTGAAATCATTACCTCTTCTTCGGGTTCTTCCTTTTGATTTGATCAAAAGGGCTCCTTAGGTTGGCTTTCTGATCAAACTAAGGCCTCTAGGTTATAGTGAGGAATGTTGGGAGATTATTTGGGCAGAGTTTGGCCGAACCAAAAGGCTTTGAAGGTGTGAAGAAATGAGAAGGAGGAGTGCCCTTTTATAAGAGGGGTGAGGGGCACCTTTGGAAAAGCTAGAAATATTAATTTATAATAAATTCATATTCGGTTTCTAAAGGCTCCAAAGTTGACTATTCAAAGGATGAGGTGGGGATAGGTCGAAAACAACTCATCCAATAGAAGTTAGACAGGTTTGGGTACTTATATTAACCTTATCTTTAAGTATTAACTCTAAGTTAATTAGTTTCACTTTTACAATGTCTCTTTGTATTTTTATATAATATGGTTAATAAACTTACTATATACATCCAAGAGACCCCCAAGTGGTCCATTAATGATTAACCTATCATAATATAAGTCTCTTGGCCGAACCTTAGATTTTTAGGAATTTAATATCAATTAATAATATAATATTTGTTTTAAGAACTCTTTTATGTCAATTTTGACACTATTCAATAGTTGATTTTTGTGAAACTCATAACAGATTGATTACTTCAAACAAAGTCAATTAAATCAATCCTAATATATCATATCATCCTATAAAATTAGTGTAATTCATTAAAAGTTTCATATTATATTTATTTGGGTATTTATAATATCAATTATGTTAATTTTTTACTATTTTAGTAATTACTGCATCATCATTGTGTCATAAATAAAATAAATTATTTAATGTCTAAAAATTATAAATAAAACATAATTATGTAGGAAATCGTTTTATCTTTCTAATGAATATTTATAATCGAAAATCCAACATGTATAACCCTATGTAAAAATTGTTCTTCTAAAAGATGTAAGCTTATGCAATTTTTATTTTTATTTAAGCTTTATTAATATAATGTGTCATTATCACTTACAAGTGGATCCATGGGGTCCCAAAATAGACCCAAAGATTCCCATGGTCGACCATGTATCAACCAATAGGGTTAAGACACGTTTTAGGGTAATTTAGTATTATTATAATATTATTTTTTAACCCTTATTTACCGGATTTACCCTTAACCATGGTAAATAAAATATTTACCGCAGTAATTATTCAAAATGTCTAAAAATAAAAGTTACCTATTTACACAATTTGAACATCCTGATTCCAAATATGGAATCCATTTTTCTAAATTCAAAACACAGAAGTGGCAAAAATTAATTTAAAATTAATTCCCGCTGTCAAAACAAAAAGCGTGCTTTTAAGAGATAATAACTATCAAAAGATTGACACTTGTTTATGTTCGGTTTAATTGTAAAATTATGTCCAATGACCAACATTATATTAAATGGTAAAAATATATTCTAAATATACTTTAAAACCACTCAAATTCATAATTTATCACTATTAATTATTTTGATTAAAAAAGTTGTTTTTAATTAAAATTTAGTAATTTTCACTATTCATCAAAATATAAAAGTTATCCGAAAAGTACCAAAATTTCACCCTAGGATAATTTTGATATTCCGAATCCAAAAATGAAGTCCATTTTGAAATATAAAATATATATGATTTCAAAAAGTAGGTATTACTATTCACAACGGCTAGTTTAATTAGTTGTGGTGTGTGTTAGAACTCGAGGTTGCGTACAACACACGCTCTCGCATTATTCGAAGGGAAACGTACCATAGAAGCTTGTGGTGTTACATTCTCCCCTCCTTCAAATAATTGCGTCCTCGCAATTTCTAGGGTATTACTGCATAAAAAGACTCGGGTGGTTCTTCATCATAAGTTCCTCGGGTTCCCACGTTGCCTCTTCCATCTTATGGTTTCTCCACAAAACTTTTACCAGACGTGTCGTCCGGTTTCTCAGTACTTGTTCTCTTGTATCAAGAATCCTGACGGGCTCTTCGCAATAAGACAGATCGGGTTCCAGTTCTAATTCCTCATAGGTGAGTACATGCATTGGGTCAGGCATGTATTTTCTCAACAGAGATACGTGGAACACATCGTGAACTTTGGAGAGACTTGGCGGCATTGCCAATCGGTAAGCTACAGCCCCAATTCGTTCTAGAATTTCGAAAGGTCCGATGTACCTGGGACTCAATTTACCTTTCTTACCAAAACGTATGACTCCCTTCCACAGAGATACCTTTAGGAAAACATGATCACCGACTTGAAATTCCAAATCCTTCCTTCGATTATCGGCATAGCTCTTCGCCTACTTTGAGCTGCTTTGATGTGATTTTGGATTGCTTTCACCTTTTCCACCGTTTCCTCCACCAGCTCTGGGCCTACAAGTTTTCTTTCACCGACGTCATCCCAACAGGTTGGTGTACAACATCTCTTTCCGTATAACGCTTCATATGGTGCCATCTGAATACTCGAATGGAAGCTATTGTTATAGGAAAATTCTACCAGAGGTAAATATTGATCCCACATACCCTGAAAGTCAAGTGAGCAAGATCTCAACATGTCTTCTAAGGTTTGAATAGTCCGTTCTGATTGTCCGTCTGTCTGAGGGTGGTAAGCAGTGCTCAAATGAAGTTCAGTATCCAGGGATTTCTGAAGACTTTTCCAAAATCTTGAAGTAAAACGGGGATCACGATCAGAAACAATTGATAGGGGTACTCCATGAAGTCTCACAACTTCATTAATGTATAGTCTTGCTAGACGTTTCAGAGGTAGATCTTCTCTTATAGCATGAAAATGTGCTGACTTGGTAAGACGATCAACAATAACCCATATTGCATCGTTCCTTCTAGGAGTCTTTGGTAGCCCCATGACAAAGTCCATCGTAATATTGTCCCATTTCCACTCCGGTATGGGAAGAGGTTGCATGACTCCTCCAGGCTATTGCCTTCCAGCTTTCACTTGTTGACAAACCATACATCTTGACACAAAATCAGCAATCTCCCTCTTCATGTTGTCCCACCAAAAATGTTCCTTCAAATCTCTATACATTTTGGTGCTCCCAGGGTGTATAGAGAAATTGGAACTATGAGCATCATCCAGCAATTCCCTTTTTAGATCAGGTATATTGGGAACACAAAGTCTCTTCCCGAATTTCAAAATTCCATCTTCATACACAAAGTCTCTCAATCTCCCATCATTCACAACTTTAATCTTCTTTTGGAATTCTTCATCATCGGTCTGAGAACTCTTAATCCTTTCTAGTAAAGATGGTTTGGCAACCAATTGAAAAAGAATTGATGTTTCACCTTCCCTGGTTATTCCCATGTCCATCTTCACTAGATCCATGAAAATTGGATCCCTTTCAATTCTCATATTGTTCAAAACTCCATGGTCTTTTCTACTCAAAGCATCTGCCACCTTGTTTGCCTTCCCTGGGTGGTAGTGTATCGTACAATCATAATCCTTGAGTAATTCAAGCCATCTCCTTTGCCTCATGTTGAGTTCTTTTTGTGAGAAAATATACTTCAAACTCTTGTGATCAGTATAAATCTCACATTTTTCACCATAGAGGTAGTGCCTCCATATCTTCAAAGCAAAGATCACAGCTGCTAACTCAAGATCATGAGTAGGATAGTTTTGTTCATGAATTTTCAACTGTCGTGATGCATAGGCAATAACTCTATCATTCTGCATAAGGACACAACCAAGTCCTTTCTTTGATGCATCACTATAAATAACGAACCCATCATTCCCCGATGGTAGAGTCAATATAGAAGCATTGACTAATCTTCTCTTCAGTTCTTCGAAACATTCTTCACACTCTTTTTTCCAAACAAATTTAACCCCTTTACGTGTGAGCTTCGTTAATGGGTTAGCCAATCGGGCAAAATTCTGAACGAAACGTCGATAATAACCTGCCAAACCAATAAAACTACGTACCTCAGTTATACTCGTAGGTGCTGGCCATTCTTGGATTGCCTTGGTCTTAGAAGGATCAACAGAGATTCCATCTTTAGAGACAATATGGCCAAGAAAAGAAATCTCCTGAAGCCAGAATTCACACTTGCTAAACTTCCCATATAATTCATGCCTCCTCAGAGTCTTCAAGATAATGCGCAAGTGATTTTCATGATCTTCATAGGTTTTGGAGTATACCAAGATATCATCAATAAATACCACCACAAATTCATCGAGATACTCCTTGAAAACTCTATTCATTAGATCCATGAATACAGAGGGTGCATTAGTTAATCCAAACGGCATTACAGTAAACTAGTAATGCCCATACCTGGTTCGAAATGCTGTTTTCGGAATGTCTTCCTTCTTCACACACAACTGATGGTATCCAGATCGAAGGTCAATCTTTGAAAAGTATTGAGCTCCATGCAGTTGGTCAAATAAATCATCAATACGAGGTAAGGGATACTTGTTCTTTATCGTTATAGCATTGATCTCCCTGTAGTCAATACATAACCTCATAGATCCATCTTTCTTTTTAACAAAAAGAACAGGGGCTCCCCATGGAGAAACACTAGGGCGAATAAATCCCTTATTACTCAATTCCTCTAGTTGTTTCTTTAGTTCGACTAACTCTACAGTGGCCATTCTATAAGGGGTCTTCGATATAGGCCTTGATCCAGGAATCAAATCAATGGAAAACTCAACTTCTCGTTCTGGAGGATGTCCAGGTAAATCTTCCGGAAATACATCTACAAATTCTTTCACAACAGGTACATCCTCTATTTGAACATTCCTTTCCTCACCGACAGTTATTTCATTCTCTTCCTCCCCAATAATTGAATTAAGTTGAGCTACTGGGGGTGGATCTAAATAAGAATTAGGTAGTGACAATTCTGCTCTAAAAATAAGGTGCTCCTTATCATTATCATCAAGAATCGTAACCTCTTTCTTCTTACAATAAATCTTCGCATCATAGTCCGAAAGCCAGTCCATACCGAGGATTATATCAAACTCAATCATAGGTATGACGATGAGATCAGCAGATAAAGAAAATTTATGTGCTCTAATGGGAACTGATTCACAAAACTTTGTTGCAACGATACTTCCCTTAGGAGTTTTAACTGACAACTCCCTTATTAAATCAAATTGGAAATATCTAATTTTCTTAGCAAACTGGGAAGATATGAAACAATGCGATGATCCAGAATCAAATAATGCATTTGCTAAACTTGAGGAAACCATTAAATTACCTGCCACCACGTCTTTCGGAGCTTCTACCTCAGCAGTAGTGATAGCATAAGCCTGGCCTTGATCCCTTGGCCTTTTCTGAGGTAAGTTCTCCTGACGCTTAGGACATGCATTTGCATAATGCCCCATCTCCCTGAAATTGTAGAACTGAACGTTGGTAGCTTCCTTCTTCCCCTTGCAATCATGAGCTTGGTGGCCTTTTTCACCACACTTGTAACAGACTCCCATTCCCTTCAGGCAAGCACCAGGGTGTTTCTTCCCGCACTTACCACAATATGGATATTCAACCTTTCCCTTCTTCCCCTTATTTCCATTCCCAGATTGATCAGCAGGTCTCTTCTTCTCTTGCTTTGCTTTAAAGTCATAAGACTTAGAGAATTCCTTTTCGGTCTTGATAGCACATGAGACAATGTCTTCGTACGATGAAAAGGATTGTGAGACTAATGCTCGACGGAGAAATGGTTTTAACCCATCAAAGAAACGATCAATCTTACTTCTTGGGTTGCGAATATAATCACCAGCGTACCTCGCTAACCTTGTAATGTTAGCCTCATACTTTGTGACATTCTCATCCTCCTTTTGTCTTAGACTCAGAAATTGTCTTTCCATATCTGCTCGATGGTCGCGAGGAAAGTATTTTTCTAAAAACAGATCTTTAAACTCCCTCCATTCCATGTTTGATACTTCATCATCTTCCTTCATGTTTTGAAACAATGACCACCATTGATCAGCATCTCCAGTGAGGCGGTAAACTGCCATGATAACTTTTTCCCTTTCACTGCTCCCCAAAGCCTGAAATATTTTCTCTAGGGAAAATATCCATTGCTCAGCTACTAAGGGATTTGTATTCCCATTGAACGTTGGTGGTTGTTGCCTCATGAATCGATCTAACATTGATCCTCCACGTTGCGGATCAGGGTGCTCCATACGGGTAAGGTTATTATTCATAACCTGAGTAAGTTGTCCCAGTATGGTGATTAGCTGATCGGCACCAGTTGCATCACCAGCCCCACTATAATTATCTTGAGCAGGAGGGAAATCCCTACATGGAGTGCGTGCATTGATACGGTTTCCATTTCTTCCACTAGGCTCCATTTCTAAACAATGGCATAAACTAGATCAGTTTATGAATCAAAATACATAATCCCATACTTACAAAACACTTAACATAAATTGAACTATTTATGGATATAATCCATAATCATAAAAATGTTTTCTTTAAGGAAGTATATACTCATAAACCCTTCATAATGATTTGTAAAGATAGTGAGAGTTATCCTAAGCATATCCCCCAGGAGTGTCGTAACCAAGAGTGCAGCAAGGCCCGTTGTCGTGCACCAGTTCCCGTTCGAGTCTAGCTCAAAGCAGTGTTTTCGGGTTTTACCCCTAGGTACAACTGTGCCAGAGCCGCCTCTACCTGCTCGTATCCAGACAGGGATGTATTGCTCGGAAAACTCACAAAATCTCTACAATACCAAAATTCTAGGAAATTCTTCTATACTAATCCTCAAAGTTCATCTTAGGTCTACGTGCTCTAATCAGAGTTTATCTAAATCTAGCTTCCAAGGTTTGTACTAAACTTCCTCTGATACCAACTGTAATTCCCCGACCCCAGTTACCCAGAGTCGGTGCATTAATTACATAACATTGGCATGATCACAAGAAAGATCAAATCCCGAAAGACCGATTGGTTTAGTAGCCTTGGAAACACTAGATATAATCATAAAGTTTTATATTACATTTCAAAGTGAAAAAAAACTACTACAACAACAAAGTCTTCATATCCACACTATTAACCCCTCATAATATCCCTGCAAGTCATTCATAATTTACTTCTTCACTACCTGGGAAAAATAAAACATAGAAAAGGGGTGAGCTCAAATGCCCAGTAAGGATAACAATATAGCTGAAACTTTCATAAATAAGAATAAACATTTAAGGCAATGTATAACTAAAACAAAAGCCTTTTAAACATGAACATTCAACATGGTATGGCATAAATAAAATGAAATAATGCCATTTACTTATTCACATGGATATTCTACTAATCGAATAATCACATGAAAAAATCAATAACCACTTTCATAATGTTGGAATTCATAATTCCAGACTATCATAACCACATAGCCAAGGCCTCGTGCCAAGACTACAAATAAGATTTTGTCAAGGCCTTGTGCCAAGACACTAGTTTGTCTCATGAGACCTACCGATGCATCGAGGAGCTATAGCGGGCTCCACCCGTCACTTATTAAGTCCAATGCATTCCCATATGAAAAGGTTTAAACATAACATAAACATTCGTATTAAAACTAGCATACGAATTGTCAATAATTTCACCATAAACTATGAATGGTATAAAAATAGCACATCCATAGTCAAACATATCACAAAACCTTCAATACAATATAGAAGTTTTGTATCATAATAAATCAACTTCAAATAATCTTAAAATCCATCAAAGGATGTTGACATAGATGAAATCAAAATTCTTTTTAAAGAAGTATCTCCTTTTATTTTGAAATCATTTAAGATCCATATAAAATAAAACATTTTCTTTGAAAATATTCTTATAAGCTTGTATGGAAAGCTTCGACGATTTTATAATGGCGGAAAATAACCGCACCTGCCGTATAAGTTAAAAAAACATTCTTACCTCAATTCTGTCGAAAAGGTTAAAAAGGACCTTGTTTTGAAAACGACGGAAAGATTCCTTTATAAACCTCTTATAAAAAGTCAAACAAGGGTATAAATGACTTTAACCCATATTCTTGTAAATAGTAAAAATGTTTTGAAATACATTTCGAAGAAACATGGATGTGGATGATAAAGAGATCCCAGTAGATTATTACGTATAATACAACCTCGGATAATGAAGAGATTGTGAAATAACCCTTACCTTGTACTTTTCCTTGGATGGGGTAGGTTAACCTCCTGTAAAATGGTGAAATAATTGTTATTAAATTATACAAGAATCATATATATTAATATGATATCATATATGATCTTTTAACATTGATTTGTTAATAATATCTTAGAATTATCGTCGTTTCGGGTGTTAACTTACTCATTTTCTTTATATGTTTTGTTACATAAGCCATGGTTGTTGTATATTATTCATATCCAGAATGATATCTAGTCCTTAAACATCATTTTTAAATCATCAAATGATAATTATACTTGAATGGTTACGATGGAGAATGAATCTCATCGCGTTTGTGGAGACGGTAGTCCGTACGTACGCACGAGCGACAATATCATTCTTTTGATATTAAAATAATATATAAATGAATGGTATATCATATATACAGAATAATTAACATGTTATATTTATTATTTACATGAGTTACACATCATTATTATACCCATCCAAATAATATTCTATTGAATAACAATTACACCACGACGTGGAGACGGTAAGCCGTACGTACGCACGTATGGTGACATGTTATTCAAAGGGTGGATAGAATACTGAATATGGTTGTACCATACTTATAATAACATCACAGTATATGTGATATACTAGAGTTATTATTTTAGAATGGTAAGAACAAAGGAAGAAGAAGTGGAAGAAGAAATGAACTTGGAGAAGGGTGGTGAAATCATTACCTCTTCTTCGGGTTCTTCCTTTTGATTTGATCAAAAGGGCTCCTTAGGTTGGCTTTCTGATCAAACTAAGGCCTCTAGGTTATAGTGAGGGATGTTGGGAGATTATTTGGGCAGAGTTTGGCCGAACCAAAAGGCTTTGAAGGTGTGAAGAAATGAGAAGGAGGAGTGCCCTTTTATAAGAGGGGTGAGGGGCACCTTTGGAAAAGCTAGAAATATTAATTTATAATAAATTCATATTCGGTTTCTAAAGGCTCCAAAGTTGACTATTCAAAGGATGAGGTGGGGATAGGTCGAAAACAACTCATCCAATAGAATTTAGACAGGTTTGGGTACTTATATTAACCTTATCTTTAAGTATTAACTCTAAGTTAATTAGTTTCACTTTTACAATGTCTCTTTGTATGTTTATATAATATGGTTAATAAACTTACTATATACATCCAAGCGACCCCCAAGTGGTCCATTAATTATTAACCTATCATAATATAAGTCTCTTGGCTGAACCTTAGATTTTTAGGAATTTAATATCAATTAATAATATAATATTTGTTTTAAGAACTCTTTTATGTCAATTTTGACACTATTCAATAGTTGATTTTTGTGAAACTCATAACAGATTGATTACTTCGAACAAAGTCAATTAAATCAATCCTAATATATCATATCATCCTATAAAATTAGTTTAATTCATTAAAAGTTTCATATTATATTTATTTGGGTATTTATAATATCAATTATGTTAATTGTTTACTATTTTAGTAATTACTGCATCATCATTGTGTCATAAATAAAATAAATTATTTAATGTCTAAAAATTATAAATAAAACATAATTATGTAGGAAATCGTTTTATCTTTCTAATGAATATTTATAATCGAAAATCCAACATGTATAACCCTATGTAAAAATTGTTCTTCTAAAAGATGTAAGCTTATGCAATTTTTATTTTTATTTAAGCTTTATTAATATAATGTGTCATTATCACTTACAAGTGGATCCATGGGGTCCCAAAATAGACCCAAAGATTCCCATGGTCGACCATGTATCAACCAATAGGGTTAAGACACTTTTTAGGGTAATTTAGTATTATTATAATATTATTTTTTAACCCTTATTTACCGGATTTACCCTTAACCATGGTAAATAAAATATTTACCGCAGTAATTATTCAAAATGTCTAAAAATAAAAGTTACCTATTTACACAATTTTAACATCCTGATTCCAAATATGGAATCCATTTTTCTAAATTCAAAACACAGAAGTGGCAAAAATTAATTTAAAATTAATTCCCGCTGTCAAAACAAAAAGCGTGCTTTTAAGAGATAATAACTATCAAAAGATTGACACTTGTTTATGTTCGGTTTAATTGTAAAATTATGTCCAATGACCAACATTATATTAAATGGTAAAAATATATTCTAAATATACTTTAAAACCACTCAAATTCATAATTTATCACTATTAATTATTTTGATTAAAAAAGTTGTTTTTAATTAAAATTTAGTAATTTTCACTATTCATCAAAATATAAAAGTTATCCGAAAAGTACCAAAATTTCACCCTAGGATAATTTTGATATTCCGAATCCAAAAATGAAGTCCATTTTGAAATATAAAATATATATGATTTCAAAAAGTAGGTATTACTATTCACAACGGCTAGTTTAATTAGTTGTGGTGTGTGTTAGAACTCGAGGTTGCGTACAACACACGCTATCGCATTATTCGAAGGGAAACGTACCATAGAAGCTTGGGGTGTTAAAATTATATAAACATATTATATATTTATTATATATATATATATATTTATAATCATTCATAAAAATTTGATATAAAAAAATGAATCGCACCATTCATGGAGCTGGTAGGCCGTACGTATAGGTGAATGCAGTTTCCATTTTTTTTGGAATAAAAGAATGATAAATAATAAATCAAATTTACTGAACCATTATTATATCATATATATCATATATATTCATTATGTCATTCTAAATTATCATCCAAGTAAAATATAAATGAAAATATATTCAGATTTCTTCAGGGAGGTGGTAGTCCACAAGTACATACGAGAGACATTATCATTTCCCAAAGGGTACGTTAGTAAGAATCTAGAAAGGATATAATCATTATAGAAGTATAATTATGTCATAAATATTATATATAAACATTAAATCCATCATAACCCTGATCCATAATTTATGGTAAGGAATAATTAATTATATCACTATGTGGAGACAATATACCATAAATATGTATGAGTGATACTTTCACTTATCGTTTGATGGGAAAGTGGGTTTATAATGGTGTTTTTATAGTCTTAATAAAATTTCATAATATTTAGTATACTGAATTTAATATTTTAGGATAAATACAATATATTTACTGGAGGAAAATAATATAAGAAAAGAAAGAGATCAGTTAAGGTGATTTCCTCTTCTTTGAAATAAGTCCTTTAGATATCCTCTTAAGGTCCCTAAAGATAGTCTTTTGAGGAGAGAAAAACAACTATAATGTGTCTAGATAAGTTGAGAAAATAATATTGTAGAGTATGGTCAATAAACAAGGCTCAATGTGATGTTAATAATAGAAATGGGAGGTGCACTTTTATAAGCAGTGAGAGGGGAACTCTTGGAATTTCTTAAAATACTAAAATACAGTAAAGTCAATCACAAGAAAATGGTTCTAAACCAAATATAAATGGAAAAGGGATGATATTTTCAACTAAAATTATCACCTTTTCCCCCTTTTATGTTTCTGAATGAGTTTTATATGATTTAACGAAATATCATTATTTACAATTTAGGCCCTATTAAGTTAATTTGACTAAAAAAGTCATAAATACTAGGTTAAAATTACAATATCATATAATAAAATTATATTAACATGTTATATTCACCTATAAAATTCATGTAACACATTAAATGACTCAATTTATATTTTATTTAATATTTAAAAATAATTTATTATATTTTTTGTTAATTGGAGAAATATTGAATCAGTGTTGTATAAGAAATTAAGGTCATCGTATTGTCAGTAAAAATAAAAAATTAATTTATACCATGTTTTTTTATTTACAATAAAATAAACAATTTCATTCATTCAAATATTATTTTTCCCCATGTGGGCACATAAAAGTTATCTAAAATTGAAAGTGTTATATTTTGTAGATTTATTTTACTAAAATATTATATAGGTCATTTTCATGGAAACATATCCATTAAAAAAATAGTATTATAGATAAAGGTTATATTTTTTGAATTAACTTCATCCAATAATAATTAAAATGAATAATTTTGACTTTATAACACATTTGTAATCTAGATTAAGCCGATTTACCCTTTAACGAGGTGACAAATTTAACCATAATTATTATTCATATAAACAAAAAATAAAAGCCACCAATTTAAAAAATTTAAACCTCCTTATTCTAAATATGAAATTAATTTCTTCTAACTGAATGCCTATAATTGGAGTAAATTAATTTTAATATAACTTCTCTTAATTCGATAAAAAACCATTTTTTTAGAAAAAATATATTTTAATTATAAAAATGGATTTCTTCTTATCCAACGCATAGGAAAATAGTTGTTAAATGTTTAATAATTTAATCAATTTAATAATGTATACATTTATTTAATATTATTAACCAAAGGGTATTATTTTAATTTTCAAATATAAATACATTGCATGCATACATTGTTTTCCCCAAAAAACGTCAATTTTATTGTCATATATTTTTTGTTTTTAATTATCTTAATTTGATATCTAATGAATTAATTTTATAGATATATAGATCATATACATTTTTTATAATGTAGTTATCACTATTCATACTCCCAAATCCAATTGTTTGGTGATAACAGACATTTTTAATTTTAATAATGTTACGTGGTTTGTCTAGAATCATTGTTGCATGTAACGCAGGATATCAATGAAGTAAAATTATTTGAAGAGAAATTTTTTCAACAGAATACGAGGATGTTTCATTATAATCCAATTAAAATGAATTTAACACTCTAAATTTTTCATTATGATAAAAAATGAATATATCACTGTTTCATTACATCCTTAGGATCCCAAATAGCTTCTTTGAAATTATTGATTCTTTATAGAATATTAACCAGATGAGTAGTCTTGTTCCATACCAATTTATATCCATGATATGTGTTTTATATTGGTTTATATTCATATTTGAGATCATAATCCAATGTTATAGACTCTAAGTTCAATATATGTGAAAGACCAGGCACATAATTTCTCAGGAGAGACACATGGAACACATCATAAACTTGAGAGAGGTTCAGTGGAAGTGCTAAGAGGTAAGATACCATACCTACTCAATAAAGAATCATGAAGGGGCCAATATACCTAGGTTTCAATATCCTTTTATTGTTGAATCGCATTATTTTATCTAATTGAGAAATTTGTAGGAAAACCTTCTCACCAACATTAAATTCCAGACGACATCGAAGATTTCCAATATAAATATTCTATCGACTCTAAGACACCTCAATCTGCTGCTGAATATTTCTAGATGTCTCTACTATTTCCTCAGTACGATCAGGGCAAAATAAATTTCTTTCTCAAACATCATCCAAACATTTTTGAGTTCTATACTACATCATTTAAGGGTATTCATAAGGATACCTTTGAATTTTTGAGTAAAATATATTAGATTAAAAAAACTCAACTAAAGGAAGGTACTGATCCCAACCACCATTAAAACCAGTTGGAAAATATCTCAACATATCCTATAGGGTTTGAATGGTTTTCTGATACTGAATAGCTATATGAGGATGATTAAACAATCCAAAACACCACTCTATATCTAGATCCTGCTAAATACTTCTCCATAAATTCAAGGTAAACCTCAGATCCTAATCAGATACAATGAAAAGTGGTACTGCATGAAATTTGACCACCTCCTTAATATATATTTTTGTAAGATGATAAATGGATAAATATTATCTAATAGGCATGAAGTGTACTAACTTTTTATGGGAATTGAGAATAACCCATATAGCTTTATGGCCTTTATTTATTTTTAGTAGTCCGATGATAAAATACATGGTAGTGTTTTCCCATTTCCATTCAGATATGGTAAATGGTTATAAAATATTCTTAGTCATTTTTTCTCTCAACCATAACTTTTAGATAAATCAAGCTCCGAGATAGATATTATGCATTAGCACTTTTCATCTCACCGTACGAGAAATAATATTTCTGGCCTCTATAAATTTTTGTGCCTCTAGGATGAATATGGAATGATGAACTGTGAGCCTTATCCAAAATCTCATACTTTAAATATTGTATAGATGAGATCCATACGTTATTTTTGAACCATATCATTCCCTCATAATCGATTCTCAATTGAGGAACATTTATCACCTTCTTTTCCCACTCTATATAAATTCCCTTTTCACCTCCTTAATCCTCAGATGTATATATGGTTGAGCACACATTTAAAAAAGTTAATATTTTTTTCTTTACTTTAACATTTCCAGATCCATCCTTTTAAAATCTGAAAATATTTTGCCTTTTGTGGTCCTCATAATAGATATTTTGTCGTGTTCCTTTTGACTCAAAGAATCTGCCACCATATTCGCCTTCCCTGGATGGTAATATATAAACCAATCATAATCTTTAATCAGATCCAACCAACTTCTCTAGTGCATATTCATATTTTTCTAAGTGAATAAATACCTTATAATTATATGATCAGTTTATATATCACACTACTATTTGTAAAGATAATTCCTCTATAACTTTATTAAGAAAATTATCACTGCTAACACCAAGTAATGAGTTGGGTAAAATTTCTCATGATCTTTCAATTGGATTTAGACATAAGATATCACCATATGATATTTCAAGGGAACACATTCTAGTCCCCCATTGTATGAATCATTATTGATCACAAACTCTTATTAACCACAGGTTAGTGCGAGTACAAGTTCACTGACCAATAATAATATAAATTGTGGATTTAATATCGAAACTATGACATAGATTTCTTATAAATTGACACATAAGATGTATGCGTATACTTTTTGGCATTAGTTTTGTTTCAAAACGATTAAAAAGGGTATACATTGGTTTTCAGGAATCATTTTTTAAAAAAAATGTCACAAAAAAATACCCAATGATATCATTTTTAGAATCATTTTATCAAGAAACTGAATCCATATTTAAAAAAAATATATTTTTTGTTACCAGTTAAAAAAATAAGCTACAATAATTAAAGAATTTTTTTACTATGTTTTATATCATTTCATAAGATTAAATTTCATTGGACAGGGAGATACAAAATTATTATAGATAAAAAGTTATCGCCATTGAAATTTTTACTCTTTTAAAGACTTATCTTAGATAAGTTAAACTTCCAATGTTCATAATTTTGATCAGTAAAACATTTTTACCTCCCCAAATATTTAAATAGAAAATTAAGAAATAATATAAAACAAAGTAATAATTTTTTAAATTATTTGAATCATGTTTTTAAAAACTGATGCCAAAAAATTATATATATATTTAAATTTTTGACATATGTTTCTTTAAAAACCAACAAAACAATTATTTGAAAATAAAAATGATTCATATTTCAATTTTTGTCACAACGTGTATTTCACATTTTATATTCCCAATTTTTTTTTCATACAATTCCTTTTAAAATATTTTATTTTACAACACATAAATCCATTTTACCTTTCGTTCATCATTTTCAAACTCTTCAAGTCAATCAAACATTCAATGTGGATTCAATAGAAGACTTGAACATGGTATCTGTTATAATAACTTAAATTATTTATTATTATTTTCCTTTACTACTAAAACTCATGATAGTCATTATTATATGGATTATTTATTCTTACGATCAAGTTATAAATATAAAACATCTGTATGAAATACCATCTTGGGTGTATTTTTTTTTCATAAACCTCAATTGATGACATAAAAATGAATATTAGTATTAGAAAATTTCTTATCTTCCCATAGTTGATCAAATAATTCATCAACATAGGTAGATGATACTTATTCTTGAATGTGATCTTGCTAATATTTTGATAATCCATGTAAAGACACATTGAACCATCTTTCTTCTTAAAAAATAAAAGAGGTTAACCCCATGGTGATGCACTAGGGAATATCAATCTCTTATCAAGATTCTCATATAGTCTCTTCTTCAATTATTAAAACTCAATTGGAGCTATTCTATTAGGATTCTTTGAAATTTTTATTAGGACAAGTATGAGTAATATTGAAAAATCAATTTCAGGATTCAGTGGAAGAGTTTAAATTGTTTTAAAAAAGACATCAATAAACTCCCGTACAAGAGTTTTATCCTAAATTTTGAGTTTCACCCTACCCATATGAGATATATAACATTCATGTCTTAGAATTAATACCCACATGATGAATACAATTTATGTTGGATGTTACTATTCATCCTTACATCAATAAATGATCACATGTTCATTCAAAATATTAAATATGACTTAACTTCAATGAAAATTGAAATGGGATCCAAATTGAGATATCCAATCCACTCCATGAATCCGGTAAAATTCATCTAAAGGGAGAATCACAACATTTAAAGGAAGCACATTCCCACTAAATTCAATAAGAAGGGAACTATAGATCTAAGATGTGACTGTTACACCATTAGGATATTTTATAACTAACTCAGCATATAATCATTGAGGTGATATGATGGAAACCTTTGTAAATTATTTATAATTAATAAGTTGGTGGATCCAAAATCAAATAAGTCATTTTCTTTTCTATAGAGGAAGATATGTGTACCTTTATGTACATCATTCTCATATCCCACTTTGGAAGTCATGATGAAATGATATTTATGTTTGTATTTTGGGATTAATTAGTTGTTGATGCTGATAATCAGAAATCTTCACATTGTGTGGTGATTGACATAATGACCATACTGCTTGTATCAGAAGAATTAGAGAATGGGTGGTGTATTTTTGGTGTCTTATTTTCCAAAATTTCATCAAATGGAATATTCATCACCATTTGAGGTTCATGGGATTTATATATACATGTTTTAATCAACTCCCAATTACATTGAATATGTAATTAACTCACTTAGGATACCCTCAAACCCAAAACCTGACCCGATCCGTCACATACCTAATGGGAATTCCGGACCCCCAGGGGTGGGCGACAGGCACCTGGCCATTGAAATAGATAAAGAGGGGAATGATATTAACCAACCTGAACAACCAAATGGCATACATATATATAGAAATAAATAAATAAATGAAACTTCATCGACTGCATACCTTGAACGAGTTCAATCATAAAATATAACTATCTCTCTAGGGAAGACTGGGGGAATCATTTGGGAAAACATCAGTTAAATCTCAAAAAACAATAGGAAGGTCATAAAAAGAAGAAAAATCATTAGGCTTAGATGAAACAACAACCTATAAACTCCCAAGCTCTAGGTGGTTAGGTCCAGCATTACCAGACCTCAGGTCCCACTCTCCCTGAAACACATGAGGGCTTTTGTTGGAAGAAAAAAATGAAACATGCCGACGATAAAAATGAACCTCAACTCGATGAGAAACATGCAAATACATACTGATAATGATTTCGAATAGATCTAGATCAAGAATGAGAAAAATCATAGACTGGATCCATATCGACTACCGTTAACAAACAAGAAGGACACTAAAACCCCTTCTCTTTCCTCTTGCCAAGAGGTATCACTAAATCCATGGTAATGGGAGTAATTTCAGTTTGATGTTTGAGAACATCAACAAAGAATGAATATATAAACGTGTGGGGTGAACCAGTATTTGGAAAATAAATTTCTAATGATGATTCAGTAAGAAGTGTAGCTCTCACTATTGCTCGACCTACATCAACTTCCATTGGACACTCATCTACTGTGTGAAAATGCTTCACTCATGAGGCTTGTGGATACATCCCTATAGTCTCTGATGCTTCTAAATATACCATAGTAACCTTTAGATTTGATGGACCCAGACCATAACTAGGTGCATTGATATCCTGGAAAAAATTCTATCGATGAAAAACATGTCCACAACTATTGCAGGTCTTCATGGTCATAGAACAAGAACATCTAGTGTCACCTCTCTTACCTCACTAATATAAAGTTGGAGGCACACTTTCAGCTAAAATAGATAGGGCAGAGGAGGCTCACTACTGAGACCCCCCTCCACCACTTCTGGTAAGGTCCTTCCACTTCCTCTTCTTTCCATGTACGCCACTGAAGCTATCACTAGTTGAACAAAAAAGTGGTAGAAAAGCTGACCTCGCCAGCTATGTTCATATCTGCCATCATCTCTTTGTTTACTGTTTATGAATAGGTAGAATGCTTCATCATGAACACCTATGATATGATATTTGGTTGCAAAACCTGCAAATATTTTTGAGCCTTTTTCTTGTCATTCTTTACCAAGTACAAGACAAAATAGACAATCTCAACAAACATGTTGGTGTGTGTTGAAACTGAAATCTTTCCCTACTACAATGAAATGAACTCTGGAGAGTTTTCCACCATCAAAGACTTTTAAAAAACTGATGAAAGAACATCATTTTGAAACCCATCCTATCCAATCCCACATGTCTATCTTCCTGAACCATAAAATCCCACCAACACTTGCTCGAACCCTCAAGCCTGAATGCTGCACATTTTGACCTGATATTATCAAGTGTCTCCAGGAACTAAATGAATCGATCAATCCTGTATAGAAAATCCTCAGACTATTAAGGTTCAATCATTCCCTTAATATAAAGTGGCTTCTCCCACAATAAATCTCATGATCAATCTCTCTGTCCTCCAACTTTGGACTGTACTTCAACCACTGTGTTTTGGACTCATTTCATGTCTTGATCGATATCACGAAATGACCATACTATAGTTTCAATGAAATTATTATCCATAGGTGTATTTTCTTAATGGGAATCAGTTGCGCCTTCTTGAGGAACCTATTGAAGATGTCTCAGAGGCATACTGATGCACACCAAAATATAATTATGATTAGACAATAGAACAAATCTCATTTCAAACAAGAAATACCACAAGAAAAAACTGATATTTTAAAAGAAAAACCCAACACTAGAGATAGGTATCCTGACATCCCATGGTAAATTGATTCTCATTACAACATGATATGGGCATGCACTGATCGCAACAGACATCTCATGTCCTGAAAATCTCATCTCAAGTATATGAGATGTCCAAAGAAAAGGTTTCTTGAGGACATACCTTCTTTGATACCAAACTATAATGAACTAAACCAGGTTACCCTCAAAATCGGTACCTGAAATGATCCATCACATACCTGAAGGGCATTCTCAACCCCAACGGGCTAGCGACAAGAACCCTAGCATCGAATGGAAAAACCGAGGGATTGATTTTAGAAAAACTAAAAAACTACATGACGTACATATCTATCGTAAGAAATAAACAATGAAAGAGTAACAAATATATATTCCTTAACATTAGGGAAAACAGTAGAAACATAACAATTGTAACAGTAGAAAAACACCAAAATACAAGTACCACTGTAAAGGACTACAACCAACGACTACTCTAGGGAATGAAATGGGAAACTCACCACTATCACACCACCGACTACACATCTCAGCAAACAAAAACCTTTCCGCCTCACTACGATGCCTTTCCATTACCTACACTGGAAGATAAACAAAGTTCTACACCCCACCAAAGTGGTGCACATGGTGTGAGCTAACAAGTTTAGTAGGATCAGACCCCGGTGTTCCATAACAAGTCTATGTATAAAAAATATTGTATGGTCATTTTAAAATAAAACATGACATGATAAGAAGTGAAGTAGTTTAATAGAAAACATAGTAGATATTTCCCTTTTCCACAGTTCAAAACAAAATAAGGTATATTAGTTTCACAATATATTTTCCATATCATTTTTTAAAAGTATAAACATGCATATCAAGGATATCCAAGAAATAAAAGCTATTGAAAAAAGATGTACAGGTATCAAAACACCAAGTAATACTATAGGCCCATGCCATAGACTACTCCTACCACAATAATCAAGTGCACAAATTTGGATCCTACAACAAAGGTCCTTGTAAGAAGAGGAATACCCCATGAGTAAACCACCCAAAATGTCAATATCGGTCTCCTGGAACAACGAACCTAAAAAATAGAGGAATGAACCAAGATAAAAATTCTTGATAATCCCAAAACAATGGATGATGGCCCCATAATAAAACTTCCACCTATGTACCCATGGTAACCCATGACCTCTCTTCACAATTCATTCGAATTAATTGAAAACTGTTTCAAAACAATATCTAAATCATATCCAAACCATATCAAAACCATTTCAATGATTTGAAAACACCCCCTTTCCATTCCATTTGTCAATAATGAGGGATTTTTTTTCACTAAAAACCCTTTTCAGTAAACACAAAACAATAATTCCAATTTCAATATAGAAAATAGTTTGGGAAGAAAAATAATGAAGTTCATAAACAAAGGCGCCAGACAGAACTAGCTACCTTAAAGCTCAGTTCGCACACAACCGTAATTGAATCCACAAATAATGAAATCCAATGATGATAAATAAGTCCCTATAATTAAACGCAATAATCTTATGATTGATTTAAATCTAAACAAAAGAGGTCAGAAAAAGAGATGAAACCCACATACATTGAAGACGAACACCCACCGCACCATGCAGAATAATGGAAAAGGACTCTGGAATGAGATCTCACAAATTATCTAAAAGGATCTAAGAATAAGAATCCAACTTAGATCATGGGATCTGGTACCACAAATCAATGGTGCTATCATGATGAAACACAATGAAGAATTGAAAAGAACACTTACCCAGAGAGACACACCGTAGACACAATGAAGATCCAACGCCGATCAGATTGATCTGGAAGAAGATGCACCCCTAAAAATATACTTGGAAGATCCTATGTTCTAGAATGAATTATTCTATAAAACAATTACCAAAAAAACTTCCAAAAACATTATTTAAACCTAGAGGCAGGCCAGGTTAGGATGTCCATCCCCTAGTCACCACTTGAAGGCCATGCTGGATAAGTATGCGAAAAAACCCATCACTTCAGATAAAAAATCCTTCATTTAAACCCAACATAATGTGTACCCACCATTCACGATGTGTACTTGTTCATAGTTTGATCTTCCATATCTTGACTTGTAAAGAAAGGATAGTACATGACATGTACCTCGGGTAGACGATGTGTAAATGATCAACAACCTTTAGAAAATCCAAAAAATATATTATAAGAACTTTGAACCAAAGGGAACTTAGATAAATGGGAAAACATACTCAATCAATCAAATAAGATGTTACAAACTCCCCACCATAATGAATTTCCATCCCTGTGAATTCATGTAGAAGATGTAACTTCTAGAAAAAGATGAGGCCATTAATCCCTCATCAATGACTCATGTTCCCAATTCTCATGAGAATTCGATCCTAGTTTCCATAAAACTCTATCCAATGGAACTAGTTTCCCATGTAAGGAATTCATCTGAGAGTCAATGATCACAACTGGTTTCTCCAAAACAGAAGTGTCTCACTATAAAACAATTTATTACCATCTCAAAATGTGAGTATGATCAGGGTGATTCTTCCCGAGCTGAAATATGTGGAAAACATCAGGGATTCCCATCAATTGAATCAGAAAAAAAAACTGACAATAAACCTATCGTATTAGTTTAGTGATCTCAAATAGACCATCATATCTCAGATCCAACTTCCCCTATTTTCCAAGACAACGATGACCCAAATGAGGAGACACATTCAAGAAAAACTATTCACCTATGGAAACATCCAAATGATGATGCCACTGACATACATGCAATTTCTATCAACTCTGTGCTGTAATTTTTTTCCAGATATCCTGAGTCTCTTATAGATGTTTCATGAACCAAAATTTATCTAACCAAAGATATTTCACCCACCTCAACCAAACAAAGAGGTGATATGCATGAGAGACAATTCAATTACTTGAAGGGATACATTCATATCAATTATTGATAAGTGTTGTTGTAAAAAAACTCAACCAGTCCCTTATGGATGTCCCACAATCTACCGAAATATATGACACAAGAGCAAAGAATATCCTCAAGGATTTGAATTACATGCTCTGTCTGACCGTATTTTTGTGGATGGTAAGTTGTGCTCAACTTGATCTGAGTTTCCATTACCTCTTGAAGCCTTCTCCAGAACCTCAAGGTAAACCTATGGTCCCTATCAGAATCAATGACAAAAGGAATCCCATAAAACCTCATGATATCATGCAGGTATAGCTTACCTAGTTCTTCAACGTTAGTGGTGTCTTTTATTGTAATTAAATGAGAAGACTTCGTCAACCAATGAACAACCACCCAGATAGAATTTTTCCTTCAGAGTGTCATTGGAAACCCCACAAAAAAATCCATGGATACCTCATCTCATTTCGAAACTATAACTGAAATAGGATGAAGCATACCAGAAGGTTTCAAGTGCTCAACCTTTATCTATTGGAAGGTGTAACAGCAGGACACATAATCTAAAATGTTACACTTTATACCCGACCAAAGTAATCTTATTCTCGTGTCATACTACATTTTTATTGCGCCTCGATGAATCGACCATGAAGAGTTATGACAATAAAAGAAGTCTAAACTTCTCATATTTGTTTTGGATGAAAAATCTCTTATCGAAGTGAAGTATTCCCTATAAATAAGGATACCAACCAGAAATGGTCTCCCCACAATAAAGGCTATCCCAAGTCTCTTGAAACTCAGAATACTACTACTATCTTTATAAAAATACTCCAAGATAGATGATGATAACTAAGAAATGGTCATAACCATACCTTATACATCATTCTGATCATCCAAGTGCTACTAATTGAAGAGCCCCGAAAGATTCCACTCCTCATACGATTCTAAAACAACTTGTGACGACACTTTCCTACTAAGAGCATCTACAACAAAATACCCTTTCCTCGTGGTGTAGGCGACGTCAAATTTAAAATTCTGAAGGTATTTTATCCATTATCTCTATTTGTGATTCTAGTCTTTTGGGGAGAATATGTAGCTTAGACTGTTATGATCAGAGAAGACCATGAACTTCTCCCCAAAGAGATAGTGCCTCCAACATTTAAGCACATCCATAACTTCCAAAACCTATAAATAAAGAGTAGGGTAGTTCCTCACATGTGGTCTGAGATGAAAATATTTTTAAGATTCCAGATGATTATCCTGCATCAACACACATCCCAAACCAGCACCAGATTCATCACAAAACACAACATATCACTTACCGGTCTCAGGTAAGATCAAAATATGAGTTGATGTGAGAAGTTAATTTATCCCATTGAAAGAAGATTGACACTTCACTTCCCATGTTAATTTCACCACTTTTCTGGTAAGAGTAGTCAAAGGTGATACCATATTAGAGAAATAATTAATGAACCATTCATAGTACCCATAAAGACCAAGGAGGATTCAAATTTCAGAGGTGTTCGGTAGTTCCTTCCAAGACATAACAACCTTTACCTTTTATGGATCTACTGATTAGATATGCTCATAAATTCTTGGCCACAATAACTTCACTTCTCAAATACAAAAAACTACAATTTGAAATCATTTCATACAGATGGTGGTTTATCGTAATTTCCAGAACCAAACTCTGATGGTTCTCGTTCTCATGATCATATTTTGAATATACCAAAATATCATCTACAAACAGTACAACAAAAGTTCAAGATATTGGTGAAATATCCAATTCATCATGGCAATAAAAACTAATAGAGTGTTTGTCAGGCCAAAAGGCATCACTAGACATTCGTAATGGCCATACCTTCTCTTGAAGGCCGTATTTGGTATATTAGACTCTATAACTCTAAGTTGACAATAAGCCAACCGAAGATCATTCTTTGACAACAACTTTCCCCCCTTTAACTGATTGAACAAATCATCCACACCGGGAAAATGATATTTTTATCAACCTTTACTTCATTAAACATCCAATAGTCAACACATAATAGAAGTGAACTATCCATTTTCTTGGAAAAGAGCACAGGGGATACCCACGAATAGACACTAGGTCGAATGAAACCTTTCTTTGACAGGTCATCCAATTGTATCTTGAGTTCTTTCAACTCCACTAGTTCCATGCGATAATAAGGCATTGATATCAGATATGTACCTAGAACTAGATCAGTTGTAAACTCAACCTATCTATATGGATGAAGATCTGAGAAATAATATGGAGAAATGTCAATAAAATTTAAAAAATGAAGAGGAAGGTCATCAACATAAGTAACTTTATCTTGCTCAAATGCAACTGGGACAAAAAACCATTGTGCATTGGGTGGGAAGGTCCTACATGAACAAACCATGGGTCCCACTCTTCCTGAAAGACACAATAGATCCCACCAACAGTAAGAAATGAAACACACCTATGATAACAGTAAACCTCATCTCAATTAGTGATAAGCTAATCCATACGGATGATGAAGTCAAACAGATCCAAATTAATAACGATAAAATCACAGACCGACTCCCTATTGTCTATCGTTAACAAACAAGAAGGAAACCAAATCCTTATCTCTTTCCACTTTCCAAGTGGTGTTTTAAATCTATTATAAAGAGAATAATTCCCATTGGATGTTTAGGAATATCAAAAATTCATTTAGATATAAATGAGTGGGAGGCACCAGTATCAAACAAAGTAATTACTACCGAAGATTCAATAAGAAGTGTACCTCTCACTGTTACCGGAACTACATAAACTTCCATTAGAAACTCATATATTGCTTGTAAATTCTTTAATCCTAAGGCCTATGAATAGATCCCTATAGTCTTTGAAGATTCCGCCTATACCACAGTAGCCTTTGTAGTCGACAGACCCTGACTATAATGATACATATTCATAGCCTAATATAAATATTGTAGATGAATAACACATCCACAACTATTTCACGTCTTCTCAGGAATAGGACAAGAATATCTGGTGTTCCCTCACTTACCGCACTAATAGCTAGTCAAAGGAACTATGTAAGCTGAAATGGATGGGGCATCAGAGGTTCACTACTGAGACCCACCTCTACCACTTCTATGATGGTCCCACAACTTCTTTTTCTTCCCACACACCACTTAAGTTGTCACCAATTGGAAATGAAGAGGTGGAAAATCCAACCCTGCTATCCATGTTCATCTTTTCCATTATTTCTTTCTCTACTATCTCTACATAGGTATTAATCTTCAACATGAACACCTATGTTATGATATCCAGTTACAAACCCTGTACGTATTTCTGAGAAATTAGTTGGCCATTCTTTACCATGTTTATAGAAAAATAAGAAAGATTAGAAAACCAATTGGTGTTTGTTGACATCTAATGCTCTCCATGATACAATTATAGGAACTGCAAATAATTTTCCAACATCAAGGAATCAGTAAAAAACTTCTGAAATAACATCTTTTTGAAACCCTTCCAATCCAAGCCCACATGTATGTTTCCTTGGACTATAGAATCCCACTATCGCTTGCCCGAATCCTCAATCTTGAAGGCTCAACACTTTACCCCAATAATGTCATGTTTCACAAAGAAATTAATGATTTGATCGATCCTATATAGATAGTAATCCCAATCTTGAGGTTCATTCATTCACTTAAAGGATGGTGGCTTGTCGTGCAAGAAGCCACACTATCGATGTCACTCTCCTTTAGCTTCTGGATGTACTTCAACCACTGCATTCTGGACTTGTGGCACATCTTTATCGACAGAACAGTCTACCCATACTATAGTGTAAATTATATTCTAATCCATAGGTGGATTTAATTGAATAGTATCAACTACACCTTCCCGAGGAACCTATAGAAGATATATCAGAGGCATACTACTGCACACCAAAACATAAGAATGTTCAGTCAACTGAACAAATCTAAGTTCAAACTACAAAACCCACAAAAAAACTAATGTTTTAAAATAAAAACCAAAACTAGATACATGTATCTTGACATCCCGTGGTTATTTGAGTCTTTTTATGATAATATATGACTAGGAACATATCACAACGTACCTCTCATGTCTTTAAAATCCTATTTCCACAATAATAATCATTCTTAGAAAAGGATTCTTAAGGACTGACCTCCTATGATACCAAATGTTAATGAATAGAACTGGGTTTCACTCAACCCCTACACCAGACCCGATCCACCACATACCTGAAGGGTTTTCTTGAACCCCATGGGCAGCCGACAAGCACACATGAATCAAATGAAAAAACTGAGGGAGCAATTTATCCCAACCTGAAAAACCACATGGAATTCATATAGTTGATAATAAATAAATAGGGGAAGACTAAAAAACATATATTCCATAATTTTTGGGAATGTAGCGGAAACCTAACAACCTTAATAGTATTCGAAACTCCAAAACATATGTCCAAATGAAAATGACAACAACTAACGGCTACTCCAAGTGATGGATTTGAAAACCCCCCACCATCTCACCACCAACTACTCATCCCAACTCACACTAAACTCACCTCCTCTATACAGTGCCTTTCCTTTCCCTGAACATGATGAAAAACAAAGGTATACACATTGTAGAAGAGGTTCACATGGTGTGACCTAACATGCATTGTAAGATCCCACACAAGTGTTCCATAACAAGTCTCTATATAAAAAATCTTGTAAGCTTATTTTAATAAACATGGAATGATATAAAAAATAAGTTTCATAGAAAACATGGTAAACATTTAACTTTTCTACAATTCTAAATAAAATATTATATATTAGTCTAAAATCATATTTCCAATATCAGTTTTACCAAGCATAAACATTTATATTAAGTCTATATCAGAAATACAAGTAGTAAACAATAGAAGCACATGTATCCCAACACTAAGGAATACTATAGGTCCCGGCCATAGACTACTCATACAACAATAATCTGGTGCACAAATTGTGATCCTAGAACAAGATTCCTAATATGTAGAGGAATTCCCCATGAGTAAAATCCCAAATAAGTCAATATTGGTCCCCTAGAATAATGGGAATAGGAAATAGCGGAAACCCCTAAGAAAACCTCCTTGATAGTCACAAAATAATGGATAATAGATCTAAGATAAAACTTCCACCAAGTACCCAAGGTGACCCATGTTCTATTTTTCACACTTCATTTCAATGATTTGGAAACCATTTGGAAATAATATCAAAACTATTTCAATGCTTCAAACATACCCCCTTTTCATTTCATTTTTCAATAACCAAAGAAAAACCATTTTTCACTAAATAACATTTTCAATATATAGAAAAAAATCATGCCAATTTTAATGTACAAAATAGTTTGGCAAGAAAAATAATAAGGTTTATCAACATAGGCTATAGACAGAACCACCTACCTCAAATATCGGGTCACACAAGCATGCAATAGAATCCACCAATAATGAAATCCAACTATGAAAATGAATTCCCTTGAGTCAAACCCAAAAATATTATGATTTATTTAAATATAAAAAAATGAGTTCAGAAGAATAGAAGAAACACACATACCTCAAAGAGGAATGACCGTTGTACCATGTCCAATGAAGGAAAAGACATTCAGAATGAGATCTCACAAAAGATCTAGAATAAACCAATAAGAATCATACAAATTAGATCAATTGATTTGATACTACAATGCTTGGGTGGTGTCGTGATCAATTACAATGATGAAATGGTAGGAAAACTTACTTGGAGAGATGCGGTGCAGACATAATGAAGATCCAAAGTTGATCGGATCGATCCGGAAGGAGAGGTGCCTATGAAAATCACATAAGAAGAGCCTCTACTAGAGAGTGAAGAATTATGGAAATAAAAGATCTAGAAAAACTACTAAACATATGTCTTAAACTTGGATGTGGGTATGTCATGATGTGTAACCCCTTCTCATGTGGTAAAGGCCTCACTAGATGTGTAACCCCTTCTCATGTGGTAAAGGACTCACTAGATAAGTACACTGAAAAATCCATCGATTTAGATAAAAAATCCATCTTTTAAACCATATATAATGTGTACCCATCCTTCATGATGTGTATCAATTTAAATCATGATCACCCATATCACAACCTGTAAACTATAGCTAGTAAATAGTGTGCATCTCAGTTATATGGCGTGTGCCTTCTATGTAGCCTATAAAAAATTCATAATACCAATTTTGGGGACTTTGAACCAAAGGGAATTTAGAGAAAGGGAAACAGTTACCTAATAAAGTTAATATAATGTTACGAAAACACTTAACTTTTATGTTTCTTACCACATTTCTTTCATATATATTGATATAATTTTTTACACTATATGATTTATTCAAGTTTTTATGAGACATTATCAACATTTTCTTATAGAAACCACATGAATGGTTGGAATATCAAATTTCTTTCTCTACTTTGAGTACATATTGAAATATTTCTTTATATCTACTAATGTCTTACAGTTAATAATTTTTATAAACTTGGTTTTAAGCCACCAAAGTATGGAAAAGTTTTACATTCAAGGATGACAATTGAACCATTGAAATAAATTAGAACTCTTATAAAAGTTTCCTCACATATACCAATGGACTCATCATCCTTATTATCCATATTAATGAATAATTTATTTATCTTTGTACCTTGAATATCAAGAAATTATATACTAAATAATATCATATTAATTTCATCCCATTCCATGGATTCAATTTTTCCTCTTCCCTCATACTATTGATAATATTACAACATTGATCCGGTTTTCTTTCCAAATGATAAAAACCTAAGAAAACATATTCATGTCCCAAGAATTGAAGAATAAAAAATATTATCTCAATGGTTTTGACCCATCACTTAGCCACTTGTGGATGATAAGATCCACTAAAAGAAGGCATATATTTACTCATTAAAGATTAAATTTTAAATTGTTCCCTACTATTTTCATTTGAAAACTCATTAAGATTCATATCAAGACAATGTTTCATGAGCATAGTAGAAATATTTTTTCTTCCATCTCCTATTACATTCAATTGATAAAGTGGACAATCATTTCATTATACATCACATTGAAAATTATCTTGGTTATATTTTGTTCTATACATGGACTAAAACGAAGAATAATTGTGTGATAAGAAATATTTATAAGGGAAAACCACATAATTTAGAAAAATCATTTATAGAATATTCTATTAAGACACCTTAATCTTTGAAATATTAGGTTTAACCTAGGAAATTCATGGTCATTACAAAATAAATTATGATTTTATCCTATACTTAGACGTATCCCTAGGGGTTTTATATAATGTTTCTAAACTAAATCTCTAAATATTGAATGAACCCAGCTATTATACCAAATATATTAGCCCAATATTTTCATATATAAATATTACATATATTCATATGAAAATTCATAATAATATGATCCAGGAAATATCTATAAAGGTTTAGAGTCTTTAGAGACTATATATACCACCTTTTTTTATTAGTAATGATCTTAAACATCTTCCATAAAGTTCCTCCCTCATAGTACCTTTATATTCATAAGCTAATAAAGTTTTATTCACTAGAAAAGGAAAAGAAACCTAGGAAAATGGTGAGATAATGTTTTTACTAAGGTAAAACATAGGAAATATCAATCGATGATCTTTTGAAAGCATAGGATAAGTATAAGGTTATGATATAATCACCATAATTTACTGATTTCAAGCCCAATATTAAACCAATCATAAACATGTGTTAGGGAATAAAACATCATTATTTCCTAATTCATGAATCATAAGAATGACAACTCATCCTAACTCAAGTACATGGACCTGTTTCCTATAATGGATCAAGCACTTCGACTTGTTTCCCAAAATAGATCAATAACCTCAAATTTATTCCCATACCTATATCCCAAGATATAATACTTTACATAATGAATTTTAGGGGTATATAGGTCCCACCACTTACATAATAAACACCATAAATATTTTTACCAAATGATCATAAACCAGTTATCACGTTAGAACCTATGAAGAGAAATGGGTTTCATAGACACCTCATCATAGTATAAACCATGGAAATATGTTCCAAAAATAGTTTTCTATTCATTTTGTATATGTTAAAAATCATTTCATCCACAGTTTTGAAAAAAGTCAAAAGTACCTTGTTTGAAAAATGATGAAAAGATTCCTTTCAAAACATTTAGTAAAAATTAAAATATGGGTAAAAATGAATTTAAACAATCATAAGAGAATAATAAAACCTTATTTAAAACATTTTTATAAAACATGGAGACGTAGTAAAAAGGGTTTTCAACTGATGAGAGAAATGAAGTCGATTTCCCTTAAAAAAATATTTTAAGTGTCATGGGTATATAAGACAGGTAAAGCTAAAGGAAAACATGTATTTTGAATAAATAACAAATTTATAATAAAATTCATATGTCATTTGTGATTTAAATTATTATTTTTAATCTTCATTTGTTAATCATCAACAATCTCGATAGACAATGAGATTGTTACATAAAGCCACATAACTCAAGTCTCTCATTTCCTCATTCATGTTAAAACCTCCTATAAAATTAATATAGATTTTTTATACATATATTAAATTACAATATTCATATTTATCATATAATGTTTTATTTATTGATGAAATCTCATCAAATGTTTATTAATAATTTGGTTATTAAAATGACTATTATGGGTGATAACTGGTTCATTTTCCAAGTATGTTTCAGTTTGGCAGTATATTCCTTATACTTTCATAATAGATCCATAACTTTAAGAATTTTAATCATGGTAAAAATAATATAAATTAATTATATACGTATTTATAATTATTCATAAAAATTTGATATAGAAAAATGAATTACATCGTTCTTATAGACCTTAGGCCAAACATATACATGAACATTGTTTCCATTTTTTTACTGATGGAATGAAAGAAAGTTAAATTATATTTAAAATATATAGAATAATTTTTATAATATATATATAATTTATATTTTCCAAATTTATCTTCATTACCATCCATGTAAAATATAAATGAAAAATTAATCACATTGCTTCGTATATGTGTTAGTCTACATATACACACATGCAACAACATCGTTTCCAAAAAATATTTATTGGTAGGAAAATTTACATTATATTATCCTTAAATAAGTATAATTATGTTATAATTATCATATAAATTAATTAAACACAACACAATACCCATCCATAAAAGATGGTGATGAAAAATGAATTGTATCTCAATGTGGAAACAGTATAAAAAAGAGGGTCTATAATGGGGTTTTCAAAATAATAGTAACATTAAATAATATTTTGGATACATAATTCATTATTTTATTATTTTATTTTAAATTACATATATTAATAGGAGTAAAATAAGAGTTGAAATTTAGTGATCTATTAAGGTAATTACCTCTCCTTTGAAAGAAATCCTTTAGATCTCCACTTAACGACTCTAGATTTGGACTTTTTAGAAAACCATCACCTCTAGAATGTGTCTAGAGAAGTGATTAATAGATTTTTTATCTATTTTTTGATCTATAAATAACAAGGTGATTTTATGAAGTGAATGGAAAAGTTTCATTTTATAAGATACTGGAGGAGAACACTCGGAATTTATTAAAATATTATTATATACTAAAGTCAATCTCAAGAAAAGTGGTTTCAAATGAGATATGAATGGAATATGGATGAATGTTTAGACCATATATTAAAATATTTATCATCTTTTTATATTTTTATAATTTTTATTTTATTTAATAAACATTATTCTCATAAAATATCATTATTTTCAATTTAGAAAATATTCACTAAATTTCACTAAGAAGACATGAATACAATGTTTGAATTCTAATATAATCTTATAAGAAAATAATAATATGTTATATTCACATTTAAATTTTATGATTCAAATTTTCTCACTCAAATTGTATTTATTTTAATATTTTTAAAATAATTTCATAATTTTTTTATTTGTTCGAGAAAATATACATTGGTGTTGCATATGTATTTAAGTTCATTATAGAAATGATATGTGAACACATAAAATATATTTAAATCAATGAGAGTGACATTTCATAATTGTTTTTGACTTAGATATTATATAGGTCATTTTCATGGAAAGGTATCCATAAAAAAATAAAATTCAAGACTAATGTGATAAAGGTATAATTTGATTCAATAAATAATAATTTATATGAATAATTATGTACTTATCACTTATTTTTAACACAGATTAACCCGTTTTACCCTTTACCGAGGTGATGATTTTACCATAGTTACTATTCCTATTAGCAAAAAATAAAAGGGTAATGTTTACGAAATTTTTGCATCCTTATTATAAATATATAATTTATTTAATCTAATTCAATACATAAAAATTAAAGATCTGAATTTTAATGTAAGTACCCAATATGCCATAAAAATACTTTAAAAAAACATATTTTAAGCATAAAATTAGATTCATTCATATCTGATGCATTGAAATATATTTTTTTGGAATTTTTAAAACCTTTTATCAAGTAAATAAAAAATAAATTTCAATAGAATCATTCATTAAAAAGGATTAATTCAATTTAATGATATTAAGTACACTTCTCATAATTTTTAGAAAAAATAACACTTTTATTTTCAAATATTTTTTTGGGTTCTAATTATAATATTTTGATAACTAATTAATTCATTCTATAAATATTCATAACATAAATTTTTATAATTTATTTTTCCCTATTCATACCAAAATATGCATTTCTTATGTGATTACACAGTTATAATATTTCAGTATGTTATGCGGTTCAACTAAACTCACTCTTTCTTATAACACAATCTATAAACGAAATCAAATTATTTCAAGATAAATATATCATAAAACCCTTAGTGTGCTACATTATTATTCACTCAAAACCCATTCATCATTAAATAACTCTATCTCTCCCTCTCTAAAATCCTTCTAAAGTTCTATAAAGATCTTTAGATGCTCCTTCTAAGATTTTAGAAGCATCATCTCAATGTAAGGGTTTATCTCCATATACTTTTTTTCAAGAAAATTCATTATTTCATGACTATTAATTTTCAATTTTTCAATTTGGGATATGTTTTTTCTCAAATGTATTACTATCCTTATTATTACCAAGTAATTATGGACCATTTTCAATCTCATTCACCCCTTCAATAAACCTTTATATACACCCGTTATGCTTCCAAATGTTTGTTGTAATTTTTGATGACAAAAATTTGTGTACAGAATACCCATATACATTTACACATAATAATATTCAAAAATTTATGAATATTCTCCATTTGTTTGGGATTTTAATTTATATGGCGCACACTCATTATCCATGGGGTTAAAATACATGAAATACATCATTATGATGAATGATCTATTTGGCACACTTATGCATGTGCATAATACAAAATATATTGTTTAGCCCAAAATTATATTTCCCTTCAATGCATTGGGTAATATTTTTGTATCATTATATTCCATATACAGTAGACGATAGGTTATCATAAGCACACTATAATATGTTTTCATGCACATTAGCTTTATCTTATGTTCAAGATGTTTTCACATTCATTTGATGTCTTTATGCTATCATGTTATATCATGCCTTATTATTCAATATTATGATTATTTCCCATCCTATTTTTCCTTTATATTCCTCTTGTATCACATGGACTACTTTAATTTATCATGTCCTTATGCTATCATGTGTACCATTATGTAATAAATCATGAAACAATGTTTATTAAAGATAAGGTTTTCCATATTTTTGTGTGGTTGTTCCATAACTAAAGCCTCACTCATCATATCTTTATACTCTTATCACCGTCACTATGGTTATAAATTCCATATTTGTCTATATGTATGGCAGTTTCAGTGCATTAGGATTTTATCGTTGGATAGGTCATTCAGGTTCCTTGATTGCTTACGTTTTTGGGGTTCCTTAGTCAGCCACAGTGCTATTATGGTAATTTGTAGTGAGGTCCTAAACCATTTATTCCTCTACGAATTGTTTTGGATAGATCATGAAAATCTATATATTATTTTGGTTTATTGGTTCAGATTTTGTATTAGGATTCTATAAATGTAATTGTTGAAAACTAATACCATTAGTTTGTCTCTGTTTGGTGTTTGTTTCTTCTTTATTGATGTGGTTTTTTATAGTTTTGTTTCAACCGAATTTACCTATTATTGTTTTTTGGATTTGGGTTATTAAGTTTTGGGTTTTTAATTCACCATTGTATCCCCATTATGTTTTTCCTGTAATATATTCCTCTTAGAGTTTGGTTTCGGATCTACTTCGAGGGTAACTGTTAGGAAGGGTGTCTCTGGGTGTCATATTCGATGGTAGATATGCGTATTAATGTGATTCATACATTATAAGGCGATGTTTCTATACAAGTTGGTTCATGGTTGTGACTAATAGTTTCAAATTAATAGTAAAATGTATATTTTTTGGATTTATACATTTACTTTGACGTTTCAGAGTGGAAACAACTATCATGTTTCACTATTTTCATGGTTTCATTTTGTTTTATCCTGTTAAATGGCCATAGAAATAAAATATCACCTTCTTATGGCTAGATTTTTATGACCTATATGGATTAATGTTTGACTTTGGCTCTTGGATATGATCATATCATAGTCTAGTGATGAATTTGTTCTTCATGTCATCTTGTTAATGGTTCACTATCTCATAGTGCATTAATTGGATTTCGAATGTGGATTGTTAATCTTCAGTTCTGGTTCTTCTAGTTTTTTTTTATTATTTATAGAGTTTGGGGATAATTTGATTAAGTAATTATGATCAATAAAGGTATAGGTGGTGAAACAATATTGGGTTCTGAGAAATGTCTTGATCTGACCTACCAACTCATCTCCACATTTTTTTTAAATTTGTTTCTTTTCATTGTTGTATTTCTAATGTTGTTTTGTATAATTTATAGGTTGGTTTATAATCATGTTAGCGGGAGTAGTATCATTATTCCACCTCTTCTGGTACTCCACATGGGATTATAGTGAATATGAGAATGAATTCGAAGCCCACCTGCAACGTGCAATGGGTTGGCGACTTGCACCGAGGGTATAAAATTAATACAAATGGTGGGAATTAACCTCACAATATAGATGTTAATGATAATATGTAAAATAAACTAGTAAATCCCATCACATAAATAAATTAATAAACCATCCAAATACATGAGTGAGATTCTATACAATGTGGAAAAAACTGAAAATAATGCATGAACCAAGCCTAGTGAATGACCACAAACACCGACAACTCTTGAGAATCCAACCTGATCTAGTATCACCATTTTCAGTCTAACCCAATCCTAAAGACCTAAAAATGAAGCTATATATATACAAGGTGAAGTATTAATGTATACTCAATAGGATCCTTCACAAAATATTTCATGATAATGTTAAAGAACTATAATACATTCTAATAAATAAATTATGGAAACCAACTCATCAAATAAAAATATATCTCATCCTCATTATGGATATATCACATGGTAATCCATGAATTTCATCACAAATAAGTCTCATAAATTCCATAAAAAAGTAAGAATTAAAAAATCTGTCAAAACTCAAGTATCAATAATAATACCTTACACCATTATAACCCATGAAACTACACCTCAAGTAACCATAGTCAATAATTCTTGGATACATGATCATGATATAACATCAGACTACTATAACCCAAAAATATATGCATATTAAAACTGAGATTCATCACATTCCAAATGAGAAAACACCCTACACCAAAATCCATTATAGGTTAGACATGACTATATATAGTGCTACATTAGAAATAGAGTGCAATGAAAGATAGTAATAAACTATTAATATTCTCAACATCCAATAGGTTGGGAAGACACCTAGAACCCAAGGAAAATATGGTTATTGAATTCTTTATTGACTTCGGTGGTTTCGTGTAAAAATAACAAAGCATAATAAATACATCACACAATACTAAACTAGGATCAACAACCAAGCCTTAGAATCAAACTACTCAGGTCATCCCATATGAAGTCTTAACATCCACTACTAAAGTATATATTGGTATATGTCAAATAATAACATGAGTAATAAGGTCCAACATAATCAATAGTCATTTATTAATCAATAATTTTAATTTATTTATTAAAACCCTTCAATAATTCTAGTTTAATAATTTTACACCATTAGAAGATAATGTCCTTTTGAGTTCAATAATTTAATTTCCATATTTCTAACACATAATCTTAGAGCCTTAATTCCAACCCAATCAAGGATCCTTTTCATTTAATGATTACTAAAATAAATTCCAATTTTCATTAGTTATTTTAAAAATCATTTATCATTTCAAATTATTAGGTTTTTTATGATTCAACCCGAGCTACAATATGAGAGTTGTACTTGGATTGCATTAGGTGAACTATAATAAGAAAGATTGAACCCAACAACCCACCAACTAAAAAAGTCAACCACTAAGAGAAAAAAATGAAAAATAGTCCTATATAATGATCATACCATATCAACATATCTATTACAAATCAAATGGTAACTATTTGATAAACAACCAATCCCAACTTTGAACCCGTGTGGTCTATTTTATCATACTATTATCAACACCAATCTTCTATTATAACCTAGGAAAACCAACCCATCCATCAACTAATATCCCAACTATACTCGATCTTAAATAATCACATTAAGGAATCTATGTCATCTTAAGGGATTTCTAAATTGAAATAAATTTTTTTTTATCATAATAAATTTAAGGGGAAACCAAGACCATAGCTTCAAGACCAGGTTGTTAGAAAAAAAGGCCGGGTTTACAACAAACCCAAATATTAGATTTTAATAAAAACACTTTCCTATACTATATTGAAATATCATATTCATTATGAGTTGGTTTAACCAATAATAAACCTAATATTCCATAGCTGATAATAGAAAAAATACAATATACACATGATTGAACCAATCCATTTATGTTCCGTAATTTTACAGAATAATAAAAATATCATTTCAATTTTCACTTACATTATTCAATTCATATTAAAAACATTATATTAGATAACCATGTTTATTATTTAAAATATACTATAGAACAATAAAATACATGTAAATAATGTTGAACATTATATATAAAATTTCAAGAGGCATTATCAAAACCTGGAATTACTACATAATAATAATAGTATCCCATTAATATTTCATATATTCATAGATTAAGAATTATTTCAATCACTATATTAACATCAACCACCTATTTATCAAATAAAATTCACTAGAATTACACACCCGCACATAACAAAATAGAGGTTATGAATCTCTTATGTTGATGAGAAGCTTCATGGATTCCTCACATAAGAATATTTGAACATAGAACCAATCACACGAAACCTTGATTAAACCACCCAGGAACCTATCCGTAATGAACAATCAATTTGGTAAGTTTTGTTAAAGAAGGTATTTTAGAGAGGGTGGGGTGAATAGACTAGATTAAAAAATTTAAATAGATGGATTAATTATCTAAATTAATTATCATTGGGAATTAACATAGTTAATTGGAAGTAGAAAATGAAAAACAGAATGAATGGATGTTTTTATGTTAGTTTGGTCCAATGTGTACATAGTATTCTCTTATAACTACACACTCGGTGAGAGATACATTGTGAAATAATATTTTTTAATGGGGAATCATTACTTGATTACTAAATAATATTTATTATGGACGAACTTACAAGACACATGTATTTTTTACAAGGAGTCTCAACCTAATTATAAAAACTATTTTATACTAATTATTTCACAACTTGAACAGTCTTGTCTATAGAATCCATGAGTCATAACCCAATGATAAAGATTAATTTTTATTGAAAAATGGTAAAGATAAAGTGAAAGCAGATGCGATATGGGAAGAAGTGTCGAAGAATCAAATATCCATAACTAAATATATGGAAGAAGAATACAACACATTTTTTTTTGTTTTTGAGTGTTTGATCAGCTCGATTATCTAATAAAGGTAGTGTAATAAGTCATAGAAGCTTTTATTCATCCCTTGAATGATTTTATAGTAGTAGTGAGAAGTATTTAGCATTCTCAGAATGGAAAATATTTACAAAAACAACACTAGAAAACTTTTCACTGTATCACTTAAAAATTATGAAGGATCTCATTGAAGTAGAATCACATGAGAATTCCATCAAATTTTTAAGCCCATAATAGAAAATCGGGATTCAATTTTTTAAAAATAAACTATAAATAACTGATAGTTGTTAAAGGATTAAAAATATATTTTTGAATAAATGATATTGGATGGAGAACTCAAAATTTATAAATTATAAAACTGTATTATTTAAAAGAGAGATAAAAGCGAGAAATTATCATTACATAATAATCACTCAACTCTGGTCTATTATTCGAAATAAATAATGAATAATTCTAACCAACATGAAATATTTAAATCAAGTAGTTTAAATTAGTTTCATAATAAATTTTCAATGAATGATCCCATGAAAATAAAAATTTAGAATTTGAAATATCAAATTAAAAAATATTTCATTTAAAACAAGTAGTAAAACAGGTGGAGAATTTCCAAAAAAAATTTAAAACTATGTTAAAAAAATCGATTTTTTGAATGATTTTAATATCAAATAATATTAATCTAAAAAAATAAAATCCAAGAAATAGAGATAATATAATAATAATAGTTTTTCACAATTCAAGATGCACGTTTAATGTGTGAAAATAGAACAACATTTGATCTTCAAAAAAAGATGTTTAAAATAATGGAAATTATTTCATTGATTCTTTATAACTAATATGAATTTATTAATTAATTAAAAAAATTTAAATATTTGAAATGAATATGAAAAAAATAAAAATATGAATATATAGAGACTGAGACTTCTCACACATAGATATTATATCTTTTTAAATGAATATTCATCACATTACAGAAACACATTTATGAGGACTATAATAGTTTAGTCGCTTTAGAGACTAAAGATACAATATTTTAGATTTGTGAAATATCTTTAGAATCTCTAAAAATATCTTACCATTTAGTACTCTTCATAGACATAATGTACTTATCACCTATCTTCATAACACGAGGATAGGAAACAAAAGAAAGTGTGGGATAAAATGAATTGCGCGGGTAGGAAAGGGAGATATATAAGTATAACATAGATATATGAGAAAGATAACATGATACGAACCTTTTAACACCACACCCTGGATATCATAGATCCAAAACAAGATTTATGTAATAAATCACATCAGTTTATAGAACATGACTTATAATAGAATCAATGAACATGATTCAAACGAACATAACATTAGTTTAAGATATGTATTTGTGGAATCACATCAACTTAAAACACTATGAACATGTATAAATAGACACTCACCCACTCATTAAGTTAAGGACTTGAAATTAGGCCCCCAGATAAACTTATGGACACATAACAAGGTCCACACATAACTTTATAGACTTGATAGATAGGTCCTAAAATAACATTGCGAACATGTAATTTGGTTCACGTATAACATTATGGGCATGTAATTAGTTCCCCTTATAACATTATGAATATGTACTCTGGTTCACACATAATATATATACTCTTGATTTATCCATATTTACTAAATGCATCAAAGGGAGATATAGGTCCCACCCAAAACATAATGACAATTGTATGTCTATGTGCCATAATATCATAAAACATTCTTCATATCATAATTAATGAAATGAAATGGAATTCAAAAACATTTAATCATATCATAATCCATTGAAAAGAAGCATGTGTATAATAATTTTATCATTATATAATCAATTAAAGAGAAATAGGTTTCATAGACATCATTTCATGATAAACCATTCAGAAAAATAAAAATAATGGTGTCCATGGACCATACCCTACCAAAGAATAATTTATATCCATGGATTCCATCTTAAATATATAATTATTTTGAAGGATCATTTGTAACACTTATTATAAAAAATGATTTTTTTAAAATCAGTTTCAAAAATTATAAATTAATAAAAAAGTTTGATGATCATTTTCATTTAAAATAATACTGAAAAATTATAATGGGATCATAAAATAAAATAATTCATGTCATGATAGAAAATTATGTTCAATCCATACACGTTAAAACAAATATTCCATTCACATTTTTGGTAAAATAAAACATGTATTGTTTGGAAAATGATATGAATATTCCTTTCAAAACATTGTGTTAAAAATCAAATATGGTTTAAAATTTAGTCAATAAATAATTTAATGAATTCTAAAAAAAAATATGAAATTTTTTTAGAAAAAATTGTTTTGGAAGAAAAAATGTTCCCCTCTAAAGTGAAAAATCAAGATGATTTTTATTAAAAACATTATTTTTGAACTGTTGAGTACATAAAGAGAGGGAAATGAATGGAGAAAATATATTCTAATGAAATAAATAGAGGAGAATAAAATTCAATAGTTTCTTGAGAAACAAATCAAAATATTTTATCATGAACAACATAATCATAAACCATCCCGATAAATAATTATATTGTAAAATACAATATTTACTACTTTGGTAAATTTAAATTATTATGCCCATGAAGGGATATAATTAAATGAAACCTAAAATATCACGAGAATAAATAAAATCATTACATTACTTTTAAAAATTATTGTATATAAATCTCATAGAAGAAGATAGTTTCATTGCATGACGCATGTATTAAGGACTTAAAATTAAGACACCAACCCATTACCTTTTTGGTAACATTTTAACCCTAAACCCCGTGAATGAGATATCCTAAATAGATATGTAAATAAAAATAATTTTTATTTAAAAAATCAAAAAAATAAATTAATGGGATGTATTTACACCATATAAATGAAATAGGTGGTGAATATGGAATGTGTCACATTGAAGTAAAATGTGACACATAAATCCCTTACAACTTTAGTAATATTTTTAATCACAAGTACCAATAAATAATAACATAAAATGAAACTTAAAATATCAATAAAATAATTTTATTCATTATATAATATTTCAAAGGGTATGTATATGCACCACACAAGAGAAATAATTGGTTAATTCTTATATGTCTCCAATAAATAAAATAGAGACAATAAATCCCTTACATTAATTCTGGACGCCCTTTACAGATGTTCGAACCTCCTGTATAATAAATATAGGTTTATTATACATATATTCTAAAACCACAAAAATACACACACACAGACACACACATACACACACACACACATATATATATATAATACCATATATTATTTAATTATTTCAATTTATTACCCATCAATTCCATGATATAATAAATTTTTGGTTAATAAATGCATTATTTTTTCTATATGTTTTGATTTGTTATTTTTTGTTAACATAATTTTATCATGGTTCCATAATCTATAGAAAAATAATCATGAAATAATTACTATATTATACATCAATTTTATTCTAAATACAAATAATGTAATATAGTTTTTGGAAATTAAGTACGTTACGATCATGGAGACATTAGGACTTACAAACACACAAGTAAGGTTTCTATTTTTCAGCCATCATTATAGAAAGGAGGTATGTAATATTTTATCAAGAAATAATTATAAAAAATAACATAAATATCATATTTTTTATGTCATCATTCTCACAAATATCATCCATGGGGTGTGGTTAGAAAAAGAGGGAGTCACATCACTTCATGAATGTGGTAGACCACATATACACAAACAACATTTTCATCCTTTAGTGAGTGAAAATGTAAAAAGGAAAATGATATATTATCTTTTTATAATGATAAATATGTCATGAATATAATAATTATTTCATTTGTATCATATTTATTCATTAAATATATACTTAATGTCTTCCATGTAAAGAATTTGAAAAAAATGAATCGTAACACTTAACGAGGAGGTAATCCATTGCACACACAGACAACGTTAACATATCCCATGAAAAATGGAAATTAAAAAATTTATATATGATATAGTGACTAAATTTATATAATTATGGTGTATATATATCATCAAATCCAGCTGTGATAGGTGGTATTGAAAAAATGAATGACATCAGTTTGTGAGGCGGTAGTCCGCTGTGAACACAAATGATGATTTCACAACCCATTTGATAGTAGTGGGGAGAATAGTAAGTAATTAAATTAAAATAAAAACATATATTTATATTTATGATAATTATGTTTTTATATCATCATGGTCTAATAATAATTTAAGGATATAGAGGAAGAAATTAAATAATAATGCTCATTTAAGAACATTATCCCTTCATCAGGTAACGTCCTTAGGTTTGCACGAGAAGCCTTATTTAGTTGAATTTGTACCAAAACTAATGATTATAGGATGTGGTGAGGTACTTTAGAGGTTACTATTTTAGGTATTGACTGAAATAAGGGGTTTAAGGTGCGATGATGAAAGGAGAGTGGGTGGCCTTCTATAAACAAGGTGAGTGGCACACTTGTAATTGTATAAAAAGATAAAGGTGAACCAATGTTATTATCTTGAAGAAAGGATAAAAAATGGAATGTTATATATAATTATACATTATTGTGTCTGACTATGTCAATATAATAGATTTTATACATGTTTATAGATTATTTTAACACTTATCTTCTTAGTTTAACACATAGTGAACCCAATTTTATGTTAACCAACAAAAGTAACTTTTATTTTTTTTTCATTTTTAATATGGGTGAAAAATTATATTGTACGTATTAGATTATATAAATTATTCTTATTCCAAATATGGAACCCATTTCTAAAATATATGTAGAAAATTTTAATTTTAATTTAATCCCACAAACATCTTGAGAAATCAGGTTTTAAAGAGAAAATGACCTATTGTTTACATGGTTTTTATATAAAAAATAAATTTCAAAATGGTTAATAAGATCTAAATTTGGGTTATGAATATAAGATTGAAATAATTTTAATTTAAACCAATTTAAATTATAATTTTGATTATAAATAATTTAATTGGTTAAATTTCTTTTAATTACAATTTAGTATTTTTCACAATTTGTTAAAAAATTAACCTTTTTAGAAAGGTTTTGAAAAATCATTCCTAGATAATTTTAATATGATGATTTAAAAAATTTAATTCATTTTATCAAATAAGTTTTCTATAAGTTATAAAAATTATTTTTAAACAAAAGGTGTAGAAAAGGTGAAAAAATTACTTTTTAGGAAAATATAGTTTTAAGAGTAAAATTGGATTGATTCTTATCCTCTATCTAGAAAACACACAAGATAGATATTAGTTAGTTGATTGAATATAAAATATATACATTTCATTAAAATCAATCTCCGATTTTTTTTAATATATTGAGTTAAAACACATATTTTTTTAAATAAAATAATTTATTAGAAAAATATTCCCTTTATTTTATAATAGTTTTTAATAAATTTATAATTAATTGGTCATGAAAAAAAATTCTTTTATATAAATGGATAAACCATTTATTATTATAATATTTTTAATCCTATTCATACCCACCATTCCAATGGCTAAGGGATACCAATCAATTTAAATAATAATATTTTAATAGTATGTCTTGTTTTGTTAAAACTTAGTGTTCCATGTAACATAAGAGAAACATAGTGCTGAGTGTAACTAAAGATAAAATTTGTTTTATGTGTAATAAAAGATTTATATAATTTTAATCTTGTTTGAAAAAAAACATTTCTCTAAATTTCAGGGTGTTATATTCAACCTCCCTTAAATTTAATTCCTCTCTCAAAGTTCACCACTTTGGTTCCAAGAAGTGACGATAATTCTACTTCATTACATCCTTAGGTTCCCACATAGATTTCTCAAGATGGTGGTTTGACCATTATTTTGTAACATTATATTATTCATTAAGGTGGGCCTCATCATTTGAATTTTGTTTTTTAGGATAATATTTATAAAGTAGCATGTTTTCTATATTCTAGGAGATTACATACTGTGTAATGGAATTACACACCATGTAATGAATTCTAGGAATAATCCACAAAACAAGTGAAAAACATGAAATTATCACATTCCTTGTATATTTCACATGATGTGAAATTTATTAAATCATATTTTAATAAAAGGTGATTTATTTGTTTTTTGGAAAATGACCTTTGAGGATTTCATGCATGTAATGGGAATACATGAAATTTAAATCTTTTGGTGTATGGGTTTTTGGTATGGGTTAACTATTTTTTAATTCGACCTATAGAGTTACCCATGTAAAACCAGATCCACTCCTAGGTGATTTTGGATATCTTCAATCCCTATGGATCATCCATTTAGAGATTGATCGTCGTGTTAGTTTTGGTGCCTCTCTTCAGGTAAGATGTCTTCATATATCATCCATTTTTGATTTACTTCCTCCTTGGATTTTAATATATCATCTTGAGATTGATGGATATAAACTTTTTGTTATTGATTCTTGATTCTTGGTTTTATTTCTTAATCACCATTTTCATCATTCTTCATCAGAAAGTCCCTTTATGGTTATTGTGCACTGTGAGTTTTTCAGTAAAGGTAGGTGGTTCTGTTTAATTTTCATTATATAACTAGACCTTGATTTTAATGATTTTATCTAGAATTATTTAAAATGATTTTTTTAAAACCAATTCATAATGAATTGATGTTGTGAATTTAATTGAGATGGAATTTGTGAAATAATGCTCAATTCCAATGGAATTAGAATTTGGGGTGAATTTTTAAATTGATGGAATTGATAATTTTTTTGAGAATTGATATGATAGTTTTTTGATAAATATATATTGAATAGAAATGATGAAACAATATGATTGGGTTTTTGTAAAAAGGAATTAAATGATGAAAAACACATGTTATGGTTTGGAAATATAATTAGCATATTGAAATTGAAAATTGGGAAATTGAATTATAAATGATGTATTGATCAAAATAAAATTATTTTCCCAATTTTGATTTATTGGTTGAGAAAATTATAGCCTAGGTAGTTAGTGGGTTATTTGGTATAAGAATTATATGAGAATAATTACCTAGTATTGGATTGATGATGAAAACTCTAACAAAAATATAGTTAAGAAGATATAATCCCTAGTGGGATAGTGATGAGTCATATCCAGCCTGTTCATGAGGGACATGTCTACAAATAATTTTCATGATCACTAATATGAGATGTGTGTGGATGCTATTACTATAAAATGTCATACCACGATATGGTTGTCTGTGGTTCTTATTATAATTATTTCTATATATATTCTATTTATTATGAAAATATTTTTCTCATGCTAGCCGATTTATAAAAACTATTTTACAAAAGACTATTATTTAATTATTTATTTGAAATGTTTTACAATATTTTGATATGAAAAGAAGTTTTTTTTTTAAATATGAAAAAATATTTCCATTCCCAATTTAATGTAAATCTAAATAATTAGTTGTTTTTTTGCTGTGGAATATTTTATAGAGCACGTGGTGAGACCCTACGGGATTTATAGACCACACCCTACGTTTTCATTTAATAATTTGTATATTTTCTTATTCCTGGTCTGATAAAAAGGAAAGAGCCTCTTGGAAGTGGTGTATGTTCTTGACCCTTAGGACTTGAAGTGATGTTTCCTATGAGTTGTTTAAGTTTAAACATTCAAATTTTGAGTACTTTGATGATTTAGTATTTTTGGTTTTTGTTACACCGATTTTATTTAAAGTACTTTCTCGCGATGGAGTTTAAATCAAATGGACTTGTATCCTTTATCTTCCATTATTAATGTGGAAAGTTATTTCCCTATTTTATCTATTATGATGCTAGGTTCAAATCTCCAACCCATGGGGTCTACGAAAGTCCTTCTGGTTATGTCATATCTAGCTCAGTTTTTAGGGTACCAGGGTAACCTGGATGGTTTGTGATAAAGTGTTAATAGAGGGAGGGGTAAATAATCTATCCTTGTTGTTAGTATATAGTTTGGAGTATTCCTTTCAGGGTTTAGAAGGTACTTATAATCAAGTTTTTCGACACGTATCATTATAATGAGCCTTAAGTCACCATGAGTGGTTTGGGAAGTGGATTTTTTGAATAATTCTAGTCATTTCCCTAATTTGTATTTTCATATTTGAAATCCAAATATTGTTATCTTATCTAGTAGGATTAATTTTTACATTAACCTGCTTTGAGTTATTGATCTAAGTAACCGTCTGATGTATTCAATTTTGTTTTTTGATGTTGTGTAGAATCATTCCTCCGAGAAAACATGTGAATAAGATCTAGGAAGAAGTTGATGGTGAGCCATAGAGAGAAGATCCTATTATGAACCAAAATATGATTGAGATTAGTTTTCAAGATATCCAATATTAGTGATAAAAACCTACACCTAATCCCATTTAGGGTTTAGATATGAATCCACCCATGGTAGAATCTTGGAATCATTCTATGGAGTTCCTTTTCCAAAATCCCCCAACTTTATAAGGCTCCAATAATCCCCAAGAGGGAGTGGATTCATTGTGAATGATATATATGTTTTTTAAATTATTAAAAATTCATTATTTGATCGAGGTGAAATGTGCCACCTTCAAGCTATAGGGACCGAACAAAAGATGTTGTGATTTGATGGTAACATCGAATAAACAAGAGTGTTTATTATGGAATTACTTCAATGTTATTTTCGCTGATCAGTTATATCAAGAGTCTATGGTGTTGGATAAATCTATGAAGTTTTTCAAAACGAAGATCGATGACTGGACCCTGATAATGTTTGAAAAATACTATTCCGATATTTTTACAGTTTTCACCTAATATTGTATCAAATTAGAATAATAGACTTGGTTCTTTAAGATATCCCTTCAATCTAATATACATTCTCAGGTTTTCTAAAATAATATTTCTTCTTATGATGATGTGGTGGATAATTCTTTGATGGTTGAGCTTGATTAGGCTAGTAATTCAGGGTTAATGGGAGTACTTTTTCTCCTAGTGGAAATTTTGTGGGTTATCATAAAGGGAAGATAAAGAATGATGATTATTATGGGGGATCCTGATATTATGATTCTTACAGACCTTTAGAAATTATTGGAATAGGCCCTTTGATTTTTTTCTAGAGTGGGAAGCCACAACTTTGGAAACTAGTTTCCCCTAAGGTGCCCAAATTTTTAGTTCCAAAAGTCATTCAGGTAACCTTCATAATAACTTCTATATCTTTTCTAACCCAAATAGTGTCATGGGTTAATAAAAAAACAAACAGTATAGTGGTGTATTCTGATCCTTCAATATCTAAGGTGTTCTAGCCACAAGCATCTATGACGAAGATTCTTCACATCGTGGAAGAGTCTTCATAGGAAAGCTATTAAAAATTCATTAATTGTGGGAGGTACCATTACCATAACTTCATCCTTAGTGAATTATTTATTTGATAATGGGGAATATTATTCATTTATCTCAACACAAATTGTGAACCTTCAAAATTTTATGACAAATATTTTATCTTATGTGATGGATAATGCTATTCCCCTAAAAACAAAGATAGAGGAAGTTATACATTGTCATACTTATGGCTTCTCATTATCAAAGATTAATCTTACCTAGTTTTTTTGGTTCTTGAGATGAAACCACTTAGTGTAATTTTTTGGATGGATTCGATCATCACTAAAACTGTATCAAATGACTTCTATATTTGATGGGTCTCCTTTACTGTAGCTGCTTGCGTGTTTGGTATATTTCCCATGGAATGAGTCCTGAGGTCAAGTATAGATAGACCTTCTTATCCATAGTTAAGTAAAGTAATAACAATGTTTGATTTTTTCTTTTAGTGGGAATATCTGAGTGATGATCTACCTTTATTTTTTGTTGAGATTTCCAATGTTTTTCTCTTTTATTTATTTAGTTTTCTTATGGTAAGAGAGGTAGGTTTTCTCTATTTATTTATTTCCCGATAAACAACCAATATTTATACATTTTTACAATATGATACCTGTTTAAATGAATGAGTTGAAGACTTAGTTGGATAATCTCTTCAAGAAAGGATTTATATGCATGAGTGTTCCACCTTGGTTGGTACCTGTTATCTTTCCTAGGAAAGATGATAAAACACTTTTCTTTTTTTATGATTATCTCAAATTCAACTAGGTTATGGTAAAGATCATGTCTCCATTTCTATGGATTGATGATCTGTGACTAGTTGATATGGGAGAAGTGGTTCTTGAGGATTGATCTCATATTTGGTTATCACCATTTGGGCATAAAATAATCTAATATTCAAAAAGCCTCCTTCTGGACAAGGTATGTCCATTATGCATATCATTTCATGCCATTTCGTTTAAGGAATGAACTTATAATATTTATAGATTTGATTAATTGTATTTTCCATGAGTATCATTATATGTTTTCAGTTGGATTTATGGAAGAAATCATGGTTTAATGAATTTATGAGTAGGATTATGTGTGTTATCTGAGATAAGTTTTTCAAATTTTGAGAAATTACAGACTTGATTCCAATCTTTCAGAATGTGAATTTTGAATTCATAAGTGATGTTCTTAAGGAACAAGGTCTCAGACCATGGTATCTCATTTTATCCTAAGAAAGAGAAAGATATTATGACCTAGGAGAAAGAACATATTGTTTTTGATATTAAATGATTCTTGGTCTTGAAATGGTATTATCCCAAGTTCATTAATAATTTTGGAAAGTTGTCTTCTCCGATGAACTCTTTCACTCAGAATGGAGAAAATTTTTACTGGGATGAGAAATTTTAGTGTTCTTCTATTGAGATGAAATATATTTATTATGTTTATGCTGGTGTTGAATCTTCCAAAGGATAGGCATGTGTATGTGGTATTTTTTGATGTGTTTGGTTTGGGTTTTCGATGTGTTCTTATAAATAGTGATCCTATGGTAGTTTATAGGTCTCAAAATCATAGGCCTCATGAGAAGAATGATCTGACCCATGACTATGAACATACAACTATGATACATTCCCTAAAAAGTTTTTTGAATTACATTTTAAAAATGGTTTACTATGTATTCTGACTAGAAGGGATCGAGTTATGTCTTCTCTTAAAAATATTTGAATCTTATGAAGAGAAATTTAGTGGAGTATATGAAGAATTTTTATTTCGACAATGGATATACCATGGAAAGGTGAATATCATTGCTGATGATTTGAGCAAGAAACTCCCAACCCCAAATGTGAAAGAATTATCTGGAGATTGAAACTTGATGGTTATTTTTTTATAGTTTCATATAGGAGTTTGAGAAATACAATATGTGGTTATCCTTTCTAGTAATCACTTGACCTCTACTCTTCAAGAGATTAATCTTCCGTAATATGATTTTAATGTAAAATTCCATTGTATTAGAGACTCTCTTTATGATGGGGAGACCATTGGTGTGTGGTCTTTCTACATTAAGGTTTTTCTATATTTTAAAAATCTGTTCATTGTTCCTTTTTTCTCGATAAATGATATGATGGGGGATTTCTATAATTCAGAGTGGGTTGTGCACTTGGGAACCACATAAATCTTATATAATATGTGCCAATGATTCTTGTGGAATTATATAAGATGAGACATTACTAATTTTTCTCTCATTACTATACTTCCCAATTGGTCAAGGAAGAGCACCAAAAATCTTTGGGAATAATTTTTCCACTTGTAGTGCTGATTTGGAAGTGGGATAAAATTTCTATGGACCTTATGATTGGTTTTCTATGTACCTCAAGGAAGAAGAATTCAATATGGGTTTTAGTCGATTGACAGACCGTATAAGCTCACTTTATAACCATTATTGATAAAACTAATGTTATTTAATTGTTATATCTCTATTTGGAAGATATTTTTTAGTTTTATGAAGATCTATCCACTATAGTCTCTGATAGAGATCAATATTTTTCTCTTTGTTTTTGGTGAGGCCTTTAAGAGGAGATGGGATCTCATCTTATTTTGATTACATGATACGATAGAAAAATATATAAAAAGACAGAAAGTGGTATAAATAATCTTAATGATATATTTTTTATTAATGTTCTCAATTTTATTACATACTGGTATGGCCATTTGGGTCAATTTCAGTTATCTTATAACAATAATTACCAATCGATGATCATAATATCTTCGTTTGAGGACTTGTATGAAGGATATATAAATCTATATTGTGTTGGTCGAAGTTGGGTGAATGTTCCTTGGTAGGACCTAGATTGGTTTAAGAGACGGATTCAAATACTCATTTTATTTATTAGATAATATCAACGGAACAGAGAAGGTATAAATCCTTTGATGATCATCATCACAGACCGTTGGAGTTTTCAGTTTGTGACCTGTTATTTTTGAATGTTTAACCACATTTGGGTCATTGATGTATTAGGATAAAATGGATGTTTGATCATCAGTTTTTGGGATCTTTTAAGGTTGTTGAGCTAGTAGGGAATGTGTGTTACCATTAACAACATATTCCATAGTTGATGTCGATACATTAAGTGTTCTTCATATATCAATAAAAAAAGTTTCTTTATGAACCATCTCATACATTAAATTGGGAGGATCCTGATGTTGAGCATATTTATCATTGATTGACCATTAAATCATTGTATTTTATTCTATGAAAATTTTAATTCATAGTAGAATATTACATTTTGTCTTTGTACTATGGAATCATGGTTCTAATTCACCTGAGATGTGCGAGCCTGAGGAACTTTTGATAGAGAAGTGGCCACATTGCATTGATTGAGAACCTTATTGATAGTATTTATAGGGATTGAATGTTTTTATGGAGATGATATAGTAACATCCCACTCGTCTTTAATATGCATCTCTTCCATTGATTTTTTGATATCAGGATTCTTTATAGAAATTAGACACTTTTCTAGCTGCTGCATGACTAGACACTATGTAAATGCCTTACATAACATGTAATGTTTATTAGGAATAAGGCTTGAAACTAATGCAAAAAATGAAACAATTAGGAATAAGGCTTGAAACTAATGCAAAAAATGAACCATCTCGGGGTGGCTGATTTGTTTTTCATTACACTGAAAAACTTACCACTCCTGACCCAGATCCATCCCTTGGAATTTTAAATATATCTAATTCCTTTGAATCATTCGTTTAGCAATTTGACATCGTGTTGGTTGCGATGCGTCTGTCTAGTTAAGCAGTCTTCCTCTCTCTTATATTACATCTTCCCTTCCTCCTTGCAATCTGATATATTTTCTTAATATTGATGGATATAAACTATGTTTTTTCAATCTTGATCATATTTTTGATTTCATGATCTATGTTTTTTTCATTCTTTGTCGGAAGATCCCATTTCAGGTGTTTTTCATTGTGATTCCAAGATTAAAGGCATGTGGTTCTGTTTAAGTTTACCTATAAAATTAAACCCTGATTTTCATGATTTGGTTTAAATTTATTTTATTTTATTTATTAAAATCAAATTTGGTATGAATTGGAATTGTGATTTCAATTAGAAGGAAATTCTTGGAAAACTGCCCAATTATAATAGAATTGTAATTTTTGGTGAATTTTGAAATTGATGGAATTGATGAATTGATTTTAGAATTATTTTTTACAAAATTATATTTAACATAAATGGAGAAAAACTATTATTGTATTTTTTCTTAAAATAAATGAAATGTTGAAAATCCTATGTTTAGTTTTTGAAATAGAATTGGAACATTGAAACCAAAAATTGGGCAATTGAATTGTAAATGTTGTATAAATTTAAAATGAAATGATTTTACCATTTTTTATTGATTTATCAAGGACATTAATTCTTGGGTAGTTAGTGGGTTATTTGATAAAAACATATAAGGATGATAATCATATATTAATTTTTTGAAAATAAAAACTCAAACTAAAATATAGTTAGGAAGATCTCATTCTTGATGGGATGTTGATGCGTCCTATTCAGCCTAAGACTATATGTTTCATGTACACATACTTTCTATGATCACTGATATGTGATGTGTGAGGACCCTATAAATAGAAACTATCATAACACATGGCTTATGAAAATGGTGATTTTTTTGATTTTTTTGATATATATTCCATTAATTATGAATTATTTTATTCATGTATACTTATTTTTATAAACTATTTTATATAAAATGGGTTTCAACTCATATTTAATTTAAATTGAAAGCAATAATCAGTTTATTATTATGGAATCTATTTTGAAGCACTTGGTGAGACCCTACTAGTCTTTAAAGCATACACCCTACCATTTCCACTGGGTTTTAATAGATTTTCTTATCCCTGGTCCGGGAAAAGGGAAATTACATCTTAGAAGAGGATGATGTTCTTGATCTATATGTAATGGTGTGATTTTTCATTTGGGATGTTTAGGTTTTATCTTTATAGTTAATGAGTACTTTGTTGATGTACTCTTTTTTGGGTTTTCTTATACCATTTTGATTTCTGGTATTTTCTCCATATGGAGTTTTGAGGATACTGACTTTTATCTTTTATCTTCCATGATTATTATGGAAAATAGGGTATCAAGGTTGGTTTATGACAGTATTGACATGGCGATTGGCCTTGTTTAGTAATATTTTAAATGCATTATCCATTATCTCAATTAATTGTTACTTATAAAAAATATCATGATCAATACTTATGACCTCTGATCTCAGTACACAAGTTTGATTAGGTTTTCAATTCCTCAGGAGAGATACATGGAATACATCATGAACCTGTGGGAGTTTTAATTAAATCACCAAAAGATAACCTACAATCCTAATATTATTACAAATTTCGAGGGGACCAATATACTTAGGGATTATTTTTCCATTTCATTATTCCAGGAATTAATTCATTGAAAGACCCTCTCACCAACATCAAATTCTTAGTGACATGAATTATTTTCCACATAATTTTTTTTCTTCAGGTTTTCCTTAATGTGTTTATGCATGGATCCAGCATTATCATTAAATTCATTATCTATCTCTGGTGCCCATATCATTATTCTACAATTTCATTCGAGTAAGTTGGAGTTCTAAACTTCCTTACCTAAAGGGAATCATAAGTAGCCAAATTAATAATCGAGTGAAATAATTTCTTTCAAGAAAACTCAACTTGGGGAAGGTATTGATCCCAAACACCATTTAAATCCATAGAAAAATATATTGGAATATCATCTTGGGGTTTAATTGTTCAAAGAGACTAATCATCTATTTGAGAAAGATACATAGAGCTAAAAATCAACTCTTTATCAAGATCATACTGAATACATCTCTAATAATTCCAAGCAATCATCATGTTTAGATCCAATATAACTGAATGTGGTACCCTATGAAACCTTAACATGCCATTAACTTATATTTTTAAAAAAGAATCTATTGAAAAATCATCTCTTGTATTAATGAAGTGCATTGTCTTCATAACGTGATCAATTAAAAACCCTAATTATCTCCACATCAATGATATGATTGGAACTAAGGGTTACTATTACCTCTAATAATATGTACAAAATGTGTAAAGGCATTCCTCCTCAATTGAATTTGTCACTAAAACACATAAAAACCAATGGGTTGTATTGAAATGAATGTCTCTTAAAATATCTTTAATCATGATAATCTCCCATATCATAAAACCTCCAAAGGGATGACAGTTACTCTGTACTTATGATCAAACATAAACTTATAATCCCATAACGGTATTCATAACTCTTAAGTTAATCTTACATGGAGACATATTCACTTCCCAATGTTATTTCACCCTTCAGTCTTTATATAAGTTTGGATCTTATAAAACATTAAATCAAAATAATGGGTTAATTATTGTACCTATAAAAGATTAAATGTGATTTAATTATTCCATAATCCATGTCGAGGGAGACAATCATATGATATTTTACTAATGAATGACCAATAATATTTTCATAGGGATCATTCTTATAAAATCAAACATGAAGTTACAAACTTAGGAAGGGAGGATATGTGTGCCCTTATTATAATTATTCAATTCATCCATTATGATTTCAAAATATTTCTCAATGACCATGGTCTCCATATATTATGGTATCTTATAATATGCCTTATCTTCAATATTGTTGAATTGATTCACATAATGAAAAAATATTTTCAATTGAAACACTATAGTGTGGATTTTTCATTCGGTTCATCCCTCTCTCCATTTATTTCCTATTCTACCATAATCACAATACTTCTATATTATTTTTCATGATGGATTGGTTGAGAACACTTGAAACACCTTCTTATTCCTTTCAGTAACTCATATAAATTATGCTTCCTTTATTTTCAGAAAGTTGGAATTTGAATCTTTCTCTTACCTCCATGTGATATAACATTTTATTTTCCATGGAACCCAATCTTTATTTTCTTATCACAAGAACAAAAAGGGTTTCTAGATATAATATCTAATTTTAGTGCTCATATAATGATTTCATTAAGGAATCTAATGTCCCAAATGATTAATGATCTTTGGAGATTTGGTATTATGAAACAGAAGAATAATTCAACCTTACTTTTAGAATGAATGATAATATCAGAAGAGTACCTCACAATTCTTGTAATTGTTTTTTATAGGTACCGATATATTCATCCTAGTTCTTCTTAAGATAAATTATGTCCTTCTTCATTTTTGTAAAAATAATATGAGCGAAGTAATTATTTTTTTTAAACTCATCCCATATCATGGAGTCTATTTATCCTCTTTTCCTTATATTCTTAGTAAGATTTCACCATTTAACCTCATCCCCTCCTAAATGGTATAAAAATTACTTTTTCCATGATATGAACTTTGGATAACGGAAAATATCTATTTGGTGGTACAAATTAATTGGTCAAAAACTAGGGGAACAAAAAAATAACTGAAATAAGGCGAGAGTAGCCACATGAAGGACTCAAAAAAAATTTGTTCCTTCATTTTCTTGTTTGGAATTTCTTCATGATTCATATATTGAGAAAGTTGTGTCAGCATAGTAATGAGGTTTTTCATTTCAGTTTCCATAACATTCAGTTACTTAGGGGGACACTAATTGTATTGTGTATTTCATTCAACATTAACACAATTCATTCAGGATCCATCTATTTACAAAAACAAAAAAATATTTTTCAACAAAAATAATCATATTTAGGAACCTTATAATAATGATAAAGCACTTCTACAATGTATAATTCAGGACAAATTCTTTTTGATGTATGAAAAATTAGGTTTATCAAAGGCCATTCATATTTACCTTCAATTTAAATACTTAATTATTGTTTGAAATGAGTTTTAAATTTCTAAATCCATTCTCCATGGAGTTTTATACTAGGTGTGTAGTAAAGTCTATTTTCACACATCAGTTGATATTCAAGTCTATCTTGATCCACCTTTTTTTGGAGTTGTTACCCCTGGGTTCCTCTATTATATACCCAAATCTAATTATATTATCCATACTAGGATGTAATAACTTGGAAACAACCCCCTCTACCCATTACCAAAATTCCATGACATTTTCATATACTTTGAATCATCCTTAGACTTATCCATAGACATATATCTAGTTATATTCTTATTAATATCCATAGGTATCTCTTGGTTGTTATAAAATCCATGTTTCCAAAGTCTAACTAAACCTTTGCTCGGATGAAAAATTTGGATACCCATGCTTCTTACACATACATATATTATATATTTGTAGATGAATTTTCTATACATTACACAAACACACACCCGTGGATCATAGCAGTTCAGTTCCTTTAGAAAATAGGTATATAATTATCAAATTTAGTGATAGATCTAATGTAAATCTCTGACCCTAGTTACTTAGAGTTAGTTCATTATTTTAATACGATGGCATGATTTCAAGGAATCATGTCCCGAAGGACGAATGAGTTTAGAAGTCTTGGAAAATAGATTACATACATGAACATTACATTACATTATAAAATGAAAGCAACAACAAAATTGTCTCCGTTGAAGACATTTATATCCATTAGGATATCCTTGCTGGTCAGTCATGATATAATTCTTTGCATCCTAGTAAAAATAAAACATAGAAAGGGGTGAGCTCAGATGCTTAGTAAGGATAATAATATAGCAGAACCATTCATAAATAAGAATAAACATTTTAGGCAATGTATAAAACTAAAAAAAGCCTTTTAAACTTAAAATTCAGCATAATATGGAATATATATATCAAATAATTCCATTTACTTATTTAAATGGTTATTCTACTAGTCGAATAATCACATGAAATATCAATAACTACTTTCATAATGATGGAATTCATAATTACAGACATCCTAACCAGATTTTCTAGACCTTGTTCCAAGACTATAAATAAGATATTTTCAAGACATTTTACCAAGACACTAGTTTGTCTCATGAGTCCTACTGATGCATCCAGGAGCTATATCAGGCTCCACCAGTCACTTACTAAATCCAATGCATTCCTCAGATGAAAAGGTTTAAACATAACATAAACATTCGTGTTAAAAATAACACACAAAATGTCAAAACATTATCCATAAACCATGAATGGTATAAAAATAAAAAACCCACAGTCAAACATATAAAAAACATACAAAACAAATATGGAATATTTTAATCATAATAAATCAACCTCGATCAAGAATAATATCCTGTAATGTATATTGACATAGTTGAAAATGATGTGTAAAAATATTTGGGAGAAATGTCCCTTTTTAATGAAATAATTTAAATGAAATATAAACAAAGTCATTTAAAAGATAGTTTTTAATGAAAGTGTCCCTCACAACTTTGAAACTTTTGGAAGTAATTAACATTTTAAAACATTCATGTCCATATGAATGAATCCTTAAAACAATTTTGAGAATATGGAGATTAATGAGAAAGGTTTAGAAGAATAAATCTTTAAAAAATTTAAAATGATGTTTTAGTAAAAGAGTACCATAAAAATAATACCTTTGAAAGATTTTTTTATGAAATATGAACATAGATAATAAATATGTCCCAATAGATACTCACGTAAAAACAACCTTGGATAATAAAAACATTGTGAAATTAACGCTTACCTTTCACTTTCCTTTGTCGGGGGTACGTTTAACTTCTTGTATAACAACCATAGTATGTTATTAAATTATAAAAAAACCATATTAATATTTATGATATCATACATGATTTATTTATGACTTTATACTACCAATTTAACAATGAATTCCATGTTAAGTTTACATTTTGGGTAATAATTGATTTCTTTATCGTACTTATTTTAACTTGTTATTATTTATTGTATCATTTAGATCATGATTTAAATACTTCAGGAATATAATACTTGATTTATATATCATATAAATTTAGAATATAAATATTTATAATAGATAGATATTTTAAATGGAGGGCACCGTTTATGAAGACGGTAGGTCGTACATATGCATAAACGCTGTTTCTGTTTTCATATCGTACTGAACAGAAGTAAGTGAATACGATATATATAAGTGTATATATATATTTCTACAGTATTATTATTATTTCATATATTACATACTTATAAATAATATATATTTTTATAATCATCATTGAATACTGAACGTCAGAATGAATCTCATCTCATCGTGGATAGGGTAATCCGTACATACGCATGAGCGACAATATCATTATATTGATGGTGAAGTTTCATGTTATTAGATTTAATATAATATATACAGAATAATTAACATGTTATATTTATTATTTACATCAATTATACTCATTATTATACCCATCCCAAAAATGAAGTGTTTTAATAACAAACTACACCATGACGTGGAGATGGTAAGCTGTAGTTACGCACGTATGGGGACTTTGTAATTTATTGGGTGGAAAGAATAATGAAAATGGTTTTAATATATTTATAATAACATCAATGCATTTAGGAGGTACTGGATTTAGTATTTTGGTATGGAATGAACAATGAAAGAAGAAGTGGATGAAGAAAATAACTTGAAAGAGGGTAGTGAAATTATTATCTTTTCTTCAAGTGTTTCCATTTTAGTTGATGAAAAGGGATCCTTAGGTTGGCTTTATTATCCAAGTATGGACTCTAGGTTAATTTTAGGTAAGTTGGGAGGATATTAGGGAAGGGGTTGGCTGAGCTAAATGGCTTTGGAGGTGTGATTTTGATAGAAGAAGAAGTGACCTTTTATAAGAGGGGTGAGGGTCACTTTAGGAAAAGATTAAAATAATAATTTATTATACAATAATATTCAGTTTAAAATGGATTTAAATGAATTTATTTATAGATTTAGGTGGTTATGGGTTTGAAAAATATTAGTAAATAGGTTTTAAAAGAGTTTAGGTTACCATTTTAACCTTATATTTTAGATTTAACTCTTAGTTAAATATGTTAGCTTTTATCACGTCTTCTTGTATTCTTTCAATATATGGTTAATAAACATAATATAATCCTATTAGAGAACCTAGAGTTGTTAATTAATGAAATATATAATATTATTAAATCCATTTGGCCTAACCATATATTTTTTGTAATATTATATCAATGAACAATACAATATTTGTTTGAAAAATTAATTTATGTCAATTTTGACACTATTTGGTATTTCGTCTTTGTGAAAGTCATAAAAACCTTTTAACTTTGAAAAAAAATTATATAATCAACCATAACATATCTTATTAAACTATAAAATTCGTGGATGGAATCAAAACGTTTAAATTCTATTAATTTTAAAATTTATAATATAAACTATTTTAATATTTCATTAAGAAGGCAATTACAGCATCATCATTGTGTTATAAATAAATACAATTAATTAATATCAAAATAATATCAATAAAATACCATTATGTATGAAATATTTTTTTATTTCTAATGAATATATATAACTGAATTTATCTTTTTTATAAACTTATACAAAAAATTGTTTAGTTAATAAACTTTAAATTTAAAACTTTTAACTCTTTCTTAAATAAAATAATAATAAATGTCCTTATCTAATACAAGTGGACATAAAGGATAATATTTTTGTCTTAAGTTTGTTTTTGGTCAAATTAAACTTATCCAATAGGATTAGGACATGTGTTAAGGTAATTTTAATATAATTTTTACCTTTAATTACCCTATTTACTTTTAATTGTGGTAAATAAAAGTCACAATTTTTTATTCACCAAAAAATATTTTCATCTTATTGAATCATATTTTACTTAATGATGTAAACTGTGTCTCTAGGATTGTTTAAATTAAAATCACAAAAGTGGTAAAATTATGTTTTATGCAAATTTGCTAACGAGCCTAGAAGGTGGGTAAAAGAGGTTAAAAAGTCCAATAAAATTTTATACATCTAATTTTATTATAAAATGAATCCAATGAATTAAATTGAACATATATGGGTATTATATATCTATTTTTAATTAAAATAAATTTATGTAATAAAAATAATTATTTATATAAATAGTCAGTTTTAAATAATAATGGAGTGTTTTTCACTTTTCATCAAAAATTGATGTTTTCAGAAAAATACAAAAAATTCACACTAATCTAATTTTGATATTACAAATTAAAAAATGAATTCTATTTTAATATATTCAAAACATATAAATTGTATTAATTAGTTTAAAATTAATTCCCATTGTCAAAACCAAAAAACGGGTTTTTAAAAAGTAAAAACTATCAAAAAATTAACATATGTTTATGTCAAATTTAAATTCGAAATTACTTATAATGACCTAAATTGTATTAAATGATAAAAATATAATCTTATTATACTTAAAAACCATTCAAATACACAATTTATAAATATAAATTATTTTGATTTAAAAAGTTGTTTTCAATCAAAACAAAATATTTTTCAGTATTCATAAAAATATGAAAGTTATTAGAAAAGTACCAAAAATTTATCCAAACTAAATTTTTATGTCCCACTTCTAAAGAATAATTTAATTTCATTAAATTGAATAAATAAAATTGTCAAATATTGGTTTTCAAAAGGGTTTACCATTAAAAGATGGTGAAATTTTATTTTTTGAAAAATACTTCTTTTATCTGAAAAATTGAATTTTTTCTTATATTATATCTAAGAAACAAATAATATGTATGTTGAAATTATATTCAATATATAAGATTCGAAATGCATTTAATACTATTCATAACTGCTTTTTGAACGACTTGTTTGGTAAGTTGTGGTGTGCTCAAACTCAGTCTTGCGTGTAACACAAGCTATTGAATTACTTTAATGAGATAACGTACTATGAAATATTATTGTGTTACATTCTACCCTCATTTAATAAATTGTTTCCTCAAAATTTGAAAATTTCTTCGAAAATAAAAGGTTAAAAATAGAAAAATACCGTTTTGGAAAACCCACATCAGAAATTGGGTTAATAAAATGTTCCTTAATAAGAGGGAAAAGGAATGAAAAATTCACCACCAAAATTATGATCCCAATTAGTAAAAAATTGGTGGAAAATAGAGACACATAATTGGAGGAAAAATGTAAATATTTATAGGGAGTGATTCAGGTCATTAATTACAAACAAGTGTAAAATTGAGGTCCTCAAGGCCATAAAATTATGATGATTTAAAATATCATTAGTTCAACAAAATATAAGATATTAGGATAACACATTTTTGGTTTTAAGATCGCTTGTTTAAAGGTAAAGAATTAATTTATTCACAGAATAAGAGGAAAAAAATATATTTTATAAGGAGAGTTTCATCCTGCAACTAATTCCTACCACAAACTCATCTTTCACAACAAAAGATAATAAAATTCAAAAATATTCTATTTATCATAATCATATAGGGTTATAAAAATAATGAATTTATAATTCATTTGTCAGACTATTTAAAAAAACTGCATTATACAAACCAGGACATCATGTATGTTAGTGGTAGGTGTTCCACCCTTGTCGCCCTTCGGTTGCAGGTTCAAGTCTCACAACCTTGCCGGGCGCGACGATTGTCGCCTGACCTCCGGGTTGTCCTTTTTATGACAATACAAATATAATCTCAAGAAATCATTTAACCTTAAAAATAGTATTAAATTTGAAACTTAATTGATTCCAACCATTATACTTATCCAAAATACTTCTATCCAAACTCACAGTCCAAAATTTATAATGTAGGTAATAACAATTAAGATTCTTTTTTTCCATGTAATAACATGTGAATACTTTCATTAGGTATTCTTCTAAAACACTATAACTCCTTGAATTACCATAAAACCTTATTTATTTCATTCATGACCCCTTATACCTTATAGAATACTAGATATAATCCTTCCATCGTGAAATGTTGTGAAATCTAACAATGATAGAATATACAAATCATTAATCAGTTTCAAGGTTGTCAAGAATTTCCAATATAATTTTTCCAAATCAATCATATATTATTCCAAAATCACTACCTCAGTATCAGAACCATATTATGTTTTATCTTTCTCTCAACCATATTTTTTCCAAACAAATTAACCTCTTATTGAGTCATTTTTGTTGGTTCCACACAATCTCAAGTCTTTATTGAAATAGTATTGCAGTATAATCCTATTATACTCTATAATTCTTATAACATGTACATAACTAATACAATACTAAAATGAAACAATACATTAATAGAAACATAAGAAATATAATAATTCTACTTCATCTTCGGTAGTATCATGACTTGATTTTTATCCAATTAAATCATTTGGGGTATACTATGATGATTTGGACATTTCTTCACGTAGTGTCCCAACTCCTTGCAGATAAATCATTGTACATTTGAAAGATTTTTCTTACCCTTGAAATCACATACTTGGTGTCATTTTTCTCTGCACTTATAAAAAACTCACAATCCCTTTAATCATTTACCAAGGTGATTCTTTCCACTGTTATCATATATGGGAAAATCCTTCTTTCCCCTCTTCCCATTATACACATTTCTCTATTCCATCCTTTTCTTATCTTTCTTCCCATCAAAGCCATAGGACTCAGAGAATTCTTTACTTATCTTATTAACACATGATATTATTTCTTCATATGATGAGAATACATGGGAGACTATTTCCCTTTTAAATGTTGGCTCAATACCAAGAAAGATATGATCCTTCTTAATCGTTTGATCATGCGTATTGATGGAATTCTCATTCCTTCTAACAGGCTTCATTTATAAACAATGGAATACGCAAGGTTAGTGTATGAGTCACAATGCATAATTCCAAACTTGTAAAATACCTAACGTAAATTGAAAAGATTATGCATTTAATATATAGTCATAAAATGTTTTCATTGATAAAGTATTTACTCTTAAATCCTTCATAATAGATTGTAATGAAAATGTGAATTATCCTAAGAATATCCCCCTAGAGTGTTGTAACCAAGAGTAAAGCAAGGCCAGTTGTCGTATACTATGATACCCCGAGTTAGGAACGAAACTCCTTATATGAGTTTTTACTCATAGTTAAATATATTCAAGAGCTACCTCTACCTGATCGTATCCAAACAAGGATGTATTGATTGGAAACTACACAAAATCTCTATATTACCAAAATTCTAGGAAGTTATTATATACCAATCCTGAAAGTCTATCTTACGGTAATGTAATCTAATCAGAGTTTATTTAGTCTATTTCCAAGGTTATTTCTAATCTTTCTCTAATACCAACAATCACTCCCCAACCCTAGTTACCTAGAGTCAGTGCATTATTTTAATACACTGGCATGATTACAAGGAATCGAGTCCCAAAGGACCAATCAATTTACCAGTCTTGGAAAATAGATTATATACATGAACGTTACATGACATTATAAAACAAAAAACAAAAACAACATTGTCTCCATTGACCACATTCATATCCCTTATATTATCCTTGCAGGTCAATCATAATATATTTCTTCACATCCAGGAGAAAATAAAACATAGGAAGGGGTGAGATTAGATGCTCAGTAAGGATAACAATATAGCGAAAACATTTATAAATTAGTGTAAACATTTAAAGAAATGTATAAAACTAAAAAAAATCCTTTAAAACATAAACTTCCACAAAATAGAGAAAAGATAAATCAAATAATTTCATTTACTTATTCACATGGATATTCTACTAGTCAAATAATCACATGTTATATTAATACCTAATTTCATAATGATGGAATGCATAATGTCAGACTTCATAACCACATATTCAAGGCCCTTTGCCAAGACTACAAATAATATTTTATCAAGGCCTTCTTCCAAAACACTAGTTTGTCTCATGAGACCTACCTATTCATCGAGGAGCTATAGCAGGCTCCACCCATCACTTACCAAGTCCAAATCATTCCTCATATGAAAAGGCTTAAACATAACATAAACATTCGTATTAAAACTAGCATACAAAATGTCAATACTTTATCCATAAACCATGAATGGTATAAGAATAACACATCCACAGTAAAACATATCAAAAAAACTTCAAAAAAATATAGAATATTTGTATCACAATAAATCAACCTCGATCAAGAATAATATCCCATAAATGATATTGACATAGTTGAAAATGATCAGTAAACATATATGAGAGAAATATCCATTTTTAATGAAATCAATTAAAACTCATATAAGAGAAGTCATTTTAATGATAGTTTTGAATCAAAGTGTCCCATACCACTTTGAAACTTTTTAAATAAATCAACATTTTAAATCATTCACGTCTGTTTGAATAAATCTTTAAAACCATTTCGAAAAGATGGACATTAATGGTAAAGGTTTAGAAGAATAAATCTTTAAAACATTTAAAATGATGTTTTAGTAAAACGATCGCTGAAAAAGAATACCCTTGAAAACAATTTTATGAAACATAGACATGGATAATAAATATGTCCCAGTAGATTCTCACGTAAAAAACACCCTTAGATAATAAAGAGATTGTGAAATTAACCCTTACCTTGCACTTTCCTTTGGTCGTGGGTTCGTTTAACTTCTTGTATAATGTTCATAGTATGTTATTAAAATATAAAATCACCATATAAAAATTTATAATATCATACATGATTCATTTATGACTTTATAATACCTATTTAATAATGATTTCCATTTTAAATTAACATTTTGGGTTATAATTTCTTTCTTTATCGCAAGTGTTTTAACTTGTTATTCTTGATCATATCAATTAGATCATGATTTAAATACTTAAAAAATATTTTACTTGATTTATATATCATATATATTTAGAATATAAATATTTATAATAGATAGATATATGAAATTTATGGAAGAATTTATGGAGATAGTAGGTCGTATGTACACATAAACGATGTTTCTGTTTTCATATCGTATTGAAGAGAAGTAAGTGAATAAGATAAATTTAAGAAGAAACTCAAAAAAAATGATATATATATATATATATCCAGTATAATTACTATGTCATATATTATGTACTTATAAATAATATATATTTTTATAAACATCATTGAATGGTGAACGTGAGAAGGAATCTCATCGCGTCGTGGAGACGGTTATCCATTCTTACGCACGAGAGACAATACCATTATATTGATTGTGAAATCATATGTAATTGGATAGTAAATAATATATATAAAGAATAAATAACATGTTGTATTTATTATTTAGATCAGTTATACTCATTATTATAACCATCCAAATAATGAAGTGATTGAATAACAAACTACACCACGACGTGGAGACGGTAAGCCTTACATATGCACGTATGATGATTTTTTCATTTATAGGATGGATATAATAACTAGTATGGTTGTAACATATTTATAATAACATCAATTTATGTAGTAAGTATGCGATTTATTATTTTGGTATAGAAATAACCAAGAAAGAGGAAGTGGAAGAAGAAAAGAACTTGAAAGAGGGTGGTGAAATTATTTCCTTTTCTTTGCGTGTTTATTTTTGAGTTGATCAAAAGGGATGCATAGGTTGGATTTTTGATCAATTTAAGGACTCTAGGTTTATTTTTGGGAAGTTTGGAGGATATTTGGGTAGGTTTTGGCTGAGCCAAATGGCTTTGGAGGTGTGATTTTGAGAGAACAAGAAGTTCCCTTTTGTAGGAGGGGTGAGGGTCACTTTAGGAAAATATTAAAATATTAATTTATCATACCATTTTAACCTTATCTTTTAGATTTAACTCTTAGTTAAATAGTTTAACATTTACTGTGTCTTCTTGTATTCGTACACTATATGGTTAATAAACTTACTCTAAACCTCAAAGTTAACATAAAGTGGTTAATTAATGACATATATAATATTATTCAATCCCATTTGAAGAAACTTATATTTTTTGGAATATTATATCAACCAAAAATATTGTATTCGTTTTAAAAATAAATTTATGTCAATTTTAACACTATTTGGTATTTTGTCTTTGTGAAAGTGATAGAAAACTTATCACATCGAAAATATTTATCTAATAAACCCTAACATGTCATATTAACCTAGAAAACACATTTACTGAATCGAAACTTTTAAATTACATTTGTTTTAATATTTATAATATAAACTATTTTAATATTTCTTTATGAAGGTAATTATTTTATCATAATTATGTCATAAATAAATTTAATTTCTTAATAAATAAATTGTTTAAATAAAATTAAATTATATAGGAAATTGTTTTTCATTTCTAATGAATATTTATAGTCAAGCTTATCTTATGTATAACCCTATATTAAAAATGGTTTAGTTAATAAACTATTAATTTAACACTTTTAACTCTTCTTTAAATAAAATAATAATAAATGTACTAATCTAATACAAGTGGAAATAAATGATCACATTTTAATCCTAATGTTGTTTTTGGTTAAATTAAAATTATCTAATATAATTAAGACATGTGTTAGGGTAGTTATAATATCATTTTTACCTTTAATTACCCTATTTACTTTTAAACGTGGTAAATAAAGTCAAATGTTACTATTCACCAAAAATTATTTTCATCTTGTTGAATCACATGTTACTTACTGATGTAAATTATGTTTCTTTTGTTTTTGAATTTGAACTCATAGAAGTGGTATAATTAAGTTTTATGCAAATTTGCTAATGTGCCTAGAAGGTGGGTAAAAGAGTTTTAAAAGTTCAATAAAATTTTTGACATCGAATTTTATTTTAAAATGACTCCAATGAATTAAATTGAACATAAATAGTTATTATATATCTATTCTGAAATAAAAAAACTAAAATAAATTAAAAAATTGTTTAAATAAAAAGTCGGTTTTAAATAATAACACATAGTTTTTCACTATTCGTCTAAAATTAAAAGTTTTCATAAAAATAACAAAAAATCACCCTAAGATAATTTTTATATTCCAAATTCAAAAAATGAATTCTATTTTACCAAATTAAAAACTAATAATTTGTATTAATTAATTTAAAATTAATTACATCTTTCAAAACCAAAAAGCAGTTTTTTGGCTCTAAATTAAATTTTTAATAATATATGTTCTTTTAAGAAAAAACGATCAACCATAGTTCATCAACAAAAACCACTATGTGCTGAAAGAGCCAAAAAAATGATTAAAAACCAGGCTAATATTACTTGACTCAGCAACTCTATAAAGCTCCCAGTACAGTGTGCTAACCCGAGTTTCCGAGTCCTCTCTGATTATCTCTTCAAAGTGAATGAGCATCCTTTCCATTGTCTAAATAAATTACTCTAAGTTTATTTTTCTCTAGTTGAATCCCTGGTATAGTATGCGATCTTTGTTTTCTATCCCCACTTGTTGCTCCTTATTGGAATTACCTTGTAACTGACGATCATAAATTCCTTTGATATCCTCTTCCGAGACATTAGGTCAGAGACTAGTTTCAATCATTTCTTCCTTGGAGTGTAAGATATGTTTTAAGCACTCCCCATTTTCTTCTTCCCTATTTCGTAAATTCCTTCTCCATTCTTCAATTTAACCTTTATGAACATCTATAAATTTATTTTTTCTACCCTTCTTGACCGACCGAGCCTCCATTGGTTTTGGAAAGTATGAGTAGTCTTTGTGTCCCTTTGGGTTTTTCCCCTGAGCCACAATGAATTTCCCTGAGTCAGGCATACCTATTTTCCCCTTGTTCCTTATAAGGATGTAGGGTCCTTTCCCTTAAATTAGGTCCATGCTATCCATTTAGGGGTGACTAAAACTGTCATCATCAGAATACTCCTCCTATTGAGATACTGGTAGATTATGGACCTCCAGGCCATGAAAACGTTTCCCCAACTCTATTACTGCTCTTAAATTGTGGGCCCTCTACATATTCTGAGACACCTTACCAAATTTATTCCCTAAAAAAGATCCCGTCTCACCATACCCATCCTTCCCAAGACACACTGTCTTGGTTCTGAGGATGTTTGGGTCTAGGGGTCTCAAGACATTCTCACCATCCTGTCATCCCTATCCACTATGAGATCCGGTTGCGGCCTACAAGAGAGATTCTTCTTATATCAACTCCATACCTGTGTGCTATTCAAATCCTCTTACAATAAACTAAGGATTCATGTTCTTGTCCTCCCAACCCCGAGCCTCTAGACTTTGAAAAAAAGCGGGTTTTTTAAAAAGTAAAAAATATTAATGGATTGACATGTGTTTATGTAAAATTTAAATGTGAAATTACATATAATGACCAACATTGTATTAAATGATAAAAATAAAATCTCATTATACTTAAAAACCATTCAAATACACAATTTAACACTATAAATTATTTTTATTAATTTTTTTCAATTAAAACAAAGTATTTTTCACTATTCGTCAAAATATGAAAGTTATTAGAAAAGTACCAAATTTTTTTCCAAAACAAATATTTATGTCTCACTTCTAAAATAGAATTTAATTTCATTAAATTGAACATATAAAAGTGTCAAATATTGGTTTTAAAACAGGTTTTCCATTAAAAGGTGTTAAACTTGTAATTTTTTTAAAAAAACTTCTTTTATTTGAAAAAATGAATTCGTTCTTATGTTATGTAAAAGAAACACATAATATGGATGTTAAAATTATATATAGTATATAATATTCAAAATACAGTTAATACTATCCATAAATGCCTTTTTATAGACTATTTTGGCAAGTTGTGGTGCGCTCAAACTTGATGTTGCATGTAGTACAAGCTATTGAATTACTTTAATGAGATAACGTACTATGGAATCTTGGGATGTTACATATTAATGTCTTTGACATAGATATTCCGATTTAGAAAACGTTATAGAAGTACCCTACTTAAAACCTTTCCTCATAACTTAGGGTGTTAAAATAAAAGAATTGGTGAAATTAGATTCTCAATATGTCTAAACAAGGTATATTTTTATGCATAACATAAATATATTGGATTGAAAACATGAGAATAACATTTGAAAACCATACCCTAAATATCATTGACCATCAACAGAATTCATTGCATAAATATCTGCAGTTCATGAGACATGAATCATAATGGAATCAAATAACATGATCTATGGGAACATAACATTGGAATGAGAGATATATTTTGTGCATACACATTAGAATAAATCATTGTGAACATATATAAATAGATATAGGTACAACCATTAATTTACGGATTTCAAATAAGGCCCTTATATAAAATTATGGACATGAAACCTGGTCCACACATAACATTATGGGTATGTAGTAATGGTCTATTTATTGTACTATGAACATATAAACATGTTTATTCCTAGAATTGTGAAAAATTAGTTAGGTTTACACATGAAATTTTGATGACATAATCTGGTTCACACATAACATATTGAATTGTCCATTATCCATATTTACCCAATGCCTTGGAGGGATATATGGATACCACCTTTAATATATTAGAAATCATACATATGTGTGCCATAAGATTATAAGTTATTCATAATATCATAAATCATTAAATGAAATGGGTTCCACAAACACTTCATTCTATCATAACTTGTGAAAAAATTGGGTTCATAAAAATTTTATCATGGTATATCCCATGGAAGAGAAATGGGTTTAATAAAAATATTACCATTATATAAAATTTATATAAATTATAAGAATTATTTACTTGGTTCATATCCCCGACAGATAATAAGTTATAAGAAATTATGTCATCTTATATGGAGAATGATTTTGAAATATCAGTTGAAACATTTCTTGAGGAAAATAAAATTTCTTTAAAAATAACTATTTCAAACAAAAAATTATTACTACATTTGAAAAATTATTTTCTTTAAAAATAACCATTAACAATTATAAATTAATATTCAAATGAAATTATTTTCATGATGGATAAATATCATGTTTCTTCCATACATGTAAAAATAATTATTCATTTCCGATTTTCAGTAAAACCCAAAAAGGAATTTTTTGGAAAATAATATAAGGATTCCTTTCATTTTTTTTAAAAAAGTAAAAAATGGGTAAAAAATTCATTAATAAATCATCTGAATAATGTTAAAATAATTTTTTAAAACTTTTCCAAAAAATCCATTTTGGAATGAATATGGTTCTCGACTGAAGAGAGAGATAAATATGATTTTTCGTAGAAACATTTTTTAGATGTATTGAGTACATAAAAAGGAAAATATGAAGGTAAATATATATTATCATGATGAAAACATATAAGAAGAAAATTAATAAGTTTTTAAATAAATGTATCATAATATTTCATCATCATAAACCTAATAATAAATAATCTTGATAAGTAATGGGATATTAACATTAAATATTGACGTTTGTGTTACATTGAATAGTAAACCAGATGACATGATAACATTAAATGAAATTTAAAATGTATTGAAAATAAATAAATTAATGAAATTACTTTTAAAAGGGGTTGTATATACACCCCATAGAAGATTTGTTTGTGCATAATAAGATACATTTCTCAATGAAGGAAAATTGAGGCAAAAAACCCTAACCTCTATGGTATCTTTTGGGATAGAAACCCAATGAATGTTTGATATTAATATTAATATTTAAATCCAAAAAGTTTTTAGAATAATAATAATAAAATGCATTCATGTTCATTATATACACAACCTAAAAAAATAGGTGGGGAATATGACATGTGTCTCATATAGGTAAAGAGTGAGATAAGGATTCATTACCACTATAGAAATATTTTGAATCATAAGTAAAAATAAAGAATAATTTAAAATGAAAATTTAAATATTATTAAAATAAGTATATTCATTATATAAAATGTCAAAGGGGTAATATATGCACCACAAAAAAGTAATTATTAGGGAATTTTCTTATGTGTCCCCAAAATAAAAGAGAGGATATAAATACATTACCTTAAATCTAAACTTCCTTCATACATGTTTGAAAATCCAGTATAATAAATTTCATTTTTTAATAAATTTTTTATATAAAAAAATTTATATATATTATACTATGTTTTATTTACTTATTACAATTTATTAATTATCAATTCTGTGTCAAAACCACATTTCGAGTAATAAACACTATGTTTTTCATATATGTTTTGATTTTTGATTTTTTGTTATATTACTTTGATCATGGTTCAATAATCTATCGAATAATTATCATGAAATAATTATAATATTTTCAAATCAATTAAAATTTTATTTCAAATCATGAATGATTGTTTTGAGAAATGAAGTACATTTTGATCACGGAGATGGTAAGCCCTACTAATGCATGAGAAACATTTCAATTTTTAAATATTCATTATGGATAGTATGGAAGTGTTGTTTCATATTTAAATAATAATAATAATAATGTTTTAAATAAAATATTATTGCATTAAATATAATTATAAATATCATCCATGTGGAGTGGTTAGAAAATGAGAGAGTCATATTTCTTTGTGAAGGTGATAGTCCACATGTGCACGAATGACCTTGTCATCTTTCCATGGGGGAAATAGTATGAAATAAAATGATATGTTTTCTTTTAATTATGTTAAATATGTCATTAATATAATTAGTATTTCATTTATATAACATTTATTCATTAACTCTATCTTGATTATCTTGCATGTAATGAATTTCTAAAAAATTAATAATAATACTTTACGTGGCAGCATTCCAACGCACAGAGGAGAAAATTATAATATCCCTTAATGAAAAGAAATTATGAAGGTATATTTTATATAGTGAATCTATTTGTATAATTATGTTATATATATATAATGTAATTTATTTCCAAAATTCTACCCAACTGTGAGATGTGGTAATGGAAAAACGAATGACATCAGTTAGTGTGGAGGTTGTCCCCTGAACATCAGTTAATTTTAGGTCATGTAATTAACATAAAAATATCATATTACATGTAAGATGCTAATTCTAGTATATCTTCATGGTTAAATTGTAATTTAAATATGTGGAGGTAAAAATAATATAGACATGGTAGTTGGAGAACATTACCTCTTCTACGGGAAACCTCGTTAGCTTTTCACCGAAAGACCTATTGGGTCATATTTATGATCCAAATAAGGATTATAGTATGAGAAAAGGATTATTGGGAATTTATTTTTTACAGAATTGGCCAAACCAAAAATGGGTTTATGGTATGAAGAAGAGAGTAGAGTGGGTGACCTTTTATAAGTGAGGGGAGTGACACACATATAATTTTTTAAAATGAAAAATGTATAAACAGATTTATTTAAATATTAAAGGATATAAAATATATTATTATATATAATTAGAAATGATAGATTAAAAATAATTCTTGAAAATAGATTTTATATAAGTGTTTAAGCCATTTTAACCCATATATTTTATAGTTTAACCCCCCCGAGTAAACACATTTTTACGTTAACCAAGATAATTTATTTTGACTGTTTTATCAATTTTAATGTAAATAATTATGATGAAAATATTAGATAGTATAAATAATACAAATTCCAAATTTAGAATCCAATTTTCAAAATTCCATTCAGAAAAGTGAAAAAATTGAATTTAAAATTAATCCCGCATATGTGATGTGAAAGTGAGTATTCAAAGAGAAAAAGTTAAAACTTTTGCAAGGTTTTTAAAAACAATTCAATATAAAAATTATTAAAATGGAATAAAATGGATTTATTGATATATAATTCATGTAATTTTACTTTAAAAACAAGTTAAAATGTACGTTTTCATTATAAATAATTTTAATGAAGAGACAATTTTCATTTAAAATACAGTATTCTTCACTATTTATCTAATTACTAATCATTTTATAAAATTATCAAAAATTCATCCAAATATAATTTTTAGATTATGATTTAAAAAAAACTTATTTTTTCAAATAAATTTTCTATAAGTGTAGAATATAATTTTTAAAAAAGTTTTCAGAAAGGTAAGAAATCAATTTTTAAAAAAAAATATGTTTTTAAGTGTCAAATTGAATTAATTATTATATATTATCCTTAAAACACATATGATGAATGTCAAATAGTTTATTGAATATCTGATATATAAATATCATTAAAATAATTCACTAAAATTTGTTTGTTTAATTTTTTTAGGTGAAACATGTTTGTTTTCATAAAAATTGTTTTTTTGGTAGAAGGGTTCCTTTATTTTACAATTTCTTTTATTTTAATTTATAAATAATTTTTCACTATATAATTCATTTTATATACATGGGTAAATCATAAGTTTTCATAATTTATGTAAACTATTCAAGAATTCCATTCCAATATCTAAGAGATCGATTTCATTTTAAATAATTATATTTGAATACTATATCATGTTTCCTTTAAAATCAGTGTCTGGTGTAACGCATGCTAAACAAAGTGTTGCATGTAACAAAAGATAACATAGATGTCGGGTTTAATGAAAAATATCAAAAAGATTAAATTTATTTTAAAAAAATATTTCAAAAAATATTGGGTTCTTATAGAAACAATATGTAAAATAGAGAAAATTTATAGGTTTTAGATCTACCTATTAAATTTCACTAAACAATGTTTCCAAATACAAATAGTTGTTTTTTATGGTTAAATTTTCCCCACATAGATAAAACTCACCACATAAGAAATTAAAATAGGTGAATTGACATTGATGATTCACAAAAACAAACCTACAATGTCAATTCCCATAAGTGAATCACATAAGTGATTCATGTAAAAAAATACCTTAAGCGATTCACTTATCAAAATCAATAAAATCCATAAACAGATTGATTTAACTAGTTTTATACCTAAAAAACCATATTAAATATATAATTAACTTTCCGTCTAGTTTAATTATATTTATATATTTTCTTTATATTTCCAAATAATGAAGAATAACCTTAATTGGATTTTTATACCTCAATTTATGATTAAAAAAAAGAAAACCATTTCTTAAAAATTACAGAATTCAGACTCAAAACCTACAGTGAATTATATACTAATTAAATAAATATATATATCAATTAAGATTAATATATCTTCTTATTAAATGTGAATTTTACTTTTGGAATTCAGAAAATAAAATAATCACTCAATTCTGTGTTTTGTAGATCAAAATATATTAAAAAAAACTTAGGGAATCCAAAATTAGAAAAATGGCTGTGTTGTTCAAAAATTAGCTACATCGATTTTGATCTAGATACATGGTCTACAAAAAAATATCTATATATGATTCTTAATTAAAATGTTTAAATAATATTTTAATGTACCAGATAACTTATTCGGCCTTGGAATACTTCATGAATCTTGTAGAATATGTTATAAAAAATCAAAAAAAATTAATATAAAGATATTTTTAAAAAATAAATATTATGATATGATGATGATTTCATATACATTAATAAATTAAGAATTAAATGTAATAATAAAATAAGAAAATAAATCTTTATAATTATCAAAACACACATTGGATCAAGGATCCTCTTAGCACTATCCCCCTTTTTGATAATTACAAAAACAAATATAATTTCCAAAAAATCTCCACCTATTTGAAATTAACAAGAAGAAAAAAGTTTCAATTGAAAAATTATTTATTTAAAAACAATTTAAATAGTTTTTAGTGAATTCTAAAAAATTAATATAAAAAACATATGTCAAGGGCCTATGATATAGCGTGAATACTTATAAATGTTATTTGTGAGAATAGTAGTAATGGGAAACCCTTTATAAAACAATTAATCATAAAAAAAATAGTTTAGAAAAAAGTTAACATCATCTCGAATGTATTAGAAGACTTAAAATACTAATATAATAAAAAATAAAACAAATAAAACATTACCAAACTGCTCATAAATTCACGTCATATAAATATAAATTCAAATATCCACTATAAAAAGTTCAAAATTTATTTTTTAGATCCTATAAATGTTCAATATCCATGTACAAATATTCACAAGATGATTTTTTAGCTGGAATATATTATAAAATAATATATCCCTTATTAGAATAATCTCGTATAAAATAAAATCACATGTAAATATTCTTATTTTTATAATGTTGTAAAGAGTTTGTATTCAAATAAATTTTTTTTATGAATTATCACAATAAGTAGGTATCTTTTAAAAAGTAATACCATAATCAGATAAAGTTTTTCAAATATTCAATAATTTAGAGTAAAAATATGCAGTTCAATTATATTCACTCTCACTAGTTGATAAAGAATTTTAATTTTGTTTCCCAGAACTCTATGAAACTAAATTCATACCAATAAAATTTCACATACCTGAGGTACTTTTTCTATCAAGTTTTTATACTATAGAATTCAATCCATATAAACTAATTAAATTAAACAAATTTTATCTAGAATAAAATATCTTAGTAATAATAGTTACTTTAACGTATAAAATAATTCTTTTAACAACTTTTAAGGGATCTTCTTTAGTATCATATTGAAATATATCACATAAATAAATAGTAAAAATTATATTAGGTGTAGAAATTATTAAATTCAAGAAACTTATAATCAATACTCTATAAATTTAGATTCAATGTATTTTCTATAAATATCAAACTCTAGTTTACTTATAATACTCATATATATTGTAATAGTTTTATAAGAATCAATACCAAAACCCTTAACTAAATCCTTAGCATATTCATATTGATTCATGAAAATTCAATCATTTCATTTAAAAATTCTATGTTCATAAATTAATTTTAATTCTACGATAATACTCATTTAAAATTTAATTTCAATCATATTAGAAAATTCATTACATATATTATCATTTTAAGATCAAAAAACAATATCATGAACCTAAATTTAAACAATAAAAATATAATTTGAAATTATTTTGATAAAAAAAGTATAAAAAAAATTAAATTTATTGAAATCATTTTCAAAAAAATTGAAGTTTCTCTATCATAACAATAACACGGTCCGTTTGTAATATCATATTAATCTTTTTAAAATAAAAAAAATTAAGAAAATTTTTAGTTTCAAAACTAAGGGGTTGAGAAACAAATAGACTTAAAACCATTTAAAAATGAACTTTTAACACCCATTTAAAATAACTTAAAACAAATGTGAAAAAATATATTAACATTATTATAGATTCAATTCTAGTTACAGGTGAAAATTATTCATCCATTTTTTCCTTCTTCTTAAATATAACCTTGAGCAATAAGACTATATTTATTCTATAAAAATTATCCATATTCATCCAATAATTTATGGAAATATATTTATTTCCAATAAAATGATTTTATATTAGGGTTTAAACTAAATAACATAATTTTTTTTCTAAAAGGTTGATCATGTTCATGATGAATAGAGAAAATATAATTAGAATCATTTTAGGAATAATTAAAATTATTAGGAAAAAATAAAAAATAAAATAATATTTATTATTAAAATTTAATTAGGAAGTTCTAGTCTTAATTACATAATAAAAATTTCTAATAAAATTATAAACATGATGATCTCTATGAATTTTCCATGATCTTGATTCATGTCGAGAAGGAGTATGCCCCCCCTCAATTGATTCATCCTTGTACTTATTTTTATCATAATGAAAGTTAAAATTTCTATGCTCATACCAAAATATAAGAATTAGAATTTAATTTCACATTATTTTCTTCAAACATGACATGAATAGATTATTAAATAACCATAGTTCTTTTTTTATAAACTTTATAATCCCTACTATTAATATTATGACCAATAATACAACACAACCAATTTTAAAATCAAATTTATCTAAATTATCCATCAAATTAAAATAAAAACCTGGAAACCAAAAATCTAAAATAAAAAACTTTTGGATTTTTACCATTATATAATTAATAATAAGTTTTCATTGTTAAATTTTTCAAAGGGATTATATTTGAAATATTATAATCAATAAAAATAGATTTATCCAATAAATATGTTTTAAAATTATTTTCACTTAACATAGTTCTAAACATTTCAATAAGAGTTATATTTTTTGAATTATACAACATAATTTTACTATGGTTATCTTGGAATATAAAAATTATGAAAAAAATCCTTTTACAAAAATAATTACATTCTAAATTTTGGAAATAAGTGCCTTTATCACTATGAATAGAAATAATCAAAAAACCGTTTTCATTTTGAACTCAATTACAAAAGTAATAAATCCTTATTAAGTATCATTTTTATATGAAAATAATAAAAACCATAAAAATCTATTAGAATAATCAATAATAACTAAATTATATTTCATTATTATAAGGCTATAAATTTGAGTGGGACCAAACAGATCAAGATGTACTAATTGTAAAGTTATGTTGTTACTTATATGATTGATGGGTATGAATGAAGAATTACGTTGTTTCTCATTCATGTAATACTAAAAAACATGTAGGTTTTATTTATAGAAGGTAGGTGGCTGTATAAAGTTTTAATGTTTTGTGATATTATGTAACATTATCATATTTACATGACCTAATTATCGATGAAAAATAATTATATCACTATGAAAAACATTCAGACACTTAATATGTTAAATAATTAGTTTAGAAGAATCAATAGTGTATATATCATCCTTTTAGTAGTCATAAAATAAAAAAGATTGATCCCTAAGAAACTAAAAACTCATCAGTTTTAAGTTTAATTTTCATTTCTTCATCACATAATTGTGAAATAATAATTTAGTTATATTTCAAACCGTTAATGAATAAAACTTTAGAAATTAAATCAGTGTTAGAAATACCTACTTTACCAAATGACTTAACCTTTCCTTTAGAGTAATCTCTAAAAGTGGTAAAGAATCTATCTCATTTCGTATAAGAGAGGAAATTCATTGGTCACCATCAATGTTTCTGGAGAAACAAATATCAATGTACTATGTGTTTCTCTTGAGAAATCTAAGTAATTTTCTCAATAAATATAATTACATGATATTTTTGTTACCCATGCTAGTTTTATTCCAAATGTGATTTCAATAGAATTATTAGATACCCAAACATATTTTAATAATTTTTTGGGTATTCTTGTAGATAAAGTTTATGAAATAACACTTCTCATATCACTAAGAGATTGAGAAAATCTAATAGAACATTCATTAGCTTAATTTCATTGTATACAAAATTGAGAACATGTAATGGTAGAAGTATAACAATTTTTTACTTTTAATAAAATGATTTTGATAAATTTTAGGTAACATCATTTCCTAGAAAATGCCATATTTTATTTATTTATTTTATTGAAATATTTAGTTTTATGATATTTTTCATGATCTTAAATAAAAAATATAAACTTTTCCCAAGACATCTAAATTCATTTTTAAAATTTTAATCTAAATCATGAGCAGAGATAAATTCATCATAATCATTAGAATGATTAACATAAATAATGTTCCTGTATTTTTCATTCACTTGTATAAATGATTTATTTTCAAAAAAAAGTTTTCTCATTGTTTTCTTTAATCTTATTATATAAATAAAAATCTTTGAAAATATGTTTTCTCAGTTTTAAATTTCATAACTTAAATTAGAAACACTAAAATTTTTAATCATAGTTAGACTAAAAATATCCAGAAGAAAATTCAAAATCATTAACCTTATTCAGATAATACATAAAACAGAATTTAGTGGATCCTTTCACATATCAATATTGTTTACTAGAATTAGATTCTACATTTAAAATCCAACTAGTTATTAATTAATTTTTCCCATTTTTTTATTTTTTCTGGATAGTCAGGATAGATATTTAATTTCTTCATAGACTAAAATAAATTAAAATATGAGGAATTATAATTATTACTTATATTCTGGTATTCCTTTTACATTTCCATTTTAGGGTTTAATCAAAATTGGTGATTAAATCCATTATTTTTCATTTATTTATATACATCAGTCACACTATGATCTGAATCTTATTTTTAACTATCCTATAAATTTGAATTAAAAGAGTTAGTAGAAACAATGTTCATAGATTTAAATGCTACACCTTTTTTTCTATCATATTTAGAGATATTCTATGAATCTAGTACATATAGAAGCCATGATCAAATCAGTTAATCAAGTGTAGACTCTTTTAAGTTGTTTCGTTCTTCAATGGAAAGAATTTTTTTCATGACATTATTTTGGTCAATCTCATTGGACTAATTAAAAGAGCACTATATTATATGTTGTTCCTCTAAGGTAATTAATTCCATTCACAAGGATTGGCAATAGATGGAACATTTGGTTTATAATTTCTTCTTCACCTATCTTTATGTATTGGTACTCAGATTGAAGCATCCCAAGTTTGGTTTGTATCAATTCTTCATAAATAATGTGGGGAACTATTAAAATATTCCAAATACCATTATCTTTATTATATAAAGATGCATGACTAAAAAATATAGTTTAATAATAAATTATAAATTATCCAACTTTTTTTAATTCTAACATATTTTTTTTGAATTTTTTCCTATAAGAGTATTTGGGTAATCTTTTGGTAGTTTTTCTAGTTCTATCATGATTTAATAGTGTTCTATGCTGAAATTCCGGATGTATGAATCTATTCTAATTTTATTGTATCCGTAATCCTTTCCAAGAAAGAAAGGTGTTTTTTTGAGTAATCCATCTACAATTTACGTTTATTCCTCACATCTTAAAGTTCTTTCCCTTAAACCATGTGATCTTCTAATGGTTTAGAAAAAGAAAAAAGAAAAAAGAAAAAAGAAAATTGTTAATAGAGGAAATATCTCAATCCAATTATTTATTTCTATAAATATAAAGTATAGTTAAACTGAAAATTCATTATAGGGTCGCCATTTGATACAAACTATTGGTTATTAAGAATAAGAATAATAGAGTTAAAATTATCCTAAATAAGTTCAATTGTTTCATACCAGTTTTTAAGTCAGATATGTGGTAGAATATGGTCTAATATTTTGGTGGGGATACAAATAATTAAAAATAATAATAAATAGATGGATTAATTATCAATTATAATTAACGGAGTTAAATAGTAGAAAAAAAATAAATAATTCTAAGATGTTTTCTATAGTATTTCAGTCTAAATTGGACACAGTCTACACTTATACCTCACTAATCAGTGAGAGATTAGTTATTCAGTAATATTTTTTAGGTGGAATCATAACCCGATTAAATATAAATTTCTAGTGAAAAAAATGAAGACACTTTAATTATGTATTTAGAGTCACAACCCAATTACAATACTGATTTTGGACCACTAGGGTCATAAATTTAACAATCCGGAATTTATAATTGAGAGTCACAACTTAAAAATAGAGACTTTTTTCTATGAAAATGCATAAAGATAACGTGAAATCATATGATATATGAGAAGAAGTGGAGTAGACTCATGAAACAATAAATAAACACATATGATAAGAATAAAACATATGTAATGGTTGTTGAGTGTTTGATCTCATTTATTTTCTCATCAAGGAAGTGGAATAATTCATATATGTTTTCATATATCCTTTTATAGATCATCCAACAATTGTATGAAATAATCAGATCCAAAATAATTTATAACACTTCATTATATCAACAACACTACACTTCACACTCTATCACCTGAAAATTATAAAGGAACTCATGGGAAAAGTATCACATTAGAATTGGGTCATTTTTATTTAACCACAAAAGAATCCTCAATTATTATTTTAAAATAAAAATAACTTAACATAAATGAGAGAGGTTATAGAATTCCTAATTCAAAAATTATAAAAATATAACATCGAAAATGGAAAGAGAGGAGTGAAATTATCATTACATAATCTCTCTAATGACTTCCCATATTCAAAATAAATGAATAACAATTCAAACAAATTTCAAATCATTCAAATAAATAGTTTAAAATAGTTCAAAAATAACAGGTCTTTGAACGATCCCATGAAATTAGAATGATTGAATTTAAATTATGAAATTCAAAATCATTCCATTTAAAATATTAAGTAAAACAAGAAAGAAATTTCAAAAAATAATGAAACTATATTAAAAACATTAAAATATTTATTGAATGTGGTTAATATCAACTAAAAATAATTGATAAATTGTGTAATCAATTAAAGGAACATAAAATAATAAAATTCATTTCTTGAGTTTCATGTTTCCTATTTCATACGTAAAAATAGAACACACTGTGATCTCCATAAAAAACATTATTAAAATAATGGAAAATTATTCAAATAGTTTATAAATAATTAATATTATTTTATAAATTCATTAGAAAAATTTTAATATATGAAATAAACATGAAGAAAATAAAAATATGAAAAAATATGTAAAATAGAGAAAATTTTATTATTTTCGAACAACTTGTACAATTTTACTGAATTACATAGCCAAATTTACAAAGGTGTTTTTATGGAAGGTTCTTTTCTCTACATAGCTAAAATAAACCGTGTAATCAATTGAAATTAGACAGTCACTTAATGGAATATGTATAGGATATTCATATAAGAGAAAGACATTGGCGATTTACATATACACATTTCTAAAATCTATTAATAGTTTGACTCAAGAAGTTTTACATATATAACAGAATACATTAAAGGTAGAGTCTAGATTTTTTTTCTTAAGTTATTTATAAAATTTTATTATATTTCCAAATAATCAAAAATCACCCTAATCAGATTTATATAACTCAAGTTATGATTACATATTTGAATAAAAATAGTTCTGGAAAATATTAATTTTATATTGGAAACATATAATGAGTTGTAGTACAATTTCCTACAATATAGAGATTAATTCAATGTTTTATTTATTTCAACAAATTTCAGATAAATCTATTAATTATCCGACAAAAATAATATTAACTTAATTTAAAGTTTGTTATGTCAAGATATTATCATTATGAATAAGGAAACCAAAAATAGGAAAATATCAATGTGGTGTACAAATCGACTAAATGGATTTTGATTTGGTTACTTGGTTTATAATAAAATGGCTATGTGGAAATAGTAGTAAATACATTAAATTTATATTTTTCTGTATAAAATGACATATCTATACTTTGAACACTTCATGAAACATTTAGAACACGTTACTAACAATAAAAACATGAGATCTATATATATTTTAATCAAATAAATATTATGATATGATGAAGATTAATTATTTTTAATAAATACACAATTAAATGTTTAATACATTTGAAGAAAATATTTTTTTTTGTCTTAAAATGAAAAAAATAATGTGGTTAAAGGAGGAACTCAACCCCATCATCATGTCACATTTTATAAATTACTAAAAAATCAAATAATATTTATCATAGAAAACCTTCATAATGAAATAGTATGATGAATAAGAGTATAAACAAAAATGATAATACCTCGAATCTAAATGTTATGATCTTGACAAACCAATAGGTTCTAATGCTCAAGGAAAATTACTAAGGACCATTAAGAGGGATTGTTGTTGGATAGGGTTTGATGAGAGAAAATTGAAGTTGATAAAAGGGAGACATAACTGCCTATTAATATAGATATCCCAATAGGCCTCCACATTGGCATGGTGAATTCCACAATGGCTATGGTGACATTAAAATAGAGATATGATTTTTCATCAATTTATAATAGTTGTGTCAACTAAACCTCATTATATTTCTAGTAAAATATTTAAACTGGTTTGATTTTTTTAAAAGGTTGCGGTCGAAGACTCATTTATTATTTAAAGAAAAGAAAATACCTCTTTTATCTAGGTAGTGGGAGACACATTACATAGCCCGAAGACCCAGTGAGAATTTAACCCATTACATGGACCATAGGCCCAATTTTTTGGCCCAAGGCCCATTCTGTGAATAGTACTACTATACTACTCCGCCTGCAATAGTACTGCATAATATCCACCATTTCTATAATACCCTACCACTGCTATAGTGACATGCTACCGCTATAGTGCCCACCATTTCTACAGTGCCACTGCTGCTACAGTACTCTATAGTGCTGCTACAGTCCATATGCCCAATAGGTTTTGAACACCCTTTTTTATGTAGGATTAAGAGGTGCTTACCACTAAGCCAAACCCTACTACATTTAAATAGGTTTGATCAACACCATAATATTCATCAAAACACGTGACACACCATTTAAATTCACAACATCTAGAAGATTTTATCACTATAGTATAGAGAAAAATCCCTTACCACTACAAATCACAGTGACCAAATCCATAATGTGGTTGGGCTATCATCATTATTTATACTCCTCCATAACCACAATGTCCTCACCGAGACTCCAATATACCATGACCATGACAATCATACCAATAATATTAGTCATCCCACTTTCCCACACAGAAACTCTCCTTACACCATTAACACCAAAACTGCAACATCCTTTGGTGAAGTGGTGTACATGTTAAAAGCTAGAAACCATATATGAAACCACTTCCTACACCACAGTCCTGGATCCCTTCCCTGTCTTACATAGGATAATTTCAATACACCATACCCTTAAGTATGGGTGTTTCACTCTGCATTTTTCCCAATCACCTTAATTGCCGGCTCCTTGACAATGTATTTAGAAGAGCATTACTATGACCAAAACCAGACCTATTGGAATGAATTGGGGAACCACTAAAGGGATATAAAACCACTTATTACTTTTAAAAAACCAATTACCACCATCTCAACACCCTATGACCTAGAGAAATATAAGGGGAGGGATTTTAGGAACATACTCCAAACATTAAATACCTGAAAAAACATTCTCATCCTCAAGAATTAAAACAAAATCTATGAAGAAAAAGGAAAGGGATAAACTAAATAAAACCTGAGATACCTCTAATGGATGTGTCTATAATGAGTACACTTAAAACACATTCTAGGAATATGGTATATAAACACAAAACATCATAAATCATATCCTCGATAAAAAAGGTTGTATATATCATCTCAACAAAATAAATCATTGAACACTATAGTATATTGAGAAAACATATTCGAGTCCCAATCCCATGTTAAATTCTATAATTCATTGTGCTAGTTTATAAAATGAACACAAAAAATAGACAACCTAGGAAAAGCCATCTCATGACGGTCTGGGGTCTCAGTAATTCATTACTCAAAGGGTACATCAGCTTCAAATTCCAACTCTCCCTAGTAAATGATATGAGAATCATCATGGATAAAGGAGAGAGAATATGATAGATGAATGGAATCCTGAATTTTATAAATATTTGGTGGTAGTTTGCAATAAAATCTTTAAGGTACAACTAATTAGGAATAAATATTACTCCACTAATTGGACCTTCTTTGCCCAAAATTGGGAGAAACATTCAAGAACACATGATCTTCAAAGTAAAATGTCTAAGACCTCATTCTATGATGAAAATATGATTTCTAATAATTTGATATCTTCTTATCCCTTAAGTGAATTTCCGAAAAATTATCTATCATTCTCTACAGTAATTATGGCTCGATAATAGCTAACTCTCCGACCACTGTCCAACATAATGTAAATTAGAAAGTTAGACAATACAAGGAATCAAAATGGTTCACACTGATGGTAGAGTGAAAAATTTTATTATATCAAAAGTCAACCACTTGTATGAGAATCTGTCAAGAACATCCAAAATCTGGAACATGTGTGTGAAACATGTAATCTAATGTCCAGATGGTCTATTTTATTTGACCACACTTCTATATATGAAAATTGCTGATAAGGAATAATTGAGATCCAAAAGAATATTAGAGACATGTCCACACTTTGAAGGTGAAAAAGGAATCAAAATCAAATATTATCATCTTTGGAACCCCATGAGGCCTCATTACGTTAATATAAGTCCACAACAAAACATACACTATTCCTGACCACTTTATCACCAATAGGATATATGGATTCATAAAAAGGTCATCAATGACCTAGATAACATCACATTTACCTTGGGATTAAGTTAAATAAATAATAAATTCCATCAATATGTACTCCAAATTACACATGGGAACATTAAGTGGATGAAGAAATACACTAAGGACCTGATTCTTAACCTCCAAACTCCTGAAAACCAAACATAAAGACACATAAATTAAAGTTAACAACTTCATCCCTAATGACTAAAATTGAACTTAGAAGGTGAGATAACTCAATGAAACAATAGTATATACCATAAATAGATAAACGTGGAACTCATTGTGAACCAAGTCGCACATTTTAAGGGAATTCATATCCTTCCCTAGAAAACTAATTGATGCTAATAATCCTCAGGAGATACCTTAGGAAAATTACCACAAAAGGATCGATCTTTCTAGACCTTCACCTCATAATCCTCTAGGTAATCTTAATCAACCTGCTTCACCAAGGATGAATGCACTATAATTTGACATATTCACCCTCTATAATCATCTTCTCCCATATCTAGGTGCATCTTAGAGAACTCCTACATAACTCTCTTTGTATCTCAATACTCACACACAACACCACCACCTGACTTCTTGCTCAGCACAACAACCAGAACATTTACTTACCCTTCTTCATAAGAAATATAAAAGTCATAATTCTACATGAATTCAATTTTATATCAATATAATAAGTTCAAATAATCTTGTGATAAGATATACCTCATGATTTTTGGATTTTAAAGACCATAATTGTTCTCCAATGAGGTAATGACACCAAAATATTAGAGAAAACACCATAATAATAAGGTCGAGATTGGGTAGCATAATTATGCTCATGATATTTTGACTACCAAAACCCATAGGTGATAAATAATATACATTGTAATAATACAAACCCTAATTCAAAATATGAAATTCGAAAGAAACCTTAAACAAAATACAATACTCTTAGAAATGAAGAAACAGATCACCGAACAACTTCTCATTGAAATACCAAAAAGAAGCCTTGTATTTTTCATTGTATACTAAGGCCTGATCAATCTATATTAGGGAAATTAATGAAGTTTTATTCTGATAGTGGTTTATGATAAAAATATTTTAATATCATATAAGAACATGTAAACACTTCACATCCACAACATAGTTGGAAGCTACATCAGAACAACTACCTCAATCTTCAAAGGATATAAAATTACTCCTCACTAATACATGACATGTCCTATGTGATAAACCTCACATAGATAGACCATAAACGCTGATAGTTTCCCAAAAAGATGATGATTTTAATTAACTCCCAATATAGTTAGAATATTGTTTTCATACCCCTCATCAGACTTTGAATAAACCATCATTTCATTAATGATCATCACCATGAACCATTTTTAAAATTAAAAAACACAAAAATCATTAGTCCCATTCATATGAATATGATATTCCTGATATAGAAATGAATTACAATAAAATCATAATGCATATAATGACATTTAATAGAGGTATTCAGAATGTCCTCTTCCTATACTCACTTTTGATAATATCCTAACCATAAATTAATATTTGAGAACTATCTTGATCCCTTTATCTAATCAAATACTTCATAAATCCACCAAATATGATTTTGGTTCTCCAATATAATGATGTTAACATGAATATAATCGAGACATAAATATGAAATTCTGTATACCTTCTTTTAAAATAGATGTAGGGCACCCCGAGGTAATACATTAGGTTAAATAAACCCTATATGTATAAAACCATAAATATTAATCAATATTATGATAATATGATGACGACATTGTAACACCCAATGATTTGACGATATACTTCTCTTTGAATAATACAACAGCTTGTGTTGTACATAAATTCGAGTTCTAGCGCACCACGACCAATCAAACTAGCCATTATGAATAGTAATACCCACTTATTGAAATTTTATAAATTTTATTTTTCAAAATGGGCTTCATTTTTTGATTTTTAATATCAAAATTAGTTTTTGGTGAATTTTTTGTGTTTTTCTGAAGACTTTCAATTTTTGATGAATAGAGAAAACATTGCGTAATTGTTTAAAAAACGAATTTCTATTTAAATAATAATTATTTTTATTTTAAGTCAAAATAGATACATAATACTTATATTAGTTCAGTGTAATTCATTGGAGTCATTTTATAATAAGATTATATGCATAAAATTTTATTGAAATTTTTAATGTCTTTTAACCACCTTCTAGGAACATTTTCAAATTTGCATAAAACATAATTTTACTGCTTTTATGAATTGAATTTCAAAAATCTAAGAGACACAGTTGACATTAGTAAGTAAAATTTGGTTTAGTAGTATGAAAACAATTTTTTGTGAGTAGTAACTGTTGAATTTTATTTACCACGATTAAAAGTAAATACATTAATTAAAGGTAAAAGTGATATTATAATTACCCTAACACATGTTCTAATTATATTGGATAAATGTATTTCGACCAAAATCAACCTTAGGAATAAAATATTATCTTTTGATCCACTTGGATTAGATTTGTACATTTATAATATTTTATTTAAAGAAGAGTTAAAAGTGTTAAATTCAAAGTTTAATAACAAAAACATTTTTAGTATAGGGTTATACATCAGATGAATTATAATATAAATATTCATTAGAAATATAAACAGATTTCATACATAATGCTATTTTATTTTTAATTTGTAGACATTAAATAATTAAATTTATTTATTAGACAATGATAATGTAATAATTACCTTATTAATGAAAGATTAAAATAATTGATATTATAAATATCCAAAAAAATGTAAATTGTGACTTTTGATGCATTATACAAATTTTATAAGTTAATATGGAATTTTAGGGTTGATTAAATATTTTTTTGGAAGTGATAATGTTGTTAAAACGTTCCCAAAAACAAAATACCAAATAGTGTCAAAATTGACATATGTGAGTTTTTAAAATAAATAAAATATTATTAAGTGATATAATATTCCTAATAATATACGGTCTATCCAAAGGAATTAAATAATGTTATAAATGTCAATAATGAACCACTTGGGGTTATATTGACTCTTTATTGTATGTTTATTAACCATTTATTATAATAATACAAGAATACATGGTAAAAGTTAAACTATTTACTAAGAGATAAATATAAAAGATATGGTTAATATGGTGACCTAAACTTGCCTAAAACAAATTGGTTGATAGGTTTTAGACCCATCCAAACCTTATCTTGTAAATAAATCATTTTTAGCCATTAGAAACCAAAAATGATTTTATAATGAAAAATATTTCAAGCTTTTCCTAAAATGACCCTCACCTCTCTTATAAAAGGGTTCTTCCCCTTCTATTAATTTCACACCTAAAAATAATCAAATATCATCCCAACAATCCTAAATTCAATCTAGAGGACTTAATATGATCATAATCCAACATAAGTATCCTTTTTGAAAAAATATACATGAAAAACCCGAAGAAGAGGTAATAATTTCATCACATCTTTCAATGGTATTTTATTCTTCCACTTCCTCTTTCTTTGTTATTTCCATACCAAAATAACATATCCCATATATTTTACATATTTTGTTGTTATTTTAAATATTATACAACCATATTCACTATTTTATCCATCTTATGAATGAAAAAGTCACCACACATGCGTACGTACAGCTTACCGTCTCCACATCGTGGTGTAGTTTGTTATTCACCACTTCATTATTTGGATGGGTATAATAATGATTATAAATTATGATAATAATAAATATAACATTTTTATGACTCTTTATATATGATATACCATCTGATTAAAAATAATTTTACCATGAAAAGAATTATAATTTCGCTCGTGCGTACGTATGGATTACCGTCTCCATGAACGCAATAAGATTCATTTCACCATCGTAACCATTGAAGAATAATTTCCATCTTATGATTAAAAATAATGTTTAAGAACGTAATATCATTATGTATATGAATAAAATACATCATATCACTAAAGAAAATTACTTACCTAAACAAACATATAAAGGAAAAAAATCAGTTAACAACATAAACAATGAAATACTATAATATTATTAACAAATAAATATTAAAAGATCATATATGATATCATATTTATGTATTTGGTTTTTGTATAATTTAATAACAATGATTTAACAATTATAAATGAGGCTAACATACCCTTGAACAAGGAAAAGTACATGGTAAGGGTTAATTTTATAATTTCTTTACTATCCAAGATTGTTAATCCGTACGTATCTACTAGGACCTCTTTATCATCCACATCTGTATTTCATAAAAATTTATTTTTAAAAATATTTTTAATAATTACTAGACTATTTTTTATAATCATTTATACCCTTTTTTGAATTTTTATAAAATGGTTTGAAAGGAATATTTCCATCGTTTTCCAAAAAAGGTAATTATGACCTTTTGGACCAATTAAGGAAAGAATGTTTTTTAAGTTATATGGTAGGTGAGCTATTTTCCACCATTATAAAAACTATGAAGATTCACTTAAAATATTATAAGAATATTTTAAAAATAAATTTATAATTTTGTAATTACATGACTTTTTAACGATTTCCAAATAGAATGAGGTATTACTCTCAAATAGTTTTGATTTAATCTATGTCAACATCCTTTGAAGGATTTTACACTTGTTTGAAGTTGATTTATTATGATTAAATATTATATATTTCATTTATAGTTTTGTGATATGTTTGACTATAGATTTGTTATTTTTATACCATTAATGGTTTATGGTTATGGTATTGACATTTTGTATGCTAGGTTTAATACGAATGTTTATGTTATGTTCCATCCTTTTCATACGAGGAATGAATTGGACACAGTAAGTGATGGGTGAAGCCTGCTATAGCTCCTCGATGCATTGGTAGGTCTCATGAGATAAACAAGTGACTTGGAACAAGCCCTTGACAAAATATTATTTTTATTCTTGGAAAAAGGCCTTGAGTATGTGGTTATGATATTCCACATTATGCATTCCACCACTACGAAATTAGCTATTGATATAACATGAGATTATTTGACTAGTAGAATATCCTTGTGAATAAGCAAATGAAATTATTTGATTTATCATTTCCATATTATGGTGATGTTTATGTTTAAAAGGATTTTTTGTCTTATAATTTTCCTTAAATGTTTATGATTATTTATGATAGTTTCTAATATATTATTATCTTTAATGAGCATATGAGTTCACCCATTTCTTATGTTTTTTTCTCAGGATGTGGAAAAGTATATTAGGATTATTCTGCAAGGATAGGCAAAACGATATGAGTGGTTTTTAAAAGGGAACACAATTTTGTTTTTTATTTCATGATGTAATGTAAAACTCATGTATGTATCCAGTACTTCCAAGTCTACTAAAAAAATTGACCTTTCGAGACTTCATCTCTTGTGATCATTCCAATATTATGTAATAATGAACAAAATATGGGTAAATTCGGTCGGGGTGTTACAACATCCTATATAGAGACATCAATAGTGGAGAGACAACTAGCTATAAATGTATCCCAATTTTTTTTCACCTCTGGGATAAAATCAATACCACTTCAAGAATGATATTAGGGTACTGTTATACTACCCAGGGAAACAACACTTCCTGATCCTCCATTGAAATAAATTGAATACTAACCATAAATGATATATGACATCAATAAACCTTTGATACATATTAATATCCCTCTCACCATTTAACATTTATCAATCTCTATCAGCTTCGAATAATATAACTCACCTCCTAGGATATCAACAATTGTCTACATCAAATATAACCACTCCATGTTAAGGATACTTACATATAACTATATTCACAAACACTAAAATTATATCAAAGGGTGATTATACAACAACATTAACTCAAAATATATATCAAAATTATACAAGATATCATAACATTAAAATAGAATAATCATGGCCAATGGAATTGGAAGTCTCTACATATTAATTCACTAAGCATGAAATAAGGTGGGTGTAATAGAGTGAAAAAATATTGAATCAATAAAAGTATACACCCATGTAGAATATAAAAAAATAATACCTCACAATAAATCTATCTACATTGAAATTAAAAAATATAAGTTATACATATATACACATCCTTCACTATAGCTTCTATAGACCCCAGGGATACCACAATTTTGGCCACACTATACTTTTCTTCCTAGAGGATGAGAGGAATCAAAGGGATTTCCTATACCTTCCCAAATATCTCTCTAATGATCATAACATGTAGCACCATTCTACCACTAATTCTTAGTTGGATACAATTACCAATATTGAGATCAAATACAACTAATAGATCTATGTTTACTTCTAAATATGGTTTGGAACTCGAGATTCAATTTTCCACGACATCTTCTTGAAATTTAAACCCTGTTTGATATTTTGGAATGAGTATTAGACCTTTTTAGCCCAAATGGCCTAAAGGTCTTCATTTTTATTTATTTTTGATAACCCCCCTTTCAAGGGATTAGGGGGAACCCATACAAGGCCCATAGGCTTAGTGGTTACATGGCCTGCAGGCTTAACCGATTACATGACCTGAAGGTCTGAGGGAATTCAACTAGACTATCTACAAGGAACTACCCCTCCCCAACATCTGCATCATGATAGTTTCTCTCCACCTTAGAAAATCTATCTAGCTAGGATTCCTATGCAAGAACAGGCTGGTCCTGATGGCATAGCCATACCCTATCATTCTGAAAAATCCATTTGGCTTTGCTCTGGTGAGTGCATCTACTCTGAATCCTTTTCTATGGCTGCTCTTTTTTTGTAGTGTGTTTGGGGCAACTGTATGCAGCCTGAAGGCCTTGAGGTGACCCGAAGGCCTTAAAGGTGGCCCGATAGCCCTACTGACATAAAGGCTTGAGTTTTACAAAATACTTAAGGACTCTACACCCAAACTGGTGGCCCAAGGTGGAGAGTTCCAGCTGCTAGAGTACCGACCAGTACCTGCTATTGTGCCTGCTATAGTACCTGCACAATGTACAGTTCTGCTATAGTTCCAGTAAAGTGTACAATTCTAATACAGTACCACACAATGTACAGTGATGCTACAGTGCTGTTACAGTGCTGCTAATGTGCTGCTACAGTACCCCAGAAATTTGACCAACTAAGATATAGAGAACCTATGGGCATGTATCTACTCAGCATACAGTCCTGATGAACACCCTCCCAAGAAAATCCTATCTTATTCAGTATCCTGTCAACAATATATTTCTTCAACAACACCTAAAGATACACCAGAAATGTGAATGTGGTTTATTGGAACTGGATCTATAGGAATGGTTAAACCTAAACGTACCTCACTCTATACTCCACACCTAGAAAAAATTATGACAATGAATATAGAAGGTTTATATATCTAATAGTAATATCTCTCCTGAGAGTACTCTCATGGTAGAGAGTAAGAAATTTATAGGGACATTACACCTATAAATTTAATACAATAAACCCAACTTGAAACTAATCACATAAATTATACCACAAAACATCTAAATACTCTAGATTACCACAGGAAAAACCATGAATGGTGGGAATCTTCTTGCAATATAATAACAACTAATGTAACCCATCTCCCACTTAGTTCATGGATTAGACATAATAAAATCTTTACATACTCCAACTAAGAAATTATTTCTTAATATTATATATTTACATCATACTTCTATAGGATCTAGTAGTGAATCTCCCGAATCATCTTCGTCCAAGTGTCATCTTCATATACTTCAACACTATAGTGATTTTTAAAACAACCCGACGAGTATCTTGAGCATGAATTTGATGAGGATGTTGTCCTAGAGAAATACCTAAAAAATAAAAAATATGAGGGACTCATAAATACAATATATAGAATAATATTTTTTAACTAATAAATATTAAAATTTATTACCATTATTTACCAAATGCAAACATAGGTGCAGAAAATGACAATGCTTGATCCATATCAGGTTCTACACTATACTAGTAACATAACCTCAGATAGAACATGAAATAGAAATATTTTCCTTTCTTTAGATAATAGGATGAACTAAAATTCTATTTATTATCCTATCTTCCTTGTATACATTGTTTCCTAATCCTAGATGGTACCATTTCTATACCAATCCATGAAATCCAGACCATTTATTATCGGTAATTACTATGATATCACTCAACCATCATCTCTAATAACACTTTTTTAGGAACTCTATTCCATCGGTACCCATCTTGGGATAAAAAAGAAGTTGGGGATGAACCCCTAATCCCACCTCTAATATTTCATGAGTTCATGACTAGGACCAAGGGAATAGATCTACTAATAATGGGAGGAATTATATTAAATATATATATGTTCATGATAACAGATAAGACCAACCAATCAACTCCATCAAATAAATAAATAGATAAACCATATCAATACATGAGTAAAATTCTAGAAAAAGAAGGTAAAATGATATTAATCCAAGAACCAATCTGAAGAAGTTATTAAGAGCACAAAATATTCATGAAAACTACTAGAAGGGAGTAACACACAGCTAGATCAAAAAAATTCTCCCATGGAACTGAAAATTATATTTATATGTACATGGGTTGAGAATAAAAGTATACTCAGTAGGATCCTCAGCAAAATATCTTGTGAAAATTTAAAATAATAATATGAATGACCATTGAATAAACAAAGGAAACCAACTCATCCCCAAAATAGGTAATACTATATCCCTTCATCCCCATGGCCCTCTCTCCCAAAAAGGATTACGATTAAATGGTTCCATATCATAAGAATATATATATATATATATATGTAAAATAAAGGGACAATTCATCTACTTTTTTCACTGGACTTATCACTCTAACCATAAAATCTTACAACTTAGTAGTCTTATCTCCTTTATATGTCTTCTGGTGCATCATGAAAACCATATCGCAGCCACATCATCCTATAATCCAAAAACCATTGTATCTCAACCAAACCATATCCATAACATAAATATAAACTAGTACGTCAAAAATTGATCATGAATCATGTATCAATCCACATTATTAATGCGATTATGGACTATGAAAGTGCACCTACAATAACCACACTAACTACAGCCCTAATACATGTACATGCAATATCATCATGCTGTTAGAGCCTATATATACAAGTATTCTAAATACGAGATCCATGAAATCCCATATAATCATAAAAACTATATATTAATCCATTACTGTTGGGATACTCTTACAAATTAAAAAAAATTTGAAATAGATTGTGGGTGTGGGAGAGTAGTTATACATTCATATCCTTGATACCCTTGATATTGGGAAGACACCCATTATCCAATTCCAATATCATCATTGATATCCTCACCGACACAGTTGGTGGATTATAAAAATATCAAAACATGTGGAATACATGACACACTATTAAATAGGGGGAAAATACATATCCTAAAACTCAAACTATAGAAATTTTATCATGTGGCGACCTGAATTCCACTGATATTATCTAGAAAGCAAGATCTCATATAAGCACATAGGTAGAAAGGTACAATATTAAATAAATTCATTTTTAAATTATAAATTAAAATTCATATATTATATCTTATAAAAAATTTTGGTTTAATCATAGAACACAACAAAAAATCTAATGTTATGTAGAGATCAACATTATGATTTCTAAATTTATAACTAATTCTCTTAAAGAATTCATTCCAACATAATAAAGGGTTTCATTTCATTCAATTATTACCAAAATCAACCCCCATTTCCATTAAATCATTTTTTTCATTCCAAATTCACGGGTTTTGTTTGAATCAACCTAATCTACGACATAAAAGACTCTCATAGAGTGTATTAGAAAAACTATAACATGAATGGATAAGCACAAAAAAAACAAAAAAATAATTAATCATCTATCAAGTAACAAAATGATTTTTGTTTTCAAATCACATCTCTTAACCCATACCAAAAAATCTATCAACAATCCCAAAAAATAGATCCAATGAATAAGAAAGAGAAACTATCAACCTGTGTTGTCCATTCATCCCACCATCATCAGTAAATAATCACTCCATTAATTATGGAAAACTACCCAATCCATCATCTAATATCTTTATCACACCAAGTATCATATAATCCCAAAAGGATTATATAAAATCTCAAATAATATATAAATGTAAGAAATCAAAATTTCAAAATAATAAGTTTATGGGGAAACTATGGTCATCACTTCGATCAGTCGTGATTAGAAAATAATAATGGGTGTAAAACAACTCTAAACATTTAATTATAGAAAATAATATTTTACATTACAATGTTTAATTAACATGTTCATGATTAGTAGGTTTTACTAACAAGAAAACTAACATTCAATAGTTAAATGTAGTTATAATCATCCATAAAAATTCTTTCAGAAACATATTCACGTATTGCAATTTAAGGAAAAAAGATAAACAGAATCCAATTATATCTTATATTATTCACTTAATCTGACAATATTTATACTAATTAACTATTTTGGAATTTTGAATATGATAGATAATAATAAGAACAACAATAATCAAGTTTTATAATATCTAAAAAATGTTCATTGGCACCATCTAAATATAATATAGTTGTATATAAATCACAATATCTCTATAATACTTCCTCAATTAACAGATTATGGATTATTACCTTCATTATGTTAACATAAATCACCTACTCATTATATATAAATATTATTAATCCAATAGTTTCATATAATAAATAGTGTTCATGAATCCCCTACCTTGATATAAATATTCGAGGAATCACCACAAAAGAACAAAAGAAGTGGGAAATAGTCACCAATAAACTTGATGAAAATCACCACATAACCTATCCACCGTGAAACAGGATCATATTATTCTCATGAAATGATAAAAACACAAAATCCATCACAAAAATTATATCTATATGATAGGGAAAAATAATAATAAGATAATATAATAACTAAGTTTCTCGATTAAAGAGGGTTTGATCATAAAAAACCGGGAGGCTTATATTATTGAGGTAAATGACTAAGGATCACTAGGAGGGCCTTGGGTTGGGTGGGGTTCAAAAAATAGAAAATAATAGTCAAATTAAGGAAGAACTTACCCCTTATTTACATCGATATACCGATAAGACTCTATATTGTCATGCTCACTTCAACAACGATGAGAGAACCTCAGGCCTTTGGGCCACCGATTTGGTCCCTGAGTCCTTTAAGGCATTCACACCACCCATGCCTTTGGGTCAGTAAGGACTTTGGGCCCCCTCAAGGCCTTCGAGTCACCATTAGCGGAGATGAAAACCAGAAAACCTACAAGAAACAAGCTTCAGAAGGAGGATGAGCAAATATCTTTCACCATAATAAAAGCTAAATGGATAACAAGAATGAGAGTGTATGGAACCTGCCATCAGGAAAAGACTGTGCACGCCTGTGAAATCCTAGATGAATATCCATCTGAATGTGGAGAGCTGATTTCATGATGAAGATGCTAGGGTGGAGTAGTTCTATGTAGTTAGTCAGGGTTATATGTAATGTTTGAAGCATAAGGTCTATGAATTCCTCTAAGACATATAGGCCATGTAATACTTACTTATACAGGCCATGTAAGGGTTCCAACTCACCCCTTGAAAGGTAGATTATCAAAAATCAATAAAAAAGAAGGCATTTAGGCCATTGGAGAGAACCTTATGTCAATGTGAGATTTGAGTTTCCAAACAGTTCAAATGGCTCTACACTAACAGTCCTTATTGTCATTTAAAAAACAAATTAAATGGATTTAAATAGAAATATGACAGGCACAATGGGGTTTTACACACTATTTCAATCCCCTTATTACCACCAAAACTACTCCATATAGTGTAAAGGAACATCTATTTCCATTTAATCACACAATCAATAAGACTATAGCATGATTAGGCCATTCACGTCATCTCCAATAATCCCCACTCATCTCACCACACCTTAATTCTATTCTATAATAAAAATTTCCATCTTCTCCTATATTTTAGATTTCCTCCATTATCTATAGAGAATATATCCAAGATCCATGCCCCCGCAAATGGTTATATCCATGGGTGCGATGCTACACATTATGGAATAAAAAACCCACTAGATTCCCCATGAAACCACACCCTCTACAATGGGTGTAGATCCCATTCACATTTTACACAGGAAAATTCTCCTTACACGGCACCCGTTTCTATGTGTGTTTCACTCCCTAGGTACAACAAGCACCATAATGATTTGCTCTATAACTAGAAGTTCAAAACAGGGCCTACCATGACCACCACCAGACCTAACACCATATCTTGGTTGACCTCAAGTGTGAAAAAACTATACTATAAACATTCTAAACACCTTACATATCTCTTTCAACATCCTCAAGATTCAATAAAATATAATAGAGTGGATTTAAAAATAATGCCCCCTATGAGTTTTTTGTGAGGGTTCCTATTAATCACAAAAACATTATTTTGGTTAAAATTTTAAAATAATTTATAAGGATGAATACTCAAGTGAATTGACTTATTCTTATTATAGGTATCATGTTGAATTTATAGAATAACTTATGTTCTTGTTTAATTAAAAACGTGTTACCATGACCCATTTAATTTTTCTCTCCTTCATATGATCAATTTTTATGTCCTTAAAAAGTTTAATGATTTTACCATATTTAGATTATAATTTTTCTAGAATTGATCTAAAAATTATGTTTGATGATAGAAATTTCATTTATCTATATTAAGAGCTTTAATCATGTGAATATCATATTTTAATTTCATTTAATTGGTAATTTCATGAAAATTTATCCCAGAAAAATGTTGAATTTTTTTAAAATAATTATATACATTAGTATAACATGATCCATATTTTACTAAGAAATGATTATTTTTTAGTGTTAATTTAATAACTTAGCTATTTAGGTATGTCATCATGCTAATATATTACTCTAGGATGGTTTAGTGAAGAAAACATTGTTTAATCCATCACATTGATAAACTCAACAAAAATAATCTAGTATCCTTCCTAAGTGTTTCTTAACTAAATGATACAAAAACATCACAAAATGATATGATTACACAACTCAGCCAACGAGCATGTACCCTAGTGGTATAGGATCATGGTTGGCATTCAAAAGAACCGGGATCAAATCCAGGCAGGGACTAATTTCCGAGTATTGTAGCAGCACTGTAGCAGGGAACTATAGCAGTATTGTAGCAGCGGTGGAACTACAATGGCGACAACACTGTAGCGGCGGAGGCACTGTAGCCGGAACAGTAGTAGTGGGAGTACTGTAGCAGACAGTGTACTGTTGCATTACTATTCACCGAGGGGCTCTTTGAGCCAAAAAAATGGGCTTTAAAACCTTGTCTTCAGGCCACTTGGCCTTGGGCCTTCAGGCTATGTAATGGGTCTCCCTCTACCCAGTCTAAAGAGGTCTTTGCTTTAAATAATAAATTGAGGCTTCGGACCCAACCTTTAAAAAAATATGATTACACAACTCATAAATTTACCCATTTCAATGATTTTCTATATAATTTAATCCATGGTAATTATAATTTTTCATAACCATCCTAGATAGATGATCAATGTCTAGAAAAGAAAATGATTTTGAAGAAATCGAACTCATAATATTTTTAAAGGTTATTTTAATCTCACTAAATTGTCCCATCTATTCAATTTACATGAATACATGCTTCTATAGAAATAGTTTATAATTTTAATGCTTCCAAGAAATAAATTTGTCGAAAATATATTGAAGCGTTACTCTTTACACTACTCATGCCTTGTGTTACTAAATGAAATAAAAATCTAAAAATATTTTTCACATCTAATATACTATCCTACATAAGGTATATAAAAACCTATAATTTAAAAGAAACGTGTTATCGATTTAGGGGGTATTGAGGCGGCCTTACCCCACCCCCTGTCGCACGTCCCCAGCTAGGCCCAAGGTGGCCAACCATGGGCTTGGGCCAGTTCCCACGGAGTCGAGGGGATGAGAGGATCGCTGGCGTGTGGTGCACGTTGCCTTTACGAGGACTCGAACCCGGAACCTCAACGACTGGACGCCACCACCTTGAACCAACTCACCCAGCCCCCGCGGGTGAAAAACGTGTTATCATTTTTGGGGGCATTGAGGCGGCCTTACCCCACACCCTATCGCACGTCCCCAGCTAGGCCCAAGGTGGCCAACCTTCGGTTTGGGCCAGTTCCCACGGAGTCGAGGGGACAAGAGGATCGCTGGCGTGTGGTGCATGTTGCCTTTGCGAGGACTTGAACCCGGAACCTCAACGACGGGACTCCACCACCTTGAACCCACTCACCCAGCCCCTGCGGGCAAACTTGTTATCGGTTTAGGGGGTATTGAGGCGGCTTTACCCCACCCCCTTGTTGCACGTCCCCAGCTAGGCCCGAGGTGGCCAACCTTGGGCTTGGGCCAGTTCCTACATAGTCGAGGGGACAAGAGGATCGCTGGCGTGTGGTGCACATTTCCTTTGCGAGGACTCGAACCTGGAACCTCAACGACGGGATACCACCGCAAGTCGGAGGGTGGGAGGATGGGGTTTCTATGCTTCAGAACCGATGCAAATCTACTTCCCTTCATCAGCCCTTTCCGGAGATCAACATTGGACCGAAGGTTCACAACATCAGGAATGGAGATCTGGTTTTCCCGCTTTCTTCTATGAAGATCTCGAAAGCTGAGAGCCTCCTTAATATGACCCTCATCGCTCGCTTCAGAAAATCCTGTCCCGTAGTTTATTATTTCAACAGTTTTATTGTGAAGTCTTACGGCCTTCAACTCCCGCCTGTTGTTGGATTGCTGGACAAACGAACCATCATGATTCGTTGTTCTTCTTCGGAGGATCTGGTCAGGGTGCTTTCCTCTACTCCCATGAAGTATGGAAGGTATGTATTCTGTCTCTCCAGATGGTGTTATGAATGTCAAATGAATCGTGATTCCCCCTGGTTCCGGTTTGGGTCAGTTTTCCCCTGCTTCCCCTCTCATTTCAAAACATTGCGATTATGCGTATTCTGGGAAATATGATAGAGAGATTTTTATGTGTTGATTCTCGCATAGCTTCGATCAGCCACCCAGTTAACCCTAGAATCACTAATAGAAAAACAGGTATTTGCGCGGGGCATTTGCAACGGGGGCCCGTCGCAAATAACCCGTTGCTGAAAACGGCGTCGCAACAACACTTATTTGCGACGGGCCCGTCGCTAAAGCCTTTTTTTGCGACGGCCATTCTCCCCGTTGAAAATAGTATTCCGTATTTTTGTAACAAACTTTTAAAATAGTTTTTGCGACGGGACCCGTCGCAAAAACTATTTTTAAAAAAAAATAAAAAACTATTAATAATACTAGTATTTGCGACGGGCATAGTATCCCGTCGCAAATACTATAAATAGTTTTTGCGACAGGTCCCGTCGCAAAAACTATTTTTTAAAAAAAATAAAAAACTATTAATAATACTAGTATTTGCGACGGGCATAGTATCCCGTCGCAAATACTATAAAAAAAATAAAAAAAATAAATTATTAATAAATTATTTTAATTAATATAATAATAGAATTATAATTCACAAATAAAAATAATTAATAATTTAAATTAATATAATAATAATATAATTATAATTCAAAAATAAAAAATAATAGAATATTAATAAATGATTTAATTAATATAATAATATTATAATTATAATTCATAAATAAAAAAAATATTAATAAATTATTTTAATTAATATAAAAATAATAGAATTATTTTACATTCAAATATTAAAATAATTCAAGTATTACAAAAAATATAATTAAATTATAATATTATAAAATTTTAATATATATATATATATTTTAATATTATAAAATATAAATAAGATTATTATTCATATTAATATTGTTATTTAAAAATATAATATTATTAATATTTTATAATGAGACAAAAACTAAGAATAGAAAAAAAAATATTTTGATTTCCCAAATTTTATAACATAAATACAAACTCTAATCTGAAGGGGGGGGGAGGTGGGGGATCTGCAGATGGTGGTGGAGGAAACTCCATATCTAAAGCATGGGTGATTCGGCGCATGTACTCCATCTGCTCCTGATGCTGCTGCTACCACCGACTCGTCTGCTCCTCTTACAACTGCTGCTGGCGTCGACGCTCCTCCTCATGCTGCTGACGCATCTGCTCCTGCTCCTGTCGGAGACTCTCTATCTGTGCAGTCTGAGATCGCAACTGATCCTCATACTGTGTAGTAGAAGAAGATGCACGAGCTCCTCTCGAGCTGGACGCCGACATCGCAACAGTGCCATAATAATCTCCGGGAGTCAGTCGAGAGCCGATACCAACTACCCGGCCCTTCTCGAAGGCATACTGGGTGGCCTGCATCCATACCGCCTCATCAAACTGACGGTCATTGGTCTGATCTGATGACTCGGCCTGACTCTCAGGTCGGGCCTGTGACGTTGCGGCCTCATATGACTCCTATAGTTGCAATTTAAAATTAAAATTGTGAATATATTATATGCAATTAATTTTTAAACTTGAAAACAAATAATACTGACCACGATGTGATGCTGACGATCACCTCTGAGCTCCCCAGTAGCAGGATCGCTATACATCCTCCGATATACGTCGTACTCTGTAATATCGGGGTGCTCGACAGCCTATAAGAATAAAAAATAAACTATTAATATTTATAGTTATATAAAATATTTATAAATAATGTACGTACCAGATGCTATCTATGAGTACTGAAAGAATGACTCCCAACTCGATGAGTCACCTCCTGTCTCCCCCGATTCTGCCTCCCCACCGATGATCTCCTCTGAAAGGCACCACTCAACCAGTGCACACATAATCTATCCCATACATGGGATGGAATATACTCTGGTCGGTGTGCTCTACATGACTCCTCAAAATCTGACACTCCTGCTTTCTTCATCGCATCTTTTCTTAAATTGTGCAAAAACTGACGAAGGCGATCAGGCATGGCCACCCCCCATGCCTCGTGGATGGCGTTACGCATGGTATCCTCGATCGGATACCATAAACCCTACAAATAAATCAAAATATCAAGTTAGAAATGAAATAATTTTCAAAATAAAAATTATTTATTTACGTACGTACCAACCAATGGCCGAACATGGCCTGCTGCACATCAGTGGGAATCTGCTCCCATGTGGTCCACGACTGAGAAAAATAGTTTCGCAAAATAGCGCTGCCCTGTCCGACTGCTATATGCGGAAAACTGAAAAAATAATAAACATTTATTATGTGAATGGATTAATGAAATCTTAGTCAAATCCACAGGTTATCACACAGGTTATCACACCTCTGTGTGCGTGGATCAAACCCAAGACGTGGACGTCGCTCGGGGACGTGGTCAGGAATCATCAATCGTGCAAGACCGCGCCCCCTCCGCGTACTCCCTAGAGCGCCTGCAGGCTGAGGGTCATCTGTCAGCAACGCATCCGCATCGAAAGTCAGGTCAGCATCCGCCAACTCACGAAATGTGGCCTCGTCCATCTGAAACAGAAAATGTTAATGTTAGCAAATAATTGATAATTACTATTATATATACATATATACATATATACATATTATGATTGTATATAAATACCATGGAATGCTATCAGTGTTCATCTTCATCATCATCTTCATATATGTCAATGTCATCTTCATATTCCTCCTCAACATCATCGATATCCATTCGAGTTACAGTTGCTTCATCTCTTACCATTTCAAATTCATATGTGACATCATTAACATCATCGTCATCACCGACTCTTAAATGTGGGGTGTCGTCATCGATACTCATGTCTCTTTGTAAAAAGATTGATTTTGAGTACTCTCTTGAAAAACTTCAATTCTTTGCACGTCAGTGAAAGCACATTCACTTTGACTAAACTGATTGTCTCGAATTTTGATTTTTATTATACTCCACCAATTAGTCAAGTCTCTTGCTGTTGCACAGTACTTTTCATAATAAACTTGATATGCCTGTTGAGCCAATAAGAATGGTTCATTTACTGCGAGAACACTTTTACATTTAATATCGAAGATTCCACGAGTCGGATGAACACGCACGCCTCTCTCTGTATCCAACCACCGACATTTGAACATGGTTATGTAATGTTGTCCAAGATAACAGAGTTCAACGATTTCATCAAGTATGCCATAAAAGTCAACTTCATTTTCTCGATGATGAGATCCCCTCAAGCTAACTCCACTATTCATTGTTTTTTTCGATTCCCCATATGCATGTGTGTGGAATCGAAATCCATTCACCACATATGCATTATAAGTTTTAACAAGTTTGGAAGGTGGGTTACTCAATACACACAGCCATTTGTCAATTTTATCAGCATGTCGAGACACCTGAGAATTTGTGAAATAATTATTAATATAGTAAACTATACATTGAATGAGTTGCTAAAAGATAAAGAATTTATGTTACCAGTTTTTGAAACCACTGAGAGAAATTTTTCAGTCGACGTTCTTCGAGAGCAGCTGCTGTAATTTGTGGAATTTGTTTCTTGATATGATTATCATACAACCTATAAAAACCAAAGTTATTTACTGTAACATAAATGATAGAATAAGTGATATAAACAATTACAGTACAACTGATGTCATCTCTTCACAGTTGAGCAGAACATACGTATGAGCTCTCTGATGTTCATCATCTGAAAGCCAACGTTCATAAACTCCACCAAAACCAAGCTCTGACTGGTTGAAAATAGATAATTGACTGTCGATTTCATCAATATTCCTCTCGTTCCATCCCATTTAGTTGTGTTTTGAAGGACACTCAGATTCAAAATAATGGGAGAAGAAAAAAGATATTTCCTCTTGCAAATAAGCTTCTGCAATAGATCCTTCAACATATGCTTTGTTACGTACTTTTCTTTTCAATTTTTGCATGCATCTTTCAAATGGGTACATCCATCGAAACTGTACTGGACCTCCACATTTGGCTTCATATGGCAAATGTAACATCAAATGTTCCATTGAGTCGAAGAAAGACGGCGGAAATATTTTTTCCAGTTTACATATATTTACAACAACATCTTTTTCAAGTATGCCTAGAGCATCATAATCTGCCGTAGCCGCACAAATTTCCCGAAAAAAAATGAGACATGTCTGTTATGGAATCCAAAATCACAGAATTCAACAGACCTCTTAATCCAATGGGTAGAAGTCTCTCCATTATAACATGACAATCATGACTTTTTAATCCAGTAATATGACCATTCTTTACACATCTACCCAAATTAGAAGCACAACCATCTGGAAGTCTCAAATCTGCAATCCACTGACAAAATAATAAACGATTTTCTTTAAAAAGTGTATAAGCTGCTTTTGGTTTCAGTAACCTTTCTGTTCTGACATTCTCAAATAGTTCCAATTCTGGACGCCTGCAAATTTGGGAAAGATCAAAACGTGCATTTACATTGTCTTTGCTCTTTCCTGGCGTATCCAAAACTGTATGAAAAAAATTATCAAAACAGTTCTTCTCAATATGCATGACATCTAACATGTGTCGGACCAACAGATCAGAACAATATGGCAAATCCCAAAATATGCTACGTTTAATCCAATTGTGTTCTTTCCCAAAACCAGAAATTTTCTATTGGTTTATTGTGGGACCAAAAGTGATGGGTGGTAATGAAAATACAACTCATTTTAACTCCGAACCTGATAGCATTTTTGGAGGTCCATCCCTTTCAACTGTTCCTTTTCTGAAATGAGATCTGTTTCTGCGAAAAGGATGATCAGCTGAAAGAAATCTGCGATGACAGTCAAAATAACAAGGTTTCTTTCCATGAATGAGCATAAATGCTTTGTTCTCTCCCATACAGTAAGGACATGATTTATGACCATGTGTACTCCAGCCAGATAACATCCCATAAGCCGGGAAGTCACTTATTGTCCACATCAATGCTGCTCTCAGTATGAAATTCTGTTTCGTTGCAACATCATATGTACTGACACCAGTACTCCACAATAAATTTAATTCATCAATCAATGGCTTCAAATAAACATCAATATTTTTCTTCGGATGTCCTGGAATTAGTAAAGTCAAAAAGATATATGGCTCCTTCATCAACATCCATGGAGGTAAATTGTACGGAGTTAAAAAAACAGGCCAGCATGAATATTGACTACCATAAGATCCAAACAGACAGAAACCATTAGTGGAAAGGCCCAGTCGAACATTTCTAGCTTCTAAAGCAAAGGATGGATGCACTCTATCAAAATGTATCCATGAATCACCATCGGCTGGATGATTCAAGCTTTTATCAGTTGAAATATTCTCTTTATGCCATGACATCATTGTTGCTGTATTCTTAGACATGAATAAACGCTGAAGTCTGGATGTAAGCGAAAAATATCTCAACAGTTTTACAGGAATCAAACCAGACTTCCTGTGTTGTCCTTCATTATATCTCAGTTTCCCACATGTAGGACAACTGTCCAACGACTCATTTTCCCCAGAATATAAAATGCAGTCATTTGAACATGCATGAATCTCTTGACAAGTAAGTCCCAAATTTCGAACCAGCCTCTTACTCTCATAGTAATTTGCAGGTAAAACGTTTCCTTCGGGTAACAGTGTTTTCAGCAAAGAAAATATCTGGTCAAAACAGGTGTTTGACATTCCGCTATCTGATTTGATAGCCATAAATTTTGCAACTGCTTCTAATTTGCTCATCTTGCAGCCAGGATATAATGCATCCTCAGCAGATTTCAACAACTCATAAAATTCAGACGGTGCCAACTCAGGATTTGAAGCTATATCAGCCGGAGTTTCTGTATGTTGAACAGATGAACCTGCAACATCATGTACTAAATCTTGAAACCGGGATGGATCCAGAATCAAGTTGGTATCACCTGCTATGGAACTGCGTTCACCGTGTTGATACCAAAAAACATAATCTGTTTGAAAACCAAAACGCAAGAGATGTTCTCCCACTTTGTCAAACGTGTCAAACGTTCTCAATGCACATTTTCTGCAAGGGCATTTTATTTTGCCTTCTGAAAAAAATTCTGAATTTGATGCCGCAAATGATAAAAAAGTCTCTACACCCTCAACATATACTGGATTTAAACCAGAACCGTTTGGATTTTTACGTTGATTTATCCATATGCGGTCACCTAATAATGATTGTTGACGACCTCGTTGTTCCATATTTCTCTATAATATATAAAAGAATTACTGGCTTTGAATAATTTGTTAAAAAAAACACTCAAGTAAAGATTGAATATATTGAGAATAAAGAAAAACATGTTACAAATATTGATAATTTTAATATTATATTGATTTTTTATTATTTTAATAATACTAATATAATTTTTTCATAAACATTAATTATATAATAAAAAAAATTATTACATTATTAGTATATTTTATTATTAATATTAAAATAACATAATTTTTTATATTATATACAATTCTCCTTTCATCTGTGTGTTTAACATTCTGTCTCCACATGTAATATTTGCATTCACTTTCACCTCTCCATTGGCGAGTAGGTTGATAATTTTGAAAAAGAATGCGAATATTACATGTGGAGACAGAAAACACACAGATGAAAAGAGAATTATATATAATATTGAAAATTATATTATTTTAATATTAATAATAAAATATACAAATAATGTACTAATTATTGGTAATTATTACTAATTATTGGTAATTATTACTAATTATTGGTAATTATTACTAATTATTGGTAATTATTACTAATTATTGGTAATTATTACTAATTATTGGTAATTATTGGTAATTATTGGTAAGTATTGTTAATTATTGGTAATTATTGGTAATTATTACTAATTATTACTAATTATTGGTAATTATTACTAATTATTACTAATTATTGGTAATTATTACTAATTATTGGTAATTATTACTAATTATTGGTAATTAATACTAATTATTGGTAATTAATACTAATTATTGGTAATTAATACTAATTATTGGTAATTAATACTAATTATTGGTAATTAATACTAATTATTGTTAATTATTACTAATTATTGTTAATTATTACTAATTATTGGTAATTATTACTAATTATTGGTAATTATTACTAATTATTGGTAATTATTACTGATTATTGGTAATTATTACTAATTATTACTAATTATTGGTAATTATTACTAATTATTACTAATTATTTGTAATTATTACCAATTATTGGTAATTATTACCAATTATTGGTAATTATTACCAATTATTGGTAATTAATACCAATTATTGGTAATTATTGGTAATTATTACTAATTATTGGTAATTATTGGTAATTATTTGTAATTATTGGTAATTATTGGTAAATATTGTTAATTATTACTAATTATTGGTAATTATTACTAATTATTGGTAATTAATACTAATTATTGGTAATTAATACTAATTATTGGTAATTAATACTAATTATTGGTAATTAATAATAATTATTACTAATTATTGGTAATTATTACTAATTATTGGTAATTATTACTAATTATTGTTAATTAATACTAATTATTGGTAATTAATACTAATTATTCCTAATTATTACTAATTATTACTAATTATTAGTAATTATTGTTAATTATTGTTAATTATTAGTAATTATTACTAATTATTAGTAATTATTACTAATTATTAGTAATTATTACTAATTATTAGTAATTATTACTAATTATGAGTAATTATTACAAATTATTAATAATGTTTACTAATTATTAATAATTATTACTAATTATTGGTAATTATTAATATTTATTATTAATTATTACTAATTATTGGGAATTATTAGTAATTATTACCAATTATTGGTAATTATTGGCAATTATTACTAATTATTGGCAATTATTACTAATTATTGGCAATTATTGGTAATTATTGGCAATTATTGGTAATTATTGGCAATTATTGTTAATTATTGGTAAGTATTATTAATTATTACTAATTATTGGTAATTATTGGTAATTATTACTAATTATTGTTAATTATTACTAATTATTACTAATTATTGGTAATTATTACTAATTATTACTAATTATTGGTAATTATTACTAATTATTGGTAATTATTACTAATTATTGGCAATTATTCCTAATTCTTACTAATTATTGGAAATTATTACTAATTATTGGTAATTAATACTAATTATTGGTAATTATTACTAATTATTGGTAATTAATACTAATTATTGGTAATTAATACTAATTATTGGTAATTAATACTAATTATTGGTAATTAATACTAATTATTACTAATTATTATTAATTATTGGTAATTATTCCTAAATTTTCCTAATTTTTCCTAATTTTTCCTAATTTTTCATAATTTTTGGTAATTATTGCTAATTATTACGAATTATTGGTAATTATTGGTAATTATTGGTAATTATTGGTAATTATTGGTAATTATTCCTAATTATTACTAATTATTCCTAATTATTACTAATTATTCCTAATTATTACTAATTATTACTAATTATTACTAATTATTACTAATTATTACTAATTATTCCTAATTATTACTAATTATTCCTAATTATTACTAATTATTCCTAATTATTACTAATTATTACTAATTATTGGTAATTATTGGTAATTATTACTAATTATTACTAATTATTGGTAATTATTGGTAATTATTACTAATTATTACCAATTATTGTTAATTATTGGTAATTATTCCAAATTATTGGTAAGTATTACTAATTAATGGTAATTATTACTACTTATTGGTAATTATTACTAATTATTGGTAATTATTACTAATTATTGATAATTATTACTAATTATTACTAATTATTGGTAATTATTACTAATTATTACTAATTATTCTTAATTATTGATAATTATTGATAATTGTTCCTAATTATTAGTAATTAAATGAATAATTATCAATAATTAGGAATAATTACCAATAATTACAAATAATAACATTATTAATATTTTTTATTATTAATATTAAAATAATATAATTTTCTAATTTATATACAATTCTCCTTTCATCTGTGCGTTTTCTCTCTCCACATACAAATAATACATGTGAAGACAGCAAACACACAGATGAAAAGAGAATTGTATATATATAAAAAATTATATTATTTTAATATTAATAATAAAATAGACTAATAATGTAATAATGTTATTATTCCTAATTATTTGTATTTATTACTAATTATTAATATTTATTCTTAATTATTACTAATTATTACTAATTATTCCTAATTACCATTAACTATGAACAATACTAATAATTTAAATTTATTAAGTAATAAAACAATGTAAACATAATTAAATTACAACTAATTAAGAATAATTGAAACTAATTAAAAATTAAAAATAAATATTAAATTAAAATGAACATAAATACCTTGAAAATTGATCTGCTCTGATCGTTCTTCAAAACTTTAATATCAGCTCCGGAGAAAAAAATTAAACTGGAGAAAAACTGAACTCTAGAAATATAATTTTGAGAGAAGGAGAAGATAGAGAATGAGAATGAAATGAAAAAAACGGATGGGGGTATTTATAGGTTAGATTATTTGCGACGGGTATCCCGTCGCAAATAGTATTATTTGCGACGGTACCCGTCGCAAATACCTTAGCCAACATTTATTACGGTCAACGAGTAAATAGTTATTTGCGACGGGACCCGTCGCAAATAACCACCTGCCGACATACTATTTGCGACAGAGGAATATTCCAATCGCAAATACCTTTTACCGCCGCCGGTTATTTGCGACGGGAATATTCCCCCGTCGCAAATAAGTTTCCCGCGATTTGGCGCGCAAACCGCGCCAGTCCTTTTGCGACGGGGAAAGCTGTCCCGTCGCAAAAGGCTACTTATTTGCGACGGGCAAATAACCCCGTCGCAAATAAGTTTTTAACAGGACTATTTGCGACGGGATTTATTCCCGTCGCAAATAACCCGTCGCAAATGCCCTTTTTTCCCGTAGTGAATGTGTGTCGAAGTCGATGTTTCTATGAAATAGGTGGAGACCATCTGGATTGAGGCCGCTGAAGAGATCCGCCGCAAGCAGCAGATTGTCTTCGATCATTGGTTTGATTTCTATTCGTTATGTCAACGACTGGGTCACAGAGATGATTGATGTCGCCGTGGTATTCATCCGAAAGAACCTGAGTTGATTCCCAGAACTGGTGAAGATGTTGCGCCTGTTGTCGGGTACGGTATGGATGAACAACCATTCCCTGCGGTAAATCAGAACCCTCTGGTTTCTACTATCTTTGGTAGGATCAATGCTGGTATTAGAGTGGACTCCTCTAAGAATCTTGTCAGTCCGGATCAACTGGAATCCCCACTGATGTCTCATGACATTGCTAAGGATGCAAGTCATCAATATATGGGGCATGGTCTGGAACCTCTTTCAAGTGAGCTTGTGGTTGGACAGAATGTAAAATCGGGTAATGCTGACCAAAATTCAGTGATGGAACATGCTGGGCAGGAGGAACTGAATGCTGTTGAGACTGGAACAGTTGATATTGCTCCTGATGAACCTGGGGGCATGAGGAATGGCACAGAGCCACAAAATATGGTGGATGAATTACCAGAAAGCACTCTGCTTTTACAAGAGAGAGGCATCTTGTTGACCCTACTCGAGGGAGAACACCAACAAGGAAGTGGGAAAAATCAGAGTGATGATGGTGTGAAGGGGAATGAGGAATATGTCAACGGAAAAGAAAATATTGTTGTGGGGCATAAAGCTTCATACAGTGAAATTGTTTGTGGTGCCAAGAGAAGCCCCTCCGGCAAGAGGGAAGCCTCCACCGCCCCACCCAATAGGAAGCCCAGAATGGTCTATTCCAATGTTACAAGGACTGGCTCCACGAGATCTTTGGCCATGAAATAAAATGGCTTGATAATAAGGATTGGGGAAAGCCATCAAAGTCTATATACACTGCGGATTTGCAACTTAGGAATCAGTATATCACTCTTTTGAACAATTATACTCCCCAATCAGAATAGGAATCAGCGGATCCGGAAGATCTCTCTGAGGATTATGCAAATGAAGGCTTTGACACTTTCTGATCTTTGCCTATCTTGATGTGTTTATATCCCTTTTCTTTTCTTTTTTACTCTGCATCTTTATTTTCTTTAATAAATTTTTGGGGACTGGACTTTTGTCTAGTTCTGAGCCTTACTCGTATAATTTAAAAGAATAAAACCTTATGAAATCAACATTTCCCATAACACCAATCATAGATTGATCGATAGCCAACCACCAATTTTCTTGAAAATGGATATTTCTCGACAAAAGTGAGAAGTTTAACCAAAATTTTCTTTAACAAAGGAAAATTTAATCAATAAAAACCTTAACCCCATACAAATTTAGGATCATAAAATGTCTAAATTATATTAAAAATTTATATTAAAGCTCATAATCTATTTAAGCTAAATTAAAGGTACAATAAAAAAATTAGTTTCATTTAACTAATTATTTATGTGAATGAAAATTTATATACGTTTTCTAAGAATTTTAACTAATGAAAACAACCATTGAAAATATGAAATTTGTTTCTATAAATAAATAATGGAATTAGTTATTCATAAATATAGAATTTGATAAACAATTTATGAAAAATCAATAAATCAACCAATTATAAACACTTTTTACTTATACATTCATTATAGAGACTAACTAATTAAATATATTCAATTACTTAATATTTACCTACAATATGAACTCTTTTATGTTATTATTTTATATATCATTATATATAAATATATGATAACTTAAATATAAAAATTATATATATTAACTATTTATATATATATTTTTCATCAAACAAAACAACAAATAATTATTATCTAGACCTTGAGCATATCAATTGCTAGAACTCACTTGGATATGGTTTAAATAACTTCTTAAATAAGAAATCTTAATTTAAAAATGTCAATATAAATAATTATATATAATTAATAGTTATAAATATATTTTTTTATATTTTTCCATTATTTAACAATTTATAAACACTTTATAAGTCACTTTCATAATTTTCGTATAAACCATTTGTATCCAAAATACAAATCATGCTATAAAATTTTAAAAGGTATTTAATATTCATAATTAATATTTTGAGATATCAATTTATTGAATGTTTTAAAAATACTTGATAATTAAATTTAAAAAATAAATAAATAATTAATTTATATGTAATTTATAAATTGGTTAAATATTTAAAAACACTATTTCTATAGTTTATAAAAAATTTATAATTTATAAGTCTAAATTTATGATTAAAATTAAGAAAAATAATATTTTTCTATGCATATCATATTTTTTGAAATTCATTATACCATATTATATGGATTTTATAGTTATTTTTCGTATTCTATGATTGAAAATTATTAGTTTTCAAATCCCTTTGGTGCCCAAGGATTCATATTCTATGGGGAACATGAATATCATTTTGATGATACAACGATCAATTTTTATATGTACCTAGGTGCTATCATCTATTATGATCTCCCATGATATATCATACAACTTGATAAAAACCAAGGATCACAACTATATTTTTACCTAAGATATCTCATATCATAGGGAGTTACACCAACACAACTTACACTGTTATATAATTTAAGTCCGACCATACATATCTTATTTGATGATATGGATTATGATACCCATTTTCCATATGAAAATAATTATTACCCCCTAAAATACATAACACACATAGATTTTTCTAAATTATTTTTAAATAGTAATATTTGAATCAAATGATAATGGAATATATATGATACCACTAATGTGTTCTATGGATCAAACAACAAGAAACTCATGAACTGAGATCTACCAAATAATGAAACAAAACCATGTATATATATATAATGGGGATCACTTATTACCTTTCACTAATTAACAACAACTTCAACCTTATTCCATCATATTATTGAAAAATATCAATATAATGAATCCACATGAATCCCACCTCAATGTTGTATGCATGTGTTGAAAGAATCACCGATCAACTTGAATAATACTCTCACACATCACATGATTTTTTAGTATCTCATAATTTCTAAGGGAGAAGAAGAAAGAGATACATAGGGATAATTTGTTAGAAAGAACCCACACATGTTTGGAATGAATTAATGTGGATTGACCACCCTTTTAAATACTCATCAAACCAACATTCATAAAGTTATACATTAGTAGTTATGCATGTGGTTAAAAATCTGTTGTTACCTTCTTCCATTTATGTTGTCCCTTGCAATTCAACATAAGAGATTCTTGACAATAATGATAGGTAATAAATGGAATATTTGAAACTAACCCTTACACAGTTCCATTTCACATGTAAATCCTATAATGCTTCCATCATCAAATAATATTAATTGTATCATTGTGGTATAGCCTTGGATGTGGCAATGATATCTCTATTTCATAACCAATATTGTGCTGAAAACCCAAGAATAAAATAATTTTTATAATCATGAATGTCATACTAAATTGTATTCATATATTTTACACTAATATATGAGTTGTTTATGGAATATTTCATTCACATATATGGTCAAAATATGGTAAAAAATAAAATTATTTATATTGATTTATGATTAGATCATAAATTTAAATACAAAATGTTAGTATTAGTAATAATTTTTTGAGAAATACCTGATTTATTTACATGGTATCATAATATATGAAATGTTTATTATTTTATAATAAATGTTTTCATAAATGTCACACATTTCTAAAAAATGTAGTATTCCATATAAAAACCACGTAATTGATAATATAAAAAGTTCATATTGGGTAAAATAAAATTGTTAATGTTTATACATTTTTAATTCATAAAATGGTTCTAATTTATTTATTAGTATTTCATAAATAATTATCTTATTTTAGAATATATTAATTTCAAATTTATTTCTTTTACTCTCTTATTTGTAATTCACTAATATAAATTATTTATAATATTAATAAACATATCTTTTAGTTTAAGGTTTCCTCCCACTTCATTAAATCACCATATAAATATTTAAATAGTTATATGGTAGGTATGATAATTGGTTTAGTTTATTTTAATAATGAATTTATCATTTTTTTATTTCATGGGAGTGGTTACTCATAAATATGGCTTAAACACGATTAATTGGTTAAAAGAACCATGTTTCCAAATAACTCTTTAGAAGAGTGCATAAAATTAGAAAGAGTACTTGAGACAATATTGGGAGATTTAAATCCAAATTAAAATATTTAGAATTATATTCCATCTATATAAAACACTTATTATGACCATGATCATCAAATCGAGTTGATCTTTACCAAATCTTTGTGACCCCGAATTATTTGGTGTTATGAAATCCTGTAACGAAGTAACCCTAACCATTATGTGCCTTACTTTTGATGTATTGTTTATATAAAACACAGTTAATAAACTACAATAATTATGACACACGAGTTGTAAAGGTGAGATATATAATGACCTACATCATTCCATGTTGTGTAATTTAGAGTGAATTTTATGTTTTTTCCCTAGATTAAGGTAGTTTTCGGAATAGAAATTCAAATCAGGATTCCAAGTGTTGGATCCTATCAAGGAGATTTTTTTTGGATTTTTTATATAACGAGAGGTTTTTAGGGTGCTTGGGTTAGGGTTGGAGAAGGTTCAGCGTGACCTCACAATAAAATTGAACTATATAGGGACCATAATATCATGGTGAGTGGAGGTCACATTGTAATTATATCTTGATCAAGGATTCACATTGTAACTAGTAATGAACCTTAGAGTGGAGGTATTTGGTCACACCAGGACTTGTGAGTGTAATGGTATGATTGATTTTATATGGGCTCTTTCTATGGAAACATCCTTAAAAGGGGTTACATAGTGACTAAAATTTGCCAAAATTAGGTTGTTTTTATGATAATTTTCATTAAAGAATAGTAAATACTCATGGAAACCGTGTTGTCACATGGAGGTGTCATGGAATGGATTGTATAGGCCATGTCAAAGATCATAGAGTTTTCTACTAGGAAGGGAATCTATGTTGTTAACTGTGAAAACCACTCCAAGGATGTAAATTTACATTCTATTAAGGAGGGAAACTATGTTGGAGAGTATATTGTCACATATTTATGATTCTTTCCATGAGAGTTGCGTCATACCTTGATCCACATGGTCATTCTATGTTCAATAACATTGGAGGGTCATCCTGATAAGACCCATATAGGTAAAACCATACTGGGAAATTTTCACAATTTCTAAAATACAGCTAGATGCTTCATTTTAGGGTTGTACCCATTTTGTAATTTAAAAAGAATGGTTATTGGGAGAAGTCTGTTTTTGTCAACTCCTCCCTTGTCCCTCATCTCTCAATCCCCCTTTGTTGTGGGGTGTTATTTGTGATAATTATGTGTAATTTATAGGTAATATTTTTATCTTCTTCCATATTTCCTTATTATCGTTCAATAACTATTGATTTCAGTGTTATTTTATTATGTTTTATTGATTATTTTACTGAAGAATATTTCAAATTGTCTCTAATGATGGGATGTTTTCACATAATGTATAGAGAAAATAAAATGATAATGAACACATAAAGTTGATCAAATTTTCATGGAGGTATTTCATTTCCATTAACTAATTAGTTTTATTAGATGTAATTTGATAAAATTAATTTTTAATTCAGTTATGTATAATAATGTATTTTTTTTAGCTTAGGATTGGGTGCATGTTAAGAGTGGACCACACCCTATTATTCACGGTATTGATGATTGGACGTTTCTCAGTGAGTTTTTATTTATAATAACTCTTTGAATTGAAATAATCATTTAATTATTAATTTTTCATGTTTAATTATTTGGGACTTGGCTTGAGATAATAGCTTTAGTGTTAGTATAAGATTGGTTCGGGCATGAATGAGCTTTCTGGAGGATGAGTGGAGCTTGTAAAGAATATAAAATATATGTTTTATGTAATATTTCCCTACAATACAAACACATAATATTTTTATCCATTATTTCAAATGATTTTTTATGTTCTTGAATAAAAGGAATATTGGTAGAGAGTGCTGAGATAGAAAAATAGTTTGGTATTGAGTCTCCTATATATATATAAGATGCATCTTGTAATATTGAGTATTTTAGATTAATTTGAGATAAAATCATGAATCGGTAGTGTGTTATAGTTTGTTCCCAAGAATAAAATTACTTTTTAACATTTTATTAAATATTTATTCAATGAACTAGATATTAATAAAGATATTATAACAACATGAGTGTTCCTTTTGGTAACATTAGTGTAATATGTTCCTGATAGTATCCGTCTCATTAATAGTTCATAGATGTTAACCACTATGATGATAACATTTAAATTAAATGAAAATATTCTAAAACATATATGTCCTATGGTTTGGATGTCATATTATGATTATTTATATTTAACATTTAGACTATCAGGTGATGGATTTCCATAAGTGTACAAGGCTTCATCCCATGATGTTTTACACATGGTAATCCCCAAGATGGGAGGTTATGAGGGAATAACCACCAATAAGAATTACACAAGTTATATGTGTCATGGGATATTCTTATCTCAAATGTTCGTACTAGCCCTCAATAATGAGATAACTATTAATTTATATAATAAATCAGGCACTTTGATGTATTATCGAAAAACATGATGACATATGCTTTTAGGTTTGTAGGATATGTTGGGTGTTTCATAAGGGATAAGAAATTTATTGATATACCATGATATAATTTTTCAATTCCTAGATCTGAAAATGATTTCAAAATATTTTTTTACTGATATAAAAATTTTAAATTATGTTCATGGTCATGATGATTTATCAATGAGTTCATTTCAGTTAATCAAATAATTTTTGGAAATCACATAAGTTGATGAAACAAGTATGTGAACTACTTGATGAGAAATCAATATAAATAAATTATATGAATTGTTAAGGCTGCATATGAGGTTATAGTGATTAAGAAATTAAAATATTTCAATATGATTTCTTTGACAAGTTAGGAGATGCTAATCTATAAATTTATGTTGATTCACACAATGCCACTGAAAATGATGCCCAATGGTTCATTCACTAAGTATATCCATAATATCCCTTAAATTATAATTTAATTTAATAATAGAATAAATGTTATTTTCATAATAGACGAGTTATTATTATTTTGGTTACATTTATAACATAAATTAAATCACAAGTTATTTTATTTTGAAATGTATTTGAGTTGAATATTAAATAAATATTGATTCTATTGTCAATTAATATATTTTTTATTAAATTATTGACTGAATAATATTATGATATTAACTTATTTGAATAAAAATTTATTATTCATGCATCAATAAATAATGAGAAGGTTTGATGGTTTGGATTAAGGAACTATATGGAAATAGTTTATTTTATTTAAAATCGTTTAAAAAAATTGAATCATTTATTTAACATGGTTATTATATAGAGTTAATAAATCTATTTAGGTCCTTTTTAGTAACTTTTTATCAATCAAATATAAATAAAACCCTTATATCATTTATATGGTGAATTTAAATGTTATAGACAAAATTTCTCTCCAGTATGTCCTTCAAGAATGAAAAATTTCTCTTAAGAATTTTCTTAAGAAAATGATCCTTCTATCTATATCTTTTATTCCATTACTGAGGGATCATAGAAAAACCTTTATGACCATATGATTTCTTATTGTGATTGATGGTGAATGTTATAAGAAGATCGATGCCTCCATGATAACTCATAGAGTTCCATCATTATTATTTTGAGAGTTGTGGAGCATGTTTGAATATTAGTACAAAGATTATTCTTTGGATCCTTCATCATAATGTTGGTTCTAAAATAAGGTGAACAAGTTTCATCATCAATAAAGAATCACCTATCCAAAGTAATTCTTGTTCACAAATTAATAATAAATTATATTTTAAAAAATCCTATTATTGAATTTTTTGGGGTTTATATCATATAGTTATAAGGATATATCCATGTAAATGGATGAATTTTTTTTGGGTCAATGGTTTAATTTATTTCATTAAACCTTAAAACATTAATTTTATTTAAGTGAAGTCTCAAATAAATATATAATTATTTATTAATCATTGACTAAAAATGAATTTGATTTTTTTTCATTTATAATATTTCATTATTTAATCTAGAAGTTGATATATAATGAGTATTTTATTTCATATGACTAATAAAATTCTAATAACAGATAAATAATGACACAAGATATAATCTATAAGGAACAATGATTTCAGACAAGAGGTATATTTATACAATATGTAATAGAAATTTACACACCATGTACTCTTGGTAAACCACATAGGGATGGGTTGTGTTAATCATGACACATCATATGGGGGTTTGGTACATGGTGTCATTTAATGCTCCATATTGATATCTGTTGCCTTCTAATATTTCCTAGTGTGCATGTATTATATATGGAGTGGATTCTATGTTACTGAACATGGTTTCACTGAGTAAAAATCTCAAATGTTTGAGGGCCAAAGTAAGGGACATATAATTAATACAGACTATGGGTGTATATCCATCCAAGAAACAAATTAAACTCTGAATTACATGTCTTGTAATTGGTTTTACACATCATTTAATACAATATAACCCAAGGAGAAAACATGATGAGTGCCTTGGTATAATGACCCAACCTTAAAACATTACATAATCTTGAGTTTTGTTATGAATTTTACTTCTTTCCCATTGAGGACATTTTCTGGTTTATATGTTTAGAGAATTACCTCATAACTCATACATAACAACTCAAATATCACAAATTAGTCACCTCTACTCAATACTATTATTTCTCATAAAACAAAAATGTTTAAAAATAAACATGGTTTCTTTTCATGTTCAATAGTCACAACCTTTCCTTTAATCCCATCCTAGCCTCTATTATCCCTAAAATCCTATGACTTTTTTAAAACACTGGATGACCATAAAAATCTCAGTGAGGGATACAAAAAGAAGGAAAACTATTAGTTTTGTGAAAACATGAAAACTCACACATACTTTGTCACAAAGTAATAATTTCATGCATAAGAAGAAAAAATACACTAATTTGAATATAAGGTCATTGATTAAATATTTTTTAAACACAATTATTACCATAAAATAAAAATAAATCATATATAACATATAAAGGTTATTTGGGAAAAAAATAATACTAAACGGGAATAACCATGTGGTCGACTTCCATACATGGAACTCTTACAAATGGAACAACCCTAAGACCAACTTCAATAACCAAAGTATTAGAGGTTATAAAGTAACCACCAATCCTTGGGTCATCATGGAACTACCCATATTTGGTTTATCAGGTAACCACCCATCAAATGTCTATGTACCATTATATAATCATAAAACATAAAAATTGAAATTCTCAACACATTAGTCATAAAATTTCATTTAAAATAAAAAAATCATTTAAAGGAATTGAAATAATAAATCCATTTAAAAAAAAATTCAATTCCAAAACACAAAAAAGGTAATAAGAGATGTTGTTTTCTTTTAAAAAAATATTAAGGATTGTATATGATGACAAATATCAAATAATGGTGATGGCAGGAGAGAAGTCATTGTCGCCGCATAGGTTTAATAGAACATTCATTTCATTTTTTATAAATAAAGTAAAACACATCATATAGAAAGATTAATTTTTTATTTTTATTAATAAAATTTAATGTTAAAGGGTTTGTTTATACACCTTATTAAATAAGGTAGTGTATAACATCAAAATATGCGTTAATGAAAGGAGATTAAGACAAAGTTCCTTTCCTCGAGTCTGATTTGTCATGTATGTTATTTAACCTCATTAATAATAATATTAGGTTAATTATTTAATTTCGGGAGATCATTTTTATTTATTATTATTCATTTTATATCACTTATTACCATTTTATAAAATTTACATAATTATTTAAATACATGTCAGACATTTTTTCGATATTCTGTACTTAGGTCAAAAACGAACATGGTATGATAAAAATATTACATTTGGTCGTAATTCCATCATATAAATAATAATATTCAATAAATTATTATAATTTTTGTTCAAAATATATAGTTTTAAATAAAACCATAAATTATCGTTATGAAAAATGAATAACTTTATAATCATAGAGACGGTAGTCCTTACAAACATATGAGTAACATTTCCATTTTTCAATGATTATTATAGAATGAAGTTATGCATAATTTTATCTTTGAAGAATAATTATAATATAATTAACATCTTATTATGAATTTAAATATACATATATATATAATATATTTGATGTAGTGAATTAAAACTAATCATATCGCTTTGTGGAGGTGATCGTTCACACGTATGCACGAACATCATTATCATTTTTATGTGAATGTAAATTAAAAATTTAATAGATATATTATTATATTACAGAGATTAATATTTCATGAATATAAAATATTAACATAAATTTGTTCATTATAACCAGTCTTAAGAGACAGTTATGGAAAATGAATTATATCTGTTCGTGGAGGTGATAGTTCACACGTATTCACAAAAAATTAATTATTATCACATTTAGTGGAAGTGGATATGGATTTAGGTGGGGATATTACCCGAATAACATCTTAGTATATTGAGAATACTGGGGATATTATTTCATAATAGTTTAAGTATATTTTAGGGAAGTAGAACATGAAATAAAATAGAAATACTTAAATAAAAATATTACCATTCCTTCAGATGGTCATCTTTCGTAACACATTAAAACACTTAATAAGGGTGTTATTCCAAAAATATGGACTCAATATTTTTTTAGGGATTATATGATTTTTTGGGAAGATCATGGCTGGAAAAAATGGTTTCTAAAGTGTAATGAATAGAGAAGAATGTGTTCCTTTTTATAAGAGAGGTAAGGGGCACTGATGGAAACTCTTAAAATATTAAATTAATGTAAATTAAATTTTAACTAAAAATGAATAAAAATCAATTTATTTATAAGAAATATGATTTTGTTTAAAAACCCTATCAAAGAATAATTTCTATACAAATTTTGATTTCATTTTAAAGCTTATCATTTTGTTTAATGCTCAATTATTCTATTTTAATTTTAATTGTGGTTAAAACATTTTAAATATTATAAGTATATCAATTTTAATTACACGTGGTAAAATTCTCATCAATGGAAAATTTATAAAATTTTAGACTTTTTAATATTCACTTTGTAAATTTTAATGTTTTTAAAATAATTTAATAAAATATTAGTTTTATAAAATATCAGTTGTGTCAATTATGAAACTATTCATTACATTGAATGTAAATAAAATCCAAAAGGAGAGATAACTTAGAAAAAAACAACATAATAGACTTATAATATGTCATATTCACCGAAATAATTCGTGTATTACCATAATTGAATCAAAATATATCCATTTTAACATTTCTCATGTCATTTATTTGATATTTCTATAAATAAAATAATTATTGTATCCCCATTGTGTCAACATTTAAGGTAATTATTTAATATATAAAAATTATAAATAATGTACCATGATGTATGTAATTCAATTATATTTTTGTATACTATTTATAATCTATATAATGTCATGTTTATCCCCATATAAAAATTATTATACTTATAAGAAATAAGAGGGTAATATTTTTTCACTTTCTTTTATTTTAATAATATTTATATCATTTTCATACAAAAGAAGTACATTAAATGAGTCAATTAAGATACTCATGTTCTAAGGGTTAAAGTTTATTCATACAATAATATTTTGGTAGATTTTTGGGAAATTTTATTGTCCTTATGATATTATTTGTTGCCCTAATTTACCTGATTTACCTTTAACCAAGTTAAATAAATGAATTACCAAAGTCACAATTCTTAAAATCCAAAATAAATAACCTATTAACAAAATTTAGACCTAATTATTCCAAATATGGAATATTTTTTTAAATTTAAGACATAGATGATGCAAAAGATAAATTCAAATTAATCCCGTTGACGGAATGAGAAAATGAGATTTTTAATATTAAAAAAAATCAAAAGATTGGCACATGTTTAAATCTAATTTCATTTTGAAATTAATTACAATTAATTAAATTGGATTAAATGATAAAAAATATTCTAATAATACTTTTAAATCTATTTAAAGGGTAATCTTACAATATAAATAAATTAGACAAAAAATCTATTTTGAATTAAAATTCTATATTTTTTCACTATTCAATTAAATATTAAATTTATATAAAAATACCAAAAAGATATAAAATTTAAATTTTTATGTCCCTATTCCAAATAATAATTTCATTTTGTAAAATATAAAAAATAAAAGTATGAAGAAAATTATTTAAAATGGGTGTATTATCACGAGGAGGTAAGAATGCCTTTAAAAAATGTTAGAGCTTTTTATATTTAAAATTGGATTTTTGAAACAATAAAATTTATTGTATGAATGTAAAATAATTTAATGAACATATATAAAAATAATATATTTAATTCCATTCACTTTATCCAATTCAAATTATCAGTGACAAATTATAGTTAAAATAATAATATTAACGTCATATTATTTTTTGAATAATACAGTCTTACGTGCAACATATGATTTAGAAGAAACTCATTGCTTCATCTCAGGTATACTATAGAGAATATTAATTCCACTAAGGTAAAATTACTATCTAATTCATAAAAATTAATAAACATGAAAATTAATTTTCTATAATTACCTAGGATAGTACATTGTTCCACTTTTGGAAATTGCATTCTCACAATTTGAATTCATGGTCAGTAACTAAGGTATGAATTTTCAAAATATCATTACATCAATCCCACATAAAAATAGGATCAATAAAAATAACACATAAAATAAAAGAAAGGGAAGTATCAAGATCACTTGAGATAACACCTATTAAGGTTCCATATAGAGAAACATTGATATAGAATAGAAAAATAATCATCAAGTTCTCATGGAGTGTGATAGGGAAAATATTCAAGAGAAATATAATAATAAAAAAACCATAAATTTATGTTAGGTTAAATGTCCATTTATTTCCCATTATGAAAATAATTTAGATAACATTTTTGTTTTAATTTTTCTTCTATGTTTGAGTTATTTACTACCTAAAATAATTACATAAGGAAATATACTTATTATAAAGGTAGAGTTTCATCCCATAATCAATTTCCACCAAAAACTCTTCTTTTATACAATTTATGAGTATTCAAGATGAATTTTCATACATAAATCAGTAGAATAAACTCTTATGGATCTAAAAAATCCATGAAATTATAACTATCACTTACTTCGGTCTTTATCCATTAACCAATACCAAAATTATTATTATAGGATAAGATAATTCTCTAAAAATAATAAACAATTATTTAAAGAAAAACTAATTTAATCAAAAAAATTAAACATTAATACCAATAATTCAATATTTTTCATTTAATAAATAAATATCCTTAAAATTCCTCTAAATAATTCATTCCAAAATTGAAACCTTGAATTCAGAAGGATTTGAAAACATAGACTTCCAGGATAAATTTTAACATTTATATCTAAATTACATCATCCACTCCTAATATCTCATACAAAAAATTTTAATTTTGTAAATCACATAAACTTGAAGACATTCTAATTATTTCCATAAGTATCCTCAATCACTATAAGTGTGCAAAAAAAAATATTTTTCCAAAATTTATTTGAACAATTACTTCATAAAAAAATCCCATAGTATTCTAGTTACATTATTAGTATAGGGTTCCAAAAACATTAAACGTCTTCTGAAGGAACATTTATCACTTAATCCCAAAATCATTTTATACTCCTATGAATATTTATTTGATAAAAATTACTTTACCAATATAAAATTATTATTAATCCAGTAACTCATTCAATTAAAATTAAAATGTTATACTAATCAAGACTTCATGTAGGCTAGTAGTAGGCGATGCACCCTTATCTCACTTTAATTGTGGGTTAGATTCCTGCAACCTTTCCAGACATGGTGAGTTTTCAAACATCATATGTGTTTTCCTTTTTATAATACTATATAATTATTATAACATACCCAAAATATAATAATCTACAATTACCTAGAAATAAAAGAACATATGAACCTTTTAAGAAATCCATATCTTTATAATTATGTACAAAATGAGGATTTTTCATCAAATAACATTTTCACACAAAAAACATTCATATTACATATAAAAAAATTAAAAAAGTCTTCAAAATTACTCCCATAATCCAAATATTATTAATGATTTTAAACATATCATCATTCTTAAGTATACCATAACTATTAAATGCTTTATATATAGACCTATTAATATTTCAATAGTCTTCTTAATGTCCCTTTTCTCTTTTGGCATGTTGTCCTACTTTAAAAAAGTAAATGTTCATACAAATTTTTTTATTTCACATTTTGAAAGTGTTGGATGAGTTGATATTTTGAAATCATATGAAATATATTCCATGTCACATAATTATTTTAGAAACGAGTAGGTGTTGGATAACTCGAACAATTTATTACTGGTGATTTTAATACTGAAGAAGATTCCAAAATAATTCGAACAAGATTTTATGTTAATAATGATGATCCAAATTCCATGAATGATAAGTCAGTTGTGCATGAGATCATTCTGTTAATTATAAAAAATGACCCTTAATATTCAAAAAATAACATCACTTAAACATTGAATATATTAATAAAATAAGAATACTTTATATGGTAATGATAATAACATAAATTTTTTATAATACTCTAATCCATCCAAATCCCTATACCTCGGTTTATTTTATTTTTTATCCCATATACCTAAATTAAAGAAATCCTTAAATATTTTCCATATGATAATAAACCAATTAGTTATAAAGGATCATTAACCTACAAACTTATCAGATCATAACCGTTAATGTGATTTGAACATTTCCTCTAATACAAACTATTAGGATGGAACCATAAGACATTACGTAATATGGATTTAAGTAAAGAAGTTTAATTTATTTCACATTGAGGATATTTTTAGGCTTATAGTTTTAGAGAATTAGGTTATAAATTATACTTAAAAACTCAAATATTAAAATTTAGTCACTTCTACTCAATTTCTGTTTTTCTCAGGAAACAAATTTTTAAAAAATGAATCATTGTTTGTTTTCATGTTCAATAATCACTACTTTTCCCTTGATCCAATCATAGTCTCTATTTTACCTTAAATTATATGAAAAATATTTTAAAAAATTGAATTATCATAATATAATCAATAAGGGATACACAAAGAAAGAAAACTATTAGTCTTGTGAAAACATGAACACATGTGCATAATTTGTTATAAAGTAATATTTTTTCACCCATATTAATTAGAAAATATGTTATTTTAAAAATAATCCCATTTCTTACACTTTTTTTTAACAAAATAGATTACCATAAAATATATAGAAATCATATATAACATATAATGATTTCTTGGGACATAATCATACTTAAATGGGATAACCTTATGATCCACTTCTATACGTGTCACTCTTATAAATGGAATTACTATATATTTGAATTACATACCCTATGAATTAGAGGTTAAAATGTAAACTACCATCATTGGTTTATCAAAAAACAAAATTTATTTGGTTTATCATGTAAATACCTCTTAAATGTCTATGTACTATTATATAATCATAACACATAAAAGATTATGTTTTTCAACACATTACACATAAAGTTTCATTTGCAATCAGATGAAATCATTTCAAGGTGTTGAAATAATCAATCCATTTCCAAAAAATTTTCCAATACCAAAATAGAAAAATATAGAATAATGTACGTAGTTTGATTTAAAAAACACTAGGTCTTGGATAGGAATCCAATTATTTAATGATAGTCATGACGATAGAGAAGTTGTTGTCGCCACATACATTAAAAATAACATTCATTTTGTCATTTGTAAATAAAGAAAAAAACAAAAATATAGTAAAGTTACATTTCAAAAACATTAAATGAAATTAAAAGTAGAAGGGTATTTTTATACACATTATAAAAAAATGTGGTGTATAACATCAAAATATGCCTCAATGAATGAATATTGAGATGAAGTCCCTTACCTTGAGTTTGATTTATCATGTATGTTTTTTATCCTTCTGAATAATAAATATAGGTTAATTATTTACATTTTTAAGAACCCTTTTATTGTTTATTATCCATTTTATATCACCTATTTCTATGTTATAACAATTACATAATTATTCAAGTTCATGTTTGATGTTTTGTCGATATTGGGTACTAGATTCAATAATGAACCTGGTATGACGTCAATAATACATATGGTAAAAAGTTTATCATATATAGACTAATAATTAGTAAATTACTATAATTTTATAGATAAATTATAATTTTTAATAATAATATTAAATATAGTTAATAAAAATGAACAATGTTATCATCATAGAGATGGTAAGTCGTACTTACGCAAGAGTAACATTTACATTTTTTAATGATCTTTATGAATGGAAGGTTATTAAAATTTTATCTTTAGAAAATGATCACAGTATCATTAATATCATAATAATAAAATATATTTATTAAACAAATTATTTAGAGAAGAAAAACAATCACATCACTTCATAGAGGTGATAGTTCAGACATATTCACGAAGGACATTATCATATTTATGTGCATGGAATGTTATAAAGTAATTGATATATTATTATATTATAATAATTAATATATCATGAATATTAAATATGAATACTAACTCAATTATTATAATCAGTCTTAATAGACGATTATGGAAAATGAATTATATTAGTTTGTAGTGGTGATAGTGCACACATGCGCATAGACGATCAATTATTTTACCATTTGATGGAAGTCAAGATGAATTTATATGATGATATTATCATAATAACATATTATTATATTGATGATACTAGATTTTTTTTTTCAAGGATTAAGGAGATTTTAATGAAGTGGCATAATAAATAATATAGAAATACTTAAATAAAAACATTACATTTCCTTTGAATGATAACATTTCATAACACCTCAACACATTTAAAGAGGGTGTTATGACTACAATAAGGCCTCAAGAACGTGGTTATGGATTATATGAAGGGGTTTGTGTCAATAGTGGAGAAACCAAATAGTTTATTAATTGAAAGGAATTGAGAAAAATGCGTTTTTTTATAGGATAGGGGAGGGACACCCTTGGAAACTCTTAAAATATGAAATGAATATAAATTTATTTTTAACTCCAAATGACACCAAATTATGTTATCTAAAATATAATATGATTACAGTTATAAATAATCTCAAAAAATAATTTTTATATGTGATTTTATATCATTTTAAACCTTATCATTTCATTTTACCCCTAATTAATCAATTTTAATTTTAATTATGGTAACAATAATTTAAATTTTAATAGGATATAAAATTTACTTATATGGGGTAAATACCTCATAAATGTACTCTTTATGAACATTTAGAAAACATCCTATTCATGTTTTAATATTTAAATATATTTATAATTTTAAAAATAATTTAAAATAATATTTTTTATATAAAATATCAATTGTGTCAATTTTGACATTATTCTTTACATTGAATTTAAATAAAATCAAAACTGAGAGATAAATTAGAAAAAAAATCATTTAATATAATTATAATATGTTATAATCACTTATAAAAGTGGTGGGGTGACCTAATTAATTCAAAAAGATTTATTTTAATATTTTTCATATCATTTATTTAATATTTCGATTAATAAAATAATTACTGTATCACTGTGGTATCAATATTGCTGGTCATTATTTACTATGTAAATATTATATATAAATTCCCATGATGTATATAACATGTTTTTATTTTTTGAGACTATTTATTATTGATGTTATATCATGTTTATCCCTATTGTAAAATCATTATACATATAAGAAATAAGAGTGTGACATTTTGTCACTTTCTTTTATTTTAATAATATTTCTATCATTTTAAAAGTAAAAACCCATTAAATCAGTCTATTATGATCCTTATGTAAGGTTTGAATTTTATTCATCCAATAAGAATTTTCAGATTTTATGGTAATTTTATTATTCTTGTCATATTATTTGTTACAATAATTTACCTTTAACCGTGTTAAATAAAACAATTTCCAGAGTAACTATTCATAAATTCCAAAAAATATATAAAGAAAAATTCTACATAATTTAGACCCAGTGATTCCAAATATGGATTTAATTTTTTTTAATTTTAAAATATATATGTTTTAGTAATTAAATTAAAATTAATCTCATTGATAGAATGAAAAAAATAATTTTTCTAAAAGTGAAAACAATATAAAGATTAGCATCTATTTATATCCAATTTCACTACCAATTGCTTAAAACTTCCTAAATTGGATTAAATGATAAAAAAAATTTAATTATACTTTAAAAAAAATTAAATTATAATCCAAAAATATAAATAAAATTGAGAATAACTAATTTTGAATTAAAATGCATTATTTTTCAGTATTCATTTAATTTTGAAATTTATCAGATTAATTAAAAAAATTTATCCAAAGTAAAATTTGATGTCCCAATTCCAAATAAGAACATTATTGTTTTCAAATATATTTTTTTTAAAGTGTGAAAAACATGATTTTAAATGGGTGCTCCATAAAAAGGTGGCAAACAACCTTTTAAAATTTTTAGTGCCTTTTTATACTAAAAAATGGATTGTAAATTTATAAACTTTATTGGATGAAATTAAAAATATTTAATCAACTTGTATAAAAATATTATATTTAATTATATACATTATCTCTGAATCAATATCTTGGTGATGATGTCCACTTAAAATAATAATATTAACATTATATTATTTTTTTGTATAATACAGTCTTGCATGAAACATAGAATTTCAAAGAAACTCATTAATGTGTGTTAGGTACACTATCGAACATAGAACCACATTTTATTTAAAATTACTATCTAATTCATAAACATTAATAAACACAAAAAAGTATTATTCTATAATTACCTGGGTTGTTACACTTGGCGTAGAATAAAGGTCGAAACATTGCAAAATTAATACAAATTAACTAAAAACATTTCATGGACCTGGAATACATGATGTGTGATAGAGGTTTTTATGAAAAAATTATAAATTTAGTATTCTGTTGGGGAATATGCAGTATAAAACTGATTCAATAATAAGTTTCATGTAATTATACATATAAAAAATGTATATGATCATTATATTTACCAGGTACCTCGTATCTATATCTAGTGGTACATGCCCCATATATTAAAGGTTTTGAATGTATCCATCACTGCTACATAGACTATGAAACATGACTCAAGAAACCACAATTTTTATAGGTATACATTTCATGTAATTTCATAATTAAAAACTAGGACTATAAAAATTCTATAACACAGAAAATTAAGTAGTGGGTTTAAGGAAAAAGTAAAAGGGTACATACTAAATTATCTCCAACACAAAACATTTATGTATGTATTAATTTAATTTAAAATTAATTAATTTAATTAATTTAATGTTATATTGGATGTTAATCTCAAGGACTATATGTATGAATAATTAAGATAAATTAATGGATGAATTAATAATGTATTTAATTTATTAATTTTGGAAATTTATCTTAATAAATAAAAGATAAAATTGAATACTTGTTAGTTTAAATGTGTATTCATTATATTCATGGAAGATCATGATCTTGACCGACATATCTAAGGGTTGGGAATCTTTTTAATTTAATTATTTATAGATTGGGTTTTTGAAAAAAAAACTATTAAACTAAATATGTTGATTTGCATATCATCCCATCACACATATTATGTATGGACCTTTGTATACAATATTTCATTTATTCAACCACAAAAGAACTGGTTTCTATCACCTATATGTGAGTAAACATATTTAAATGAAATATATCCCAAGTATGATGAGATTCTTCTAGATTGAGTTGAGGTGAAACTGAATATGGAGACACAAAATTTCATAGGATGAATTTTGTAACTCAACCCACCCCTACTATAGTTGTTACACCCGAAGGATCATGGTTTGGTGTATCATTAGCTTGATAAACTATCTAGACGTTAAAAATCATGATCAATCCTAATTTTTATTTTATTTTTCAAATGCATGGTTGTATGTATATGTGTTTCATGCTTATTTTATTGTTAAAGGAAATCAAATAATATAGATATATAACAAGCTTGATATGATAAAATGAAATAAATGGAATATGCACAATTTTTTTTCATTACATGGTTAATTTATTATTTAATCCCACATAATATTAAAAATATTATAAAGGGTAATATAACTAATATTTACTCACAAGGAAAATGTTCCAGAAGAAAATATTATTTTTTAAAGCCTTTTATTACATTATTTAGAATGAAACAATATATGAAAATGTTGATCGATAAATTATCAAAAAAATTCAAATTTTTAGGGATCTATAATGAATTTTTTGTTTTGACTTAACCAAATTTTCATCAAGAGTAGTTTCCTTCGTAATATTTTTTGTAACTCAATGGAAAGTGTTTAGGAAATCCCAATTGGGATTTTTGGATTGAGGAGTCCATTGAATGAATCAAGGAACTTTTAGTTAATATAGTTATCTAGGGTTCATATCTACGTACCTTACAGTAATTTTACTACGACCTTATCTATATTATTATATGGGTAATGTGCATCGTTCTCACTATAGTATCTTTGGGACCTTATTTTTCTAATTTAACGGTGAAATCTATTAGGATTTCATAAAATAAAATGAGACTAAAACAATATAATTTATTACTTCACACCATTGGTAATAAATATATAAAGATAACAAAATCTTATTTTATTTATTATAGAAAAATAAAATGTCATATAAACTTGAAAATATCTATGTGATTGATATTATAGAAAGAAAATCTTATGAGTAGTGTGATCTTCTAGTAGTTGTATCCGTGTTTTCATGTTGTGAAATTCTTAGAGTGGTTCATTTATATTATAGAGCCCCAAATGTAGATAGAGATCCTTTTTAGTAGGCTAGTGAGGTGGGTTATACCATCCTCTAGAAACATGTTGACGATTCATTGGGTGTCCAATGACTCATGATATCATTAATTTCATGTAATCTCTATAAGGTTCACAAGAAAGAGGATAGATACGCCATGTTACCCCATAACCAGGATCATTTTTTAATAAGGATAGATGAGAGGTGTAAAAGATCTCTAATATACTTTCAACATGAAATAATATACAATGTGAACCAACCAAACCTCATATATTCATGGTGATTGGACATATTGAGATTTTAGAGATTCTGCATTTGAAGATACAAAAAAAATTATGCACAAACCTTGTACTTTCCTCACAACTTCATAAATTCATTTAGTATATTATGAATTACAATATGAACAATATTTAATAGTCACTGTGAGATCTTCTTACACATATTCTCTAAGAAGATAAATTCACGAATAATTAAAAATCCTTTAATACTTATGGAGAAAATGAGAAAGGTTAGAAAAAAAGGTCGCATGTCTATGGAACCTATGAAAATCCCATCCAAGAGAATGAGGATCAAGGTTATTGCTAAGGAATGAGATAATGTGGGTACAATGTTTTTCTAGTCGGATTAATGGAAACTGGAAGGAGAATTGTACCTTAGTTAAGATGTAAATGGAATATTCTTATGCATTAAATTTCAAATATAATCTTTTTTTCTTCTAGTAACTGGGTGTTATATATAACCCTTGGTTTTGAAATTTTTATCCAAATATAAGAGATAATTTTATTTAACAAGGATACTGAAGTCTGGGTTAATATTTTTTCTATTAATAGATAAATATAGGCTACACTATCTTTTTGAGACTACCACATTACTTTGCAAATGTGTTTAATTCATGTTTTTAATAATTGTTATTTTGTGCCCTGTGTATCCTAAAAAGTTATATGATGGTCCAATTTATATATGGATGGATTTATTTCCTTGTTCATAAATAAGATTTTCAACTTTTATAAAGATAAAAAATTTAAATGGATGAAACTTATTAATCTTTTTATGTACTTTTAAGAATATAAAAAAATGTTTTGTAAAATAAAAATGACTAAATTTCACATGATTATTATCACATATGTGAGTGGAATCACTATCTTGGTCATATAAATGAAAAGCACTTGAAACAACTATTTCAATGGGGGTATTTTTATTTTTTTGACCTATAACCTTTGGCTATATATCAAACTTGATTAAACGTTAAAATGACCAAAGATCCAATTATTAGAAAGGGATAAAGCTCTAATTTATTTGAAATTTTTTTGATGTATAATATCTCATTTTACATTTTTTATGGTCATAATGTAATAAAATTTCCTTGATCAACTGGACATGTAACTCGAGGTGGCCTGTCACATGATTGAGAAATAGAAACAAACAATCAAGTCATATGAACAACTACAAAAGGTAAACCAATAGAGTACCAAGAGAATGAATAGAGCGCATCTGTGAGGTATAAAAATTCTAGAACCACGGATTTCACTAGAAATTAAAATAATACAATCTATAAGATGAGTCTCCATTTGATCATCGATCACCAATGAACTATCCAACAAAGAAGGAAATGACAACCAAGATAATCCAAAGTACTATATAATTAACATATATTAACTTGATCCATTACAAATAAAATCAATGAACACCCAAATTAAAAATTATGGTGTTGGATCAAATCCTAGTAGTATTTCTTCCGAGGTTTTATATAAATTTTAAGACCGTGAACATGCTAGTACTAGCATTAAAGTTAAACCTGTTTATAAAGATTTTTTTAAATAGAATCAATTCCTAAATCATCCATTTGTTTTATTTAAATAATTTCATTTTAAAAATTAATGTAATATGAAAATTTTATACAATAAAGTAATAGAATATAAGAAAAAATGTCCCCGAAGACACCATAAGATGAATAAGTGAAACAATAATCACAAAATATACACTTAAGTGTGAAACCAACCACCAATTGTTATCTAGACTATTGTAATTAGTACTCAGACAAATAAAGTAAACACAAAGATATGAATCATGTGAACATAACCAATGTTGAGTCTTATCATATTCTATCATTATTGAACCTCTAATGGCTCTACACTCACTAAAGTGACATACATCCATTTCCTGACACAAAGAAGGCTCCCATGATTTGATGTTTTCTAAAACCATTTGAAAACCTTGATCAACATAGGTAAAAAAATATCAAAGAAAAAAAAAATTAAAATTCTAATATTGATTATCCATTTTTGAAATAATTCCATCATTTATATGTTTCATCAAACACATAGTGTACAAAATTGTATTTTTAGATAAAAAACCATTAAAAACTATGATTTCAGGAAGCAAATCGACTTTGTTGTAAAATAGATATTTTTTTATAAAATAAAAAAAAATAAGTGTATAATAGAACAAATTTTTTATGAATTAAACACTTATAGATACACCTTCCTCAAGAAGGGAGGTAAACGAGTGAAATTCAACAACAAAGACTATAAATGAGTAGATTGGGTTCTCATGAGGATGGATCCATAAGAAGTATAAAAAATAATCCCTCAAGTATCTATAATCTTGAAACCACAACCCAATTAATCTCTAACAATACAATGGGAGAATAGATCTACTATGAATCTTAGAAGAGGAGTGGCAATCATATAAAAAACCAAACATACCTTGAGAGACCCTATCAAATAAGAAAATTGGAGAATAGATCTACTAGGAATCTTTTAAGAGGAGTGGTAATCATATAAAAAACCAAAAATACCTTGAGAGACCCTCTCCGAATGAATAAAAATCATAACAAATACAAGGTTAGATCCTATACTGTGTATGGGGAGGTTTAGTTATATAATATGGGGGTTAAATTTTGATTATAGATAAAAATATTCAAGGGTAATTAGATAAAGAAATTTTTTTAGAGGTTTGGATTGGGGAACAAGACTACCTGGGTTGAGCTGTACGGTTTTGTAAAACTATGGTCAAGTTATGTGATACCTCTCAAAAATGACAAATAAACTCACTTGGTTTACTTATAGAGTCACATGGTTTGATATAACACACCCAAACCACATAAAATTACATTGGAGACTCTATGAGGAATACCACAATGTTACCATGATTTTAGTTCTAATTGTGTTCCTTGACCATGTACATGTCTTGTTTTCTCCCAAAAACATATGTCATCATCTCCAACGACTATGAAATTTTTAGAACATAAAAGATAAACACCTTGTCCAAAATAAAGAATAACTCTTATCTGGATCACTTCATAATTCACCACACCATGACATATTTTTTTCCCTAGAATGTATAAAGATTATAGACCTGAGAAGGGAGAATTCCATTTATGGATTATCAATAATTCCAACTCCCACATATCTTGGTCATCGAATCTTCACTATGAAAATACACATCCTTGGGAAAACATTTTACTACACAGTACCTTATCTTGGTGATTCATAATATTATTTTCTTTCCCAACTGCAGTGGTGTCTATCTAAATATCAATATCTTCCCATTCAACCACATGAGAAGGCTTAGGTTGATACATCATATATGGGAAACATGAAACATATATTGAATCAACATCAATAAAGTAGTTACTTCCATATGATAAACCACCTTTATAATCTACTCCATGATCATAGATGCTACAGTACAACTCTATGATAACTTACCTAGCTAGCCTGACCAACAATGTTCCCTCAATGGTGAAAATTGAAAAATTTCCAGATCACAAACATTAAATTATATAGGGAATAAATATCAATACAAACATTATTTTGGATGACTCTCTTGACTGACCAATCTGTTTAGGATGAACATCACCCGATCTATCATCTCTTGAACAATGATCAACCCAACCACTGACCACTCTCCCAATTTTTCATAGAATAATTGATATATAAACAACCTCCCATATACAACTTCAAATATAACCATATTAATTGAATCTTAAGAAGTATTGGTGTAGGAAAACATCACTAGGTGAAATTATTTTCCTAATTGAAATTAAAATTAAATCATATGGAAAGAGAAAATAGTTAAAAATAACAATAACATACTTTGTCTACCCATAAATCTATGGATGATATTATTTTCTCAATTACAATTAAGAACCAATCACCTATGGTAGAACTTTCACAAACATAGATAAAAATTTAAGGTCCCTAGAAGAAATAATTAAAGTGGAACTCTATGCAAACATTTAATATCTCAGAAATACAATTGCTCGAGATGATCCTACTTGTTCAACTCCTTAATAACAAGGAAATACTATGACTTAGTAATCTAAACAATGATCACCCAAATTGATTCCCTCCAAATTTCTGTTCTTGTAAAACGAATTTTCAAGTCCTTGGAAATATTAACCCACTAACCAACTAGAATGGTAAAATGTTTCAACAAACCAGCAATCTCTAGTGCTCCATTTTCATCCTCTGATAAGTTAGTCTCCATATCATGAATTATGAAATTGAGTACCTCATCCCTAAACACCAATACTAACATCTCATATCATGATGCATTTTCAAGTCCTAGGGTGTAAATACCATTAAGAATGGTTTCTATAGTTCATTAATTCTACCTCAGAGATATAAAAGAAACAACCCACACTAAAAAAACAAATCACCAAAGGGAGATCAAGACCAATAACCTACGGTCTCCCCTTAATTTAGGATTTTTATAAAGTGAATAAAAATAGTGGATGATACATTATAAAGTTGAATCCTCTCATCAAATGTTGTTTCAGCCTTTAATAAAGCATAGGACACTATTCCACCTGCCTATTTTACTCCCAAGATCATCTTGGTGAACAATCTAATAAGATATCACTCTTATACTAATTCTGTCACTGATTGAATTTGTATCTTCCTTTCCAATGCATCAGTGTCCAAAATACCTTTCATAGAAGTAGAAAAAATATCAAAATTTAATTTTTAATTATATTCAACCCAACATCTCTATCATAAAATTAGATCCCACTTTGTAAATATATAATTTAGGATATTATGATAATAATATATCATAAAATTCTCCACAATTATATAATGAGCCACATTTTTAGATCTTTCATAACAAATTAGAAATCAAGGTCATGGATAGGTTATTATTATCATGAGGTCCTAACTCAAGGGAGTCACCAGACAACACCTTCTTTCCCTGCATCATGACATTTCAAAAACCCATACTAGAATCTTTGTAGAAAACATGATAACCTGAACTATATTACAGAAGAATCAAAACTTGTGCTGATGAAATCGTCTTATTTAGTTCCTAAAAAAACCTTTAATATTTTTCCTTCCATTAGAACATAATACCATCTAGAGTTATATATGTAATTAGAGATGGAAGATTGAATAAATCTTGAAAGAACCCCATATAGTAACAATACTTTCTTTAGAAGCTTTAAATATCAAACCCATTAATGGGATACTTCTAAGACATTGCCACTTCTATATTATATAAAGGAATTGAGATTCCCCACAAGGATATAAAAAACCATAGAAACGTAACTCCTTGGATCCAAAAGTCACATTGGGAAGATTTATTGTGCAATAAATGTACATTAAATTTTCTAAGGATGTTATTAAAATTTTTTCTACCCTCCTCCTCTATGTTGGAGTTCATAAAATATTTATCCACAAACATGGTAATGAAAGAGTCTAAGAATTGATAAAGGATCCGGTTCACCAAATCCATAAATAACACATGGTAATTTGTGATACCAAATAACAAAAATCGAAACTCCAAATACACATAATTTCTCAACAATGTTTTCATCAGTATGTCCTCTTTTGAGACCCTAAATTCAATGTACCCTGTTCATTAATCAATTTTAATAATTAAATGTTACCCTATGAGTTAATCAATGATGTCATCAATCCTCATTGTTGGATATTTTTTTTATTATTGGTCACTTGATTCATCTTTTTTAATCCATACATAGCTTGATACTTCTACACACCATCATGGAATTGAGAGAAGGTGAAGACCAAGGTGACTTGTGCAGATGAATAAATCCATTAGCGTCACCATGTAAATGCATAACCAAATGTTTCTTCAATTTAGTATCTTCAATTCAATAATATGAAATTGAAATGGGTATCATACTAGGGAGTAAGTTGATTGTGAACTCAATATTCCTCTATGGTGGTAAACCAAAATAACTATATGGAATGATCTTGGGGGTACGCACACACCACAAAAAGAAGAAGACTTCTCAAACAAGGAATAACTGAATCTTATAACATCTCATAAATCTTGTATGAGATCACTCACACATTAGTGACAACATGCCCTACCCTCCCTGATCTAGACTCCCACTCAACCTGAAATATATGAGAGACCCCGCTGGGAGATAGAAACTAAAATAAATCATGATAACTATCGATTTAGTTCTAAATGAAAAATTTCCAAGCCATGACAATAATGACACTACTGATGAAAAAATCTAGGACAAATATATGTGATAACAGTTTGAAGTGAGCAATCAAGAACTAACATGTGAGACATCGAAAACCTTATTCGAAAAACATTCTCAAATGTGTAAAAATATCTAACCAAAAAATTATAATAATGGAATTAAATCCCAATAAATCATTCAAATTATATTATATAAATAGAGAGTAGCACCTGCTTATAATAAAGAAAGTACCCAATAGGATTACATGATCACTATACCCATAAAAATAGTTAGTCTTGCCTCAAAATCCTCTAATGAATAATCTTCCACATAAATACATATGATATCAATTCATATTGATCCTTCTTTGTCACACGAGTACCGTCCATAACATTATTATGAGACACACCACATTTGGAAGCATAAAAATGAACACATGACCCTTTGGTGAGATTTGATATTTCCTTTATTCCATATGAAATGTTTCAAAAAAACATTAAAGATGAAGAAATTTCTGATAAAGACGACAAGTCGAGGTATCTTTCATATAATTATAGTTAGAATAAAAATTCCTTCCACACTGATAGAAAACATCATGTTTCTATCCCGATGAATCCAGCATAACAGATCTCAAAGAAAAATGGTTACCATTAAATTTCCTTTTCTGACTAGATAACACATTCTAGAAACCACCCACCCAAACTGATGTTCCAGCTACACTCATATCACCAACTATATATGCCACTACCATAGATAATTTTACCACCAACTCAGTAAAATTAATTAAGAATAACTGAATCAATATCAACAAAATAGAATCTTTGAAACCCATATCAAAACTTCAATCTTTTAGGAATTTATTACTAACATGCTCGACTGGTAAGTAAACCCTCTTAGTATAACAGGTGGTATATGTCATGATAGAATTTTCATATTCATATAATTTCCAAAATTCCCATGTCATTTCCACACCAAATTATTTGAGATAAAACTACTAGTGGAATATATTTTTGAAAGAAGTCTAGAAAAAAAATACTCATGTAGAATTTCTTTCATGATAGAATCCCATTATCTTCTTCCTAATCCATCAAGAATTTAAGTAAAAACCCCACCTTAGAGTCCTATGGAGTTTTTAGAAAATAGAGGATCCTTCTAATCCACTAAATCCATTTACCAAATTAATGAGATTTTTTGTCACCACAAAATATTTCTAGATACTTCTTGGTAAACATTAAACTGTGATCCACTATTCATCCATAGTTCTCAACACCCTTTTTATCATTTGTCTAAAGAGTGAATATAATAACATTGAATAAAGAAGAGTCTAGTAGAAGATTTGGAAATAGTATTATCTCGCAAATTTATCACTTGGATTAAAAAGAGATATTCAAAGAGGAATTTTTCAGCAACCACAAAAGATGCTAACCAATTAGGATAAAAGAAACTCTAGAATAAAAATGTCATCTTCAAGAATAAAAATTTTGAACCATTAAATGACGAAAATTAAAGAAAACACGGATTATATAAATAAGAGACCCATGTTTGAAGTAATAGATTTATATAAATAAACTAAAAACCCATTTCATTTAGATAACCTCAAATACCATGCTTTAATATTTGAAAAAATCTATTGAAACCCATAGGAACTTGAGTTTAGACCTTAATGTGAGCTATCCAGAAACCCTTCCACACTTACTACACATATTACAATGGTCCTACTCCTACATAAAAAATTACATAAAACAAATAAATGTAGTTCCATTAGACTTTAATATGGGTTCCTCCTATGATACCATTTTGTAGTGAATAATCTTGGTTCAACTCGACATGTCACATGAGGTAGCCCACCATATGGTAAGGAAACAATAGCACGTGAGCATGTCTCCTGAAAATATTAAAGTGATAATACAATATATTATCATGAAAAAGATGATTACATATCCAAGATATGTAAAATTATAACCCCAATGTTATGAATCTTAAAATAAATCAAGAGAACCCATAATCTGAATCTCCTTGTGACCATCCATCACCACTGAACTGTTCCACTATTTAGGAGAAATAAATCTAGAGAAGACATAAAAATATATGATTACCTTCTATTTACTAGAGTTCTATAAAACCACATCTATAGAATCTTAATGTAAAAATCAAGATGTGGGTGCAAATCCTAGTAATATTTCACTAATGAATCTATAGAAAGTCCCATACCATGAAAATGTTAGTTCAATATTTAATGAAAAACTAGTTTATAAAGTTGTTTAAATGTGTCATTTTTTAACAATTATATTATTTTCCTAAAATCATATAATATTTACACAATAAAGGAATATGAGATGTATATAGAAAAAAATAATGAGAGTATAAGTAAACCAACCATGGATACACCATAAGAATAATAAGTAATGAAAAAACATTGAAATATACTATCAAGTGTAAAAAAAAGAAAAAAATGGTATCTAGAATATAGGAATATAAACTTGGACACAAAAAGAATACACTAAACCATACATAATGTGAATCCCATGAAAAATCAATTCCAATAATATTTTATTGATAACAATCCTCTAGTGTCTCAACAGACACTAAGGTGACATACACCCTTTTTTGAACACACCCAAGGTTTCTATTGTGCCATGTTTTTAAAAAACCATTTTAATTCCATGATCAATATTTTTAAAAAAAAATTCACATCAAATAATTTTTATTTCAATGCATGGTAATCCCTTTTTGAAATAATTACTTCATTTAGGCATTTCATAAAACACATAGTGTGTACAAATCTGTTTTAAAAAAAATTCCTTGAAAAACCTTTATTTTTTTATGTAATACCCATTTGATATCAAATGAATTATTTTTTTATAAAAAAACAAAATTAATTTTATAATAATTCAAGTTATTAAGGAAATAAACCCTTTGTATAGAGTCACCTATACTAAGAATAGTGTGGAATAATTAACTATTGAAAATAGGGGATGAAAATAAGTAGACTAGGTCCTTATGAGACATTATGTATAAGAAAAATCATTTATCCTCTATCATTCCCAATAGATATGGAATGTAGTTCCCAATTGGGGTTCTATATGGTAAGTGGATAAGTGACATAGGAATCTTTATGAAAGGGCAGTGGAAACTGAATTAAAAATTGAACATAGTTTGAGAGATCCACCAAACATAGAGGGAATCATCAAGAATCTCATATGAGAACCATAAAATAAATTGGATAATTTTAGTTTGATATTAAGAAGGATTTAATAGTGGTTATATATAGTAAAGAAAAATGATAATTAGATAAAAAAACTTTAAATAGGTTTAGATCGGGGTGAATAACTACCTAGCCTGAGCAGCACAGTTTGGGAAACCAATGGTCAAGTCATGATATAGCTCAATATAAACACCCATACAATCTCATAGTTCACATGGAAAGTCACATGGTTTAAAAAACCATGAAGAATACTATTGGAACCTCAGAGAGCTATATCACACAGTTACCACTTAGTTAATTCCAACTGCACACCAAGACCATGCACCTCACCTACTTTCTCTAAATACCCATGTTTTCATCCTTATACCCCCATAAAATTATTGGCCATTAAAAAAATCAAAACCAAGGCTCAACTGAAGTATATTTGTGGACTTGAGAGTGTCATACAGAAAACCATTATCTTTTTTACTAATGATTTTTCTTTAAGTACGATGACCAATAATATAATGTTCCAAGTGTTTTTTATTTTTAATATTTATTCTAGCTGAATATTGTTTTAGGTATATATGTCTTATATTAATTTAATGAGTTTATTATTATGTCCAATGATTCTCTTGTTTTGGTAAATGTGGTTATTTTTAAAAGTCATATGAAGTGTTGAAGTCAAACAACAAAGTTGCACAATGGAATCAAATTACTACAATGAATACTTATTTTTAGAAGGATTGATATAAGATAAATTTTTACTATATAATATAGTACTATGAATAGAAGGAATTATTTTTAAAAATTAATATGATTCCCAAGAAGTCTTATTATGAATAATTTGAATTAAAATAAAGTTTCATGCTTGAAGATAAGACATACGATCAAAGACCATGTATTATAATCAATAGTTATTTTATATGTTCAATGAAAATTATTAAAATAAATACATATGTAGATACATAAGGTTTATGAAATTAATCTGTAACATCCCAAGTAAGTAATGAATAATAGATATTTTTATCTATGTCTATTAATGATTAAGATAGTGTTATAGAGGCTTAAAATGAAAATAAATACAATCTTATGCATGGAATACACTAATATTCTTAAAAGATTGTTTTACTGCCTTTTGATGAAAACCATTTTTTGAATCTATATTTTGACAATTTTATAAACTATTTTTGTCAAACTAAACTTATCCTTTATGATTGGGACATCAAAATTTACCTTGTGTGAATTTTTGGTATTTTTCTGACAATGTTCATTTTTTAATGAATAGTGAAAAAATACTGCATTTTACATCAAAACTGCTTTTTAATCTAATTTATTTATATGATTAGATTATGTTTTGAATTGGTTTTGAAGTGAAATTAGAATATATTTTTACCATTTTATCCAATGGTGGTCATTGGAATCAATTTCACTTTGAAATTAGACTTAAACTGGTGTCAATCTTTTGATACTTATTGTTTTGTAAAAACACGCTATTTGCTATGGCAGCGGGAATTAATTATTAAATTAATTAATGTGACTTATATGATTTAAATTTTGTAAAATAGACTTAATTTTTCAATTCGGAATATCAAATATAGCTTAGGGTGAATTTTTGGTAATTTTCTGAAAAACATCAATTTTTGATGAATAGTGAAACCACTAAGTGGTAATCAAGCAAACTGATTTTTCAGTTAAATGAAAGTTTACCACTAATGTGTATTGAATTTTAAAAAACCGACATACATGGTTGTCATTAGTATTTAAAATGTGGTTCAATGTGATTATAATAATTTTTTTGGTGAATAGTAACTTATTAAGTTCTTAATCACGATTAGTGGTAATTAGGGTAGTTTAAGGTATAAATAATACTTTAATAAAATGAAATGACCTAGAAACATGTCCCAACATCATTGGTTGTGTCATGGCCGACCATGAAATTCCATTGGTCAACTTGGGGACCCCATGGATCAACTTTTGTTGGGAAATGACATAAATTACTTTTTATTTAATGTTAAAGTGAAAATGACACAAACATAATATGTTTTACGAAAACAATTTTTAAGTGGGGTTATACAAGTCCAAATTTTGATTATAAATAGTAATTGGAAATCTAAAAAGATTTCCTATATCATAGTAGTTTTTTCATAATTTTTATACATTAAATAAATTTAATTATTTATGACATAATAATGATGCAGCGATGACATCATTATTTGACGATTTAAATAAGATAGAAAGATAATGTAAAATCTATGAACTAAACATGTCCAAAACCAATTGGATGAGTTGATTTCGAACCCTTATCATCTTAGCCACGAATTATATCAATGTGGGACCTTTTGAAACCGAACCACATTTTCAAATAAAGTAATATTTCTTTACTTTCCAAAAGTACCCCTCCTCTCCTCTTATAAAAGGCCCCCACCTCTACCTCATTTCAAACACTCTTCAAGCCTTTGGCTCGGCCAAACCCTGCCCATTTGCTCTCTCCACATCCCTCTACTTATCCTAAAGGATTCCCTTTGGGCAGAATCCTTTCAAAGGAAGCCTTTAGGCTCAAATCAAAAGGAGTTACACTTTTTAAGGTAATTCGTTCTCTCATGTTCATTTGTTTTATTTTGCTTCTCCAACCCCCAAAACTCTTTATATTTACTTCTTTTGTAACAACACCAGTATCTTAAATATACTAGGATGTTGTTATATGATTTATTTGAGCTACACTCTCACACAACTACATCAAATGGTTAAAGAACATATGGTTTCCGTGGATGGCAAAATTCTGCCTCCCGAAACGATGATTGTTCAAAACTCATTTAACACCTTCAAAGGTGGACATTATGATGTCACTATTTTTATATATGATATATAATATGTTTATTTTTTCCTTAAGCTTCTGTTTTTTTTTTGATTTTGGGCATACCTTTATGTTTTCCATTATGGGTAAACACGATATCTTCATTTTAGGAAGTGCGGACTACCGCCCCCTAAAAGTGATTTGATTCGTTAATACCATATGTGGGATGTGTAAAGGATAAAGTTAATGATATTATATATGTTATTATACTGGAATTATAATATACTCTTATATCATTATGATTCCATTCCAGAAAATATGAAATAGACATGGAAGTAGCGTTCATGCGTACGCACGGCTTACCGTCTCCATGAACGGTGCATTTCATTTCTTACCTCTAAATTATGTAATATTATAAATGCATGTATGTAATGGATATATATGACATATATGATATCTACATCATGAATACCATTCTGTATATAATGAACCTTTGACCAAATTAACAACATGTAAGTGTAAGAAGTCTATTTTTGACTTAAGAACCAAATACCGACAAAATGAACATTATTAACTTAACTGATTACATGATGTTCATAAAATGGTATAAAAGGAATAATGAACTTGTTAAAGATTCATAATCAAGTAGAGATTAACTCAAGTTTATTATTTAGGAGATTAAAGAACGGTCGAGTCAAGTCGGATACGAGGTATGGGACTTCGTCTCAATCTCCTTTCGTTGAGGCATATTTTATTTTATACACAACTTTCTTTTATACGGTGTATAAACCCCTTTGACTTTTACGTTTATTCAAAAGGAATATTTTTTATATGAAGCGTTTACCAAACGACAAAAGGGAATGTTTTTGTCGTACGTATGCGGCGACAACGACTTCTCCGCCGTCGTGACCGTTATTTGAGTTTCGGCTTCCTCTACAAGCCATAACTTCTTTTTTTTAAAAGAAAAATAAATACCATGTTTTACTTTGGTATTGAAAATGGATTTCATAATGTTTTTATATCAATGGATTGTATTTGATATCTTGTGATTGAAATTTGGAAATTTTATGTTTCCTTTATGCATGTTTTATGTGATATGATTATGTTATGGTTCTTGGGCATTATTATGAAGACGGGTGGTTCCGTGATAAACTAAGGGTAGGTGAGCCCGTTATAGCTCTCAAATGCATTGGGTAACGCGAAGGAGTGAAACGTTAAGGTTTCCCCGAAGAGATTTTAGGGAATATACTGTGATGGGTATTCCAAACGTAACCAAGAGGGTTACTCCCTACGTAAGAATGTTATGAATGCCTCAAGTTACCTTTATGTCTTATGATTTCTATGATTTATTCATGATTTTATGAGGTATGTTAAAGTGCCTATGTTTTATGGGTAGAGTATGATTTCATTCTTATGTATATATGAACTCATGTTTCCTTTCCATGTTTTTTTATAACCCATACTGAGTTTTTATGCTCATCCCAAGTTTCTGAATTGTTTTTCACAGGTCAAGGGAAAGGTACATGATAAGATGATAGAGTCAAGGATGTGTCAAGAAATAATCCATGTTTTATTTTAAATGTGTTTCCATTGATGGGAATGAAGAATACTATCCTTATGTAACCACTTTGTTTATATGTGGAATGTACTGCATGTTTTATGATCTAATTCTCTAAAACTCTAAACCCGAAAAGATCCTCAATGTGTAATCTTGTAATAACTCAAGATTAAGTAAGGTTTAAGGCTGGGGCCATATAGTTGGTATCAAAGGTCGGTTTAGATAACATTAGGAGTTAGAAATCTATTTAACGATTACCCAAAAATATTTTTTTTGGAAATGATATAGCATTTAAAGATTACCATGTTGCTTCATCTAAGACATGTTTGTTCAGAATGGTTTTCCGCAGAGGAAACAGGGAAGCAGTGATAGGAAGGCATACAGAAGGAAATAACCTTCCGAATCAGCATCCAGAAATGGTCGGAATTGGAACTGAACAGTTTGTTGCAGTAATGGTGCAGTTGGCTCAAGCGATAAATGGCGGTGGTATCCATGCACGAGATCAGCCAGAACAACCACAGAGGGACATGTCAGTGGTGGAACATTTCATGAGGCAACATCCACCATCATTCAAAGTATCATCTGACCCTGTACTAGCTGAAGGGTGGATTAAAGCACTGGAGAAGATTTTTGATGTCATGGGGTGTTCAGAAAATCAAAAGGTTAGTCTTGCTATTTACCGTTTGGAGGGTGAAGCAGATCAGTGGTGGTCTATGGTTAAAAATATCAGGGACACCGATGAGATTGATGCTCTTGACTGGGATGAATTCAAAGGTATGTTTCTTGAGAAGTATTTTCCTAAGGCTGTTCGACTTAGGATGGAAAAACAATTCTTGGAATTAAGGCAAGAGGAAGACTCAGTGGCTGCCTATGAAGAAAGGTTCACTCGTTTGGCAAGGTATGCTCCAAATTTTATCCGGGACCTTGATAGTAAAATCAATCGTTTTTACTCAGGATTAAAGCCAAAATATCGAAGGGCATTAGCTTCTCGTGAGTTTAAAAGTTATGAAAAGCTTGTTCGATGTGCTGAGAAGGTGGAAATGGAGTTTGCCGATGACCAAGTTTTCTATAACAACCAGCAGAAGAAGAGACCGAGGTGGCAGGAGAAAGGTAAGAATTCTTCAAAAAAGTCTGATGGTAAGAGAACTAAGTTTCCAGTTTGTGATAAATGTGGCAAAAGGCATGCTGGGGAATGTCTTCTGAATTCTGGGAAGTGCTACCGATGTGGTAAGATGGGACATAAGGCTCGTGATTTCACTGAAAAGGATCAAGGTGAAGGTAAGAACAAATTTGATTTACAGTTAGTGAAATGTTATAAGTGCAATGAGATGGGTCACTATGAAAACGAGTGTCCGACAAGGAGCTTGAGTGATGAGAAGTAGTTAGACTACAAGCAGAAAGGGGTGGTGAAATCCTTTGCAACTACTTCAGCATATGTCGGGCCATCAAATGATGTTGTATCAGGTACTTTGTTTGTTTTTTCAGATTATGCCAGTGTGTTGTTTGATTCGGGGTCTACACATTCTTTCATCTCTGAAACCTTTTCTAGTAAAATGGGAATACCATCTCAAGAAATGACTCCTGAACTTTTGGTAAAAACACCTGGGGGAAATGTCGAGGCAAAAATAATTTATAAGAATCTTTCTATCCTTATCTGTGGAAAGAACCTACTTGCAAACCTTATTGTTCTACCTCTAGTAGAGTTTGATGTTATCCTGGGTATGGATTGGCTCTCTATTTACCATGCTAAGATTGACTGTAGAGCTAAAGAAGTTTCTTTTCAGAAATACTTTCAGTTTGTTTACAAGAATGAACCCTTACTTTTGATAACATATCAAGAGGCCGAGAAACTTGTAAAAGATGGAAATGAATGTTACCTTGCACACGTCGTTGAAAATAAAGGAACTGTTCAGATTAATGATGTGCCATTGGTAAATGAGTATCCTGATGTTTTTCCTGATGAGTTGCCTGGAATAATACCAGATCGGGAAGTTGAGTTTACTGTTGACTTAGTTCCTGATGCTAAACCAATTTCAAAACCCCCTTATCGAATGGCACAAATTGAACTTTTAGAGTTTAAGGAGAAATTGCAAGATTTATTAGAGAAAGGTTTCATTAGACCTAGCACATCACCATGGGGTGCTCCTGTTTTATTTGTTAAAAAGAAAGATGGTTCTATGAGACTTTGCATTGATTATAGAGCCTTGAATAATATCACTGTTAAGAACAAATATCCTTTGCCTCATATCGATGATTTGTTTGATCAGCTCCAGGGAGCTCAGTTTTTTTCAAAGATTGACTTGAGATCGGGGTACCATCAGCTGAAGGTAAAGGAGGAAGATATTCCGAAGACCGCGTTCCGTACGAGATATGGCCATTATGAATTTGTAGTAATGCCTTTTGGGCTAACCAATGCACCTGCTGTATTCATGGACTTAATGAATAGAATTTTCCATGAGTTCTTGGATAAGTTTGTGGTGGTTTTCATTGATGATATTTTGGTGTTTTCTAAAAGTAAATAGGAGCATGAACGACATTTAAGGGTTATCTTGCAAACCTTAAATGAAAAGAAATTGTATGGGAAATTCAGCAAGTGTGAGTTTTGGTTGCAACAAATTTCTTTCCTTGGTCACATTGTTTCTAAAGATGGAATAACTGTTGATCCTGCAAAAACTAAAGTTGTGGAAGAATGGCCAAGTACCACAAATGTAACTGAGATTCGTAGCTTCCTTGGTTTGGCGGTCTATTACCGAAGGATTGTTAGAAATTTTTCACGGTTATCTAGTCCAATGACTAAGCTAACTCGGAAGGGTGTTAAGTTTATCTGGACAAAAGAATGTGACGATTTTTATCAGGAATTGAAAAGAAGATTGGTGAATGCTCCAGTTTTGGCACTACCTTCCAGGAATGGTGAGTTTGTTATATACAGTGATGCTTCATTGAAAGGACTTGGTTGCGTCCTAATACAGAATGATCAGGTAATTGCTTAAGCTTCACGACAGTTGAAAACTCATGAGGTAAATTACCCTACACATGATTTGGAATTAGCTGCTGTTGTTTTTGCTTTAAAAATTTGGAGGCATCATTTGTATGGAGTAAAGTGTGAAATATATAACGATCACAAAAGTTTAAAGTATATATTCACTCAGAAAGAGTTAAACATGAGACAAAGGAGATGGATGGAATTAATCAAAGATTATGATTGTACAATTCATTACCATCCGGGAAAAGCAAATAAAGTGGCTGATGCTTTGAGTTGAAAAAGTAATGCTTCATTAACAATGTTGCGTTTGGAACGTGATCCTTTGGTTAAGGATTTGATGAACTTTGGCATAGAAGTTGTTGGTGCAGGAAGTCCTTCTGTTTTGTTTCAGGTATCAGTGAGATCATCTCTATCAGATAGAATCAAGCAAGCACAGAAGCAAGACAGTGAGTTGCAGAAAAAGGTAGAGCTGGTTCAGAAAGGTAAGTTGCCTAAATTCAACATTGATAATGTTTGCGTTTTGAGATTTGGGAAGAGATTGTGTGTGCCTTGTGATTCACAGTTGAAGAGAGAGTTTTTATGTGAAGCTCATAGTTCTCCGTTTTCAGTTCATCCGGGCAGTACTAAGATGTATAGAGATCTACGGGAGTATTACTGGTGGGATGGAATGAAAAGAGATATTGATGATTTTACTGTGAAGTGTTTGACTTGTCAGCAGGTTAAAGAAGAGTGGAAGTTACCGAAAGGGATGCTACAGCCTTTACCAGTACCAGAGTGGAAATGGGAGAATATATCCATGGACTTTGTTGTTGGATTACCGAAGACATCTTGAGGTAATAATGCAATCTGGGTTATTGTTGATCGCTTGACCAAATCTGCTCATTTCCATGCTATACGAGATACTTTCTCTCTTGATCAACTTTCCCGTTTGTATCTTAAAGAGATAGTCAGGTTACATGGAATTCCTCTCTCCATTGTATCAGATCGTGATCCCAGGTTTACTTCTAACTTTTGGAAAGTCCTTCAGAAGTCGTTGGGTACTGAATTAAATTTTAGTACAGCTTTTCATCCTCAATCAGATGGGCAGTCAGAACGAACAATTCAGAAATAGGAGGATATGCTACGAGCTTGTTCTATGGATTATCAGGGAAGTTGGGACCAACATATTTCTTTGGTTGAATTTTCATATAATAACAGTTTTCATTCTAGTATACAGATGGCACCATTTAAGGCATTATATGGGAAGCGGTGTCGAACTCCATCTTTCTGGGATGAAGTGGGTGAAAGGAAGTTGATGGGACTAGAATTGGTAGAAGAGATGGCAGAAAAAGTTCAGCTGATTCAGAAACACATGAGAACAGCTCAGAGCAGGCAGAAGAGTTATGCGGATAACCGGAGGAAGGATCTATCTTTCGAGGTAGGTGATCATGTTTTTCTCAAGGTTTCTCCTTGGAAAAGCGTGATGAGATTTGGTAAGAAAGGAAAGTTGAGTCCAAGGTTTGTTGGACCATACGAAATTCTGGAGAGAGTTGGATCAGTTGCATACCGAGTGGCTTTACCTCCGAGTTTATCTCAGGTACACAATGTTTTTCATGTTTCGATGTTGAGAAAGTATATGCCAGATCCATCTCATGTTTTGAGTCCGGAGGTAGTTCAGCTGGAAGAGAACCTATCTTATGAGGAACAACCAATCTAGATTCTTGACCACAGGGAGCAAGTGTTACGGAATAAGGTGATTCATCAGGTAAAGGTTTTGTGGAAAAAACCACATGATTGAAGAGGCAACATGGGAATCTGAAAATGCAATGAGGGATAAGTACCCCCATTTATTCGATAAGTAAATAAATTGCGGGGACACAATTTTCTAAAGAGGGGAAGGATGTAACATCCCAAGTAAGTAATGAATAATATATATTTTTATCTATGTCTATTAATGATTAAGATAGTGTTATAGAGGCTCAAAATGAAAATAAATACAATCTTATGCATGGAATACACTAATATTCTTAAAAGATTGTTTTACTACCTTTTGATGAAAACCATTTTTTGAATATATATTTTGACAATTTTATAAACTATGTTTGTCAAAATAAACTTATCCTTTATGATTGGGACATCAAAATTTACCTTGTGTGAATTTTTGGTATTTTTCTGACAATGTTCATTTTTTAATGAATAGTGAAAAAATACTGCATTTTACATCAAAACTTATTTTTAATCTAATTTATTAATATGATTATATTATGTTTTGAATTGGTTTTGAAGTGAAATTAGAATATATTTTTACCATTTTATCCAATGGTGGTCATTGGAATCAATTTCACTTTGAAATTAGACTTAAACTGGTGTCAATCTTTTTATACTTATTGTTTTGTAAAAACACGCTATTTGCTCTGGCAGCGGGAATTAATTATTAAATTAATTAATGTGACTTATATGATTTTAATTTTGTAAAATAGACTTAATTTTTGAATTCGGAATATCAAATATAGCTTAGGGTGAATTTTTGGTAATTTTCTGAAAAACTTCAATTTTTGATGAATAGTGAAACCACTAAGTGGTAATCAAGCAAACTGATTTTTCAGTTAAATGAAAGTTTACCACTAATGTGTATTGAATTTTAAAAATCCTACATACATGGTTTTCATTAGTATGTAAAATGTGGTTCAATGAGATTATAATAATTTTTTTGGTGAATAGTAACTTATTAAGTTCTTAATCACGATTAGTGGTAATTAGGGTAGTTTAAGGTATAAATAATACTTTAATAAAATGAAATGACCTATACACATGTCCCAACCTCATTGTTTGTGTCATGGCCGACCATGACATGCCATGGGTCAACTTGGGGGCCCCATGGATCCACTTTTGTTGGGAAATGACATAAATTACTTTTTATTTAATGTTAAAGTGAAAATGACACAAACATAATATGTTTTACGAAAACAATTTTTAAGTGGGGTTATACAAGTCCAAATTTTGATTACAAATATTCATTGGAAAGATAAAAATATTTTCTATATCATAGTAGTTTTTTTATAATTTTTAGACATTAAATAAATTTAATTATTTATTACATAATAATGATGCAGCGATGACATCATTATTTGACGATTTAAATAAAATAGAAAGATAATGTAAAATATATGAACAACACATGTCCAAAACCAATTGGATGAGTGGATTTAGAACCCTTATCACCTTATCCACGAATTATATCAATGTGGGACCTTTTGAAACCGAACCACATTTTCAAATAAAGTAATAGTTCTTTACTTTCCAAAAGTACCCCTCCTCTCCTCTTATAAAAGGCCCCCACCTCTACCTCATTTCACACACTCTTCAAGCCTTTGGCCCGGACAACCCCTGCCCATTTTCTCTCTACACATCCCTCTCCTCATCCTAGAGGATTCCCTTTGGGCATAATCCTTTCAAAGGAAGCCTTTAGGCTCAAATCAAAAGGATTTACACTTTTTAAGGTAATTCGTTCTCTCATGTTCATTTGTTTTATTTTTCTTCTCCAACCCCCTAAACTCTTTTTATTTACTTCTTTTGTAACAACACCAGTATCTTAAATATACTAGGATGTTTTTATATGATTTATTTGAGCTACACTCTCACACAACTACATCAAATGGTTAAAGAACATATGGTTTCCGTGGATGGCGAAATTCTGCCTCCCGAAACAATGATTGTTCAACACTCATTTAACACCTTCAAAGGTGGCCATTATGATGTCACTATTTTTATATATGATATATAATATGTTTATGTTTTCCTTAATCTTATGTTTTTTTTTAATTTTGGGCATACCTTTATGGTTTCCATTATGGGTAAACACGATATCTTCATTTTAGGAAGTGCGGACTACCGCCCCCTAAAAGTGATTTGATTCGTTAATACCATATGTGGGATGTGTAAAGGATAAAGTTAATGATATTATATATGTTATTATACTGGAATTATAATATACTCTTATATGATTATGATTCCATTCCAGAAAATATGAAATAGACATGGAAGTAGCGTTCATGCGTACGTACGGCTTACCGTCTCCATGAACGGTGCATTTCATTTCTTACCTCTAAATTATGTAATATTATAAATGCATGTATGTACTGGATATATATGACATATATGATATCTAAATCATGAATACCATTCTGGATATAATGAACCTTTGACCAAATTAACAACATGTAAGTGTAAGAAGTCTATTTTTGACTTAAGAACCAAATACCGACAAAATGAACATTCTTAACTTAACTGATTACATGATGTTCATAACCTGGTATAAAAGGAATAATGAACTTGTTAAAGATTCATAATCAAGTAGAGATTAACTCAAGTTTATTATTCAGGAGATTAAAGAACGGTCGAGTCAAGTCGGATACGAGGTATGGGACTTCGTCTCAATCTCCTTTCGTTGAGGCATATTTTATTTTATACACAACTTTCTTTTATACGGTGTATAAACCCCTTTGACTTTTACGTTTATTCAAAAGTAATCTTTTTTATATGAAGCATTTACCAAACGACAAAAGGGAATGTTTTTGTAGTACGTATGCGGCGACAACGACTTCTCCGCCGTCGTGACCGTTATTTGAGTTTCGGCTTCCTCTACAAGCCATACCTTCTTTTTTTAAAAGAAAAATAAATACCATGTTTTACTTTGGTATTGAAAATGGATTTCATAATGTTTTTATATCAATGGGTTGTATTTGATATCTTGTGATTGAAATTTGGAAATTTTATGTTTCCTTTATGCATGTTTTATGTGATATGATTATGTTATGGTTCTTGGGCATTATTATGAAGACGGGTGGTTCCGTGATAAACTAAGGGCGGGTGAGACCGTTATAGCTCTCCAATGCATTGGGTAATGCGGAGGAGTGAAACGTTAAGGTTTCTCCGAAGAGATTTTAGGGAATATACTGTGATGGGTATTCCAAACGTAACCAAGAGGGTTACTCCCTACGTAAGAATGTTATGAATGCCTCAAGTTACCTTTATGTCTTATGATTTCTATGATTTATTCATGATTTTATGAGGTATGTTAATGTGCCTATGTTTTATGGGTAGAGTATGATTTCATTATTATGTATATATGAACTCATGTTTCCTTTCAATGTTTTTTTATAACCCATACTGAGTTTTTATGCTCATCCCAAGTTTCTGAAATGTTTTTCACAGGTCAAGGGAAAGGCACATGATAAGATGATATAGTCAAGTATGTGTCAAGAAATAATCCATTTTTTATTTTAAATGTGTTTCCATTGATGGGAATGAAGAATACTATCTTTATGTAACCACTTTGTTTATATGTGGAATGTAATGCAATTTTTATGATCTAATTCTCTAAAACTCTAAACCCGAAAAGATCCTCAATGTGTAATCTTGTAAAAACTCAAGATTAAGTAAGGTTTAAGGATGGGGCCTTATATAATCCTTACAAAATGAATACACTAGAAGATGAAAACCTAAAAAGACTAATAATTTTTATAATTTATTAAAGTTTTTATGAAATTATTACAATTGAAATATTTCAAGATAATCACACACTAACCTTTAGTTTTATTAAAATTAGAATTGTATGAATAAATAAAAAATGGGCGATTTAATGATTTTATTTTGATGAAATTATGTAGTTATAAGGAAAAATAAAGTTACCCCAAATGAGTACCTCTATTTTTTTGTATTTTCAGAGATGGTCACATGTAATAGATAGAATAATTATGTTTATTATATATATATATATATTTACTTATTTAAATTAGTGAGAGAAGTTTGAATACAAAAGGATACAAACTATTATTAAGATTGTTTAGTTAAAAACATATGATCTTCAGATCATGCATGCTATATTTTTCTATATAATATTTCTAGATGACTAAAAAAAATAAATATTCTACTACTATATAATTACTATATTTTACTATTTAAAAACATTTTCTTCAAATATACTTAAAATTATAATTTTTTTATAAATAGGTATGATATGCATTCAGTTATTTCCTGTAACTATGTGTTGAAACTACTATCTTTTCTATATATTTTATCAATTTAAATAAGTGATACATTTCATACTATTTTTTGTGATGGAAATGGATTTCTTTTCTGAAGGTAGATCTTAGTGAAAGCTCTTTGAATGTTTTTAACAACTTAACACTACTTTGAATCAACTATCAAGGACATTAGAAGAATGGAATACATAGTGAAAATCATTAAAACTTATTTGGGTATTGGTGGAGTGGAATATGGGGTTTTTAGTTTTCCCAAAACCAATATAAATACCTTATGTATTTTATTTTATTAATTTTCACTTCTTAACTAATTTATAAGAGTGGGAAATGTTTGAACCAATTTTAAATAAATTTTTTGAAGGTGGATAAAACATTTAAGAACACAATTCACTACCTATATTGAGATTTATATGATATTACTGGGATAAAAATTGGTATCAATAAAAATGACTTTAAATTTTTCAATATTTATGAGTTTTATTATGAAGAAAAATTTAAACATTTTATACAATTGTTGTTAATTAATAAGGAATATCTATATATGTAAAAAAAGATTATATATCTATAAAATTATCTTACATTAGTTCGTAAAATTCTTGAAATTCTAGAATGCATAGATAGATTTTGGTTCTCAAATTAATAATTACAAACACTACTAGAACCAAGTTAACTTAGGTACCAAACAATACTCTCATTTATTTTATTTTTTAAGAAAAAATCAATAGGAAAATAAATTTAAAATGATTTATGAAAAATGGGTATTAAAAATATATCAGTGGATATGTTTTCTATATTCTAATCACGTTTTAAAATTGATGGAAGTGACATCATATTTTTTGGTAATTCCAAATTAAATTTTATTAATATTTTATCTATTGAAGACCCACATCCAGTACTCATCATATATGTTCTTTTTGTTTTGGGCTTAATAAAAAACCTTTTATATTTTTTTATCTTTTGGGTGATGTATTTTCTATTTATTTTTATAAAAATATTTTTATTGTTTTCAAAGAAAAATTTCATATATTCTTATGACTTAGAACATAAAATTTTTGAACTCTATATCTAAACTATTTGTGTAAAAAAAAATAAATGGATTGAATGTAGAAATTAATAAATCTTATATTTTAGAAATTCAGATTTAAGATTTTAATGTTTATTTCCTTAGAAAATTATCAATATGGATTTTTTTTAGAAACTCTAGAAAAATAATTCTAATTGGAAATTATTTTACATGTGTATTAATGTATCGTTTTTTATGATTTAAACAAGTGAGGTTTTTAAGGCATAATAGTGAATCTTGTCTTATTGTTTTTAAAATTTTCAGGTTAATATAAAATAAAAAATATGCAAAAATAGTTCTTTAGAAGCTATTAGGGGGGGGGGAGATCTTCAGAATCATTATTTTAATTCATTTTCCTAAAAAAAGTATTAATCATACCTTACCTTCCTATAAAACTTATTAATAAAATGAATAAGGCCTTTTAATAAATTTGTTGAATTATGTCATGTGAATATAACATGCCTTCCCATTTTTTGGATAATGTTGTTAAGACATCATACTGTGATAATAAAATACTTTTAACAAGTCCAATCTTGTAGAAAAACCCCAATGATTTATAAAGAAATAAAAGAAAATTTGTTTTACACTATAATGTTTTTGGATGTAATGTTTACATCTTCAACACCGGGGAAAATATAGATAAGTTAGATATAAAGGATAACTAAGGAATATTCCTTGATTTCTATACTACTTTTAAATATTATAGTTTACTCAAAAATATTTCGGGATAGTTAAAGAATATACTCATTTTAAATTCAATTAATTTTATCCCATTTATGGTAAACATAATCAATTTGATCACCTAGGTAACTATTTTGACAACTGAAGACATGAAACTATTTTTATTGACTAAAAGGATAGTGATGTAGAACTTGATAATGAATAATTCTATCCTAAATGTTTTGAAACTAGTGAACATAATATTGTTTTTCCAAAATAAATTAGAAACCTTAAAATATATACCATAAAAATTATTTTATGATGAATAGATGAGGGAGTTAGGACTAGAATATGGTTCGATAACTATTCTAAATTCTGTTCTTTCATATCCCATCCCAACCCTACGACTATAGAAGATTCTATAAATAAAGATATTTTAGTTTTAATAGTGAATGAATAATTAAACCAGTTTAAGAGGAACATGGGATGCATATTAGATAATAGAATGTACTATTTCCACATCATTGTAACTAGGTGGGTATTTAGAAATAATCAGGACGATCATGGTGTGATCACTATAAATAAAGTTATGTTAGTTTCCAAATGCTATAACCAAGATAAAGGAATTGATTATGAAAATACTATTTGAACTATAGATATATGAGAACCCATTAGGTTATTTTTTTATATTCATATTTATGACTATTAAATTACAATATATGGTAACAAAAATATACTTTTTTAAATTGTTTTCTAATAGAGGGAAATCTTGTTGAAAACATCTCAGTTTTGAGAACCCTTTTAATTTTTTTTGTAAACATATAAAATATTTCTATAGACTTAAAGAAGAACCATGAGCTTAGAAAGGTAGGTTTAGTTGATTTATTTTATTAAATGGTTTTAATGTAAAAATTATAGACCCTACACTATTTAATAAAACGTGATTTACGATTTCCCTTTTTGTTTAAATTTTTGAGGATGATGTTATTTTTTTATCCACAAATAACTGGGTAAACCTGTTGACAAGAAATTTATATATAGGGATAAAGATATGTTTTCTATGATAATTAGCCATATATCAATATATATAAGAATTTTTATGTATTAGATTTCATCAAAATATTAATGATATAGATTTAAAGTAATCAATAATAATTTTATGACTTTTGAATTGAGCTATTTATTTATATTTACATTTTCTAAAAATCGTTTATTTTTGTTTTAAATTAATGTTATGGTGCTGAATTTAGTGATTATATATTTTATTAGACAATTAAACCAATAACATGCCACTTATTCGAAAAACCACTGATTTTTTTATCTAATAAGAAGAAAAATTTTGTTTCATTATGGACTAATAGGGATGCATACATTTCATCCCATTGTTTTTGTGTACACAGATTGAAGATGTAGCAAACGTTATTCGATTTTGTATTTAATTCTGAAAATGTACTAAAAAATGTGATTAAATTTCTTCTATGTTAATTTTAATAAATGAAATATTCTATTTGAGGACCAAAAATATTGATATAAGGTATTATTTCTTAAGGAATTAGTCACATAAGGGTGAAAATGTTTTTGAATTAATTATTACTGAAAATGAATCATCAGTAATTTTTAATAATCCCATTCTTGTTGATGAATTTAATTTTATTTAGGGTGATTTGTGATTATTTTAATTTAAATTATTTTATTATGATATAAAATTTATTTAGTATTTGTTACTTATTTTATATAGATTTATTTTCATCCTATATATTAATTTACAAGAGATTAGCTATATTCTATATTTAAAAATTCCAATATTTATTCCATAATTCCATATTAAATTTCAATTAATTTTCTATCCATTTAAGGGAAAAAATAATTGTTAATAAAGGCTATGGTTTATCTATAAGACTTTAGAAATTAACGTGTCTCTTCAATCAAACCCTCACTATTGTTAACCTTTATATTTCACACATGATCTATTTACTGATTAATACTCTTAGGAATCATTTTAACCAAAATAATTTAATGCTTAAACATTTATTATTATGTGGTTATTGGAAATTGTAAGTGATCATAGGCTAGAGCTTCAAAAATATCAAATACATATAGATAATGTAGTGGTGAAAGACGCATTCTACCAATGGATGTGATTGGATTTCATTTGAAAAATACTATGAATATAATTTTGATGAAGGTCTTCAGTCTTCAGAAATGGGATTTCATTTTCAATGAGAACAATACTATAACTGGAGATGTTGTTTAGTTACAACTAAATGTAATTTTGTCACCGTTAATTCTTTGCAGATAGAAGTATCTTTATAGTATTCCCATAAAGTTAGAAATTTATATAGTCATTATTTTTTATGTGATAATGAGATCATATGTTTATTTATAATGTAATATTTTTTAGGTACTCATGTTATTGAGAATAAGTCTAAAAAATATATATAACTATAGAAAATAGTTTTATCCAAATTTATTCATCTTGGAAAATTGAAAAGGGATGATGAGTTAGATAAAGTCTAATTTCAAGATATAAATTTTATGTATGTTTTTTTCGAATGAAAATAAGGTAAATTTATCAAGATATGTGATGTACTATATGGATCACTACTTTCAGTCAAAAAAGTGGCTCAAGTTTTATCTCAATGTGAGGTTGTTGACCCTAATTTTTATGAAGAAGGATATTGACCTAGTTGAGGCTAAGGCTACCCAGTTAAAATGTAATTAAATCATTTCTCATGAAATTTATGAAATATGGAAGTACTTTTAGAACCCTCTTAAAAAAAGCTAATTCTAAAGAAAAAAATGGCAGGTGGTAAAAAAATAGATAAGAAGAGAATAACCCTATTACTACTATGTGGTAGGAATCCATACACAAATATCATAAGGATAATAATGTTATTTAAGGGGGTTATACTAGGCGTAAACATGAATAATCTTTTAATATTGAGGGAATAACAATTGATGTTGAAGATATTATCCTTTAAATAAAATAGGTTTTAGAGGATAGAACAATCCTACCTAATCACAAGGAGGATACTGTAGTAGATATTGATGATAAGGCTCTCATAGATGTTGTTGTAGATGTTCAGAGGCCTCATGTGGATATTAGTGTTATGGATGTGTCTATCGATGATTAGAAAGGTTTCAGATATAGTTTTGTAAATTTGGATGTGAAAACTAAAGATATAGTTCCAATGAAACATGAAGTTGCTAAATTTCGTCCTAGAGAAGATGATTTGGGTGATAATGGGTAAATTTTATAAAGTTTAAAGATATTAATATTCACATCATTAGAACACAATTTATCTTATTGTAAATATTGAGTATACTAAAGACTAATTTAATGAGAATAATTAAGTTCTCAATTGAGGATATATCATAAGGAATTATTTTATTGATTAAATTTACCTCTTTTGTCTTAGTATTCAGAAACTGATGGCACTAAAAAGATTCATTATCTTGATACTGAAAAACAAACTGATATACCCTTAGTGAATATAGAGGTGTCTCAATCATATTTTGGATAACTTGTTTTGATCTTTTCATCCAGACTTTTTAGGGAATTTTGTAATGCTGAAGGAACTATAGATGGACTCAAGGATAAGCACAAAGCATGATTATACGAATTTATGATCTTAATGGAAAATTAAATCTTAAATAATATTTTCATTATAATGATATAATAGATCCATAGAGGGATCAAATTTGAACACATTAACTTATTAAACTAGGCGGCCCTAATATAAAAGTGATATAAATTGAATATTTAATAAATTTGTTGAAAGAAAACAAATACGGTTATATTTCCAATAATAATAATTATTTTCTGAAGATAAATAAAAGTTCCATGTTTGAATTGATTACAATAATTCCTTTGAATCAATCAATTCCAATATTTATGTTAAACTTGAATTAGTTAAGGGACTTGGTAAATGCTCAATCTACCCTTCCCAGACTTTTGAAACCTATTCAGGTAGGTGTACTTGGTCTTTTATCTATTTTAATATCTTTAGAGGAATAATTGATGGTTGTTTCATCATGTATGTACATATTTATAGGAATAATAGCATCAATTTAGTTCTCCTTAGTGTTTTAAGGTTCTTTTATAAAGGTTAGGAAGGACTTAGTTTTTGAAATAATTTTTCCCCATACTAATTATGGAAGGATGATTAAAAATGATGAAAAATATGTATAAGATGCTAAATTTTTATTCAGGAATGTCATAGTTATATAAAATAGCCCAGATTAGATAACCTTATATCCTTAGAGATGATTATTAATCTGCCGATACAATGGGATCAATTATTGAAGGATAACATTGTGATTATGCTTTACCAGATCAAATTTGTTCAGAAGGTAGTTTATAATTTTATGACATCATATTTTCAGTGTTCAGAGTTTTGACCCTCATCATTTAATGAATCATTTCTTAAATTCTTTAAGACACTTAAGGAACCTTCCAAAGGAAAATAATTATCATCTCTTAGTTAACCATAACCACATAATATCCCTTCTATATATTCTATTTGGTATCAAAAAAGAATTTATTTTCTATTTTTATCCCAATACCAACTATAATAAAAGGAGCAATAAGTATAAAAAACAGGTCTGATCAATAACTACACCTTCTTTATCTTCCATGTTCTCTTATTCTATTTTAATTAAGTATGATATAGATAAGGATAATGAGATTGTATAAAATATCATAATTTTTACATAGAAGGTATCCTTGGGTGATTGTGTTGGTATTGCAGTAAAATAAATCTTTGATGTGTCTTTTGGTGATCTTCACTATCTAGAAAATTATAACGAATCTAGTATTCAAGAAGATTCCTCCATAACTATTTCTTTTAATAAAAAACATGAAAAAACAAAATTTTCAGATAATATTCCTTCAATGACCACCAATCTGGATCAAAATTTATTTTTTTTATTTTTTTTTCTATTGAACATTTTGATCTAATTTTAAATATATTTTATGTTTCTAGATAACCAGTGTTGTTTTTTTATTTCGATAATTTTCCTTGGATACATGATGTTGAAATATGATTTATTTGTTTAATTTTCAAATCACATTATATAATCAAATTCTAAAAATTTCATTCTTTTAATAAAATGTTCTCATATCTCTCTAATTCAATGTATAATTTTTAATGTGTTATATCCTATATTTTAAATTTTATTTTGATATAAAAAATAGGGGGAAGAAAAAGGAACAAAGAAAAAACATTTTACTCAATGTAAATTTTATTAACTATTAAAAACTGTAAGATTTTAAAATATTTTGATATGAAATATTTTGATACAAAATATCCTTTTATTAATCATGCTATAAAATTTTATGTTTTAATATTTTTTTTTGTGATCATAAAAAATGGAAGTTTTTTTGTCATGCCTCTAAGGACCCAACCATAAACATAACTTACAGAAGTGGTTTTGAACTAGAATTCACATTCAAGTATCTTTATAGTTTATATTTTTAGAGAATTAGGAAAAAATCATAGAAGGTAAACCCATAAATTACATTTGGATACTTCATCTCAGTATCCATTCTCACCAAGGGAAACCCATTAAAAAAAGCAACTTCCTTTCGAGACATATCTTTAATTCCATTATCATGATATCTTTTTTCCCCTTACAAATCTTAAGACATGTGATTTTTTTTTCAAAACTTGTGATAATCCAAAATTGATAAGTAAGGGACATAGATAAAGTAAATTGTTTTTCCAGTGAAAAAACTAAAACCCATTAGAATCATTTTTTATCAAATCAGTTGAAATCATAGAAAAATAACATAGTTCCCTTGGTAAATCACTACCATATTACTATTACATTCACACTTACAAATGGAATAAACATAAAATCTACTTCCACCTATAGAGTACTCAATGCATTGTAGGGCTATAATGGGGATCACAATTCATATAATCTATATCGATCTCACCCATCTTCTATGAGATATAATGGGGCTCAACCATTCGTATAATCTATATCAAGATCACCTTTGAGATATAATGGCCTTAACCCTTCAAAAATGTTGTATCAGGCTCACTCGTAAACTGTACATGTACCATTATATAATCATAACACATAAAATATTTCAATTTTCCAGATTTCACCAATTAATTTTAATTTTCACTCATAATAAAACATTTCAAGGTATTGAAATAATCAATAAATTTAATGAAATTATTTAATACATTTTCAAAATAGAGTTTGGAATCAATGTTTCCAAAACTATTTTGAAAATTTTAAAATAAATTTAAAAATTAACATTTTAAAAGATTTATGCCAATATAAATAAATCCATAAAACCATTTTGAAAACATTTATATGAATGATAATGATTTATAAGAATAAATATTTAAAACACTAAAAACATTGTTTTAGTTACAGGGTCCCTTAAATAAAAACATAAAATTTTTATTACTGAATACATTTGAACGAAATTAAAAATCAACAAAAAATTTCCTTTATTATCCTAGAATACCTATATAAATAAATATGAAAAATAATATTAAGAATAATGATATAGAGATAGGATTAATACTTTTAAAATTAAAAGCATCCCATACCACTTTAAACATTTAAATTATAAACCCAATGAAAGAATAATATTTATCAGAACATTAAATAACATTATAATTAATTAATTAATTTTATAGTAAGTCAAAGGTTTTTTATATAAACCTTATATATGAAGGTGGGTGTATAACAAAAAACTATGCCTCTATGAATGAAGATTGAGACAAAGTCCCTTACATTGAGTCCGAATCATCACATATGTCATTTATCCTCCTAGATAATAAAAATATATTTACTATTTAAATTATGTATAAATTTTATGTTTTATTATTCCTTTTTATATCACTTATTAAATTTTTTTTAACAATTACTCAATTATTTGTGTTCATGTCGCATGTTTTGACGATCTTCGATATATGAGTCCAAAATGACTCGGGTATGTAGGATACAGTCAAGGATGTCATTATTCCATCATATGTACTATAAAATTAAGGAAATAATAATCATTTTTAAAAGTCAATTATACTTTAAATCCACCAATTAAATATTGTTATGAAAAATTAAATATGTTACAATCATGGAGATGATACAGCATACGTACTCATGAGTTACTTTTCCATTTTCAAGGATCATTTTGGAAGAAGGTAAGGATTATTTTATCTTTCCAAAATGATAATAATATTTTTAATGTCACATGAATAATTTATATATACTTATATATATCATCCATGTGATGTGATGATGATAAATAAATCACATCCCTTTGTGGAGGTGATAGTTCACATGTCCGGATGACCAACATTATCATTTTTGTGTGCCTAGAATGTAATAATGAAACTCATATATTATTATAATATAATTATTAATATGTCATGAATATCATGAATAAAATTTAATTCCATAATTGTAATCAATATTCAGATACATTAATGGAAAATGATTCATATAGGTTTGTGGAGGTGACAGTCTACACGTACACACAGACGACTAATTAATTTCACATTTGATGGAATTAGAAATGGTTTTTGGTGATGATATTAAAATAATAACATAAATTGAAATTTATTATACCAGAGTAATTATCTAAACATTTTTGAAGAAGATTTTATGTATGTTGAAGAATAAATAAAATATATACATTTAAATAAAACAATAGAATCTCTTCAAACGATGTCCTTTGATTAACACATTAACACATATAAGAAGCAAATCATGCCTAAACTAAGGCCTCTATAATGTGGGGGGGGGGATTCTATAAAAATATTTTGGTAGATCATGGAAAATAAAAATAGGTTTTGAGGCATGAATAATATAGATGAATGGGTTCCATTTTATAGGAGTGGGGAGGGGCACTCTTTAAAAGCTTCAAAATATTAATTTAAAATAAATATTTTCCACTAAAAATATGAACAAAGTGATTTACTTATGATATACTATTATTTTTGGTAAAATAAGCTTCATCCAATTATATTTATATATATATATTTACTATTTTTTAGTCTTTATCATTTGGATTTAACCGTATTAATTCTTATTGTGATATCATGTAATTTACACTTTGGGGGTTAATATTATTACACCAAAATACCTGACAACTACTATATGAGTAATTAATGGAATTTTATGAATTATTCCAATAGTTTTAGCAAATTATTATTTTTATAATTTTTATATCATTTAATAAAATATATATTATTTTTTAAATATCATTAATGTCAATTTTGATACTATTCATTATTTGACTTTTTAAAAAATTCATAACAGCTTGATATATTAAAAAAACTCAAATAAATCATCCCTAACATGACCAAGGAATCCATAAAATTATTTTATGACATAAAATATACAAATTTTATTTGTTTTAACATTATAAATATCATTTATTTGATTCATCCATTAATGATGCAATTATTTTATCATCACTCTGTCACCATTTAATTTAATTATTTATTCCAATAAATTTATAAATAAATTAACATGATGTTGGTAATAATTTTATATTTATAAATAATATTTGTTTTTAAATATAACCCCTCTATAACCCTATATGATAAATACCTTTTTTTTGCAAAAAAAACAAAAGTGTAACTACAATGAATTTTCATTGAATATAATATTGAAATCAATTAATGTCATCTATGTGGTCCTAAAATTTACCGAAGGAAGATCTTTGTCAGAATTAACGCATAAATTAGATTAAGACAATGATTAGGGTAGTTTTATAATATTTATAATATATTTTTTACTAGTAATTACCCGCTTTACCCATTAACCATGGTAATAAACAAATTAATAATGATATTATTAATAATTTCAAAAAATAAAAGGACTTATTAAATAGTTTTTACATTATGATTAAAAATAGTGAATCCATTTTTCCAAATTAAAAAAATATAATTTGAAGAAATTAATTGAGAATTAATTTATTTGGAAGAATGGGAAAATGAATATTTAATGTCAAAATATTCAAACATTCACAATGTTTTTACAACCAATTTCAAAGTGAAACTGATTCTACGGACCAAAATGTGACTAAATGGTGAAAAAATTATATATTTACTGTTTAAAACTATTAATAAATATTATTAATCACTATAAATAAATTTGATGAAAAAGTAGTTTTCAGTTAAAATGCATTAATTTATTACTATCCCTCAAAAAATGAATTTTATCAAAAAAATAACAACTATTTCCCCAATTTAGATTTTGAGGTCCCTATTATAAATAATAATTTTATTCTTTAAAATAGAACGTATAAAAGTTATTAAAAATATATTTAAAATGGGTTCTCCATCAATAGGTGGTAAAATGCATTTTTTTAAAAAAAATTGTTTTATATAGAAAATTGAATTTGTTCTTATATCATGTCTAAAAAATAGATAACATAAATTTTAAATATTATATTGAATATATTAAGCATATATTTCATTAATATAATCAAAAAATATTTATCTGTTAATTCGTTGTTACAAACCGGACTTTTTTCACATTAAATTTTTTTTTTGAAAAATAATTGTTTTTTATTTTAAAAATGGGTTTACATTCCTTATAATTAATTTTCCAAAAAATAATTAATTATATATACATGTTGAAACCATATATTTATATTTTAATTACAACTATTCATTCCCTATATTCTAACGAAAATGTTATAATTGTAACATTTAAACAATATTAATTAAGGGTTTAATTGAAGTTGATGTGGTATATCATGTATGCTATCAAACATTGTATTTCCTTTTAGAAACTCAAAATGTTACAATACTAATACTGGTATGACAAATACCATTTCATCCTATGTTTTTATGCTCATAAAAGACATCATTTGTTTTACTAATTTTAATATTGAAGCATGAAGACAAATCTTATAAAGTAATAAATGATTTTTATAAGATATTTTTATTTTGGATAATGAAACTTTTCTATGTCTGGAAGTTATACATTCATGTTACACAGTTTTTATAATGTCTTATGATGCTCTAGGTTTTTTTATAGTTTTATAATTTTAGAAGACATATGATGTATCAATGTAATATCCCTAAGTATTACAATAGATTTGTGCCCATATAATGAAAAATTATGTTTAGAAAGAAAAAAGTCTGATGTATTCTTATTATTTATATAATTTCTTACAAATATAATTAATGAATAGAAAAAATTTATATGATTGTCATGAAGAATTACAATAAAGACTTATGATCAGGATAATTTCTTACTATCAGGGTAAATACTTACGATCATGGTTATCTTTTATAGTAAAAGAAAAGGAATACAATGAGACACAAGGTCTTTCGATCAGTATTGAATTTATATGATCATAGAAAAGTCATATGGTAAAGACTTATATATAGACAGAAGACATATTAAAAGAATTATTTTGAAATGAATACCTACTAAGTCAATGAATTATTAAGCTTTGTATTTTATTTGTTTTATTATTATTTTTAGTAGTTTAATACTGTTGAAATATTTTGGGAGATGTATAATCCTTCTATAAGTTTTATAAAAATTCTTGATTTCTAAATTAGGAAGAAACGATTTAGTCAATGCTTTTATTTCCCTGAAATCATTTAGTTATAAGGAAGGCCGTAAATACTATAAACGGTCACCTCTATTTTTATTATTTTAAAGAAGAAAGTCACATTGAATGGATATAATTATTTTCATAATTATTAAATGTTTATTTTCGATCATTTTATTTAAAGAAATATGTTTTAATACTAAAAATAGAGTAACTGCAGTCAAAATAATACAGCTGAAAACACAAGAACCTCTACTTATACTGGCCATATTTTTCAAGATAGTCTTACAGTATGGCTAAAAATAAGAAATATTATTAATATTTTGTCTTTTAATATTTATCTATATCGAGAAATGTTCATCATAGATACTTAAAATTTTATTCTTTCTAAAAATGAATTTGATCTACTATCAGTATTATCTTGTAACTGTGTACTAAAGCTGCTATATTTTATATGTCTTGTCCCTTTCACTGTTAGCGATATGTTCACGTACTATGTTATATTTGATAGCTGGAGAATGGTCATTTGAAAGGATAAACTAAGGAAAGAACATTGAAACTTTATAAAATTTTGTAATTGATTGCACTAAAATGTTGAGGTCCCTATGATAAGAGGATCCTTTGTGAAAATCACCAAAACATATTTAGTTTTTGGGGTAGTTGATTATGAGAATATTCATTTTTCCTTGAAACACTATAAATCTATTGTTTCTTTATTATTTCCTTTTATTTGTTTACACTGTTAATCTAATTGACATGAGTGGGAATGGTTTGAATCAATTTTAAGATAGAGGTTTTATAGTGGAGAAAATCATTTAGTACTCAATTTACCCCCTCTTAAGCTTTGTGAATCTATAAGGGAAAAATCTATGGAGGTTGTTCAATTAGTACATACCATCACATGTATAGATTTTATAGTTAAAGGCATGTTTCGATATTCTTACTTCATAAAATTTAACAATGTATATAGTAAATATGGATATATCTAATTGATGAACTATAAGTTAAATTCCTTTTATAAATTCAAGGATCCCATGAATGAATTATAGAGTTATCCTATTTTGAAGATTAAGTAACACTTCCTAGACTGAGGTAGATAATATCTTAACAACGATTTTATCAACTATGTAAGAAAATTTGATGTTAACTCACACCTCCTTATACACCATAATGAAATGGAGTTTGTAAAAGGTGGAAACACCCTCTGTTGGACCTGATGATGTTGTGGATGATTGATAAATGTTTTTACTTATCCTTTTATAGATATAAATTACAGTCTATAGATCATTAACTAATCTATGGTCTAATGAATGTGTTAAATAGAATCCTGTAAGAGTTTTTATGTGATAGAAAATCCATGATTTCAAACATACATGTGTGGGGAAGAAAAGAATTTATTAAGACAACTTCTAGAAAAAACGTTTCTCCATGAGACACAAAGTGTACCTTTATCACATATCCAATGAAAATGAAAGGATATTCTCTAATTTAACCCTCATGTAAAGATGGTAATTGAATCTATACATACTATTTTCTTTAAGATGTATCACATATCTAAAAGTGATAGTGGGTGTAATATTTAATTCAATAAATTCAAATATTAAGAAACAAAATAGATGACATATGAAACAATTCAACAAATCCCCTTGGAAGAGGTTGTTTGAAAAACACAATTAAAATATAGGACCACCAGAGTTGTTAGAGAACCAGAGAGAAAAGGTTTTCAAGTCACTAAGGATGGAGACACATTATTTGTTTATAATTATATTGTATCCAATAAAAAAATAGTAAGTAGATTATAGGTTTAATGTTTGAATGAATCCATGAATTATGAGAATCATTCCACTTAACAAAACTATGATTAGGATTTTGGAGATCCTCTTGTTGATGTAAAGCATGTTAGGTGAACATGTGTATTCAATAAAAAATTGAGAAATTACGGTAAAGCGAGAGACAGTAAGGAATGATTGATTACTATAGGGCTTCAGAAACATTAAGTCATAGACTATGAATAATCTCTTTCACTAGTTATGTGTCTAAAAACCACTAGAATTTCAATTTATATATCATCGTACCATGAATATGAAATATGGAAATTGGATTTCAAAAAAACATTCCTTATCAAACAATTTATGGAAGAATTATTTATGACACAACAGGAAGGGTTTGTGAATCCCTATAATTCCAATAAGATATAAAAGTGGTAGAAATACATTTATTTAATGAAGAAATCATTAGAATACTAGAAAATTCACTTTGATGATGTTATAAGATATTTTTTTATTCATAATGATTTAATATGATGATCATTTATATAAAATGTTTAGTGAGAGTGTAGTAATTTCACTAGTAGTATATGTCAATGTTATATTACTTTTGAAAAATGAGATAGTAATTGATAGCCTATTAAGATGTTGTTGAAATATTATTCTCTATGAAATTATTAGGTAATTTAGCCTAAATTTTATGGATTAAAATCATTCATGATAGATCTAAGAGGGCATTTGTACTATTTCATGGAATATACATTGACAAGTTACTAAGGAGATTCAGTATGGAATTTTATAGGAGGGGATTTTTTCCAACACAACATGGTATATATGTCACCCAAAAAACTTTTCCTTATAGAAAAGAAGAGAGTTAGAATGAGAAGGATTCCTTTCTTATAAATGATAGGATCTTCTTCTTATGACATGAATTTTATTGGGATTAGTATTATATAAATCTTGAGCATGGTAGGAATATATCATGTATGCACATCTGAATAAAATTGTACTAAAATTAAGACTATATTTCTATATTAGAGTTATACTAAGGATGTGTTTCCTTTTTTTACTTAAGATATAAATAGTAATTTAGTAGGGGATATTCAGATGTATGTTTTTAGATAGTATATAATTATATAAAATTTCATTTTTTATATGTATTCTACCTTAGTGATGGATCTATGATCTGAAATTGCTCAAAGAGGGAAGTGATAACTAATTGTTTAGCAGAGTATGAGTATATTATTGATTTTGATGTAGCTTAAGAGTTTCTTTAGACAAGAAACATTTTTTAATATCTTGTGAAACCTAGAAGTAATTATTCCATTACATTATATTGCGATAATAATGTACCTCTTATAGTATCCAATGATCCAATCTCACATCAGCGAATAAAGTAATACTTAATATATATCAAATACTGATAGATTTTTCTAAGTGTAGTGAGGTCATAGTAAGATTATTTTCCACAAAAGTGAATGTGAATAACCCTTTGACATTATTCTTTTCTTAAAAAAGAATAAATAGCATATGAGATTTAATAGACACAAAGCTATTGCAGTTGGAACTGGTGAAAGTGGAAGTATGTTGGAGTTTTTTTCCTTGAACCAATTTAATTTTTAATTTCAATTACCTATATATAAAATGTCATGGATATTAATAAATATCATAGTACATGAGTACAGTCATTATATGTATCATAACACGAATAATGTCATAGATTATCTATTGCATCAAAATTTCATAGCAGTTCGCTACTATGATGAGAACATACAAATTCCATGACAATATTCCAAAGAATATATATCCTATGCTCTGGATGATATCATCTAATGGGGCATAGTTGATATTTATATTACGATGTGATGGATCTACATAAGCAAAACAAGATTTATCACATGAAATCTCTCACTTAGTCATATCTAATATGAGACCTCAAAATAATATTACCACCAATATAAAGTCCACATTATTTATATATTATTTGATATTTTTATCTATAGATGTTTATATTTTACTTATATTTGAGATTTTAAGTAATGAATATCATGAATCATTTAATGATTTGTATTTTAAAAAACCATGATGATATATTCTTCTTATAAAGATAGAAACATTTGGTGTATCATAAGAGATATAACATTAATAGATAAGTCAATAATGTATTTTTACATTCCTATATTAGAAGATTTTATCATAGGCCCTTTTTGTGATATAGAAAATTTTGATTAAGTCTCTGTGTAAAGTGGTTTATCAAAGAGTTAATTTTGGCTTATCAAGGAAAGATATTCAAGAATATATGTTGATGAAATAAGTATGAAACCAACTTTATATGATATCAAGTAAATGTGATTATATGAAACCGAAATAGTTCATATTATGTTATTTTCATTTATAGATTAATTTGATTTTCTATGAGTTATTATATATTTTTGTTTCCACAATTTATTTGTGATTTATTTTTTATTAATATAGAATACATGATGAATCATGTTTATATATTAGTAGACTTTTGATTAAAAACTTTTTGATGTCTACAAGCACGTTAAGAAGATATTTTACATGAATATTAAATGAGAGGATTATGTTATAATTACTATTCATGCATTAGAGTTCTTGAGATCCAGTCACTTATGGAAATATTGATTGAAGTAAAATTGATTTTCTTCCATTATTCTATATGAAAATATTAAGAAGTAGAATATGTTATTTATAATATGCTTTGATGAAGATGAGGGGCTATGGTATGAATGAAATTTTGTAGTGATGACAGGTTCTATATTACTCAAAAGGCTAATTTTTATAGGAAATTGAAGTGTTTAACAAAAAATTGTAAATGTATCTTAAAAAACACTGTACCCAATTTTCCATATATCAAGGAGGCATCAACCAAGTTCAAATTATGGGTGATGGTTGATATTGGAATGATGATGCATAGGTTATTAATGGGCCATCACATGTATAAGAGGGAAATTTGGTAAAGGGTTCTTAGTATCCCAACATGTGGGTTTGTAGGGAGGGCCATATGAGAGAACTGGATCCCATCAGACTTTATCTTACCACTTATTGAGCATGAATATTTTTTAAGCAGATCATCCCAAAGGAAACTAATATTTGGGATCAATGATGCATTAAATTGTTTAGACATTTAAACTTGCACCATATTGAGTTGAGACGAAAACTTTTATTTCTTTCTTCATTATAAAATGATAAAACAAATAGCCAGATAATATTATTTTATATGACTTCCACTATTTTCGATGTCAACAACTTAAATATCAATATGATGATTCATAAATGGTTTCCTAGAAGTTAAAATGGACTATAAATATGAAAAAGTGCTTTTCATGATTGAAATAAGTCATTGAAGATCAAAATAAGATAACCAAAAGTAGTTGATACTAGAGGAAGAATAGAATTAATATGAAGGATAAGGATAGTATTGAGTTCATCAAATGTAGATGGTGAGCTATCTGAAAGATAAGATATTCCATATGTGAAACATGATGATGCACTAATTCTCTTTCATTGAAGATACATCATAATATCTTTAATCTTTATTCAAGCATTGGTGATGTTTAATGTGAACAATAAGATGGATATGATGATAGATAAAGGCTGAACACGTTGATATCATGCAATGATGTTCATAAGACTTAGAGTAACATAGTGTATGACTTTTCTAATCTCATTATTTTGATGCATAATATCATATTAAATTTTGATCATATGATGTTTAAGAGGATCATATGGATTAACTGATCATATTACTTATAAATTCATATGAAAATATTGGGAATAATTCATTGATAAAGTCTTATTATATCTAAACATGTCAGTGAAAATCCATGACTTCAAATTCAAAAAATCACATTGTGTGTTTCCTAATTCAATATGATGAAAATGGAAGCATATCAATACATATTCTATCAACTGTGGAGGAAGATGTTATTATAATATGAATTTATCTTTCATTCATATGTATAACAAGTTCTAAAATAGAATTACATCAATGAAGTAATTAATTAAGAATAAATATCAAAATAATATTAATATAATTATGATATTCCCAACATATTGGTTAACATTAAGGAGTGTGAAATAAATAATAGGATGATGAATCTAAAATGTAAAAAGTCATAGATTTTAGGTTGTTTTAATGAGATAATTAATAACTAATACAACAATAAAATTATTATACACCTATAAATATTTTTGATCGTTAGGTCTAGGAATATGATAAATGAAAATGTAAGAACCCAATTCAAAACCCTATGATTCAATGAAATTATATAGGGTTCTGTTATTATGATGATAATTATAGATGTAATAGTTGTGTTAAATAAAAATGAAGTATCTAGTACTATAATAACTTTTTATATTTTTTGATTCTAATGTAACAGGAAGTTCTTATAGACTATGAATATTTCATCCATTTCACAATTAAAAAGAAGATTAAGAATGAGGGGAGAATCTTACCTTATTAAATTCCTATCATATTTAGGATGAATTAATGAGAAATCCATCTTAACTAATTCTTATTTGAGAGTTTGAATTTCTTTTTGTAGCACACTTATCTATTTCATTCAAGGAAGATGATCACATATTCTATTTCTAAGGGACACATGATTCTCAATTTTGATTAAATTTTCAGGGAAATGTTAACCTATGAAATCCTATAATGTGTTATTAAATATTAAGACATATATTTTTCATTATATGGGTGTTTTTTCCACTGTCATTAATGAAATAATTCTATGAAAGATCACGAATAGGGTGTCTCAGACATGTCTCATGCAATCCATAATTTTTTTTTGGAAAAATTCAGATTGTATTCCCCTCAGTCCCCTGTTGGTGTAAGATATTTACACCACATGTTTGTAATTTAATCCTTACTTTTAATAAATTTATATGGGGCATGAATTGTGTGACCAATTTATGTCACCACTTTTATTAAGACACTCATTTCCTTGTAGCTAATCGATGTATGGGTGAACAAGTTTAGGACTATAACCATGGACATTTTTCTTTTTTATAATACTAATAAAACAATTAAAGTGGGATTATAACCACAAGTCACTTGAGATTTTGTCATTTCCAAGGTGGTAATCCTTATAAAAAAATCATAGTGTTCCTATTCTGATTCCATACTATTTATATTCTCATGTATACTGACCAATGGTAATATAAATATAAATATATATCTGTTAACTTAAAATGTGAACATGTAATAAGTTATGAATTATTATATTGGTTTTGAAACTATATCCGGACCAATTCACCTCCCTCTCATTGTTAGATATATCCTATTGTAGTCTTATCAATTGGTATCAGTGCTATGAATACATCTCTATTCATGATTTTATACTATTCTAAAGGTTTAAATTTTTTTTGTTTCTCTGGTAAGTGTTACCTAGAGAAAAAATTTAGAGATTATAAATTTACTGTTGAAAAAAACCTTATCACATAAAAAAAACTATAAGAAAGTGTTTATAAATAATAATAAGAATTATATCTTGTGAAAAAATGATGAATATCTAACATAAATATAATACCATCACGTTGAAAACTAACCAAGAATAAATGTTGAATATTTTTTTTGAGTAGAAGAATTCTAAGAGTATTGGTATGGTTTCTACAACAAGTGAAAAACATTTCTTCCTTTAAAGTTGGAATATTTATAATTTATTTTCGTGATAGTTTCTCTAATTAACCATTCACAATCTTGTGGACCATATTTTTTAATATTAGTTGGATAAGTATTATATTTATTAATTTTCTTAGTTTAAACAAATCATGTATGGAATTCCCAAATATTTTGGTATTTTCTTAGAGCCCTGTATTGAAATGTAAGAAGAAGTAAATCACATTGAAATGGATTCTAAGATAAAAAATTATTCCTTATCAAAAAATGACCTTGAATGAAAAAAATTTACTAATCAAATATAGTCCAACAACATAATGAATTTATGGCATGGAAAAACATGATCCAAACTTTAGATGGATATAATATGTATAGTTTATGAAAAAGAGGAACCCCTTGTAATGGATAGAAGAAATGCACTATGCATGCGAAAATGTAGTTTCTTTGGGAAATTAACAATTTTATGTTATATAAAATATATATTAAAAATCACAAGACCCCTCTCGTCATGTTGGATAACCTGATGCGGACTGGGTGGAAACAATCATGGATGAATTTACTTATTGAACCATCATCTATCATGATATCACCCTCACGGACAGTCTTATACATTGGATAAAAATAGCTCCTTCCTGATGGGGGCTCTCTCTCGAGTGGCCCCTTTATTGGGATATGTGTTTTTATGTGTGGTGGGTTTGAAAAGGGCACACCTGGGAATTCCATTTTTTTAATAAGAATGAAATATAGTTTAAATTTTTTAACTATATATTGTAAGAAAAAATGAAAAATGATAATGTATATAAAATAAAGTAGGAAAGTGAAGGAAAAATAATGATGGTGGAGGATGAGAGAAACATATTCAATAAGAATTTCTTACAACATAAAGTTAGACTAGAAATTTAAAAGTTACTCATGTTTAGACTTAATAGGAGATTAAAAGAAATATTTATGAAGAAAATTATTCCAAGGGAGAATATTATGAAAAAACCCATTTTTTCAAAAATATCCTAAGAACATATAATGTTCAACATTTGGTATCTATAAAAATAATGTTACCATCCAAACTTGAATATTGTGTTGATGATAGATCTATTTTTATACATAGTGTAGTCTTAACCTCAATATATATAATGAATTGGATATATAAAAATATATAGTAGCACACTACAATATCCAATACGGTTAATGTATGGTTATGAGTCGGTATTAACCAAATATATCCTAAATCATTGAAGAAAATTACTAAAAATATCATACATTATAATCTGAAGAATCTAAAGTGCATGTAGTTTATAAAGTCATAACCAGGTTTTTGGGGAATTTTTTGGTGTTTTATGAAGCTTAGGAACAATGAATTTTAATGTTGGAATGAAATAAATCACGATTAAAATCATAGAAATCCCTCAATTATAGGGACAAATCATGATATCATGCAACAAAAAAAGGTGAATGGAAATATTCTGTATACTCTAAAGATATTGGAAAGACTTTGTGGAATGTACAATAGAATTGGTCCCATATGTGATGTCTGGTCGTATAATAATTTATTAAATATAAATGAAGATAAAAGTTCACATGATCTAGAAAATAAAGGATATAAAATATTGGGAAGAATTAATTTTAATGTTGTTAACCATAACACTACCATGAAGTTTCAGAAGAAGGGTGAATCATCCTATGAAAAAAAGATTGGGATTAATGCTAGTCCAAGAAGTCTAAAATAATAGATATATTTAAATAAAATTATTAGTAAAAAAGTACACCCAAAAATCCACATAGAGACTCAAAATGAGAAATTAAGTTCACTATTTTTGGTTTAGTTATCATGATAAAGGATTTAGAAAAGGCATGAAAGATCTAAGAAGTATAAGTGAAATAAATTGAAAAAAGAAAATAAGCTATTTCACCTGAAGACTGGAAATGTTGTATTTATGAGGTACTATCAAAATATATATTCCAAAGACCTCATAAGGGGATATGTAGGACGTAAAATAAATCTGGTCATAACTTATACACTTTCTTGATAATTACACAAGGTTTGGAAAAAATCATGAAGACTATGAAGAAAGAACCAAGTGATTTATGCTATTTGATTGAACACGTTGAAAAGTAGTTCCCAAAAAAATTAAAAATAATATAATCCATACTTCCCAAATATTATATGAAATATAGAAAATAAAAAATGAATAATTTATATAGAACTAAAGAATAAAAAAAAATTAATTTATGGTTGATAATAAATTATCATCCTTTTTTCATATATTAATTAGTGAAAAGTGATTATATCTTTTTCACTAATCATTTATATTTCATGATTATACTTACTGTGTGAGGAATAAATGTTGATTCATAATCTCAAATTGAGAAAAAAATAATAAAAGTAATATGGAATATTCTTTCAATATATGGAAAATCACTATATTGTTTTGATTTATTAAATGGTATTATAAATAATATATGGAAAAAAGTTATACCACCATGAAGTGATGGAAAATATAGTCCTTAGAGGGGGAGTTTTTTAAGAAGCATTTAATGTTGATAATATATTCAAATCCAAATTTTGGAAGGTGCTTGTCAAATTATTATTGAGAATGTATTTCTTAAAACCCTCCCATCCTTAGATTCTCTAAATCAATATTCATGTTAAGGGGATAAATTAATTAAATTGATGAAAACAAAATATTATATTTTTAGACGATACCATAGAGAAGATATCTTAAAGTTGTTGTGAGTACTTAAATGTATTGGACATCTATGTGGAGATGACTATTAGATCTCAGGTTGTTATTCTAAAGGAAACAATGCAATCTGCTTACTTCATTTGGTTTTTTCATGAAAGTACATGATAAACCAATGAATGAGTGTTTACAAATTTTTTAGTTGGTATGATTCTATGTCTATCAATGGGAATTTTTTCTTAAATACAAATCCCCATGTTTCCTATACCGTTCATGAATTATGTACACTTAGAGTTGGTTGAATGATACAATGTTTCTTAAGATTTTAGTGATATCATCACCTTATTTTCTATTGTATTTATTATCAATAATTGTGGATAAGAAAATTATAGAAGGCAATGAGAATAATTTTGGAGTGAAAATTACAATAAATAAATTATTATAATTGGATTACATATTGACATACAATTTTATAGCTTAAGAAACGAAAACAATAAAATGGGGGGTGACTGTTGGGCCCACTTTATGCTTATGAAATATTATTTGTCAATAAAGAAGAAAAGATAAATTATGTTAATATACTTATGATGGTGTTCTTGGACTATGATTGATGCTTCTAATAAAGTTAAAAAATAAGTGACCATGAATATTCAAAGAATGGATGAATTTTTTTAAGAAATGTATAACATTGGAGTTCTTGAGATACATTAACTTATGTAATTTTAGAATGAAGAAAATGTGAATTTATACCATACTTGTTTTTAATAATATTAATATGTAGAACATATTTTATAAGAATATTCTTGGATGAATTTGAGAGAGTTTAGGATTATATATGTTTGGAGGTATATTACTAAAACAACTATTTAGATAATGGAAACTGATTTTCATAAGAAAGAATTATCCGTGTATCAAGGCTAACACCTTTTTTAAGAAGAAATGTATACAAGAGACACTGATTAGGCTCAAAGTCTTTCTGGCAATTGAAACAAAAATAAAGATTCATGCACCAAAATGGGTTGGTAGTTGTATGTGGGGGAATTTTGGTGAAAGAATCAGAGCATCTCTATGTGGGGGTCAATAATGTGGGTTGTGAGAGAGCATTGGGCACCATCAGAGTTTAATTAAATGCTAAGATATCATGGTGATTTATTAAGAATTTCTATACCAGTGGAAAAAATTTATGTGGGATTGCTAATGTGTGACATAATTCGCTGATTAAAACATGCTCCATAACATAGTAGAAATGATTCCATATATTCTATGTTCATCATTATGTGATTAAAAATTTTCCTTATAGATATTATTAATGCCATGTTCTACAAAATTTATGAAAATAACCTAAATATCAATATTATGATTCACATAATAGTTCCCCTAAGATCATAAGATAACATGATTTCATGAAGTGTGATTAAATACAATTAGATTTACAAATATCAAGGGGGTATGAGAAGAAGGATGATATAAAATGAGGATAAGATAAAAAATTCATGTTTAATATATGTAAAGTTAGTTTTCATGAATGAAATATTTATACGAATAGCATTATTAGATGACCGAAATCATTGATCACCAGAAGATGTAAGTAATTTATATAAAGGATGTGTTAAATATTAACTTTATCATAAGCATAAGGTGACCTCATTTGAGGACAATTGATTCTAGATATGAAACATGGTGGTGCACTTGAATTATCTCATTTTATATACCTCATGATGTAGTTATATGTGATTTATACATGATTTACTTTGTTAGTGAAGTGAAATATTAACAAGAAGAGTGATGGAGAACGAATTCATAGACATCATGAGGAGTTCATAATAAATATGTGAATCAAGTGTATCAATTCAAAGATTATATGACTTGGATGAAGAATACTTTATGAAATTGTGATCATATGAATTTAAAGAGGAGAATATTACTTTGATGATATTATGACATATAAATTCATACAAAAATTCTAATTAAATTCCATTTCTAAAGAATTACAATATCTAAATCTGAAAATGAAAATCAAGAAATTCCAATTAAAAATATGATGTGGTGTATTGTATAATCCAATATAAATTAATGAAAAAAATTAGTAGAGTTTCTAGGTGTACCAATGTAAGGATTTATTCTATTATAAATTCATTTTTCTTGAATACGTGGAATTGATGATAAAAATAAAGAAATTTAGGGAAGGGAATAACTTAGAATAATAATTTGGATAATTTTTAATATTTCAATAAGAGGGGAATTATACATTCTATTTTTAAAAAGTGTTAGAATAATTATAAGACAAATAATTTTGAGATTTAAAAATAAATAGATTTTAGGATATTTGAATGGGAGAATAAATAAGTGAGTGAACACTAGAAGTATTATACACTTATAAATATATGTGATCTCTTGGTCGGATGAGGAGATTGAAGCGGATACAAGAACCCTATAACAAACCCTATAAATTAAATAACATATATGGAAGAGTGTTTTGGTATTGAATTTCATAGAGTAAATATTTTCTTAAATGGATGTATCCAGCACAACAATGAAATTGAATATTATGTTATTATGAAGGTATGAGTAGTTCTTATAAGGAATGAAGAATTGATACTTTTCAATTTGATGAATAATAAAAAGAAAAGAAGAGGATACAACCATGTTCAACTACTATCACATTATGGAAAAAGTTATAAGAGGCCAAGCCTAAAGCATTATATTTTAAATGTTTGAAGATATTGAGGAAACCCACATTACTCTTGTATGTGAGAATAAAGATCAATCGTTCTATTCAGGAGGTACACCAACTTCTCATTTTTTATTTTCCTCACATGGTATAAGAAAAAATTTATACTTCATAAGGATTTAGAGAACTTAAAATATGTACTTTAATTATACCTAGTTGGTTCTAGGATTAATGAGTTCAAGGTCTTAAACTTTTTCATAATTCCTTTGATAATAAGAAGAAAACTGTTCCTCTGTGATGATAATGAAATTTCCCAAATGATATAGTCATCCACAAGGATGGAACGCCCCAAAAAATTACTATTTTTTTTATGATATTCTAGTTTTTTCATTAATACTGACCAAATATGAGATAAATAGAAAGATAAGTCCATTAACTGAATAAGTGAGGTGGTAATAAGTGGAAAAACATTTAAATTAGTTCAAAATTATTCAAAAACCGATTCAACCCTTATAAGTGTTGGATTCAATGAATTTTGATCATATTAATTAGTATTAGTGTGAATTTTACATCCCTATTTTGGATTCTATAATATTTTAATACATTATTTTTTATGTATTTATTTTCCAAAGGCTATAAAGAGTAAAAAATAAGAGGAGTTATATAAACCACTTGATAGATATCTATATTATCTAAAAATAAAATGAACCAAATGATAAAGTAATTGAGAAATAAAAATAATATTTCCCTTTTTGGAAAATGTATGATAATACAACATCAACTTGCTTCAATAATGATGCGATTTGACCACTCATTCATGTTGAATAATGGTTCTATAAGTAAACTAGTAAGAATATAGATAACAATTATTCTTAAAAATAAATTATATTTCTTCCATGAAGATGAGGAAATTATAAATTATTTCCATGATATTTATTACGGTGAATCAAGCAAAATTTGATAGGAAAATATTTTTATAGATCTGTTTGAAAATGAGTATTTTTAATTATATTCTTACATTAACTAAATTCTATAATGATTTCACATATATATTAATAATATTTTATTTTTTGAACATTTAAGTAATTACATGGAGAAATAAACCCACATGAAAATGAATCATTGATAAAGGAGTAGTATATTCCCAAAAAATTATATTTAATGAAAATATATTACAATCTAAATAACAGCTAGAAGCATAATGAATTTTGATCATGAAGGATCATGCTTGATAATTGAAATGAATTTTCTAAAACAAATATAAGGGATAATGAAAATATTTAAATGGATAGAAAAATGAACCATTCAAGTGAAAACATATTTTTTGTCAATAGTAATCCAAATAAGGTCATAGTGGATAGAATTAAATATCTTGAACTTCTAGTGTTAGAAAATAAAAACATTGAATAACGATAAAGATAATAACATCAAAAATTCCATTGAATGAAATATAAAAGCATAAGATGATGAAATAAAAATGTTTAAAATAAAATTCTTGTAGCATGATATTAAACAAAAAATATAGAACCAACTCATGCTATGAATACCCTATATGTTAAAAGAATATTTTTTCCACACATTTTTAAAATAGTCAATATTGGGAATAATATCTAAAATTGGTGGTAAAAAATTTAATATCATCTAATTTTTAAGATTCAAAATCTATAAAAAGTAATGTAACGTCCATATATAATAATTGTGTTTCTAATAAATCAATTTTATACATAGTGAAGGCTTAATTTCAAAAACTCTAGAAAATTGGAATAAGAAAAATGGTGATGAACCCACCATTATATTTCAGACAACTTAAAGTATGTGTATGAGTTTCTATTCCTAAAATTATGCTAATTAAATCAAAATAATTATGAAAATAGAATACTTATAGATATGAAAATATCTTGATATTATATAGTTTATAAAAAAAATCATGATTTTTTTGAGAATTTATGGTGCTTTAATAGGTTTGGGAACAATACATTTGATTGATGGAATAATATATCTGAAGAATATTCTTATAGAAATCAATCAATGTGAGTTAGTAAGATTGATATATTGTAATTTCTATATATGAATTTGAATAATCTGTACAATTCAAAAAAATTAGTAACTCTATAGTATGTGAGATGGTAGTTTTCACATGTGTGAGGCATGTTTATATAATAATGTATTAAAATATATTTTTAAAAATATATAATAATCCTATAAATAAAAAAGAGGATGCCTTGGGGAGAATGAAGAAGAATGTTAGAAATGATAATACGGATTTGAATTCGTAGAAAAAGATGATTCGAGAATATAAAATAATTAGAAGGAATACTAGGATCAATGCAATTTTAATAAGTTTAAGAGAATTGATATTTATATAGAAACTATTGAGGAAAAATTACTATCAAGAAGCCATATAGAAAATTTAAATGAGAAATCAATATACCCCGTGATTGTTTTGTAATTTGGATGGACAATTTATAAAAACAAATAAAAATTATAAAATAGAAATAGAATGAAAATTCTATAGGAAAATGAGCTATTGTACATGAAGATAGAATATATGGGAATTATAATTTAGTATCAAAAGATAACAATCTAAGACTTTATTAAGTGTTGCATAAGAAGTGGAAGTAGGTTAGTCACAACAACAAAAAATTATTTGAAATTACACCATCCTAATAATGAATCTTGAGGACTATATAGAAAACACCAAGTGATATAATAATTTTGTGGAACATGTTAAGAGGATGACCCCAGAAAAATAAAGCTGAAAATTATCTATGCTACCCAAGGATTCTATAAAATATTCAAAATCCATCTCGTGGAATTTATATGAAATTAGAGCATAAAAATAAAGAGTATTGTAGTTGAGAGTAAAAAAATATCCTTATTTCTCGCACTATGGTGACAAAAGAGGCTCCACCTTTTTCCCTTATCATTTTTTTGTATTTGTGTACTAAGCATGTATGGGATTGAATGTGATGCTTATTGTCAAATAGAGATCAAATGATGAAAATTACATTGGTGTATTCATTTTAGATCTTAAAAAGACACCATATTGGTATGGTTTATCAAATGTTGTTATAAAGTAAATATATATATATAATATCTACCTCGGTGAAGTTAAAGAAGAGATCAACCTGGAGATTGAATTTGTTGATAGGATGCCATTGTGGATAATTTATTTAAATCTGAATTATGGATGGTTCTTATGAAATTCTTATTGAAAATTCTTGTCATGATACTCTATCATACTTGTTTACTAATAAATAAATCATGATATTAAATTAGATAAATTAATTTAGTCAATTACAAGAAAAGATGAAAAATTAGAGGATATATTAGGGGATTTTAATAAAAACTACTCTAATTACTTTATTCTTTTTGACATGGGTGTTGAGTTGAGTAATAGTACATAGATTATTATTCCAAAAGGGATAATATTATATGATGATTGTATTAATTTCATCCTTATGACACATAAACATCCCCTAAATGAGTAATTGTGATTTATTTTAATTGATATGTTTGTTAATTGGTCAATGGATAAATTTATTTTTCAAATTAAAACCCAAATGTTTTTTACATTGAGAGTGGATCACATTGAATTTGAGTGAGATAAATTATGGAACGTTTCTTAGGTTTGAAGTGATACCATCCTCTTAGATTAACTTTATAGTTGTTATCAATAAGATAAGGAGAGTTAAATGAGAGAATTAAATAAAAATAAGTGGAGAGAATAAATCATCAAGAATGATGATGAAGAATTTATTTAGATATTGGTATTCCATTTTATCATTTGGGTGTTGAAATAATATAAAAAGGGTAAGTTTATTGATCAAAATTTGTGTTTGTGTTGTATTTGTTATCAATAATGAAGGAAAGATAATTTATGTCAATACATTGGTGAATAAGTTATCAGAATTTGGTTTACGTACCCAATAATTTTATGAAATAAGTTTTCAAGAATATTGAAACAAATGTAGAAGTTGTTATGAATATACTTCCATTATAGTTTCTATGATACATTCACTTTTGGGAAAGCAGATTAAAATGACTTTTAGTTACTACCATCTGTCAGAATAAAAATATTAAGACATATAAAATATTTTATAAAATATAATAGGATACTGTTTATAGAGTTTTGGAAGAACAAATTATAATAGAATTTTGGGAGTTATATTATATAGATTACTATTTAGAAAGGGAAAAGTCATATGTTAACCAAAAATAACCAGGCCTTTATACTAGAACCTTACCCAAAAATATACTATTCATGGAGACACTGACACTGATCAATGGTTGAGCACTGACTAGTACTGACATGGGGATTCATAGCTCCTTCATTGGTCAATACTACTATTCATGGTATTGTTAGAAAAGGTTTTAATGCATCCACATGAATGGGTCAATAAGTTGGGCAATGTGAGATTACCTAATCCCATCAAGCTTTATTTGTCCAATAAAAGAGCATGACGATTTATAAAGAAGTATAACCCAGAGGGAATTTTTTAGGTGGGATTTTTAATGTTATTCACTATTCAGAGATTAAAATGTTCACAATATCATTCTTAAAAGACACTATGTATTATATATTTTTTCTTTAGAGATTACACACATGCCATGTGAGTATTATTCGATCTTCATTCATCTAGTTTGATTCATATTACTTAAATATAAATATTCCCATTCACATAAGAGTTACTAGAAAATCAAAATAACTATATGATCACAATTAGAGTGTATGTATAATAAAAAATAAACACACATAATTGTTTCTATAAATATTAGAGGAATGATTAAATGATTTGAGGTGAAAATCACAAAAATGTTTTTCTTATTTAACGAAATAATGGTTTAATGATTGAAATAAGTGTTTTATGATCACTATAAGATGAACAAAAATAGCGGATACTATAGTTATTAGAATTAATATGAAATATATAAATAATATTCAGTTATTAAGAAGTCAAAGGTGATATCTTCTGAAGGCATAATATTCTGGATGTGAAACATGATGATAAACTACTGTTACTTCATTGAAGATACTTCACGATGAAATTTATCAATATTATAGTAGTAATGAGGTTGAAAATGAATTTGATGATAAATATTAAGATTGAAAATGGATTAATTCATAGACTTAAATTAGTCATGTTTTTATGGATTATACAAATTTAGAGTATAGTTTATATAATCATATGAATTTGGTGAATAATATCTTTTTACTTATTTATTATAGGACTTTTAAGATGAGTGTTTTAATTTTATGATCATATGAATTATAATTTCATATCAAAATTAGATGTTTAGAAATTTGATAATTTTTTTAAGAATCTAAATCTATCAACACTATGCTTTGGATTCAAATTCAAAATATCACATAGTGTGTTATATGATACACTAACTGAAATTTAATTTTTGAATTTATTTAGAAGAAACCATTTTAAAGTTTGAGGGTGAATCTGCTTGCAATAACATGTTACATTATATACATAAAAAAAGTTCAAAAGCATTCACAAAGTATCCAGGATAGAAGGGTAATATGAATTTCAATCAATATTTTTAATGTCAATGTGAGAATTTTTGTTCTTGTTTTCATTGTAAATATATGATAAATAGTTTCATACCTCCACTTATTCATCAAAAATAAAATTCTTTGGAATTAATTAAATTAAAAAAGATCAAGTTATTTTGAGGTACCACATGACCAATTATCTGTTGAGGCCTTGGGGTTCCATTTTATTCTTTATTTTATCAATGTCCTCTGATGAGAAATCTCGATCAAAGATCCTCTCCTATTTGAATTATTATATAATATCCTTTCAAAAATTTTCATACGTTTCATTTATCCTCTCATTAAAATGTTAGGGAAATTAAAATACATAATATCTCACAGTTAATATCTCCACATTATTACTACAATTCACTTCATAGGAATTTAGACCTTGATATTTTTTTGTTGACCTAGTTTCTATTTTTTTGGGAAAGGTTGACTATTCCATTATATGTTTGTATTTTTTGGTTTCAGAAATTAGGTACTATCCTAAGTAGAGGCCTCATTTATTTGAATTTTATCTTCTATACATAGAATAATTTCAGCATGAGGGTTCTCATCACATTCAAAAGGGACCATAATGGAGTCCCCTTACAATAGATTATCCTAAAATGCATAAAGTTGCTATGAAATTAACTGGTCAGAATGGAATATGTATGAAAATTCAACTTAATTTCACTTCATTGAACTCAAAAGCCTTTTCCTTAATACATTGATTTTTATGACTCTTTATTCACGAAATTTTCCTTCAAATAACCTCATAGAATGTGGAACGTATTATAGAATTTCAATCTAGAGAAAAATTTCTATATACCAATAACAATAAAGGGAATTAATGTTCTTGTCAATACAAAATTGTATACAAGAAGTCCATAAACAATTTTCCCATAATGGTCTAACTACAGGAACTCCATTTTATGGGGTTAGAGCTTTGTAATTAGACCCTATAGCGGTAGGAGAACTTTATTCATGAAATGGACAGAGATCCCATGTTATATGGAACACTATATAAGGTATCAGAACATCGACTATTTCCTTGGTGGGTGCTATAGGACAAGCTCCCCATCCCTTCGGGATACGATCAGTTGAATCCTTTCATTATTAAAGTTGAAGAAAAATAGAGAATATCCACAATGATTATTTGTATCATGAATAAAGTGGTCCACTACTGTAAATGAGTTTTTTCATGCATTCATGGATCTAATTTTAAAATTGTAGGTTTTCATGAAATTACTAAATTAAAAATGAATATACTAATAAAAATAGTATTTTGATGAGAGGCTGAGTTAGTAAATAAACTTTTATGTGTTTTTTAATAAAGATTATGCCAATGATTTTTATATTTAAAAATAAATAGATCTTAGCAAGTATGAATGAAAGAATTAATAAGTTTTTTGATTTTTTTAGTATTATACACCTAAAAGTATATATGATCATAAATTTAAAGATGTATTTTGAAGCAGATACAAGGACCCAATTCCAAACCCTATGTATAAACGAAAATATAGAGAAGATATGTTAAAAATTTAATTTTATGGGAGAAATATTTGTGTCAATGAAGAAAGAAATGTCTGAGATTGAAATGAAATTTCATATTATGGGTTGTTGTAGGGATGACATGTTACAATGATGAATAAAAAATCCGTACCTTTCACTATTAAGAAGTATAAGGAGAAGTATTAAAGAATCTAACCGTGTATAATTTCTGTCACATCAATACTGATGTTCTGAGAATTCTAGTGTAAAGCATTATTTTATTAATGTTTTAAGATATTAATTTATTCTATTAGACCAATTATAGTGAGGATTAAGTTCCCAAGTGTTTTCTAGGTGGGACATGAGCTTCTCAAAAACTATTCTACCTCACATGATACAATCCAAATAATGAAGTTTATAAGTACGTGTTCACTACATACTTTATACCTTGTTAGTTCCATGATTAATGAGCTTATAGATATACCCTTAATTATAATTCCTTTGACAAAATATGAAATTTGTACATGTGGGATGATATTATTTTGTCACTGAGATGAAGTCATCCCATAGGCGGTTAAACTATATCGACCTCGACCCTACTAGCACAAAGCTGGTATCTATATTATTACATTATAATAATATACAATGGATTGCATCTTGAAGGAATAAATTATCTATCAGTCTTGGTAAACTGGATATATTCTTGATTCAAGAATTACATTTGAAAATAATTATTACAGTATATTTTTTTTGGAATATCATTATTCCCGGTAGAATATCAATCATTGTATACTTATTGGATTCTTGGGTATGAAAAAAATAAAGGTAAGATCAAATTATTAGTAAGGGTTAATTGATTTGAATGTATCATGAATAAATAATAATAATAAATATTTAAAGTAAAATAATTAAAAGCACATTCCATTAAAACAAATTGAATATCATGATAAGATAAGTCATAATCAATATTTTATGGAAAATAAGTAAAACACATTCCATTTAATAAATAAACTATGATGGAAATAAATCCAGAGGTAATTTCATCATGAAAATATCATGCATAATAATAAATAAACTCTCAATAACATAAATTCATAATTACTGGAAGCCATGTACCAAGAACATGATACATCTACCATAAAGATATATTAGCATGCCATTTTAAAACAAATGAGTAAAACCCCATTTAACTAAGGCTATATAACTTCTTTTTCTCATGAGAAATGTAGATGCATTGAGGGGATATATATATATTCCCCTCCCCCACTAATGTATGCATGTCCATATAATCCCATATATATTGAAAAATAATTTTAACTCATGAATAACATGACTTCTCCTCAAATATTTGTATTGAGTAAAAAATATAGATTTAGTAATATTTCTTCAAATAAAAAATTACTTTCAATATAAAAAATACCTGTAGAAATGATATAATACTGAGGAAATTAAAATACCCATGATAAATAAATCATATATTTATGTGAAATTTAATAACCAATGGAATGCGGACAATTTAAGAGAAATGTAAGGGCTAAAAAATGAATCAAGGAAGTGAATTCCAATAATTGTCGGGGTCCAATTAATCGTAAAACATATATAGGAAGATTTATGATATTATAAATAAATAAAATAAAAATTTTATAAAGAATAAAGTGTTTTAATCATTAATCAATAAAAATACCATAAAAAGATAATTAAAAACATTCTTGAAGAAAACATTATTTTTATTTTTAAAATCACATTTTATGTAGTACCCCAATTTGAGGTATGTGGGATTTTTATTTTTTTATGAGTTTAAAGTGCATGGGATGAGTTGGGAAGAGGTTGGGAGAGTTTGGAATGGTTTTGGATGAGTTTGAAGGCTTTTAAAGGGGTGCACGGTTTGAGCACGGTTAGTGTAAACCGTGCGGGTTCTCCAGGAAACTATACATATGAGACAGTAGGCTTCGTATGACCTGCGCATGGTTTGCCAAAACATACGAGGAAACTATGCATATCCTTGCTACCAAGGCAATAGAGTACGCATGATTAGCGCACAGTTTGCCAAACCGTGCGGGCTAAACGTGCAGCCACTTAAAATTGGGGTTATAAAACCCAGTCTCTCTCGAGATTGGCTCATTTCACTCCAATCCTCCTCCCACTCGAGCATCACTCAGGATTTTGGGTTCTCAGGGGTTAGGGGTACTCACCCACTCATTCTGGAAGCATTTCAAGGGGGTTTCAAGGATGTTTGAAGGTGGTTTCTCCTGGGTAAGTCCCTCCTCTTATTTATCTTGTGTTTTCCTCTAGATCTACATCCCTCTCTTTCATGTTTTTTTAGATCTACGCTTGTTGTGTGTAGATATAGGGTTGGGGTTGCCTTGGATTTTAATATTATTTCTTGTGGATGTTAGGGAAAGTGATCTAGAGAGGTTTCGATGGTGCGTTTGCTGGATTTGAGGTCTGGTGGCTTGTGGGTCGATTCCTCGGGAACCCTAAAGGTAGGTGGCTTCTATGTCGACTCCACTTGGTTAGAACTAGTTGTTCTTTGTTACAATTAACTTTTGTGCTGAAAATTAATTGTGATTTGTTATGCGAAATTGGATGGACATCCATTTGGGGATTTTGGGGGAATATGGGGTTTCATGGGGAAATGCTATTGTTATGAATTTTAAAATGAAGATTTTAAAATGGGATGATATGGGTGATTTGTGATAATTATCGATGGAAAGTGTTTCCAATAAAATGGGTTGTTTTATTGAAATGTTGTTTGGAATGGAAAATGGTTTTCAATAAATGGGTGATTTATTGAAGTGGATTGATATGCAATGGAACTAGTTGATTGCATGTTACTGTGACCTTGGTGGGTTTATTATTGATTTGGTTTGATTGAAATACTGTATGGAAGTGGGCGGGAAGTTTCACTATAAAAAGGAGCTGGATAGTGGTCAGAAGAACCACCATATGGTAGTGGTCAAGAAGTACCGCTAATTGTGAATGGGTGAACGGGTTGGGTGGAAGTCATACCATTTTAGTTGTTTTGGTGTGATTGGGTGAATGAGTTTAGGGGAAGTCCCACTGTTTAGTTATTTGTTGTGAATTTCATTGCAAGTTGGAACTTGTTGTGCTGGTGTGTAAATGATGACATGGCTTGTGGCATGTTGGGTTGGCTTTCCTTTGGTTGCTTGGTTTGGGTGTGATGACTTGGTGAGGGCATGTTTGGCTAATGGAAATGGTTTCACTTGTAATTATTTAATATAAATTGTTTTATATAAATTTTCTAAGGGATTTATCCTAGTGGCGTGTGTAGGAAAGTCATTTGGGGATATCCTACTGAGTTTTAGTACTCACCCCCCTCTTTGGAACTTTGGTGTCTTTGCAGATGTCTTGTACCGTGATGTGGGCCAAGGTAAGGCATCTACCTCCTTTAGTGGAGCATTGTGATTCCTTGGAGGACCGTGGAGCTTGGAGCTTGGTGTGGAGCTCTGCTGGAGTCATGGCCTGTGGTGTTTGGTTGTTTAGTTTCTTCTTTTTACTCTGATGTGTCATGGACATGTCTAGTTTTATTGGGGTTGGATTGTATTGTGGAACAACTTGGTTGTTAATTGATGGGTTTGTTGGGTTTATTGACATGCATCATATAGTTTTTTTATTGTTGGTTTGTTTTTTCTTAAGGGAAAATCATTCCCCAATTTTATCTTGAAGCCCTCGACATTTATTACCAGCCTTTGGTGTCTTGGAAATGTCACTTAAGGCCATGTAACCCTCACCACCTCCTCAAGAAAAGGAGGTAGTGGCAGGGTGTACAAGTGGTATCAGTTTGTTCGGTCCTTTGGAATTGATTCTCAGATTTGGTGTTGACATTCTTTGTGGTATACTTCTTGATTCCAGATGTTAGCAAGGCGTAGGGTTGTCAGAACTTGGAATGTATACCATAAAAGGACGTAGCTAACCCTTTTATGCTAAAATTCAAGTTACCTGGGAGTTTGGTACATAAGTGTTTTCGAGACACATATAGGCATTGGAAATATCATTGTCGTGGGTGTTGCCAATGAGATGAGCATGGCATGCATGGTAGAAATGAATTCCCACTAGGATTCATATTTCATTGAGGTATAATGATTTATAATGCGATCTGAATGTGTGAAATTGTAATGTGAATAAATTGGAATTTTGAAAATGGTTTGAATTTCAATATGGTGAAACATGGCACATGTGAAAAAGGTTTGAAAGCCTTGTTGTGATAGTGTTGTGTAATGTGATTTGAAATAGGATTTTGTGATGTCTACAGAAGTGAGACGCATGGTTGTCTATTTGTTGTTTATAGAAATGGCACTAGGTAGGCTTCGTAGAGACCAACCAGATGAGGTTGCCGAGAATGTGGTAGTACCTGAGCCTCAGGTGAACCCGTAGCTAGTTCAAACATTCCATGTAGTGGAAAGTTGAAATAAAACAAATGAACCAAGGAATGTGGATCATGCGGTTCAGTTTCAAAAGCATAATCCACCCATATTTAGGGGTGATTCAGAGCCAGAGAGGGCAGAATCATGGTTTAATAGAATGAACAAGATCTTAGAGTTCTTGGGAACTCCAGTTGAGTTAAAAGTGAAGTTGGCGACGTATATGTTGGAAGACCTTTCCCTTCAGTGGTGGGAGTTGTTAGTCCATGTTGGGACGTACCAGGGTATGATGTGGGATGGCTTTGAGGAATTGTTTAATATACAATTCTACCCACATACGTTCATAATTCAGCGTACGACTGATTTCTTCAGTTTGAAGTAATAGCTTTTGTCTGTAACAGTGTATACAGCTATGTTTATGAACTTAGTGTGATTTTCATCCGAGTTGGTGGGTAGCACATCATTGAAGGAAAGGATCATTGAAGTGTGGTTAAGGAAAGAAATCTATTTAAAGATTGCAGTGTTGTGTATAGTTGATTACACATAGATGGTGAATAGAGACTCGGCGGTTGAGCGGGAACTGTTTGGAGCTCTGGTGGGAGGAAACATGGTGTTGCCCATGGAGAATAGTGGGAACTCTAACGCTAGGTTCAAGCGGAAGAGGGACACTTATTCCCAGGGCGAGAATATGGCATATAATCCTACGACAGGTTCATTGAATCTTCCGATGAAGCCCTAGAGTAAGCATGGATGTTTTCAGTGTGGTTCTACGAGACACATCAAGCAGGATTGTACGACTCAACCTCAACCAAGTCATAATTGTAATAATTTGGGGCATCTACAATGTTATTGTCAGAATGCACCAAGGTTGGGTGCGCGTGACAGTCATCAGGGATCGTAGACATTGTATGCTTCAACAGGATGTGGACAGCAGCACAACCCTCGTCAGCAGAGTAAACTGGGTCATGGTGATTCTCAGAATACCACGATGCCTCAACAAAGCAATAATGATCAGAGTGTGGCCATAAAAAATTTGTTTGGAGATGAGAAGGTTGTGGTGGATGATCAGTCGGGACCATACACGGTGCGAGGTACTATTGTTTTAAATTCTACCTTGATGCAAGTGTTGTTGGATACAGGTTCTTCACACTATTTTATTGGTGCACATGTGGTTGATTTGCTGGGTTTAAGGGTAGAGATGACGCCCTCGGTTTTGAAAATTCAAACTCCTATGGGTCAAAGAGAGTTTCAATCCTTATTTTTTAGAGAATTTTGTATCATTGTGGGTGAGGTTGAGATAGGGTGGAATTTCTCAATGCCTGAGATGGATGGGTATGCTGTAATCCTGGGAATGGATTGGCTGCTGGAGTTTAAGTCCCACATCGAATGTGATGTGCGAACTTTGGATTTTACGACACACGATGGCATTAGACATCTCTTTAGAGGGGAGAATTATGAAAGGATGGGTGCAATGGGTTTGTTGGCACTAGTAGTGGGTACGTTATCATATCAGTTGGCGGTTTTGTCGTCTGAATCTGTAGAGGGTGTTGAGAAGAGTGTTCCTCCAGCAATGGTGGATCAGTTCATGGATGTAATTCTTTAATAATTCACAGGGTTACCTCTCGTAAGAGAAGTGGAATTTACGATTGATCTCTTTCTGGGGACCAATCCTATCTCACTTTCGTCTTATCAGATGACACCAGGTGAATTGAGGGAATTGAAAATCCAGTTGGAAGAGTTAGAAAACAATGGGTTTGTCCGACCTAGCATGTCTCTGTGGGTAGCACCGGTGTTGTTTGTGAAAAAGGCAGATGGATATTTGAGTCTATGTGTTTATTATCATAGACTTAAACAAGTTACGATAAATAATAGATATCAACTTCCACGAATTGATGATTTGTTCGACCAGTTGAGGGGAGGCCAGTGGTTCTCTAAAATTGACCTGAGGTCGGGATATCATCAATTTGGGGTGAGAAAGGAAGAAATTTCTAAAATAGATTTCAAAAGTAGATATGGAAATTATGAATATGTGGTTATGCCCTTCGGTCTAAAAAATGTGCCAGTGGTTTTTACAGAATTGATGAATTGGATATTTCAGAGATATTTGGATTCATTTGTGGTGGTGTTTGTAGACGATATTCTAGTGTATTCAAAGACAAGGGTGGAGCATGAGAAGCACTTGGCGACAGTGCTGGGGATCTTGAGGGATCATCGGTTGTATGCCAAATTGTCAAAGTGTGACTTTTGGATACAAGATGTTTGTTTTTTGGCCATGTGATTTCTGAAAGGGGTGTTTCAGTGGATCCAGAAATTATAGAGGTCGTTATCTTGTGGAAACCGGCAAAGAATTTGTTTGAGATACGATGTTTCTTGGTCTAGCTGGGTATTATTGGCATTTTGTTCCTGATTTTTCACATTTGGCTTCGCCGATGACAGCTTTGACAAGAAAGAATGTTCCATTCTAGTGAAATGAACAGTGTCAGCAGTGTTTCGAAGAGCTAAAGGGTCCTCTTACATCAGCACCAATCTTGGTTTTTCCAGAATTAGGAAAAGGGTATGTGGTGTATTGCGATGCATTGGGATCAGGGATGGGGTGCGTTCTCATGCGAAGGGAATCATGTGGTTGCATATGGCTCATGGCAGTTGAGAGTGCATGAGAAGAACTACCCAACTCATTATATGGAGTTGGTAGTATTGGTCCATGCTTTGAAGGTGTGGCGTCATTATATCTTCGGTGAGGACGTCATGGTATATACAGATCATAAGATCTTGAAGCACATTTTCTCACAAAGGGATTTGAACATGAGGTTATGGAGATCAATGGAATATCTCCAGATGTTTGGTTCTGACTTAATGTACTCAACATGTAAGGGAAATTCGGAAGGCATATGTAATAAGTAGATAATCATATGCTCAGGTGGTAAAACAGGCATCAGACGAGTGGCCGTTGATGTCGGTTATAGCTAAGATGTAGTTGGAATGTCAGGACCAAGGTGATAGAGCAGTCTTCTTTCCAGTTTAGTTGATTCCTGACTTGGTTGACCAGGTTAGAGAGGCCCAGATATCCAATTCAGAGTGTGTGACCATGGGGTTGAGACTCAATAGTGGGGAGACCATTGAGGGTTGACAACTGAATGGAGATTTAGTTTTGTGTTTTCGGAATCGGACGGTTGTACCAGTTTCTTTTCAAGAAGATCTTCTCAGGGTTTATCATCATTCCAGGTGGGGTATTCATCCTAGAATTTAGTAAATGTATAAAGCATTGAAAGAATAGTTTTGGTGGGCTGGTATGAAAAGAAGTGTGGTTGAGTTTGTTTCGAGATGCTTGACTTGTCAGCAGGTCAAGGCAGAGCATCAGAGGCCAGCATGAAAGTTACAGTCTTTAGCAATCCCTATTTTGAAGTGGGAGCAGATAGCGATGGATTTTGTTATAGGTCTCCCAAGAACGGTTAGAAAGCATGATGACATTTTGGTGATAGTGGATCGGCTAACGAAGTCGGCCCATTTCACCCCGATTTGTGAATCTAATATGGTGGAGGATCTGTCCAAAATCTATATCTGGGATGTGGTAAAGAGGCACAATGTTCTAGTTTCAATTTTATTAGATAGAGATTCGATATTTACATATCGTTTCTGGAAATCCTTTCAACAATCCCTTGGGACGCAGTTGACGATGAGTACGGCGTATCACCCTCAGAAGGATGGTCAATCCTAGAGGACGATACAGACTCTGGAGGATATGTTGTGGGATTGTGTCCTGGATTTTGGTTGCTCGTGGGAGGATCACTTGTCGTTGGTTGAGTTATTGTACAATAACAGTTATCAGGCATCCATACAGATGGATCCGTTTGAAGCATTGTATGGGAGGCCATGTCATTCTCCACTATGTTGGGTGGAAGCGGGTGAGTCCTTGATGGTTGGACCGAGCCTTGTACAGGAGATGGTGGAGAAGATAATGTTGATCAGGAAGAGAACGTAGACAGCTCAGAGTTTTCAGAAATCGTATGCGGATGATCATCGATGGCCTTTGTTATTCGAGGTGAGTGATCATGTCTTCTTGAGGATCTCTCCTAGTTTGGGACATCGTCAGTTTGGGAAGCAGGGAAAGTTATCTCCGAAGTATTTTGGGCTTCTAAGATTCCTGAGCTGGTTGGTGATGTGGATTATCGTTTGGATTTTCCACCTAGTTTCAGTGTGGTGCACAATGTGTTTCATGTGTTGTCGTTGAAAAAGTAGAAGTCAGATTGTGACCATGTGATTCGATGTGATCATGTTGAGCTAGAACCAGATGCTTCTTTGGTGCACCTTCCAGTGTGGGTTGTGGTTAGGCAAGAGAAATTCTTGCGTGGTAAAATCATCAGTTTATTTCATATTTTGTGGCATTATGGTTAGACTAAAGAGGAGTCTTGGGAGTGGGAGAAAGAGATGGTCGAACAGCGGCCTGAGCACTTTCAGCAAATGGTGGGTTCACTTCTTTTCGGGGATAGAAAGTCCAATGGTGGGGTGAATTTAGTACCCCCGGTTTGAGGTATGTGGAATTTTTTTATGTTTTTAAAGTGCACAGGATGAGTTGGGAAGATATTGGGAGAGTTTGGAAGGATTTTGGATGAGTTTGGAGGCTTTTAAAGGGGTACACGGATTGAGAACGGTTAGTGGAAACGGTGCAGGTTCTCCAGGAAACTGTGCCTTGGAGATAGTAGGCTTCGCATGACCTGCACACGGTTTTCCAAATCATGCGAGGAAACTGTGCGGATCCTTTCTCCCAAGGTAGTAGAGTGTGCACGGTTAGTGCACGGTTTTCTAAACCGTGCGGTCTAACCGTGCAGCCACATAAAATTAGGGTTATAAAACCTGAGCTCACCCAGGATTGCCTCATTTCACTCTAATCCTCCTCCCACTCAAGCCTCACTCAGTATTTTGGGTTATCATGGATTAAGGGTGCTCTTTCACTTGTTTTGGAAGCATTTCAAAGGGGTTTCAAGGTGGTTTGAAGGTGGTTTCTCCCAGGTAAGTCTCTCCTCTTATTTCTCTTTTGTTTTCCTCTAAATATACTTCCCTCTATTTCATGGTGGGGAGAATGTAGTACCCCTGGTTTGAGTTATGTGATCTTTTTTTATGTTTTTGTTGTGTTTCAAGTGCATGGGATGAGTTGGGAACTGGTTGGGAGAGTTTGGAATGGTTTTGGATTAGTTTGTATGCTTTTAAAGGGGTGCACGGTTTGAGCACGATTAGAGGAAACCGTGCAGGTTCTCCAGGAAACCATGCAGGGAGATGGTAGGATTAGCATGACCTACGCACGATTTTCCAAACCATGCGAGGCAACCGTGCATACCCTTGCTCCCAAGGAAGTATAGTATGCACAGTTACCACACAGTTTTCCAAACCATGCGGGCTAACCGTGCAACCACTTAAAATTAGGGTTATTAAACCTGGGTCACTTGGGATTTCCTCATTTCACTCCAATTCTCCTTCCACTCGAGCCTCACTCAGGATTTTGGGTTTTCAGGGGTTAAGGGTGCTCTCCCACTCGTTTTGGAAGCATTTCAAAGGGGTTTCAAGGAGGTTTGAAGGTGGTTTCTCCTGTGTAAGTCTCTCCTCTTGTTTCTCTTATGTTTTCCTCTAGATCTACATCCCTCTCTTTCATGATTTTATAGATCTACACTTGTTGTGTGTAGATCTAGGGTTGGGGTTTCCTTGGATGTTAATATTAAGGCTTGTAGATGTTAGGGAAAGTGATCTAGAGTGGTTTCAGTGGTGTGTTTGCCGGATTTGAGGTGTGGTGGCTTGTGGGTCGATTTCTTGGGAACCCTAAAGGTTGGTGGATTCTATCTCGACTCTATTTGGTTAGAACTAGTGGTTCTTTGTTACAATTAATTGTTGTTCTGAAAATTAATTTTTATTTGTTATGCTATATTGGTTGGAAATCCATTTGGGGCTTTTGGGGAAAAAAGGGGTTTCATGGTGAAATGCTATTGTTATGGATTTTAAAATGATGATTTTAAAATGGGATGATATGGTTGATTTGTGAAAATGATTGATGGAAAGGGTTTTGAATAAAAGGGGCTGTTTTATTGAAATGTTGTTTGGCATGAAAAATGGTTTTCAATAAATGGGTGATTTATTAAAGTGGATTGATATGCAATGGAACTGGTTGATTTCATGTTGTTGTGACCTTGGTGGGTTTATGCTTGATTTGGTTTGATTTAAATGTTGTATGGAAGTGGGAGGGAAGTATCAATATCAAATGGGGATGGATAGTGGTCGGAAGAACCACCATATGGTAGTTGTCAGGACGTACCGCTAGTTGTGAATGGGTAAACGGGTTGGGTGGAAGTCCCACCATTTTGGTTGTTTTGTTGTGCATGGGTGAACGGGTTGGGTGGAAGTCCCACCGTTTGGTTATTTTTGTGCATTTCATTGCAAGTTGGAACTTGTTGTGCTAGTGTGTAAATGATGAAATGGCTTGTGGCATGTTGGGTTGGCTTTCGGTTGGTTGCTTGGTTTGGGTGTGATGAATTGGTAAGGGCATGTTTGGCTTATGGATATGGTTGAACTTGTGATTATTTTATTTAAATTGTTTTATATAAATGTGCTAATGGTTTTATCCTAGTGGCATGTGTAGGGAGGTCATTTGGGTAAATCCTACTGAGTTTTAGTAGTCACTACCTGCTTTGGCACTTTGGTGTCTTTGCAGATGTCGTGTACCATGATGTGGGAAAAGGTAAGGCATCTAACTCTTTTAGTGGAGCATTGTGATTCCACGGAGGATCTTGGAGCTTGGATCTCAGTGTGGAGCTGTAGTTGAGTCATGGATTTTGGTGTTTGGTTGTTTAGTTTCAGATTTTTATTCTGATGTTTCATGGACATGTCTAGTTTTATTGGGGTTGGATTTTATTGTGGAAAAACTTGGTTGTTAATCGATGGGTTGTTTGGGTTTTTTGACATACATCGTATAGTTTGTGGATTGTTGGTTGGTTTTGCCTTAAGGGAAAATCATTCCCCAATTTGATCTTGAAGCCCGGAACATTTATTTCAAACCTTTGGCATCTTGGGAACGTCGCTTAAGGCCAAGTAACCCTCACTGCCTCCTCAAGCCAAGGAGGTAGGGGCGGGGTGTTACATTTTAAATCTAAATTTTCACAATTTTTCTTTGGAAAACATTTATTTGAAAATAAAATTTTAATCTTATAAGGAAATATTTAAAATAGTCAGTGGTCATGATAGTATAAAATTCCCCATAATCCGAGAACGTAAAAATATATATTCCTTTGACATTCTGGGTAAAATCCAAATGGGCCCTATTTTTGAAAATGACATAAATATTCCTTTAAATATATTTTTAAAAAGTCAAAATGGGTAAAAAATTCAAAAATATATAATTTTTAAAAGTGTTGACAATATTTTTGAATTTATTTTCAAATCATTATTTTGGAAGGAAAAATATTTCTAACCGACGAGGGAAATTAATTTGGATTTTATACAAATATTTCCTAAATAATTTTAAGTATAAAACAATGAAAAAATGGAACTATTTCTTGAAAAATTTTATGAATAGCAAAAATATAAGAAAATTAATTTTTTTATCAATAAATAAAATGTAATTTCCTTAAATTGAAATTCAAGCTTAAACAATATGGTCTAAGATGAGATTATAAAATAAACCCTTAAAAATATCATAACATTAAATTGAGAATTAATTGATAAATAGATTATTTGTATCAAAATAAAATTAATAATAAAACATTTGAAATAAGAAAAATAATATAATCATAATTAATCAATCAAATCATCTTATAATTTGAATGATAATGAATGAGTAATATTAATTAATAAAGAGAAATTGAGTAATAAAATTCTTAACCACTTGGTAATTTTTATGTCAAATCCCCTTAGATGATATAATTAAAATTAAAACATAAAATAACCTAAATTATTAATGAATAATTATACTACATTATAAATGGATAGTATATTCAAAATATATAATAAATTAGGTTCTTAACATTAAAATATGCCTCAATGAAGGAAAATTGATATGAAGTCCCTTACAACACCCTTCCTCTTGGTTAATAGTGATTTCAACTTCTGTAAAACTATTTTAGGCAAGAAATTGTTTTATAAAATAGCCTTATTCATATTCTAAAAATCATATATAAACCATTTATAACATCTTTTCATCTATTCAATAATAATATTTAATTATTTTTATTATTTGGGTTGTAATTTCATTGTTTTCTCATTCATCCTCAATCATGATTGTTTTGGTTGTTGGTTAGGTTATTAAATTTCAACATCTATAAAATAATAATTAAAATAAAATTATCATATTTTTAAAACTATTATACTCTTAAAACCAATCATAGAAGATGTTTCTAATAAATAAATTACATTACGATCATGAAGGCAGGAGGACATACATACACATTAGTAACACTTCAATTTTCCAATTATCTTCATGGAATGAAGGTAACTAATATTTTGTATCTAAATATGATAATAATATAATATAATATATATTATTTATTAAAATTTACTTATATATATATCATCTATTATATGTGGTTATGAAAAGAGAGTCACATAACTTTGTGAATATGATAGTACACATGTATGTGAACAATGTTATCATCTTTCTGTGAGTGAAAATGTAAAAAAGAAAATTGATATATTATATTTTTCAAATGATAAAAATTTCATTAATATAATAATTATTTAATTTTTATCACATATATTTATTAAATATTTTATTATTACCTTCCATAAAAAGAATTAGTGAAAAAAGATTCACATCGCTTCATGAGGTTGTAGTTCATTGTACGCACGAGCGACATTACTGTATCCCTAATGGAATGGAAAGTATAATGGTATATATATGGTATAATGAATCAATAGGTATAATTATATTATAAATATCATATATATAATTTTTATACATCATCATACCCAATCATGTGAGGTGGTAATAGAAATAATAATGACCTTTGTTTATGAGGTGGTAGTGTGTCATACCCATGAATCAAGAATTCATTATCAATTTGATGAAAGTGTGGATGGTTTTTGGTCATTAACATAACATAAAAAATATTATTATATGGGAGAAAATTATTTTATTATATCATCATGGTATAATAATAATTTATAGAGGTGTAGAAATATGTAATATAAAAACACTCATAGAAGAATGATACCTCTTACTCAAGAAACGTCTTTAGGTTTGCATCAAAGAATTAAAAGGTTTTATTTGTGCATAAAATAAGGATTATCAGATGAGTTTTGGGGTGTGGTATTTTGGATGTGAGTTGGTTATTTATTTCCTGATCCAAAAATTGTTTTATGGTTTGAATAATTGAGGAGAGTGTGAAGCCATTTATAAGTGAGGTGAGTGTCACACTTGTAGTTTTTGAATTAAAAAGGTGCACACATATTTTCGACATGGTAAGAGATAAAAATTATGAATTTGAGACTATTAGAAATTATATTATACAAATAGTTCCAAAATTAATATTTTAGATAATGTTTTAAGTTATTTTAAACCATATCTGTTTAGTTCTTCCCGTAAAAAATTCATTTTTACCTTAACTACAGTAAATAATTTTTACTATTTTCAACATTAATTTTGGTGAGAAATTATGTTAAACTTATTATATAGTCGAAATTATGATGATTAAAAATATGGAATAAATTTTTCAAAATTAAATACTAAAAATTGGAAAACATAAATTGAAAATTAATCACACAGGTGGGACAAAAACGGGGTTTTAAAGAGAAATTATTCAAAAGTTTACAAAGACTTTTTTATAAAAAATCAACATTAAATTTATTAAAACATAGAAATAGGTTTAATTTATATATAAATTTACTATAAATACTTTAATACCAAATTAAAATATAACTCAATATTATAAATAATTTTAAAAAAGGATTTTTTCAATTAAAATATAGTATTTTTCAGAATTTATCGAAAAATGAAATATTTTAGGAAAATACAAAAGATTAACAAAAAGATAATATATTTATGATGGCTTCAAAAATTATGTTTTTTATAAATAATGTATCAATATTTTATGTAAATTTATTTTAAATTATTGGACCAAAGTGTGACTAAACTATCTTTTAGAAAAAAAGATAAATTTTTTCAGAAAAAATTATTTTTGTTTTATGTGTTGATTATTTTTTTCAAGTAAATATATAAAAATAATTTCATTATTTAGTCATTTCTATTAATATTATCTAATTTAAATGTTCATTTATAATGATATATTATATTACAGTTCATTTCATCTCGGGGTTGTGTGTTATGTAAAATATCAAAGAAATTAAATATAAAGATATATATTTCATGAGATTTTTAAGAGTGGTGTTTCATTTTAGATATGATATTTAATAAAATGTTCATGTTTTAAAATCTTGGGGAGTTAAATTATTTTCACCTTAAATAAATATCATTCTATCAATTTAAACTGTATCTCGATAATCAATGGTTAAATATATTAAAATACCGTTTTTGAAAACCCCACATTGTAAAATGGGTTATAATAATATCCTATTAATAATATAGAAAGGGAAGCATAGAGTTCATATGGAATAACAGATAACTAGGCTCTATATTAGGATAACATTAGTTGCATGTGATGATACAAACAATGATGAAAACTGTAAATAATTATGGTGAGTGATAGAGGTCATTGATTAAAGGTAAGTGAATAATCAATGTAATGTTAAGGACCAAAAAAACACAAATATATAATTATTTATAAGATAATTGGTTCACAAAAATGAAGGTTTTCAGATAAAATTTTATTTCAATAGCCTTTTTATATAGTTGAGAAATTTTTATACAGTGTAATAATATAATAAAATATACTTAATTGATATATTTAAAGTTCATAAGAAGAATTTCAACCTCTGGTTGTGCTATGATAAATTTCAAATTCATCTCCTGATTTAATAAATGAATATCCATGAATGAATTTTTTATGAATGGATCACTAAAATTCACATTTGATAGATCCTAAGATCCATAAAATAGTGTCAAGTCCTTCCTTCTATCGCTAACTATTTTCCAAAAACAATAAGGTTAGCACAAGTTATCCAATATAATACATTCATCTATAAACCCAAAAGGTAACACCACTGTTTAATCATTAATATTTATTTGATGAATAGTCTTACCAAAAAATGACATATTTAGTAGGATATTACGTAGGCTAGTTGTAGCCATTGAATACTTATTATCCTTTGGTTGTGGGTTCAATACCTTTGAACTTTTGAAACTTGATAGGTTGTCACCTAGAATTTGGGTTGTCCCATTTATAAAGCTATATTAATATAGTTCCTATAAAATTCCCAAAAAAATTTATGGACATTCATGAAATGAAATCAATCATTAAATAATATTTTTACTAAGGTCTTAAATAAAACCATTTTTTGAACAAATTATAATAATATTATCTAACTATTATTACAATGTCATTAATGATCTCATTAACATTAAATGTTCTCAATAAATTTTAAAGCTTGTCTAAAAATTTAAAGGAATTATTCCCAAATAAATTTTCCACTATATAAACTACCTTCCAAAAAAGTTTCCCAAAATATCATTTATGTTTCTTGACTCCTATCATATAAGACCTAAAAACCAAGTTTTAATACCATGAACATATGATCTATCATAAACTCATAAACCGATGACGATATCCATTATCCTTTTATTTTTGAAGACATATATGATTATAAAATTTATTAAAATATTCATATGTTTCACAATTCTTATAACCAAAATACCACTGAAAAAATAATTCCACAATTTAATTCATGAGTCACAATACACACAAAAATCATTTTTTCTATTTCATAATAGGTTTTGACCGTTAGAATATCGAACTAACTCAGATAATACATAAGTTTTTCATATTTAAGAAGATGAACTATAAATGGACCCCTAAGATGAGATTTATTTCCTTCATTTTCACTCTTTATTTTTCCTCAACAAGTATTTTATCTATTCCCTTCTTTTAAAAACATAAATAATATTCCCTTTCCATTCAGACACTTTCCTAGGTTTCTCTTCCAAATTTCTCACATGATAGAAATTGAGCCACATTTCCTCCATGGTATCCATCACTCGAGCTCTTAGAGAACTCTATATTTATCTTCTTTATTGAGTTTGGGATTCGGTTAATGTATAATATGTTAATAAAATTTCATGTTAAATGATTAGGTATAATCATCTTATATTTCAATCCAATCATGATCCCTTTTGGATTCTCATCGTCACCACTTTGTCCTTTATATTCAATGTCAACATGATTCCTTTGTGTTCTAATAGTTTAATAAAATAGAAAGGAAATTTGTGAGAGAAATAATTGTAGATGTAAGACAATAAAATTATTTTTAGGAGATTAAATAATAACACCCTATTTTCAAAAGAATACACCTTAGGTTTAACTATGTTTTTTTATTTTCATAATATATTCCAATACTTCATAATGGGTTGTAAAGAAATTGTAAATTATCCTAATAATATCCACAAGGAATGTCGAACCATATGAATTGAAAGACCAGTTTTAATAATCTAGATAAATTTTAGGTCATGTTCAATGTGACGTTTTCATAGTTTTTATCCCTTGGTACATCTCTGTAGAATCAAGTCAACTTATAGTGTCAAGATAAGAATGTATTTCCAAGAAAAATGATAAAATCTCTACCTTACCCAGACATTAAAATGTTATTCTACACTTATCCTATTATTTAATCATAGGTTCATGATTCATAATCTATATTTTCTTAAATCTAGTTCCAATGGTTTCTACAAAACTTCCTCTAATTCCAAGTATAGCGACCCCAAACCATGTAGACCGATGTCAGTTTCTTCTTTATTGTCCTGGAATACGATTAAAGGAATCATATCAAGAAAGAATAAATAGTTTGGTTGTATCGGTTATCTATATAAATAAAAGATTCCTGTATTAAAATTTAATACATAAATTACAGAATAATTATTATTTTTATAATATCATTATTCCCTCTAATATATAATACACTTTAAGGATTCATGGTAAAGGATAAAAAATAATGGTGAGCTGAAATTTCCATTAAGTGTTAATTACATTGTAATATATCATGAATAAATAATAATAATATACATTGAAAGGTAGATAAATGAACACATATTCCATTTAATCATTTTGGATATCATGATACGATAAGGAATAATCAATATAGCTTGGTTAATAACAAAAAAAATTCCATTTAATCAATAAACAATTAATGAAATAAAACCCTATATAATATCATTGTGAAAACATCATGGATAATAACAACTAAATTATTAATAAAGAAAATTATTAATTATTGGATATCAGGTTTCATAAATATGATATGTCTACCGTAACGATTTATCCTCAATATAGTTTAAAACTAAGTTGTACAAACCCATTTAGCTAAGTTTATCCAAATTATTTCTCCTATAAGAACTGTCAATTCATCTAGGGGATATCTATAACCATCTTCACCCTTGTCCATAAGTATGATGAATTCTTCATTTGTTGAATACTCGATTTTGTTCATGAATAGTGTCCCTTATTATAAACTATCCCTATTGAGTAAATAATATTGATTTATCAATAGTTCCAAGCTAAAAATAAAATTTAAATTCAGAAAACCATATCTTGAAACGATATATTGATTATGAAATAAACATATACATGATAAATAATATGAATATTTAGAGGAAATTTAATGTCCACAAGAATGTGAATAATTCAAGAGAAAGTTAATGACTATACAAATGAATCAAGGAAGTGGATGTCAATACCTTCCCCAGTTAAAAATATTTTTTAACCATCTACAGAAAGAATAAGGATAGTAAAAACACATCATAAACCCATTTCAGTTAGAATAAATGTTTTTTTTATTGATAAATACAAACAAAATACAAATATATTTAAAAATATTCTTGAGAAAAGTATCATTTAGTTATGAAAAATCACTTTTTAAAACTAAGAGTTCACAAAATATTATTAATTTTTTTATTTGAGAATAAAATTTGAAACATATAATGGAATCTTTAAAACAATGGGAGTTTATGGTGAAAGGAAATCTCGTACATGCTGAGTAAGTTAAAAAATATCCCTTTAAATTTTTCGGTAAATGCCAAATGAGACTTTGTTTGGAAAAAAATGAAAATTCCTTTGAAAAGATTTTGATAATGTAAAAATTGGTAGAAATTTCATTAATAAATCATTTGAAATAGGTTTACAAAAAATTTTAAAAACATTTTTCGAAAATAATTTTGTGGAAAAAAACGATTTTCGACCAAAGAAAGAAATGAGGTTGGATTTGAATAAAACATATTCTCCATAATTTTATGTTAAAATATAGGGAAAATTGTACTATTACATGAAGAATTTCTGAATAAATAAATGAGAATAAATTTAGTTTTTTTATAAAACAAGGATAAAAATGTTCCTTCAACGTAAATTGAATTATAAAAAATCCCTAGTTAAATGATATTGTGAAATAAACCGTAGAAAGACCACAATTTTTTAGTTAGAATAAATAAATGAAACGATTATTTGTATCAGATTTAAATCCATATAAAACAAATGCAAATATAAAATAAGGCAATTATATATAACTATACACAATATCTTAGAAAATAAAAAATGACAATGAAGTTATATAACCCAATGGAAAGAAATTGAGTTATGAAATTCTGTACCACTTGGTAAAATTTAAGTCAAGTCAAATTGGATGAAATAATTCAGATTTATCTTAAAATAAAATGAATTTTTTAATGAATCATGATATTACATGTCAAAGTGTCATTATATAATCCATATAAAATAAATAATATTCATAACATTATAATATTCTTTAATGAAGGGAAATTGAGACCAAGTACCATACCCCATGATTCCTTTTAGATGGGTCTGTTTTAAACTCCTATATAATGGTTTTAAGCAAGTTAATATTTCATAAAAAATCCTATCAACATTTTTTTATCATATATGATCCTTTTATAACATCTTAACACCAATTAATTAATAATATTTTATTATTTACATTGGTTTGGGTGTTAATTTCCTTGTTTTCTTATTCGTTCTTCATCATGAAAGTGTAAATTGTTTCAAATATTATATTATTTAATTATATAAAAAATAATAATAATGATATAATTATTATATTGTAAATCAATTGTACTCTTAATACCAATATTGAGAGATGGTAATGAAAAATGAATTACGCTACGATCATGGCGACTGTAGGTTGTACGTATGCAGGAGTAACATTTCTTTTTTCCAATGATCATCATGGAAAGAAGGTAAGTGATATTATCACTTTCCAAAATGATCATAATATCATATAAATAATATTATAATCTTAAATATACTATATATATATATATCATCCATGTGTTTTGGCTATGAAAAGAGAGTCATATTGCTTCTTGAAGAAGGTAGTCCGCACGTACACGAACGATGTTATAATCTTTTAGTGATTGAATTGTTAAAACAAGGAAATTATTTATCATATTTTTGAAATGAAAAATATGGGATTAATATCATAATTATTTAATTTATATAACACATATTTATTATCTTTATCTTTATTTCCTTCCATGTAAAGCATTAGCGAAAGAAAAATCACTTCGCTTCGTGAGGTGGAAATCTACCATTCATATTAGCGATGTTATCATATCCCATATGAAATTTAAATTAAAAGGTATATATGATATAATTACTTTAAAGGAATAATTTCATTTCATATATCATATATATAATTTATATCCATTATCATACACAACCATCATAGGTGATAATTGAAAAATGAATGACATCAATTTGTGAGGCCATAGTCTTCTATACACATGATAGATGACGAAATTATATAATATATAATAATTTTTGAATAATAATCTCATTTGGTGGAGGAAGAAATAATATAAAAATGTTAGTTGAAGAACACTACTTCTGTTTCGGTAACCTCTTTAGGTTTTCACCAAATCATTCTATGTTTCGATTTATGCCCAAAATAATGCTTCTACAATGAGGGGGGGGGGTGTTGGTAAGGGAATTAGGTATGGATTTTATGAACCAAAAGTGTGTGACATTGTGAATAAGATAGGAGAGTGGGTAACCCTTTTTAACTGAGGTTAGTGGCACACTTGTTAATTTTGGAAATTAAAAGGTATACCCAAAAATTTCAACTTCCAAAAGGATAAAAAATGGAATTTTATATAGTATTATAAAATTTATGTAAGAATGTTCTCTATAATATATAATTTAGATATTTTTTGAGGTAATTTTAACCCTTATCCTTTTATTTTAACCCCCGGTAAATCAATTTTTTACCTTAACCATGATAATTGTTTTTTTATTTTACCATTCATTTTGAAAAAAAAGAAGTTTACCAAAATAAATATTATGAATTATAATAATTGAAAATATGGAATCCAATTTTCTAAATTAAATTCATGTTCTATGTTACAAAATCTATAAATGAGATTAAATTTAAAGAAATATATTTCGTTGGTTCTTTGAGATTGATGTAGCGTGTCGCATATGCTATCAAATAAAAGGTTCTTATTTAAAAATATTATAGTTTTATAGAAACTCATTTTTGAATTCTTGTGTTATTATTCTAATAATTTTCCATTTATATTTATAATTCATTCCCATAAAATGTTGGATGAATATAATGATAGATCTATTCATTGAACAAGTAAAGAGGTGAAAAGGGATAAATGTTTAAGACTATTCAGAACTATACCAAAACCAATTCACCCCTCTCTTACTACTGGAAATATCTTATAAGGATCATATGAGACATGAAACTATATTTTAATCTTCTAAATTGTTCCAACTTGATAAATTTTATTTAGAAAGTGGCATATAGGGTCACAAACTAAATGTATCCATAATATCAAAAAAATTCTATTTGAATTTAATATTAAAATAATTATAAATCTCAAGAATAATGAATAATAATTATTGGGGTTATGTTGACTTTGTAAATTCAGTCACTTATTGTTTTAGTTTGAAATATATATGAATTAAATATGAATAAACATTTATCCCCAACTTAGTGAATCTATTATTTTTTATTTATTGAATTAACAATAGCATGATATTTAATTATTTGATTAAATATATATTATTCAAGGTTTGATAATTTCTGATGAGTTTTGACAATCCAAAGCATGGTACTATGTAAAAGAGATATAATTTATTTAATATCAATTAACTAAATATATTTTTCACTTTAAGAAAATTAAATTTAAATAATCGTTAGTTAGATCGTGTTATGGAGTAAAATAATAATAATAATATTTTATATGGGTTTTATTTAGAGATTAGAAATTAGTTAATAACCTTTTTGATATAAATTTTTATCTTACATATTTATATAACCAAACTTATATCATTTATAGGTGTGGGTTAATTTTTAAAAACATCAATTCTTTCAGGGTATTGTTCTCATGAATAGATGGAATTCTATCAGGAATGCTCTCGTGAATGGGAAAATTTCCTCTTCGTCGTCCTTCTCATGAGTTATAGGAAAAAGAAGAATCCTTTAAGAATGATGGGATTTTTATTTTGACCAATATAAAAATATGTAAGACAATTGAAACCATTATAACTATACCAGGAGTTTCATTAACATAATATTGGTATTTTTGGAACATGTACAGATATTAGTTAGGGGATTATTCTTTGAATTTAACTTCACAATGATGGTACCAAAAAGAAGGTAATCTATATTCCTCAATAAAAAATGGATAACCAAGACAAGGTAATTATATATCATAAATTATATATAAATTTGATTTTAAAAGATCATATCAATGAATATTCAAGGGTTTCTAGCATCTATTTTTTGAGGTTATATCTAAATAATGTGATTAAACTATTGTTGGGTATGTGTATGAATACTTTTACTAAACCCTTAAATATTAGAGAAGATATTTTTTGGGTTAATGGGAGTAATATAATAGTTATTTGATATTATTAATTTTTATATAAAGTTCATTAGTATCAATTTGAGGATAAAATTTAATAAAAAACATTTTTTATACATAACATGATTTCTTAAAATTAATGTTTTTCATTACATTTAGCATTTTAATATTAAATTATTTTTTTTGGAAAATTATTGAAATTGAATATTTAAAAAATTGATTCCATTTTTTGAATTAATTCAAACAAATTTGGTAAATAGGCCCCATTAATTTCTATTTACCTTTAATAGAAACCATAATAAATAATTGTCACTACAAAAATGGGAAATTTGGTAATTAAAGTTAAAAATAACGTGATAAGGAAAGGGAAATCTGAGGAAAAACTTTCATTAGTTTCATTTTATGATTACATTTCAACCGTAATTATAAAAACATAAAAATATGATACTTATTCTATTGTTTGTGGTGGTATAATAACCTTTAATGCCGATGCAATTCACACACAACATTTATTTAATAGATAGAATAATTAAACGTATGATTTTAAAAGTACTGAAAGAAATATAATTTTAACTAATTACTGTTTTTATTAATTATTAATATAAGTATAACATGCTATTTATGTTTTAATTTATTTTATTTGAACACTAAATTTTTATTAAGGTATTTATTTTGAAATTTAAAAAATAGTGTTAAAAATGACATTAGTGATAATTGATAAATATAATATATTATTAAATTATCTAAATATCATAAAATTTTGAACTAAAGAAAAGTGGATAACATATGGTTGAAATAAATCATAAATTTTTCTTTTATCATCCAATTTACCTTTTATGGTAACATTTATGACCTTTAAATGGAGGGAAAATAAAATATTGTAGTAATTTTCAGAAGTATTAATAGTGGGTCCAAACTAAATAATGAGGGTGAAAACATTTCCAATACTTTTACAAACTTAATCAGTTTGTGATTATTTATACTTATCCTAATTTTATATTTTAATTATATCAATTTAGAGTCCTTTGGAATGAAAAATAGATTATATTAATTTAATACTTTAAGCAATACCATGAATACCCCTCCCATTAATTATATAAGGACATCGCTTCTATGTTTCCATTACCGCACATTCAGAATAGTTTATTGACCAAACCCTGAAAAATTATCTTATAAATATACTTATCCAAAATATAGAGGTTCTTCCTAGAAGACAAACCCTAAGTCTCTTAAGAGGATATCTAAAGGAGTCCGACCGAAGAATAGGTATGCTTCATAACAAACTCTATCAATATAGAGGTTTTTTATGGGATGGTTGTAAATATGAAAATAATGAAAATATATAATATTTATGTAATTATTATCATTATTTATATTACGAAACCATAATCAATGTCTAAGGAACAATAATAATGAATTAAAAAATATAAAAAAACAAACCACTAATCACCCAAAATAATGATATTAATAAAGATTTTTTAATAAATAAATTATAAAATGTTATAAGTATATATAGTATTATATATGTGAGTATGATTTTGGGATAAATTTATAAAAAGAATATTTTGATAATATAGTATGTTTAATCATGTATTATGAAGAATTAGACTTGAGGTAAGGGTTTTTTCATCATAATTTGGTTTCATTCAAACCTATTAGACATTATGCACATATTTATGATTATAAGGTTTATATGACGATTCTTTTAAAATATATATCCTTGTTTTATTTGTTTTAATGAAAACTTATTACTTTTTAGTTATTTCTTTTATGGGGGTATGATTCAAATGTTACCAAATTTGTAAGGGATTTGTTAACTAAATTTCCATTTATTAAGTTGTGAATATACTTCATTGATTATGTTGTGCCATAGTTATGTGTAAAATGAACTTTGATTATATTATATTGAATTTAATTTTTTATGGATTTATATTTGATACACTTATTCTATTCATTGATTAATTCCCACTTCAATGATATAATCTCTACTAGGGATTTCATCTCAATTTCCACTCCATGGTGAAATATTTGGTAATATACACATATTTTATCCAATGAGGATTATAAATTTCTCTATTATGTTAATTAACATGATTATAAATTTACTAATTATGGTAAATTATTCGATCAATGTTTACCATTGTAGATAAATTTTAATGGAAAATTCAGTCTTATTTCTCTTCATGAAATTGAATATTTTTCATTCATATCCATAATATATGAAAATGTTTTATGATTATCCTTTTAATTAAAAAAATTATTAAAAATATTTATTTTAATAAATACTTGACTTTTAACATGGTATTAATGAATTATTTTAATTTTTTTTCTTAAACTATTCTTTTTCAACTTTCCTTAGAAAAAATTCATAAGAAAAGTTCATTAAATTATACTGTGTTAACGAACCATCCTACACCAATGGAAGTTTTTTATAAATAATAGCTTCTTCTACATGATTTTAAATTTTTTATAGTGAAGAATAATTGAGAATGTTTTTTTCCATTTTATTTTATTCATAAAGAATATGAATTTATTTTAAAACCAATATTTATGATGAAATAAAGGCAATATATTATTAATTTAATATCTATTAATGTTATCTTATAAGATTTAATTTTTCATAACCATTTTACAGTACATTTACCTTAAATAGATCAATTGATATATGAAGAAAACATTGGATATGTTGTAGAAGATGTTGCTTAGAATTATATATCCTCTTGGTGAATCAACTGGTCCTTTGAGACAAATATGTTAGTTAGCATTAAATGTGTCTTTACCCACAGTATCAAAAATACGATTGTAGGAGGTATTGATGGTAGAGATATCATGATTTTTATTATCAGGATATCCCTTATTAAGCATTTATTATTGACAATTAAATTATTATTAAACATGATATTACTACACTGATATTATCAATTTATGTATTTTTTTCATGTTTTTGATAAAATGGATTGTTGTTATAGTTGTTTAACATGCCATATTGATTATTCCGTATTTAATAATGATATATTTCATAGAAAACAAACCTTCCAAGGAATTTGAGCTCAAATATATTTTTTTTCTTTCCCTAGGACATGAATAAAGTATTTTTAAACGAGTTCAAGGATGTAGAAGAGTTACATTAAATTGTTTTTTGCCTCAATATTTAATAGAAATTTAAAGAATGTTAGTATCTTCTGCAACAATAGAACATAAATATTCAGTCCTTTAGGATGTGATCACTTATATCTTATGACAATGTTATAATCTAACCAAAAAATTTTAGTAAATATATTTTGGGTTATTACAGTTTGTATTAGAGAAATTTTACTAGAATACTTGGGAACTAGATTTAGTAATATATAGAGTAGGGAATATAACCCTATTACTAAAACAGAGTGCAATTAAAAGTATTTGATAACATCTTATAGTTTTGGTAAGGTTCATATTTGACTTATGTTAAACTAAAGGTGTTATAGATTAAAAATATCTCATTATGATTTAGATATCTTATAAATGATTTTACCTAATCATCTTGTATTACACTATGATTTTTATTTCCCACAAAATGTTTTTCTGTTTTATATAGATGGAAAGAACATGAAATATCCATGTTAACATTAAATTTATTAGAAAACATGCTGATTATGAGCAACCAAATGGTATTATGAATTGATTATAATATATTAAGATTAATTCTAATCAGTTATCGTGAAATATGATTAACAATATACACCTTAACCAAATCTCAAACTCACCAATGAAGTGATGGATGGAGTACTATGAGAACTTTGGTGGTGGAGACCATGGATGAAAGAAATCAAAATTTCCTTCATGTTAGAATTGTCGAAAAAGACACCCCAAAGGATGTCTGAAAGGAATGATAAAATGTTTTATGTGTAGAAAACAAGGGAATACATCAATGAATTATAAAAGAAAAATGAATTGTTTTATAGGGTGATATGAGATTAACATAAATATACAATTTATATTTCAATGTATTACATATAGTTAATATTGGAATTATCTAATCCAAGGGTTACGTTTTAGTCTAAAGAAGATCCAATGCAATTTTAATCATTAATGTGTAAGGATTGCTGTTTTTACATATTTGGATGTCATAATTATGCTCTAAAATGTGTACATCAGTTATATTATGGATATATGAATAATGATACATCTAATAAATGTTCCCTATTACATATAATTGATGAATTTTAAAAAATATATTCAAAGGTATTGATAACCAATAAAACAGATTTAGTAGTAATTTAAATATTGAAATTGATGGTATAAATGGTATAGTTTTGGTGACCATGAATTTTTTTAATGATTCTTATCAAATTATTTTTATTTATAGAAATTACCAATGATTTTATTTTAGGAATAAATAAGGTGTATTTTTCTAAGTATATATGTATTCATATGAGGGTAACTAAATAATTATGAATATATTCATTAGTTTATAAATTTAAGGTTTCTATATATTCAAAGGCATGGATACCCATTCTCAGGTTTAAGTGACAAGATCTTGAGTTGATTTCAAAATTATAATAGGTTTTGATATGTATAGTTAATTTTGTTTTGAATAAATCATTAGTCACATAAATTATTTTATTTTAAGTAAATCGTGATCAATTGGAATGTGATATATAGATAATTTTGATGGTTAAAAATAGAATCATTAACTAGGTGATATTTTTTGGGATATTATGGTTAAAAAAGATTACATTTCATAATTTGTATATAAATGTAACACATGATATTTAGGTGAATTCCACTAAATTATAATATTATATAGTGATTTATCATAGGGATCAATGATATTTTTGGGACGCTTCACTGGCTCGAGGTACATGTAACCATTTTGATTAAAATGTGGTTTAACATGAAATATTATTTGGGATGAATGGAATTAAAGTTTTGGATTTTAATTTAAAAGTTACGAGACCACTATTCAAGTTAAATCATTATTTAATGTTGAGTTTATTATGGTTAATAAGAATTTAGGGTTATGTAGATAATGTAATAATCTATGTTTAATGTTTGGTTTCAATGTGGAAACATTGAAGATAAATTTATTATTTTTTAATTTGAAAGATTATAAAATTTGGATAATATATTACATTATGGTGACCATATGAATTATAGTAAAAATCTAAGGATATTTGGACTATATTGTAATTTATTTTTGATTATGCGATCTATTATAAGTTTTTTTCAGCACATGAGTCATGAAAATTTAGTTTTGAATCCTCATCCTTTGCCAAAATATGATATTTCCATGTAAACTAATTAATGGGTGGAATTATTCTTTTCAAACATGTGTATTTCCTTATATTCTTATTCTATTTGAATAAGTGATTCCTAAACTATAGGAAAAAGGATCTTGAGACAAAAAATTTACCATATTATGTTTATTTCAAATGAATTGATGATCTCTTCACCCAACATAGTTTTATGGATTTGTGGTCATTAAATTTCACTTAAACACATTATATATCACACTATATTAAACCTTGGGAGTTATTTTTTAATTTTATTTTTGAATTTTTATTTTTATAAATGTTATCATATTTGGAAATGATGTTTTGGATAAATTTGAATGACCTTCATATTTTTATTTCAACCTTTTTAAGAGGAAGTATTATTTAAATTTTTTAAAGATTTGAGTTTTCCACTGATGAATTTTGAAAATATTAACATCGATTTGAAAATAAATGTTTAAATTCTAAGGATATAATTTATTGTCCTGAGAGAATGTAATACCTCGGGGTTTTAATAGAACACTATGTTTGATAGCATATACAACACACAACAATAAGCATAAACAATCCAAGAAATATTATTCAGATATGATCATTATAACCTATTAGTTTAATAAGTAGAAATTAATAGTAGTAACCACTTTATAAAATGATAATTTATTTTTTAATTATATGGAAATAAATACAGAATTATTCGGGGTCATTTTTTTATTTAAAAATATTTTTTCTTCAAAAATGATGTTTGTTTTTTATATGATAGAAAAATATAAATATTTATTTCCTAGAATATATAAAATTAATTTTATAAATTATAATTTATTTATGAAATAAAAATATCAAAATTATCTTAGTGTGAATTTTTCAATTTTTTTGAAATTATTTATTTTTCTGCGAATAATGAAAAATATTTCTTTTCCTTAAATATTATATTTTGGTTTTAGGAATTTAAAAAGCCCCAATTTTGTAAAAAAATTTAAAAGAAAAATTAGTTATTTAATATTATTAATAATATAATTATGTTTTTATAATGAATTTTACTATTTAATTTAATATAGATGCATTTTTACACTTTAAAAGGAAATTTTCTGAAAAACTATTTGTCATTTCTTTTTTATGTTTTAATATTAAATTAATTTCTTAGAATTTTTGAAATTTAATCCCAAAAAATAGAATCCATATTAAAAAATAGGAGGTCTTAACGTGTTAAATATTGAATTTTATTTCATGTTATTATAAATAGTAACCGAAGTAAATAATTGTTAGTACAGAAAGGGTAAATTTGGTAATTATCGTTAAAAATAAAGTGACAAGGCATTGAAAATCAACCCAAAACGTGCATTAATTTCCTTTTAAGATTTTATTTGATCCATAGTTTACAAATATATAAAATTTGGCAATTTCTTAATTTTTTCTATGATTTGGACCTTTCTAATAATTAAGTGAGACATAAAGACAAAAATATCACTTTTCTTCTTTTAATATTTTTGATAATTTTAATGGGGATAAATACAACTTATGTTACATTATAATTTTTATTTTAAATTTTAAATTATTATTTTAATCATGTTAATTTATTTATAATTTTTTGTTTTGAAATAATTTTCTTAAATTCTTGCACAACACAAAAACAACATTCATTTTATTTATTGAAAAATTAAATGAATGTTTTTAAAAATACTAAATGTAACATTATTTTATATAATTCATGATATAAAAATATTTTTTTATGAAAATATAATATTTTATTTATGTGGAAAATGATAATATTCTTACTCCCCCTTTTCCGTCATGTATTTAATGAAATGTAAATGAATTTTGTCAAAAATGATATTAATGGTATTTTATGAAATTAATATATTATGAAATATTACAAAATCATAAATATATTGAACTTGGACATGGGGAAAATATATGGTAAAAAAATCATCCCTTGGGCATTTATATTTTAATTTTTCATTAATATTTACATTATTGACCCTCAAATTATAGAAAACATAAATGTTACTATAGTTGTAAAAAGGGCCAATAGTGTGCTAAAACAAAAAAGATATGGCTGTAAACATAAATAAAAGTAATAAAATATTTTTTAAGGATATTATATCTGGTTTTCTTCATATTATATTTTATTTATACATATTTTTAGCTTTTGGGAATGAAAAATAATTTAGATAAATTTAATACATTAAGAAATTCCAAGAATGTGCTTCCTCTCAATGATAAAAGTACTCCCCTTTTCTATTTCCATTACAACAAATTGAGATATATAGATTTACAAAACCCATAAATAACATCTTATAAAAATAAATAACTACATTTTATAGTTTCTAGTCTTCCCAGAAGATAAACCCTAAATCCTTTAAGATGATACACTATTGGAAGTAGGCGTATTTACGATGGGATCTCGTCGCAAATAGGCTTTATCGATGGGGCACTGTCCCAAATAGACAGTTGCAGAAAATGGAATCACAAATAGTTCATATTAAAATAAATCTTTACTTCAAATGTTTTTAATAAAAAAACAAATCACTGGGGGTTGTCATCTTCTGGAGGAGATGGAGGAGCTATAGGAGATGGTGGAGGAGACTTCATCCCTAAAATAGGATTCAGATGACCCATATATTCCATCTGCTCGTGATGCTACTACAACTACTACTATCGACACATCTCATCCTCATGCTGCTGCTGCTGCTGACACATATCTTAATTCTACTTATGAAAAATCTCTATAAGCTCAGACTGAGATCACAACTGCTCCTAATACTATGAGGTAGAAGATGATGCCTCTCCACAATATCCTCTCGAACTGGATGCCGACATCACAACGGTAACATAATACATACAAGGAGTCACATGAGAGCCGATAACAACTACTTGACACTTCTCAAAGACATACTGAGTCTCCATCATCCATGTTGCCTCATCGAAATGGTGGGCACTGGTCTGCTCAGTCGTCTTGTCCTGATTATTAGCTTGTGTCTGAGAGGTAGTAGCTTCATATGACTCCTTCAATTCCAATTTATATTTAAATGATTAAAATATTATATGTAGTTAATTTTAAAAATGAAAAAAATAATACTAACAACAATCTGATGCTGGTAATCACCTATAATCTCTCCAGTGGTTGGATCACTGTACATCCTCCGATAAACGTCGAACTTTGTAACATATGGATACACGAATGCCTACAAAAATATAAAATAAACTGTTTATATTTAAAGTTATATAAAATATTTAAAAAATATATTTTCCAAATGCTCTCTATGAGTACTGATTGTAAGGCTACCAGCTCAATGCGTAACCTAATGTCTCCCCCGGTTCTACCGTCCAACTGATGATCTTCTATGAAATCCACCACCCAACCAGTGTAAACATAATCCATCCCTAATGTGAGATGAAATTTACTCTTGTCAGTGGGATCCACAGAACGCATAAAATTCCATCACTCCTTCTTTCTTAATGGTTATTCATCTCAAATTGTGTAAATACTGATAGAAACGGTCACACATAGACACTTTCCATGTCATGTGGATAACATCATGCATCCTATCATCAATGGGATACTATAAACCACACATTTAATTTATAATATCAAGTTATTAATAAAATAAATTTCCAAATAAATATTCTTTATATACGTACCAGCCAATGATCAGACATGTCGTGCCGCACATCAACGAGAATCTGTTCCCATGTGATCCATGATTGGGAAAAATAATTTTGCAATATAGGGCTCCCCTGTCCAATAGCTACATGCAAAAAACTATGAAAAGGAATAAATAATAAAACAATTAAAATATATATATATATAATATAACGAAACCTAACTAAAATATAATGGTTACCATACCTCCATGTGTGTTGATCGAAGCCAAGACGTGGACGTCGCTCAGGGATAATGTCATGAATAATCAGTCATACAAGACTGCACCCCCTCCATGTACCCCTTGAACCGTTTGTAGGCTGGGGGTCAGATGGTCTACAATCCCCCTCATCCAAAGGTAGACCAACCTCTTACAACTCACGAAATAGATTAGGACCGATCTGGAACAAAAAATGATTATTGTTAACAGATAGTTGAAAATAACTAATATATTTAGATATATATTAGTTATGATTATAACCAGCATTTAACTGTGAATATTTCAATCTTCATGTTCATCTTCATAGCTGTCATTGTCAATGTCTTCATCTTCCTCCTCAGTATCATCAATATCTGTATGAGTTTCAGTTTCATCATCTCTTGTCATTTGAAATTCATTTTCAACATCACTATCATCTTAGTCATCATCGATCCTTAATTATGGAGTGTCGTCATCGATATTCAGGTCTCTTTGTGAAAAAGATATATTTTGGGTAGCCTTTTGAAAAATTTCAATTCCTTCTAGTTCAGTAGAACCACATTCAGTTTGAGTAATTTTATTTTCCCGAGATTTTATTTTTATTATGTTCCACCAATCACTCAAGTCTCTTGACTTAGCACAGTATATTGTGTAATAAATTTTATGTTCCTATTGAGCCAGTAAAAATGGTTCATTTACAGAAAGAATACTTTTATATATAATATCAACGATTCCATGAGTCAGATTAACACACAAGCCTCTCTCAGTATCCAACCACCAACATTTAAACATCGTTATGTAATTATATCCTAGATAACACAACTCAATAATTTCACCGAAAATGACATAAAAGTCAACTTCAGTTTCTTTGTGGTGTGATCCTTCCATGAAAACTCCACTGTTAATTTTTTTTGATTCTCCATATGCACATATATGAAATCGAAAACCATTCACCACATATGCATTATAAGATTTAACCATTTTGGATGGTAGGTTAGTCAATATACACAATCGCTTATCAATTTTATCAGCATGTTGATACACCTAAAAATTTGTAAAACAATTATCATTATGATAAATTAATAGAGAATTGATATTAAACCATCAATAATATATGTTACCAGTTTTGAAACAATTGAGAATTTGTTTTCTTCGTTCTTCAAGAGTAGTTGCTGTAATTTGTGGAAGTTGTTTCATGATATGATTATCATATAACCTACAAATAAAATAAAATTACATAGTATAACATAAATTATAGAATAATTAATAGAATCGCTCACATTACAAATGATGTCATTTCTTCACAGTTGAGTAGAGCATATGTATAAGCTCTGTGATGTTCATCACCTGAAATCCATCGTTCATGAACTCCACCGAAACCACGATTTGGGTGATTAAAAACTGATAATTGATTGTCCATTTCTTCATTAACATTACCCTTGTTTCATCCCATGTGATTGTGTTTCGAGTGATATTGATATTCAAAATATTGAGAGTAGAAAAATTTAATTTTCTCTTAAAAATAACCTTCATCAATTGATCCTTCAACTGATGCATTGTTACATACTTTTTTCTTCAATTTCTACATACATCTCTTGAATGGGTACATAAATCAAAACTATACTAGACCTCCACATTTAGCTTCATGTGAAAAATGTAATATCAGTTGTTCTATTGAGTCAATGAAAGCCAGTGGAAATATTTTTTCCAGTTTACATATAATTACAATAACATCTTCTCCCAGTTTTTATAGTTCATCATAGTCTGTAGTCACTACACAAATGTCTCGAAAAAAATATGATATGTACGTTCTCGAATCCCAAATCATTGAATTCAAAAAACCTCTAAATCCAATCGGCATATGTCTTTCCATTATAACATGACAATTATAACTTTAGAATCTGGTAATATAACAATTCTTAGCATATATTCCCAAATTATAAGCATAGACATCTAGAAGTCTCAAATCTGCAATCCATAGAAAAAATATTAAGAGACTCTATTTGGACAATGTATATGCTGCTTTTGGGTTTATTAATGTTTGTGATCTAACTTTTTCAAACAGTTCATGTTCTGGTCGCCTAAACATATGGGCAAGATGTAATCATGCCTTTACAGTATCTTTGGTCATACCTGGTGTATCCAAAACTGTATGAAATAAATTATCAAAATAGTTCTTCTCAGTATGCATGACATCCAACATGTGGCAGACCAAAAAAGTAGACCAATATGGAAGATCCCACAAAATTCTACGTTTTATACAATTTTGTTTTTTTCCAAAGTCATGAATTTTCTGCTGGTTTACTATTGGACCAAATGTGATGGGAGGTAACGAAAATTCAACTGATTTTAACTATGTACCTGAGATTATTTTTGGAGGTTTATCCCTTTCAATTGTACCTTTTCTGAAATGAGATTTGTTTTTCTGAAAAGGATGATCGGTTGGAAGAAATATATGGTGACAGTCAAAATAGAATGTTTTTTTCCATTGATGAGAATAAATTCATTGTTGTCTTTTATATAGTAAGGACATGATTTCAGACCATGTTTAATCCAACCAGATAACAGTTCATATCTAGGAAAGTCACCAATCGTCCACATCAATGCAGCTTTTTATATGAAATTTTGTTTTTCATCAACATCATATGTACTAACACCTTCACTCCACAATGCATTTAACTCATCAATCAATGGTCCCAAATAAACATCCATATTCTTTTTTGGATGTCCTGGGATTAATAAGGTCAAAAATATATAGGGATCCTTCATTATCATACATGGTTGTAAATTGTACAGAGTTATAAAAACAAGCCAACATGAATAATAACTACCACAAGAACCAAACGGACAGAAACCCTTGGGAGAAAGACCTAATCGCACATTTCGGGCTTCTAAAGCAAAAGAAGGATCCATATCATCAAAATGATTCCATGAATCACTATCAGATGGATAATTAAAGCTTTTATCAGTTGAAATCTTGGTTTTGTGCCATGACACTATTGACGTTGTCTTCTGAGACCTAAATAGACACTAAAACCTAGGTGTAAAGGGGAAATATCTCAACTATATTACTGGAATCGATCCAAACTTCCCTGGTTGAGTTTCTTTATTCCTCGATTGTCCACATGTGGGAAAACTATCCATTGAATTATTTTAACTAGAATATAAGATGAAATTATTTGGACATGCATGAATCTTTCAATAACTAAGGCCAAGATTACGAACCAGCCTCTTTCCCTCATAGTAATTTGAAAGTAACAAATTTCCTTCAGGTAACAGTCATTTAACAAAATAAAATATCTAATCAAAATAGTTGTTTGACATTTCATTATCTGATTTAATAACCATAAATTTTTTAACTGCTTCTAATTTCCTTATCTTGCTACCAGGATATAATGCATCCTCATCCAACCTTAGGAACTCATAAAATTAAGATCGTGGAAACTCAGGAGTTAAATCTATATCATATTGAGTTTCAGTTTGTTGAATAGACAGACCTGCAACACCATGTACTAAATTTTGATATCGTGATGGATCCATAATCAAGTTATTAGTATCTTTTTTTGAACTACGTTCACCGTGTTGATACCAAAAAACAAAATATAGTTGAAAACCAAACCGCTAGATAAAAATTTATTGTTCCTTCGGAAACATATTCGTTTTTATGATGCAAAGGATAAGAAAACTTCAACACCCTCATTATATAAAAATTTAAACCAGAACCGTATGGATTTCTATACTGATTTCTCCAAGACCAATCATCTAATAATGATTTATTTCGACTTACTTCTTCTATATTTTTCTATAAAATATGAAATCATTACTATTTTTAAATAATTTGAAATTATAAAAACACTATTTAAAATAAATAAATAATTACAACTACTTCTTAATAATTACCATTACATACTGGTGACACATTTTTCAGTGGATTAACAGCTATCCTTTGGTCTGATAGCTCATTTACTTGAAACTTTATCAGATAATAATTACAACGAAGAATCTGTGTGAGAAAGTTGCAAGTAAATCAGCCATCGGGCAAAAGAGCCCCCTTTTTGTTGATGAATCATGTTCTTGCAACTATCACCCCTGAACACATTATGAAAAATGTGGTCCTACGAATTCATATTCAAACTCATGCATACGAGATTGGATATGCATACGTAGAAGCATACTTTTCATAATGTTTTGAGTCGGTGAAATTTGAAAGGAGAATTGTCATCAAGAAAAAGGAGTGACATCAATCCACTGGAAATTATGCCAAGTTATCACAAGTTATTAAAATTTATTACAATTTATTTTCTTCTTAATTGTTGATGATTATTTCTAATTGTTGCTAATTGTTGCTAATTGTTGCTAATAGTTTCTAATTGTTTCTTATTATTGCTAATTGTTTCTAATTGTACCAAATTGTTCTTATTTATTTCTATTTATTCCTATTTATGACTATTTATTACAAATAATTACTTATTATTTCTATTTATTAGTAATTATACCTATTTATTACTAATTATTCCAATTTATTACTAATTATTCCTATTTATTACTAATTATTCCTATTTATTACTTATTATTACTAATTATTACCAATTTTTACCTATTATTAGTATTTATTAAAAATTATTACTAATTGTTACTAATTATAACAAATTATTACTACTTATTACTAATTATAAATAATTATTACTAATTATTACTAATTATTACTAATTATTACTATTTATTACTATTTATTCCTATTTATTACTATCTATACCTATTTATTACTAATTATTCTTATTTATTACTAATTATATCTATTTATTACTATTTTTTCCTATTTATTACTAATTAATCTGATTTATTAATAATTATTTCTATTTATTACAATTTATTACTAATTATTCCTAATTATTACTATTTTTTACTAATTATTACTAATTATTACTAATTGTTACCATTTATTACTAATTATTGGTATTTATTACTAATTTTTAATATTTATTACTAATTATTCTTATATTACTAATTATACATATTTATTAGTAATTATTCTATTTATTACTAATTATTCCTATTTATTACTAATTATTACTATTTATTACTAATTACCCATAATTAATACAAATTAAATATAATTATTACTAATTAAACATAACTATTACTAATTAGCATTAATTGATATTAATAACTACAATTTACAACTACTAATTACAAGTAATTATTTATAGACAAAAATAATTTTTTTAATATTTATTAATTATTATTAATTGTTAATTATTAATAATTATTAAGAATTACAATTAATAATTTCAATTTATTATTACAAATATTATAGATAAAAAACATTTTAAATCTAATTTAATTACAACTAATCAACAATAATTAAAATTAACATAAAAAATTGATATAAATACTAAATGAAATAAAATATAAATACATTTAAACATGATCTCTTACTGATGTAAGCGACTTCACAACTTCTACCTAAAAAAACTAACTCCATGAAATTTTCACTCTAAAAATAGAGTTTAGAGAGAGTGAGGAAGTGAGAAATGGGAGGAAAAGAAAGAAAATCAGAGGGGGTATATGTAGATTAGATTAGTTGTGATAGGACTATTTGTGATCGGAATACCGTCGCAAAGGTACTTTTAGCGATGAGGCCCATCGTAAATACCTTTGTCCGCATTAATTGCTATCAGTGGTAAAAAGGGTATTTGCGATGGGACCCATCATGAAAAATGACCTTCCAACACACCTTTTGCGACATGACAAAATACCGTAAAAAACCCATTTACCGCCGCCGGTATTTGTGACAGGACCTATTGAAAATACCATCCGACCAACACACCATTCAAGATGGGGGGATTCCCCCATCGCAAATAAACTTTTCGTGATTTGGCACGCATCCTGTGCCAAAACGTGCATAACCTTTTGCGACGGGATGAACCCCCCATCGCAAATAACCTCTGAGATGGACTATATGTGATGAGAATTAATCCCATCGCATATTACCCATCGCAAAAGCATGTTTCTCGTAGTGATATCTAAAGGAAGCCTATTGAAGAATAGGTAACCATATTTAAAAAACTAATTAAGATTTATTTCTTCTTATACTACATCTAAATATATTGAAACCATACTAAACTAATAACTCAATTATCATAAATATACATATTAGTTATTATGTTAATGTTAAGAAAAAATAAAAATATCATTCCTATCATTGGAAAAGTGAAAACATCATCCATACATACATAACACTTACTATCTCCACAGAGTAGTGAAATTTGTTGTTTATCCACATTTTAATTATATGGTAATAAATATATAACTAATGAATATGTATTATATTCTTTTCATTATAAATTTATTTTATATTATGTAACTATTATCAATGCATGTGTACCAAAACTACCGAACCAAGACATATATGAAAAACGAAGCATTTACCACCCCAAATGGTGATTCCAATAATAAATTATTAATAAATGGATGATAAAAGTTTATGTGTAAATAATATATGGTATGAAATATATGAAAATGGTTCTATAGAAATATATAATAAACATATATTCATAATAAAGTATGTTCAAACATTCATGAACACACGTTTGACCAATGGTAAGGGTTCATTGTCTCAATTTTGTTTCATAGAGACTTATTATATCTTATAAACATATTGATGTCTATATAGATATATATTTCTCAATTAACATAATATATGTAGAGTATAATTATATGCATGATATTAAAAGTCTCATTTGAAGTTATTTATTTCCTTACGGTATTATTTAAATGTTACCAAAGTGGTAAGGGTTTTCTTAACTCAATTTTCCTTCATTGGGTTATACTTCTACATCGTTGACTATGTTATTCTATGATTATGTTTTAAATGAACTTTGAATGTATTATGTTATATTTTTAATTTTTTTTTGGATTTATATTTTTTACGAATAATTAATTCACTGATTGATTCTTTCTTTAATCATACCATATTTTCAAGGTATTTTATCTCTATTTCCACTCTTATGAGACATATATAGAAATATGAACCTATTTAAATTTTTATGGTGTATATATTACACTTGTTTGTTATTTAACAGGAATATATATTTATTTATAACGGTTAATTATTCTATTTCTATTCCACTATCATGAGGAATGCATAAAAAATATGATCTTACTTCTTCTTTTTGACCAAGTATAGTTTGATTATATATCTTTAATTTTACAAAATTGTTTTAAAAAAATCCTTTTAATTTATAATATTTTATTCATAAAGAATATTTTAAGTTATCTTTATGTTTTTATATGGTATGGATGGAATATTTCTAATATTTTTTTGAAAGGATTAATTTTTGAATTTCCTAACAAAATCCAAAAGGTATTTTTTATCTATTACAGTGTTAACATACCTTCCTCACCGCCATAACCATTAAACGCCTATTAACTTCTTATAAAATAGTTAAAACATTTTACAAAGAAATCAATTTGAGAATTTATTTATCATCCATTTTTATTTATTCTTCAAAAGACATGAATTTGTTTCAAAACCTATATTTCTATTGAAAGGAAGGTCATATTTTTTTTAATTTTGTGGTTATTAACTATCTATTGAAACATTTAATTTATTATGATCATTTAACATTAAATTTACTTTATATATCTAAAATGGTTATGATTATATCAGAATTTAAATAGAATTTCTACATAATGTTTTTTCTGTGAATTTTATTTGATTAAATGGGGTGATATTCACTCAATACAAATTTTTATTAATAAGGAATATTTTCCATAATTAAATCAATAATTTGATATATGATGAATTAATTTGACATGTAGTGATAAGTATGGAGAAATATTGTATAGCTTTCTGATTCATCAACTGGTCTCATGTGAAACATTAGTAATTTAGCATTGAATGTGTCATTTAACCTAGTTTACTCTATCTTGGTGCAAGGTGTTGACGATAAAGATACCATGATGTCTAGGATAATGACATCTAATAATAATCATTAACCTCATTGATAATTTAATTATTAGTATTTGGGGGGATTTTTTCACTAAAATTGTCCATGTATTAATTTCATAATCCCGCTACTGATTGAATTGAAAGTGTTTTCAGTTATTTACCATTCTACATTGACTATTCATTAATGATTACTAATAGATTCTAATACGCATTATATTTACTTAGAATTTAAGATCACCCTTTTTTTCTATCCTGAAGATATTAATAAGGGATGTTTGAATGAGTTCAGCGATACATAATAATCACATTCACTCTATTTTGTATATCATTTTCAATTTAGAATGAGATGAATATATATATACAGTTTAATAAAACTACTAAACTATTCGGTCCCTTAGGATGCAATCACTACTACATTATTCCAACTAAACAATTTAAACACTATCACTATGTTATTGGAGTGAGGGATGTTACAGTTTTCTTTGGGCTATACCATAGGCATAAGATCCTTAGGCCCAATAGGGATAACAGAGATAACAATACAACTCATTTATTGTAAGAACTCCCAATTTATAATGGAGCTAAACTCTTTAATTCATGGTTAGATATGGACTAAGGGATAAAAAATACCTTGGCATATTTAATATGGATATATGCTAGTGATTGGAGAATGAAATGGGTTTGAGAAACACTATGGATCCCCTTATATGCGAGATGTGGATGTAAAGAGGTTTAACAAGATTTTTTCATGTGGTCTAGATGACCTTGATGATATTCACCTACGAGATTATATGGTTCATGGGAAATGATTCGAGATATTGGGTTAGGTCTTTGGTGACTGGAAAAACATTGATGAACTAGTGATCTTAAAAGATGGGTTGTGATGATCTATTTTTTTATAATTTGTTAGTTCTTTGTGTGTGTACTGAATGATGAGTTTGGACATTGATCCAACCCATTGTGAGAAGTTTGGGATTGAAGATGATATCTTGTGACCTCTGCATAGAGGGTTTAGTTTGGATACTTGATGTGGATGCTCTGGGTGGGTATATGATATATGTAATCTTGATTAGAGTGTATGCCCCAAAGTCTATGCTATATGGGGTTTCAGGGAGAGAGTATAACACCAAGTATATGATATATTGAGTTACAAGGAGATTGTATTTCCTTAAGTGTATGATATTTGACGTTTTTGGGAGGGAGTATTATCTATTGTATATGATACAAGATATGGCTCTAGAGAGAGCATAAGACAATGACCATATTATATATGAGCCTTCATAAAGAGAATATGACCCCTAGATGTTTAATATATGTGATTCTAGGGAGTGGAATTGTTCATCCAGATGATATATGTGATTTCTAGGATGGAATATGTTCCACTTGATGATATATATGATTCCAGGGAGTTAATATATTCCACATGATGATATATGTGATTCATTTTTGGGGAACCATTCCTCCTTAATAATATATGTTACTATAAGGAGGGGTTCCATTCCCATTTATGATATATATATAGGAAAGGAGAAATTATATATAATGATATGTGTGTTTCATGGTGGGTATCCATTCTACCTGATAATATATGTGATTTCTAGGAACGAAAAAATTCTTCCTTGTCATCTATGTTAGTTAAGGGAGGGAGGATATCTAACATGTTGTGACATATGAGTATTGTAGGGTTGGTGAAATTTCCTTTTGTTTTAACCTATATTTTTATTTTGGGTGGTTTCTATTAAACCATTAATATTATTATTGTATTCTCAAATACTTATGAAACTGCTTGGATATTTTAGGGTTACTCAATGATAAACTAATAAGATATAATTTTGACACCATTCATGGGATGTCTGGTGTGTGCGTAGACCTTATGTATAATTACATTTTCGAGTATAAGATGTGTAGTGGATCATAATGTGGAAGCCTGATAGTGTATCAGAGATAGATATTGAGTATTAGTTAGTCTTATATATGGTTCTTGAGACTCCTTATATTTTATTTAATTTTTTTTTCACCTTTTATTTGTGGTCATGCTCGTGAGATATTAGTTTGGTTGGATGCTTGTATGACTACATTTTAATTTATTATACCATGGGTAGGTTGATCTGATTATGTGTTATCTGATTATTTAAGGTGGATGATTTTTGGTTATTTATTGTTACTAAAAATTATGATATCGAATGAATAGTCTCACAACAAGTTATTTTGGTCTTTTCATTAAGTTTATAGCCTCTTGTGAATGAGTAGGTGCACTTGGGATCATGTGGGTCTCTAGAAATTAAATTAGTGAGTGGTCTGATTATGCGGTGTTAGAAAACGTTATCAGGGCATCTATTCTTTATCATAATATTTGGGGTATGAAATAAATAGAAAAAATATGTGTAAGAGACTGTGTTGGCCCTTATACTGGGTAGTCATCCACATTTTTTCAGTGGGAGTTCTAGGTTACTAGGATTACAGGATTTCGATTTTTTGATTTTTTCTGTTATCTTTTAGATATTTATTCATATTTGATAAGTGTATTTTTTTTGTTTATGGTTAAATACAATAACCCATAGTTTCAAGGATTTTCATATATTATTTTTTGGTTTCATCTTATATAAATGAACCATGGTATTTTTTTGATGGTATGTTATGTGGATGTTGTATAAACATTTTCCCTGGTGATGGTTAAACAATTACTTAATATAAGGGATGTATTTTGAAACATTGTTGTGGATATAGTCATTAGATTACATAGTGACGGTCTATTGGTGGTTGTATTAGGCAATAAATTCATTAATAATGGTTTTTTATCGGTGATATTATACTAAGATATACAGTGCAAGATGTGAGCAGGTTTCCTTGAGGATGTTGAAACTCATATGTGGGTGGGAGAGATGCATGTGGAGCGAATTATTCATTAGATATATAATGAACTTAGAGTTATTTTGGTATCAAGGTTGGGTTTTTCATGGATTTATTGACTATATATTTCATCCTTTTAGATAAAAATCATATATTAGTGTATTTAGGATAGATATATCATGGGTGGATACTTCTAGTTTTAGATCATTACCTAAGTGGTGGGTGATTGTGTGATAAGAACTAATAATAGTGAGATTCTTCAATCCTATTGGAAAGGAAACATTATGGAATCTTTAGTAGGATATGATATATATGTGAGAGGTATAGGTCCCCCCTATACCAATGGTTTATCTAAACCTGTTGGTATATGTCCCAAAATCAAAGAACATATTGGAACGGTTTGTCCAAAACCATTGGTATAGGCCCCCAAACTATTGGTATAGGTCCCCCCTATACCAATGGTTTGTCCAAAACCATTGGTATAGATTCATATAAGTGACCTATACCAACTGTTTTTTCCAAACCATTGGTATAGGTCCAAATTAGTTAACTATACCAACGTTTCGTCCAAAACCGTTGGTATAGATCATATTTCCAGTAGTGAGAATACTTATATGGTATGAATCACCGAATCAATGATGTATATATGAAATTTATATTATTAGGGTTATGGATATAGTGAGGTCATTTATGGGATGGAAGAGTTCAAACCATGATGCTTCTGTGTAGGTAGACCTAATATCATAATTTTCATTGGAGAATAATTGATTTAGGATTCAGTTGTGATTTAACACAAATTTCTTACATCATTTTCGAACTCATAATGAAAATTTCTGAAATTCAAGAGTGATTCATATTATATTTCAATTGATTCCCATGGAATGACTATGATGATTTGGGGGGGGGGGTTGATGACTTGAACATGGAACTATACATAGTTCTAGGTTTAGAATTTTGTGTGGGTGTTTTGATGATTCTATAATAACATTAGTGGTTAAGTTATCTTGATTAGGTGATGAGATATTAATTTTTTTAACATGAGAAACACTAGGGGGGGGGGGTTAATCAGTGTGTTACCAGTTTTAAATATTTTTTCATTTTCAACTTGAGAATCATTCATTTCAAGATATATTCCCATTATTATGGAGAAAAATTATTAATCATTTCTCCCCATCAAATCCATCCATTCACACAACATACCGAAATATAGAATTTAATACACATAAGGATATAAGAATATTACTTGGTCCACCACTAAGGGATAATCTAATGAACTTAAAAATAAGAATTTTCAATGCTCATGGAGTCAATAATACTTATTGTTGAGTTATATATGTTCAGGAAAATCACAGTGAAAATCATATTGACAGACTCCTCCATGTGAAAGTCATATCATTGACTCTATTCCCTTACTAAAGTAGCAACACATTCACTAAATGAGAAAAAATCAGTTCCATAATTATTATTCATTTCCCATAATTATTAAAATAGATATCATAGTAACTATAGACCAATCATAAGTCCTCCTTATATTATAAAAATAATAATTTTTATGTGATTTTCTCCTCATCTTACCGCATTCTTCTTATTATTCCTCTTCTATGAACTACCTGTGGTAAAATACATTTTACCCTCCTTCTACATTCAATGTAACTATATGTTATGGAAAAAAATCAAAAGTTATAACTTTTATTTTATTCCATAAATTATATTTTTAAATATGAATTGAATAATCACATCTAATATAGGTTTCCATATTTTAAACAGTTAATTGTTTCTTCATTATTAGTCTTTAGAATCATTTCATAATTCGTGTTCCATTTAAATAAATTTTAGTACATGACAAATATTTAATATTTGAAAATAATAAAACATCAAAAGATCCCCTTCAATTCGACATATGATACGTGTGTTTCATCTTCCCATATTTTGGATATCAGAATGAAATAATCCTAATTAAACAAATTGTTCAAGATGTGATATGAATATGACCCATATAATTCTACATATATATCCCAGAATATTATATTATAATATTTATAAATCTTCTCATATTTTCTACCTATTATAGAGTTTATCTTATTGAATTCTAATATAAAATAATCCATTGAACCTTAAATAAATATGATCCTTATGAAATTACAATATGATAAGTTTCTAATACCATAATTAACCTTAAAAAACTAGATTTTATTTATATTATTCTGGATAATACATAAAAAAGCAATCATAGATCCAGATAATATTCTGTTTTCTATTTTTCTTTTTTCTTCAACGTCGGCCACCGCTTCCACAAACCCTTGAGCTCTTATGATTCATCCATATCAGTCATAGTGTAAAAAATATCAGAATTTGAGAACCATTAATTCCTTAAAATGATTTCATAGTGAAATATATATCTTTACATTGACATCTACACTCGTTAACTTATCTACTTCAATCTTCTGGTGTAGTTACCGTAGACACAACATGATTCTTCTTCATATACTCTTATAATGTAGAATTCATAGTATCACTGGGATTATATGTAGTTTTTATTCATATTTACAATATGGAAGTCTAATATTCACTTATCTCCCATGGTGTTACAACATTTATGGTAGTTGTGGTGTAAGGATTCTAGGTGGGAAAATCACATGCATACTAAATAGATGTACGAAATGACAAAAAAAATATTAACCTATTTAAAAAATGAAAAAAATTTAAACTATGAATAGAAGACACATTTATTTATTCCCAAAATAGAATTCATCTTGGGAAGGTATTGCTTCCTTACCCTTGCCTGTTTAAACACTTCCATTGAACTCCTATTGTACCACCACATACAACAACCACTTGATGTAATTCTAACCCATATAAAGGCTCCACCTATGAACAACCCCACACTATTCATTCTAGTTACTTTATCATTTACTCCAAACCTCATTTCACCTTGGACAAGTCACTATCATTATAGAAAACATCTGTTTCATTGTGAGTATCTTCTTCAACATACTAGTAGTGTGATTACCTATTTTTTATCAATTACCTTATATCAATCCTTAGCAATTAATAACATTCTTAGTGATAAATTCCATCTATCCTAATCATAGGAAACCATTATATATATATATATACAATCAAAATTACTTTTACAAACTAGAGTATTTCTAGAATAAAACAATGTATTCTTTTATCACTATCCTCATCCTAGGATCCTCCACTCATGCCCTTATCAAAAAATAAAAAACCCCTTAAAATATATTGTAAATTTATTGAACATATATCTATATTTTCATGAAAACAACCCGTTTATAGTTTGTTTAAAAATCCTATTAAAATATATTTTATGATGTTGCATACATTTTATTGACATTTCATTATCCACCTTTGTCCATAAAATGAAAAGGGAACTATTATCCTTCAATTTTTTATTGAAAGATCTATTTTCCTTTTTCATTTTCTCCCATTGGGGTTTTACTCTTCAACTTGATTCCCCTTTTTCATAATATTTCTTATAATAAATATTTCAATACAGTCCGTCTTATTATCCAAACACCATAAATAATTGAGCTATATAAACTACAAAACACTTATATTTTCTTCTATATCCCTTTATAGATATGTTTACATAAAATTTATCATTTACAATGTCATATTTTTAGAAAATACTAGTATATTAATTTGAGTACTATAAATGATATTTCAATAAATTATCTAGGAAAAATGATTTAAAAGTTGATAGTGGAAATGAGTTCCTTTTCTATCAATATCTATGTTGTCCTTATTATTCACCATTTTTATTCCATTAAACACTTCTAGATAGAATAATAAAAAATACTAATAAGAAACATATTCTGATCTTAATTATGTTCACCCAAAACTCAAAATCTACAAAACTAAAGGCATAAGGGTATGATACCACTCAAACTCTTTGTAAATAAAATTCTTTATAAGGAATTTAATTTTTCAAATGATCCAGACTAGATTTTGTATTTTATCTACTAACCCCTCCTTAATCCAAAAAAAATTTAATGTATTATTTTATTTGGGAAAACAAAATATTGGTACTTATATTTCATTGTAATTTTTTTCAGTATCCTGTAAACACAATCAGCTGATACTGTTTGTTAGTGAAAAGGAATCATCAAATTGATTTATGTTATTGCATTATCCTATTAGTCTTGTTTCTTTCTTAATTGCATAATTCCATATGATATAAGGCTTGATTTCACTCAACTAGATTCATTAAGAAATAACGGGTTACATTAGATCTATCTTGATATAATATATTTCATTATATATGAATTTCATAAATATTCCATTTCCTTTCTACATAAACCTATGGATTAACAAATATTACCCTTTTAATTCCCACATAGTCCATATACCCCATAGATTTTATCTCCCCTTTATCCATGTTGTGACCAAACTGAAAAGTAAGTAGAAAATATTTAGGTATTATATTTTTTTTCGGTGATGTTTGTTATGAAAATAAATCACCTCACTTTTTATAAGTGTATGATCAGACTTACCATCATATTCCAGAAATTATATTCACAATTCTTATGAAATTCCATTTGGTTAGGAAGGCGAGATGTTATTGGAAGAAAAGAATGTTACAATTCATTCCTTCTTAAATCTGACAATGCTAAAGGTGATCTATAAAAAGATAACTATCACAATAGATTGAATATGTAATGAATGAAATCAAGTGATTTTGTAATGAAGTGAATTTTGGTTGGAAGATTATTGAAGCTTTAACGATGCATAAGAGATGTTGGCGACAAATTTTTTTATTGTGGAAACATTTCCCAATGTTTTTCAATATTTTGGGGTCAAATATTCAAATAATGTCTAGAATCACAAATGCTGTATTTCATTGAAGGCCTTATTAAAATATGGAATATGAATGATTTTTGTGAATATTAGGTTTCATGAAGGGTGGTTCGCAAATGTGGCAAGGTTTTGACTGAAAGATCCACAATTAAGAGAAGAAGATCATCATGAATTAATGAACTCTATGAAGATGTTCGACATTGTTAATAGTGATGTAAATCTATATTATTTTTATAATGGGAGAATTGTGACTGCGTGATGGTTTGACTGCGATCTACACGATAACAACCGATATCAAAGAAGTATCGCGAATGGAGGAGTGTCACAGAGATATTTTTTAGTAATCCAAAAAATTTTCTACAGTTGGTGGAGTATAATGAATGGGAGATCATATAGAATCAAGAAATCCCCACTTCATTTTAGCAGAAAATAGTATAGAAAATTCTAAATTTCCCTTATTTCCCCAAGGTACATGAGCTCCGTGAAGAAGGATTTCTGTGTGAGATTGAGCATTGTGAAAATAATTCTAAAGTCTTTATTGATGGTAATGATTCTAGTTAATCGATTATTCATTGTGATGGGATATTACACATTTAATTAGTGATCTTTGTGAAAGTAGGGTGCTTTGTGAAGAAAGTTGGTTCCATGATGAATGATTTCTTCACGAAAGGTGGGAGCTTTACAAGGGAGTATCCCAAACATTAGTTTTTGATATTTTGTTTATTGGTATAGAAATTTCAAATAAAATCGATTCATGTCTACATGAATTTGGAAATTAGATTGGGTGTATAAGACTGAGTATCATTATGATGCTCAGGATGTTCAGGAAGTTCTTACGAGCTTCTGGGTAAGAAAGGGAAGAATTTTCTTGAAAGATCAAAATTTTGAAAGTTGATCAAGAAAAACCTTAATAATTTATTGCAAATATTTGTACTAGAAGAAGAATAAAAATTATTAGGTTGATTTCATAGTGCTACACAAGTGTAAGGGATTATCCTAATTAGTTTATTTCACACAAAAGGTTTGTTTTATTGTGGATTGTGGGGTATTGGATTGTTTCCAAACAATACGAAGATGTAGCTGTTCTTATTGAGTAGTGAACCCTATAATTTAATATGTCCCTATGGTTGTGTGTTTGAATTATGTTCAGAAATGAATGAAATCTTTAACTAAAGGACAATATTGATTTATAATCAAGGAAATGGAAAAGAAAAATATAACACTGATTCACCCACTCCCCCTCTTAGTGATGCTTGAATCCCGAATGAGCAACTTCAATTTGTATCAGAGGTGTAGGGTCCCTTCATTTATTCCTTGATGAAGATTTAAAGTGAATTTGTGATGGAGAATCGGTATATCATGAATAGTAAGGGGATTCCAATACTTGATGGAATGAATTATCAAATATGTAAAGATATAATAATTCCTTATCTTATGTCTCTAGGGTATGAGTGATATTGAATCTGTAGGAGACATCTTTACAATGGTAAATGAAATTATCATCACTATTATATGTCTTGGTGAAAAGTTGCAGGATTATAATTTTTTTGAAAATTTCTTCAGAATTATTCCTCACATGTTTGATGCAAAATTTTATTCATTGGGAGAGAGAAACCCTGAAATATTATCTATGAATGATTTTTATAGCACCCTCATCACTTATAAAATGAGTATTATTAAGACTATTAAGAACAAAAAAAATGATGATAGATAAATGTATTTAAAATACTCAAAGAAATTAAATTCAAAAAAGGATCCTTAATGAGTAGATTTTACAGAATGTGACTTTGAAAGTGAGGTATGTAAAAATCTTGATTAAATTTTATACTTATTTTAAAAAAATGTGATAAATAATATAGGTAATTAAAAAGGAATACTTACCTAGAAATATTTTAAATGCGGACTTGTTGGCCACTTTGTGGCTATTTTCCCTCAAGTAAATACATAAGAAGTCAGTGATGAAGATTAAAGAAGGTCAAGAAGGTCATGGAAAAAACAGGGTCATAAAGATAAATATTTTTCCATAGGGAAGGTTATAAAGTTCATCAAATAAAAAATATGGAGTTTTTGTATAAATATATTGAAGAAGAAGATAGTGAAGTTGAATTTGAAAAATATTTTTTTAAGAACTATAGAGAGAATACCATTATTGTAGTAGTGAAAAATGAAGATTTTGGGATCAACAGTTCTAAAGAAGAATAAAATCAACTGGAATCTCCTCTAAAAAAATAGTTGAAAGAATGTATAAGGTATATTAGAAGCCTTAAGAAGGGGGACATGACATTGATAAATTAATGTTCCTCATTAAATAGTCAAGAAGGTATTCCTAAGGAGAAAGTCAAAAATGAAAAAAATTTATGATTTAAATAATTATCTTTGGAATGAAAATAATTATAATGAACATCTGTAAGTTAAGTTGATGCTAAAAAGAAGAAGAGATAAAACTGGTCCAATAAGAATAATATGAAACTAGATAGATATGTATAACCTTCAAAAACTCTATATTAGAGGTTTTTGAATGTTTTATTATGTATGAACCTAATAAGGATCTACAAAATTTTCTTTCAAGGTTGAGAAGGATGTTGGAATTGGTTCCAAGAAGAATAAATATGAGAAATTTATGTATGTAGAGAAAGTTAACAATGTTGAAAAATTAGAAATTTTAAAAAAATCCTATGTTGTAAACAATTTCTATTACTTATGGTTTCGATATGCCTGGAATGAAATATGAGGTGAATAAGAAAGTTTCATTTGAAAGTGTAAACATTTACGGTCAATAATTTTCTATTAATAAGTATTTAAAAAACAAACTCACAAAACTAGTCAATCTTAATATTTCAAAGGGAAATATTTTTTCAATATATTTTGATGGTATAGTGATGGATTTGGACATAGATCAAATATTTTTTGACTTAACCAAAACATTTACTATTATTTGACATGTTATGGAAGGTAGGGTATGGGGGGAGTCAATCTTCTCAAAGAAGAAGTTTAGGAAGGATTTTCGGAGGAAATGTGATACAGTTGGTGTAAATATTCCGAATAAGTTCTATCCATTGAAAACTATTTGGGAAAGATGTGAAAAACTTGGAAATCACGATAAGGGTTATCATGTTTTGTCACCCTGACAACAAAAGATTCTTAAAAACTCTAAAAAAGCTAGAGGTGAAAAAACAAAATGAATATGGAAAATCACTTGTTGGTGAAACCTAATTGAAAGCTATTAAATGATAATGAAAATGGGTTTTAAATAGTGGGTGTCCTCCTCATATGAAATGAGGGGTAATGATAATTAATAAATAGAAATTATTTAAAGAATGAATAATGAAATTTTTTAGTGATGAATCTCTGAGAATCAATGGTGTTGGATCAACAATCATTAGGGAAGAAAATATGAAATCCAAGAAAATATTATATGTTGATGGTATGAAACAAAACCCACTAAGTGCTTCAAAAAAATTTCATGTGGGTGAAAAATTTGTCATAAAAATGATGGGGTTTTTTCAGAAACGCGAGGAATATGGAAATATAGTTATAAGGGGTCAACATACAAAATGTAATTTTTTCTAAGTAGCAAAAATACAAAACTCTTATTACTTGGGTATGATGGAAGAGATTAAATTTTATAATAAAAGGCTAGTAAATTTTTTTCAGAGAGACATTAATAAGTTATAAAAGAGATACAATGTTTGAGATATTCTAGATATGTCAAGGAGAAATGATTGGTGTTGCACTATTTGGAAATAAAAAATTCTTAAAAAATCTGTGTGTAAAAAAGTTTAGATTTTTTCAAAATGACTTGTAGAAATTATTCATTATATTATCTATTGGGAAATGAGAAAAGAATAAATGAATAAATTTAATTACTTCATTAATTTCATTGATGAATTTACTAACATTACATGTGTTATGAATAGGATACATAGGAAAAATACTATGAAAATGTTTAAGAGTTTCTGGAGGAATGTAGAGAAGGAATGATACTATTCAGTGAAGAAGTTGAGAACAGATAATGGTGGTCAGTATAAGAATGTGGAATTTCAAAATTATCTTCAGAAGAATTGGATTGAACAAGAGTTAAGTTCTCCAAACACATATAAAAAAAATGGGGTCTTTGAATGAAATAATAGAAGTCTGGTGAAAATGGGGAGAACTATTCTACTTGAACATGGTCTTTCTGATTATAAATGGAGGCATGTCATGAGCACTGCTATGTTCAAAACTAATGTTTCTAAATTGAATGTTCAGATATGAATCCAAATGAAATGTTTTATTAAAAAACCCCAAGTATGAAATAATTAAAAGTTTTTGGGAGTCCATACATCATAAAGAAGAACGATGGAAACCATGAAATATTGAGAAATTAGAATAATATGGATTTTTTCATTGGTATGATCATTAAGGTAGATGATATAGATGTTTCTGATAAAGATACCATATGAATTGTTGATTAAGTTGATATGAAAGTGTTTGAATAGAATAATGAATAAAAGAAGATTTATGTTGATATGGAAGTTGAGCAAGATAAAAAAAGATTGATATCAATTTTGATAATGCTGCAGAAAGTGGCCATCCTACTCAAGAATAACAATCAAACTCAGCTATTTCAAGTGATAGGGAGGATACCCAAATAACTCATCCTTGGTTGAGGAAGATGTGGAGGCCCATAAAATTATTGGTGACCAGTATCGTAATGTTTAAACAAGAATAATTATAAAAGTTGTAAGATACAATTCATTGTATTCAAAAGTTGACCCAAATGATGTGAATGATGAATTTGAGAATTCGGAATGTGTTCATTATATGAATGAATAACATGATCAGATAAAAAGGAATGATTCGTGTGAACTCATTCCAAATTAGGATAAAAAAATGTTATGAGTTCAAATGTTTTTTCCTGAACAATCTGAATAAAAAAGGTGAGATATTAAAGAATAAGGAAAGATTAGTATGAAAGTGTTACTCACTAATTGAATGTGTCAATTTTGAGGAGACTTTTTCTTTATTAGAATGGTTAGAAATAATCAGAATACTTCTTACTATTACTATACAAAAAGTTAATTTTTTTTTCAAATGGATTTTAATTTTTCATTTTGGAATCAATATCTTGATAGTAATGTTTATATTGAACAACCATGTTATTTTGTTACGGGGAAAGATGAAAGTCATGTGTGATGTATGAAGAATCCCTTGTATGGGATAAAATAAGCTCTAATGGAATGTTACGTGAAATTGGATACCTTATTATATTAGATTAGTTTTAATAATGGAATTGTTGTAAGAAATATTTACATCAATGAATGTATGGAGTTTTATCTTATCATAATTGTTTATACTGATGACATCATCATTGATGGAAATGCAGAAATATCTTCTGAAATATTTTTTGGGGAACTGAAATACTTTCTTGGGTTAAAAAAATTCACAAATGAAGAAACACATTTTCTTCCATGAATAATAGTATGATAAAGAATTTATTAATAATTTTCGAATATAAAATTCAAATCCAGTTTCTACACTGATTTCAGTGGAAAAAATATTGTTCAAAGATAGTAAAGGAAAATAAATTTATCAGAAAGAGTTTCAAAATATGATTGGATGTTTGTTATATTTGATAGCCTCATGCCCTGGTATTGTATATATTGTCACCTTATGGGGAAAATTTTAGAGTTCTCCTAAAGAATTACCAATGTTTTTTGGAATATTAATTTTTATATATATTAGAGGGACAAAATTTTTTTGAACTAGATATGATAGCATAGAATGTGTTGACTTGTTTGTGTATTGAGATGGTTATTGGGAAGAAAATTTTGGTGATAGAAGATCCACATATCTTGCAGTTTTATTTATGGAGAAAAGTTGGGTTTACTGGTATAAAAATATGCCGAATTCAATAAATCTTAGCATGACTGAAGCTGTGTATGTTGCTAAAACTTAAGCGTCTTCCCAACAAATGTAGATGATAATTCAGTTGTAAGACTTACTTGTTGAATAAAACAAACACTTACTCTTGGGAAATGATAATCAATGTGAAATAAATCGTATAATGAATCTAGTACAAAATTATGATTCAAATTATATTGACATACAGTACCACTTCGTTAAAGAGATTGTGGAGAAGAGTGAATTGAATCCCGGGTTTATTCATACAATGAAACAAGTTACTGACATATTCACGAAACCATTACCAAAGGAACCACTTTATAAATTGAGGCTGAACATAAGAATTCATCTCGTTTCTCATCAATGTTATGGTATGAGTTTCTGTCCATTTTATTTTCTTACATTTGGACAGTGTTTTCATGGGTGAGAATTATTTCATAAATATGTCTTTATATAAGAATGCATAAAGCCAGAGTAGTGGGTAAGTTGTGAATCCATCTCGTAAGTGTGTGAAGTATTATTAAATTTTATTGATGTCGTTGTATGATTTTTTTTTCAATTCAAGAATATTTAAATAAGTGGAAGATTTTTATGAAAAATTATGAGGAAGAAGGTCGATGAAGAGATGTGGGTCTATTTTGCAAAAGTTAAAAAAGAAGGCTGTGAGGGAATGTTGAGGAAAAAATGAGTCCCAACTTTTCGAGAACATGGTTTTTAATATCAATAATTCTTGTTTTCTATATAGTGTTTACTCAAAAAGTATTATATATTTTGATAAGAAATCCATTGATTGGGTTTAATAAGTTCAATGATTTATGGATCTTGGTTGAAAACAAAATAAAATGAGGGAGATTCTTAGGATCATACAGATAGAGAAGAGTATCATATTCATTTATTTTCTTTTGTTTTCAAGGATGTTTTAGAAAAAAAGTAATCACCTAAAATTGTATAAGTAGTTAATCATATTGACCATCATATTTATGAAATAATATTCCCAATTCATAAGAAATTTCATTTGATTTGAATGGAGTGATTTTGTTGGAATATATGGAAGTTACAATACTTGCCCTCGTAAATCTGATAATTCTAAAGATGATAGATTAATGGTTAAATGTCAATATATATGGGGTACATGATGAAGGTAATCGACTAATTTTGGACTTAAGTGGATTATGGTAAGAAGACAGACGAATATTTAACAATTCATGGGAGAAGGTTGGGTTTCATGATTGGTGGTTCATGATGGTGCAAAGGTTTTGATGGAAAGCTCTATGATTACCAGAAGAGGAGTGTCATGAATGAAGGATCCCCATGAAGAAGTAGAGAATTAGAAACAATGATGGAAATATCTATGATTACAATTAGTGGAGAATCATAAATGCACAATGGTTTCACAGTGATGTCCGCAACACCGAAAAATATCAGAGGTCCATCGTGAATGGAGGTGCACCGTGAAGATATTTTTGAGTGATCCAAAAAATATGCCAGAGGTGTTAGAGTACTATGAATGGGTGAGCCTATAAATATAAGGAAACCTCTATTTATTTTAGATGAAAATAATAGATAAAATCTTGAATTTATAAGATTTCTTATAGGTAGAGGAGCTATATGAAGATGAATTTATTTGTGAGATTTATGTTGATTTTACTAATGCCAACACTTCTAATTAATGGGTGCTTCATGATGATGGGATATTATAAATGTATTTAGTGAGATTCATGAGGGCCATTATCTTTGTGAAAGAAAATTAGTTATGTGAAGGAAGTTCGCTTCGTGAAGGGTGTGAGATTCCTAAGGGAGATTCATGAACATATGTTTTGGATATTTGATTTATGTTAATAAAAAATTCCTCCAATATCCTGTAAATACCCATAAATTTCAAGGGTGATTTTTTTTAATTTTCATTGGGATTATACAAGAACACAGTTTCTGACGGCACCTGATTCCGAGGCCCAGTGTGCCCGGAATCAATTTCTGAGGTTTAGCTCGGGTACGTTCAATGAACGAACGAGCGGGTTTTCCTAACTTTTGAACCGTTGCTCGGAATTGAAATCTGAGGGCACCAATGAAACCACAATGCTGGTAATTGCTTAGGAGCACCTTTTCCGAAGGTGCATTTGCTTGGGAGGAGTTGTTAATTTTTGTGGTTTTAGTGAGGAATAAATAAAATTATATTACAATTTTATTTATTTTACTCTAGGTAGTTATAACCTAAGTAAGGGAGTTGGGGGTGGAACCCACATGTTGTTAACCAACCATGAGAGGATAAAGGTGGGGTGGGGCCCACATGAGCCCAAACCCTCATATTCCTTAACTCCATAACCCCCCTTTAATATGAGACCACTCACCTCCCCTTCTCGCTTCTTTAATCATGCCAACTCACTTAATTAATTAAGTGAGATATGTGTTTGATTTTTAAAAATTGAAATGCTTGGATTGATGTAATAAAATTATATATGTCTTATTTTATTTGTTAGGGTTGGTTGTTGTGTGAGGAGATTAGGAAGATAAAACTCTTTTCTCTAGGGAAAAACTTCATCCTCCCATGAAGAGCTTCAATCCTTCCTCGAAGAACGTCATCTCTTCAACGAAGAACGACTCAAAAACTTCGGTATCTCCATTCCCTTTCTCCTCTGTGACAAGGGAAGAGACACCGAAGTGGGAGTTCTCTCCAACGACATGTAATCATCCTCTTCTCTCTGTGGTAAAGAGAAGATGACGTCTCCGTAGACGCTCTCCGTCGACGTCTACGGAACCACACCCCACGACGCCTCTTTATGCGATGCTCTTCGAACATCAACTCATTATCAAGTTAGGGGTTAATTAGTTTTTGCTCGTGAAATATCCATTGCCCTTATTCGTCTTTTTTTGGGCCGCTTAATATCAACTTATCGGGAGGAGGTCAGACCGCACGATCACGGCCGAATCTCATCCCCCTTTTGTTGTTCTGTTGTTGCGGTTTGAAAGAAGGCGGCACGGTGCAACGGCGCCGTGCAGAATCATGGAGAAATGTGGAAAAGATGCATGGTGCTGTCGCGCCTTGCCATTGAGGCCGAAAGAACCCGCGGCCGGAGTCGGACCGCAGTGAAGGGGCACGACGTCGTCGCGCCGAGCCGGAGAACCATGAAGACACCGCGGCCGGAGCGGGGCCACGACGGAGGGGCGCCGCGTCGTCGGGTTGTGCCGGTCGGACAAGGACGCGGGTCAAAGCCGCGGCGGTGCAAGGCGGGGTGGCCGGAACTGCCGGCCACTTGCACCTCGGTGGGCGGGACCGCGACGGTTCCCGTGGTGGAAAAACTGGCAGGCAGGACAGGGCCGACCGTTTCAGGGAGAGACCAGGGGTCGTAACCCCCGGCTGGCCAAAGGGGCACCCCCCCACGTTGGGGCTTCAGTTACTCAGACAGGGGGCAGCATGCCCCCATTCAAATCGTTACACCATTAGCTGTGATGCGATCCTTGGTTCGAGATGGTAGTTTCGGTATATTACACACAAGGTTTCGTAGAACTTTGGATACGGCCGGGTTGGTTCGAAGACAAAAACAACCGGGCCCTCGGAGTAGAAACGCTTATAACTTGACATCCGGACTTCTGATTGATGTACCGTCGACTTTGATGGATTCCTCATAGTGAGAAGGACCTTTTGGATTACTATGCTCGAGGTTTGGATATAGTTTGAGTGCGGTCAGGTTGTGTATGACTTAAAAAACAACCGGGCCCCTAGAACGAAAAATCCAATAACTTGCAGACCAGGCGTCTGATTGACGCGCCGTCTGTCATGTTGAGTTTCTCTTGTCGAGAGTGAACTTTGAGATACATAAACTCCGGACTATGTGTTAGTTGAAGTATCGCCCCCCTTGAATCGTGGATCGGACCCTCCCGGAATCGAGCATGCTGTGTGCGTGACCCCTAGAGCTGGCTGCGACGATGAAGACCGTACTGAAATCCTCTGTGGGTTCGACAACGATGAAGACTGCACTGAAACCCTATGTGGGTTCGACAATGATGAAGACCGTACTGAAATCTTCTGTGGGTTCCACGGTGATGAATACTTCACTGAAATCCTGCGTGGGATTATCAGCAACGAAGACCGTACTGAAATCCTCCATGGGTTCGACGGTGATGACTACTGTTCTTGTATCCTACGTGGGTCTGGCAGTGTTTGACTCTGTTCTTGCTATCCTACGTGGGTCTGGCAGATTAGCTGGTCTATATCCTCTGTGGGTCTGACAACTTATCTGGTTTAGTAACCTACATGGGTCCTAGCATATATGAATCAGGGGCTATATCTGATCATCTCTATCACCTTAAGAAGAAGTATACTTGTGTGAGCTGAGTCTTGACTTTCAATCAATATCTTCGATATTATTGACTTGCTTTCCTATGTGGATTGGGTTGTGTTATTCTATGTGGATTGGGTTGTACTATCCTGTGTGAACATGATTGAATTTGGGCTTGGATGTTGGAGCCGAAATAGAACTGATGACTTAGGTATATGTATGGGCATATACCTAAGTAGTGTTGGATGTTACTTTGTGATTGTATCTTTCCTTTGTGAATTATCCTTTTTGGATTCTGTGAGACCTTTGGGGGTCTCGGGGTCCCTAATGAGTAGCTTATACTCAGCCCTGCACAGGCTATGCCCGCACTACGTTGTGTTGGATGCAGACAATGGACATCACTGATCGTGGTTGAGGTTTGTGGAGCAAGTCGATTCCTAGAGGTGGACCACAGGGCGGGACATACACGGAGCGAATGGTTGGGCCTGAGGAGGTGAGGAGGCAATCTGTACCGACCCTTCTGGTGGGACTACCAATGGAAGGCTCGACGTTTCTGCTTTACTTTCTGTCGCTGTACTTCTTTTCAGTTGTAGCTTACTTTCAGAATGAGTTTGTATTCCGGCCCACATAATTTTTCGCACTACATTTGTACCCAATTTTACTTAGTGTTTACTTCTGGTTTCTTACTCTGTGGTGTTTGTTTACTTTATAAAGGCAATGCCTTCCCCTTTTGTCAGGATTTACGCCTTGGTTCTAGTCGCCAGCCCCTGGCCTGTGGGAGGCAGGCTTGGGGTAGTCATGACATGGGTCCCAAGGATGGGTCGTGACATATCCTGTAGGACTTCATTTTTTATTAATTTTGATATTCCACCATTCAAGGGGTGAGGTTGAACCCTTACAAGGCCCGTAGGCATAAGTATTACATGGCCCTAGGCCATAGAGAAATTCATTGTCCATAGGCTTCAAAAATTACATACAACCGAGACTAACTACTTAGAACTGCTCCTCCCCATCATCTTTATCATGAAATAAGATCTCCACAATCGTGTGACTGTTCGACTAGGATTTACTGTGCATGAACATACTTGTCCTGATGGCAGGTGCCATACCCTCTCATTCTTGCAATCAGTTTAGCTTCTGATATGGTGAAATATCCTTGCTCATCCTCCTAATAGAGCTTGTTCCATGTAGGTTGTCTAGTTTTCATCAGCACTTATGGTGGACCGAAGTCCTTGGGGTGGCCCGAAGGCCTTACTGACCTGATGGCCTGGTTGGCCCGAAGAAAATAAAGGACTCGGAAACCAAATCGGTTCCTTGAAGGCCCAAACATGAGAATAGTCTCGGCTGCTATAGTTCCAAACATATCCTGCTACAATACCTAGAAATATGCCTGTGTATAGATTTGATTCTAGGTCACCTGGATGAACTTAAGGAGTCCTCACCAACCAGGTTATATGAATGAGTATTTTTTCAAATTTAAAGAAGTAATTAGATGCTTCTGGGTATGAAAGTGGATAATTTTTTTGAAGGTTCAAATGCTTGAAAGTTGGTCTAGAAGTACTGTAAAATTGAATTGTATAGTCTTGTGATAGAAGAATCAAATACCATATTGGATTATTTTCATAGTTCTACACTTGTGTAATGTAATATACATTTCATTTTATTCCACACAAAAAGAATTTTTTCTAGTGCAAAGTGTGGTATTGTATTGTCTCTAAACCATACTATGGTTGTAGCTTCTCTCGATGAGTGGTGAACCTTGTGATTTATGCTATTCTTTTTGTTGTGTATTTGAATTATGTTCAACAAAAAAAGAAATATTTAATATGAGACAAAGGTTGTTTCAAAAGTATGGAAACATAAAAGAAGAATATATCATAGAATCACCCTCCCCTCTCACTGATACTTGAATCCTAATTGGGGAACGCCAATTCTACTTCTCTCAAATCATTTTATAATGAAATAAAGTACAAGGGGAGAGGGATTCCTCTATCATCCTCAATTTTAAGCATATGGTAAGTCCTTATGGACTAAAATGTTCCTTTTATTACTCCTCAAATAATTTTCTTAAATGAACAATTTGAAATTTTATTATTTATATAGCTTGGTATTTTTTTTCTTTGTGGAGATAAATACCACAAGAATATGTCTCATTTGATTTATATTTTATATAATACTTTCTGTGATTATTCCTCCATGAAGGTATTCTTCACCAATTTTGTATTCTATCTTTAGTGTTTAATGAATGAACCCACACATGCATGTCATTTATCTTTCTTCCATGATCTTGACGAGTGAAATTTAAAATCTCTCATTTTCTATGCATACTTATTTATTTTTTCTTTGAAGTTTTTTGAGTGTACACTCCATTATGAAAGTTATACACTTTTTTTATTGTGAATAATTTTCGTGGGAAATGAACTTGTTTTTCACCAAAACATTTTCTCATTATTTTGTGTTCTCTTTATAATAGCCTTATTTTACTTCTATAAAGGATATTATGTCAATTCCATTGGGGATACTTCTATAAACTCTGTATTATTTATTGTGTTATTGTGTATAGAAAAAAAAATTTGTTTCTGGTGAATCAGATTCTATAGACTTTTATTCTTCTTTCATTATGGTAATAAGTGTGGAGGCTCTCCTCTGGACAACTTCATTTCTATTATCACTATAATTCATTGAGAAATGTATAGGGTTATCATACATATGATTTATTCTATCAAAATAATACAATGTAAACTATATACATGGTTTAGATCTAGTTTCAGTTGGTATTCCCTCTTTATTAAAGAATATATTTTCGTGGGTGTGACACTTGCCTCTAGTCGTGTATTCCTACAATAACATCCATCACTCTACCATTGGCATGTCTCCGTTCGAATCCTTGTATGGGAGGCCATGTCGCTCACCTGTGTGCTGGACTGAAGATGGGGAAGTTAGTGTTCTTGGCCTGGAGGTGGTGCAAAGCACGATAGAGAAGGTGCATATTTTATGAGAAATGATGAAGGCAGATCAGGACCGGAAGAAGTCATATGAGGATGATAGGAGAAAGCCCTTGGAGTTCGAGGTTAGGGACCATGTGCTCTTGAAGGTCTCCCCTCGGCGTGGGCAACGTAGGTTTGGAATGGAAAGTAAGCTCTTTCCCAGGTTCGTCGGACCCTTCGAGGTGTTGCACCGGGTCGACGAGGTGGCTTATCAGTTGGTGTTTCCACCACAGCTACAAAGTGTGCATGATTTATTCTATGTGTCCCAGATTTGTCGGTATCTTCACGACGATTCACACGTCCTCGACTAGGGAGAGCTAGATATCGAAGATGATGCAACCTTCGTGGAACGACTAGTGATGATCTAGGGTCGTGAGGAGAAGGTGCATCGTGGATGAACCATCCTACTAGTTCGTGTGTTATGGAGGCATGGTGGGCTTGAGGAGAGTACCTGGGAGAGGTAATTCTAGATGTGTGCCTAGTATCCGGAGTTGTTTTGAGTTTTATCCAATTTTGTCAGTACTTGTTTGCTATGAAATGATTTACCTTGTTGACTGTGGGATGTGCAGTTTCCTTTTTCTGTGAATGTGTGTGAAGTGTCATAAAGGATGGGGAGGGGAGGACCTGATTCCTAGTTAGGATGACTTAAAGTAGATGCGCCTAAACCCGTGCGAGCTAGTCAGTGCCTCCCAAAGCGGATAGAATCTTAACATGGAGGAAGGGAAACCCATCTCCCACATGGCCGAACAGTTTAGTCTTTTGTTTTCCTTGGTTGCACGGGGAAAGGAGCGATAGGATGTCCTTGATTTTTCAGGAGATAAGGTGTTCCTATGTCATAGAGGTTCACTCCTGAGAGGTATCTTCCACGGTGGTTGTTCGAAACCCCCATCTTTCCTTTGGGTCTGGTTCTGGATTCTCGAGGGCGAGAATAGTTTGAGAGGTATCTAATGTAATGGCCCAGACCCTCATGATCCATCCCTTTTCCAAATTCTAGGATCCTAATGTGTCACACCCCGTTCGGTGCAACCGATCAGGGCAACCGATCAGCGTGATCGATCAGCGCGACCAATCGACGCAACCCATCCACACGACCGATCAGCGCGACCGATCGACACGATCGATCAGTGGGACCGATTGACGTGACCGACCGATCGGTGTGACCGATCGATGTTATCTAGCCTTGTTGGGTTTTCCTTCAACAGTTTTTCTCGTAACGCCTATTTTAGGCCTTTTTGACCTTCTAAGGCATTTCAAGGCTATTTTTAACCCATAACTAATATCTAAAAATCCCAAGAAACCACCCTATTAAATAAAAATTAATTCAGTCATGTGTAACCACCCAACTGCGTGGGGAACCACAATCTGAATTTAAAGCCGGTCAATTCTCATGTCCCGTAACAACAGGATCTTATCTATATATCGCACAATAATTTCTTCTCCCTTCTTTTTTCCTTTTGGCTGGATTCCTTTTTTCTTATTACATTTAGATCTCCTGACACCCCTCCCCTGCAAGTCACGTATCCCATGTTCTCGGCACGTGGAGAATAACATCGATATTTGATCAATCTAGTAGGGATTTTTTCCTTCGTCTCCCTTTTCTGTGTATCATGCGGGGTGGGTACATTTTTTTCTCTATGGGAATTGATAAAGACAAACTTAATAGAAATAATTAACGGACTTTTAATGAATGAAGGGGGGTGTGACCAATGTTTCTGCTATTATACTTTTATGTTGTATGTATTGTGAATTGTGCGGGCCTATTCTCACTGAAAATCATGGTTGTTGGTGGTATTTCCTTGCGCACTAATGAACCTTTTTCCTCTGTGATGGTTAAATGACTTAGCCTAGAAATTGGTTAATCACGTAAACTCAGTTGGTTTAAATGGATGTTCAGTAAAACAAGAATCTCTGTGTGACCACCCCAGTTAACAAACAGAAAGAAGAACCTAATGAATGATGTGATTAAACATGGAAATATCCACTCTGTTGGGTGGTGTGTGTGTTGTTCTGACTGATTCTTATGGGAAGATGTGAATGGGGATGGGATCCTCTATTGTGGCATGGTTGTTGGTTTGAATTTGAAGCTGTGTGGTTGCTCTGCTGTGACACGAACTCGAGTGGAATCCTCTATCTTTGAGAAATGGTGGGTTCCTTATTTTGGGGACATGGGGCTGTGTCTCAAGGTTTTCATTGCCTCCAGCACTTCGAGGGATCTCACTTATCCCTTTTTTGAGGTTTTATTTTCTTCCATTACTTTGAGGGATCTCACTTATCCCTTTGTTGTTGCGACGTTACAAAAGAACCGAGTGTGAATTCTTAAATTGATGTTTGGCTGTTTCTTTTTCCTAGCTTGTGTTTATGCCTGTTAGATTCCCAGTAGTGTATAATTCACCCTAATCGGATCACTTGAACATGAAAACATGAATGGTTGAGAGGGGAATTAGTTTGGGAATGAGTTGTGACCTGGCTGTGAGTGTTGTGGCTTCTTTTATGAATGAATAGTAACACGGGGGGTTTGTGCTTAGGTTTTGGAAACCCTAGGTTGGGTTGAGTGTTTGTTACATATACATATATCTCTAGATTTTATGTTTCATATTTTCGCCCCACCCAAGTTGAGAAATTAGTGCTAAACACCCCATTTCATGGGGAGGGTGTTTTTTCCAACACTCCTATGAGTGGCTGGTTATTAGCACATTTTCTGCTCCCTTTCCTGAATATCCCAAGACTATTCAGGCAGGCTGTGATGACCTAAACTCTATTATTTAGCCCAAGAATCTTTGGGCAGGGTAGTTGTGGTGGTTGGCCTTGGTGTTTGCGGGTAGGTTGTTTCCCCAGTGTCTTCGGGATGAGGCCCAGGTGTCTTCGGGAATGACAACGATTGTTCTGACCCAGGTGTTTGTAGGTATTGTTACGCATGGTGTTTGTGGCCTAGGTGTCTGCGGGTGGGATAGTTGTTCTGTCTCAGGTGTGTGCGGGCGGTGTTTGGAAGTGGAACTATGGTGAGGTTGTGGCCTAGGTGTGTGCGGGCGGGGTTTGGGAGTGGGGCTGCGGTGAGGCTATGACCTAGGTGTGTGTGGGCGGGGTTTGGTAGTGGGACTGCGGTGAGAATGGCGATATTGGTTCGATGCATTGGATGTATTTAATAACTAGTGGGAAAGTGGCTCTAGGTACCCAAATATCGATGCGATATTACCTAACTTTACTTTCCTTGCATTATTTGGGGAGTGTGCCTTTGTGAGGTTTGGGTGGATAGATTTTCCTTGTTGGGTGTTTGGTTATCTCTTTTTCCATGGGACATTATAATGTCTCCTCACTTGTACACGAGAGACTTTGGTTTTCCCTACTGAGTATACTTGTATGCTCACCGTACGTATATAAAACTGCTTCTAGGTTTCCAGGAGGACTTCAGGGATCGTGCGGGACCATACTAGCTCGGACCATGGGGCAATTTCTGTTGTCATTTACCTTTTCTTGGTACTTTACCTTTGGAGTTTTTAGGCTTGTACTATTTAGTGTTGAACATGCATATGGGGATGGTTTACTTTTGGCTTTACATTTACTTTCAGTTTTGGTGGTGTGGGATTTACTATCTTATCTCCCAATCCTATTAAAATAAATATGTTAAGGCCTTCCATTTAGTGTGTGATTTTATATTCTTGGTGCTAGTAACCACAGCGGGACCTATTGAAGGCGGATCTCGGGGGTCATTATCTCTCCTTCAACATAATTAAGTAAGGGTCTGGAAATCTATTGTCCCATCCCTCATCATGGTGAAGGCGGGTCGTGATATCACATAATTTATAATCACCTAAATTACTAAATATATGGTTTGAATTTTATTGAAAAATGGAATGAAAACCTAGGAAAAAACTATAATCATTTATTACCTCAAGTTATTTTCTAAAAAATATGATTTTTTGTATTTTTTTACATTCGTTTATGTGGTCATTTATTCCCATAAAATTAATAATATGTGTTTGAATACCCTATTCCTGTTATTCCACCCCAAAATGTTAAGAAATGTTAAAAGGATTCCTATTAGTGATGTGTAGGGGATATTACTGATGTCTGTTTTTTTATATAATTATATATGTACCATGAGTTTATAAGAAAATATAAGGAAATTTATTCTTACACCATAATGTATCATATTATTTTTATTTAGAAAGAGAAGGAACACATTTAAATAAATAAGAACGTCAATATAGTATATAACTGTATAAAGGAAGATGGAAATCCTGAAAATAATCATGTTTTTAAAATGCAATCGATATAATGAACAATTTGATAAATTTGGAATCTTCTTGGATAAGAAATTATCCATTAATTTTATTTTACTATCCTTATGACCAAAGTTATTATTATTCATCCTGTATTGGATACAAAAAATGGATATGTCTCTTAGGAAATTTTTTCTTATACTTCATAAAGAATATAATGATTGGTTGAAATATATTTCTCCACCCATTATAGTGAAATGTTTGAATGGGGAGGATAAAGAACATATGTCTAATAAAATGAAAAAGAATCCATTATAGCTTTATTTAGGAAAATAAATATTCAATAATAGAAGAATGAATAGGATGTTATTTTCTTAATTTGTGGAAGGAATGGAATATAGAAAAGAAATTACAATTAATTAAAGAAGAATGAACTTGAAACCACTTCTGGTTTATTCATCATGTTTCTATTTACTACTTATGTATTAAATAAATTATGTATATAAAACCTTTTTATTTAAATAATAGAAACGATCCTGATAAAAATGTCATATAGTAAACTCAAATTGAGATTAGAAAGGATGATTACCATTTTAACCAATGGGTTCTCTACTATTCTCATTGAGAAATGTATTAGTTCTGGTTTTTAATAACACTTACCAAAACATTTATGTTAGGTCCCAAATACATATAGCAATACATTATTATAAATTTTGAAAGAATGTTGTTATTGTATTTGAATACAAAAATAATTGTTCAATAGGTAATAAAAAAAATTCCATACAAATTAATGATGAATATAAAATATAAGATTCTTAGCCAATTTGGAAAGGCAATTATTTTTCAAATAAAAATGAATTGGTTTGTCTCGTTTATACCCATTATTGTGTTTTGGTGTATATTGAGATAAGATACTAAATATAAAAAAACATATCATGTTTTAGATAAAAAACATTTATAAATAAAGTTTTTTCATAAATACTATTAAAGTTAGTTCATAATGGCAAAAGATACTATTCTGTAGCTAAAGGTAACTTCATAAACATCATAATAATCATTTAAGAAATTTTAAAAATTCACGGTGAAGAACATTAGAACACTTTGTAATGATTGAGGAATATCTAATATGGGTTTTTAGAGAACATATTATCTGAGTATTAGTTTATCATAGATGTTGTGTAAATGTATTACAAAACTCAAATGTCAAAAATTTTAGTCAATATTATGATATCAGTGAAATAATGTTCAATGCCAAGTTTTATATAAATTTAAAACCTTCCATTTTTTCCACGATATGTTTTTCAAATGAATGTAAAACAACTAAATATATACCAGTTATATTTTATAATAGATATTAGATTAATTACGATATGATAAGAATTATTTTGGAAACTAACACAATTTTTGGTTGAAAACCATTTGTTAATAAATGGTTTGGGTAGAAATGATCGTAAAAACACAAAGGTGTATCAAAGTTGATGATCCTACATTCACTAAGGATATTTAAGTCTAGTCATGATTGAATATATTTATTTAAAGGAATCTTATATATTTTTTGATAGTGAAAACACACATAATCTATTTCAGTTAAGGATCTGGATGCACATGGTTTGGCTTAGTAACACTAGACTCCACTAATCATAGTGGTATGAGTAGTTCGAGAGGCATATACATCATAATAATTTATGAACAAAGAGTTTATTAATGTTAACAATAGTGGATGATACATATTACATTATTTTAGAATAAATATTCCTATAAAGAAGCTATAAATGGATATATCAAAAGGTTGAAATGTTTGTAAAAAATGAAATATTAGACCCCATGGGTCAAGATTTTAGGACTCTATAACACCTCAAGATTGTGTGAAATATTTTTTATTCAAAATGAATTTAATAGTTCAGTTATTTTGAGTTACACACAAAACTGAGTATATCATTTTTTATTTTCAACATTTATTTTATCATGCCATACCTGAAGAAAATAGTTTCCTCAAAAGTGTGGATGACATGCGACATAGAGCTTCTGTGAACCATTGAAATATATTATTTAAAATATCTTCATTAAAATATATCCATTAAATAGGTGGGCATGAATATCATTAACTAATTTTTGAAATAATCTTATAAATATTTTACTCAATATAAATTTAATTTCATGTTCATAGAAAATAATAAATCAATTTTTTATAATGTAAATATATTCATAAAAAATATTTTTAATTGAATTTTTTTAAATATATTTATGAAACAAATATTCTAAATAAAATAAAAATAACTTAGAAAAACTATTTAAAAAAATGAACACCATTTTTGAAATTATAACATTGAAAATAACTTATGGTAAATCTTTGTTGTTTTTTTATAAATTATATATTTTCTAGGGAATAGAGAAAAATATTTATTTGTGTAAAAATAACTTCTTTTTCATTTAATTAATTAATTAAAACAATCCATTTAGTATAAATATATATATGGATTAAAAAGTGAGTATTTTTTCTTCTGAAAACTATTTTGAAGTACATATTATATCCCCATTTTAATTAATAATAATAATCCATAATGGATAATGTTTTAAATGAAATTTAATGATTATATATCAATAATATTTAATTTATATTCATAAAATGAATATAATTATACATAGAGTTAATATAAAAACATCTTTCTTTTTGAAAAAAATTACACTTCTCAAAAACCCATTCTCTCATCGCATCTTGTAGTTTTGTTATAAATTTTATTTTTTCCAATTTTTGAAAATTTATTTGTCACATTATGTTAATTTTTTAAAATATTATTTGTAAAAATAACTTTGAGTAATTTTTGAGAAATTTTGTAGAGGATTAATGTCTTTGATGAATAGTTAAAAACACTGAATTATAATAGATATCTACCTTCTTGTTTGAATTTTGAATATAGTTAAATTTTATTTTGAAATTGATTTAATGTAAAATTAGTTCTATTATATATATATTAATAATTATTTTAATTGGAATCAATTTCATACTGAAATATGATATAAAAATCTTTGTAAACTGTTGAACACTTTCTCCCTGAAAATACACTTTTAGTCGTGTTTATAGATTTAATTTTAAATTATAAATTTACACTTTTGTGAATGTGAATTGGGAATTTAATTTCATATTTATTAAAATAATATATTATATTATCTAATATGGTCAAATTATTTTTTTACAAAAATTAATAGTAAAAACAGTTCAACTCATTCACCAAGTCATAGGTAAAAATGGATTTAATGGGGTAAAACTAATAATAAATGGGTTATAATTACCCAAAAACCACTCTAAAATCCATTTTTTGGACATATTAAGCCCCTTAAAATTTTTATTATCTATAAAAGTTAATTTTGGTTCTTTTTTTCTTGAGAAAAACTTGGGTGAACCTTTTTCTTTAAAGAGAATTACAAGTATACCACATTCCTAACATAATGAATGCTATAAAGTCTTTTATTTTCTTCACACCTTAATAAAATTTTATTAGGACCTTCCCAAAAAAACTTAAATAATTTCCTAGCCTCTTCCTACAATCCTTATTTTTGTGTGAAATACAACCTTTGAATGTTTTTGGTACAAACCTAAGTTGGTTTCCCGAAGAAGAGGTAACATTTTTCGATGAGCATTTTATTTATTTTTTTGTCCACCATAATTTTTCTTAAACAAATGTTGTAATTATAAAATCATTATATTAAATATAATTAAATGTTTTTATTTTAATTAAATTATGTAAAAATATTTCCTCTTCAATCAAATGGGTTAGAAAATCACGATTCATGTTTAAAGCGCACTACTACCTCATGAACCTATGTCATTCATTTTTTACATTACCACCACTCACTATTGTGTATGATAATGAAAAAAATTTATATACGTAATATTTATCAAATAATTATTCCTCATTAATAATTATATCATATATAATTTTTTTACATTCCAGTTCTTTGGGGATTTGATATCATCGCTCATGTGTATGGTGGACAACTGCCTAACGAAGTGATGAGATTTGTTTTTATTTATCGCTTTAAATAGAAAATAATAAGGATATATATAACACATATATGTAAAATAAATTAAATAAGTATTATATTAATGACATATTTATAATTTTTAGGGGATAATATATTATTTTTTCTCTTTCAATTTGAGTCACTAAAAGATGATAATGTCATTCATGTATATGGGGACTACCACCTTCACGAAGTGATGTGGATCCCTATTTTCATGACCACACAACATGGATGAAAATTATAATTTTAATTAAATATATTATATTTTATTTATTATATTATTATAATTAATTAAATATAGAATTTAACATTCCTATTTTAAATAATTATTTTTAAAAAATGGAATCATTACTCATACATACGTACCACCAAATGACTTCAGGATCTTAAGAAACTTTATTTCTAAAAAAATGATTTCATTATTGGAATTAGAAATAATAGTTTTGTTAAAATATTCTAATTATTTCATTATTATTATTCTAGAGATGATGTAACCATGATCAAACTAAGATGACAGAAAATAAAAAATCAAAACATAAATGATGAAAAAAATGGTTATACCCATAATGTGATTTCAAAAAGGAATTGGTAAACAACTGGTAGTAAATAGACATATGTAAAATAAATATGGTGTAGCATATATATATATATATTTATTTATTGTTATGTAATATATATATAAGAAACTTATATTTATTATAATGGAGGTTCAAAGGTGTATAGAGGTAGTCGAGACTCAAGGTAAGAAATTTTTATTCTCTCTTTATTTGTGTGAGAAATTTACTCAAATGGCCCAAAGGCATTAATTTTTTTTAATGATTTTGGTAATCCACCTTTCAAGGGGTGTTGTGAAACCCTTATAAGGCCTATAGGCATAATTATTACTTGGTTCGTAGGCCTTATAGAAATTCATTGCCCGTAGGCTTCAAACATTACACACAACCTATACTAACTACTTGGAACTGCTCCTCCCTCAACATATTCCTCATGAAATCAAATGTCCACCTTCATATGATTGTTTAGCTAGGATTTACCATGCCCACATAGGCTTGTCCCAATGACTGGTTCCATACCCTCTCATTCCTGAAATCCATTTAGCTTTTTCTATGGTGAACGCTTCTTCCCCATCCTCCTTCTATTGCTCATTCCTTGTAGTTTGTTTGGTTTTCAACTATAATTAATGTGGCATGGTTGCCTTAAGGTGGCCCAATGGCCTTACTAACCCGAAGCCCTAGGTGGCCCAAAGGCCTAAAGGACTCAGGGACCAAATCGGTGGCTCGAAGGCCCAAACAGGGGAATATTCTCGGCAGCTATAGTGCCAAATAGTACCTGCTACAGTTCCGGCTATAGTACTGCCATACTTTCCGCTATAGTACCTACTACAATAATACTACAAAACTGCTACAGTGCCCAGAAAATTATGGCTCCGCCTGGATTTGATCCCAGGTCGCCTGGATTCACTTATAGAGTCCTCACCAACTAGGTTGAGGCCCATGTACAATTCAACAATAATTTCATTTGGGAAGTATGTATATTACCCATTTAACATGTTATATAATTAATATAATATTTTTAATTATCTGAAATGTTTCATTTTCTAATATGTTTTATTGTTTTTTATAATTCTAATATTACTAAAGATATTATGAATTTCTATCTCACATATTACTTATATAAGACACATTCCATTTCCCCCAACCATTTTTATATAAGGTTTATATAGTTACCAAAAATTTATATTATGATAGTTTTCCAGAAAATTATTAGGGTTTAAATACCAATCTAAGTATATCTATATAATGGGGGTTATGGATTTAAATTTAACAAATGGGTAAGGTATTTTGGTCTCAAATTACCTTCATTATGACATAAGTTATTCTATGATCCTATATTATACTATGAGGTGTATATACTACCCATTTCCATGTTTTGTAATAAATTTCCATATTTTCATCATCTTATAATTATCATTTAATTTTTTTCCATCATGGGGATTATTATTCAAAGTTACCAATGTAAGAAGAGTTTTATGTTACAATCTTATCGTTTGTTTGGATCATCAACAATTATGCTTAATAATGATGAAATATTATGATCTATATCTCAATGAACTCATTAAATTTATTATCCAATCTTTATGTCATGAGACTATATTTTTTCCATTATATTTCCTCTCTTTATATTCTCAATATTTCAAAAATAATGTTTTTAAGAAAAATTGGATTTTTGGTCAAAACCCATTTTTCTTCCATAACCATGTTTTATAAAAATGATTTCAAAAATGTTTTTAACAATTATAAAATTATTTACTAGAGTAATGTTTAACCATTTTTAATTTTTAAGAATATTGTTTTGAAATTAATTTACATTTTTTTTCAATAAAAATCACAATTGTATTTTACTGCAAATGAAAAATGAATCTTTATTTTCACATGCATGACATGAACAATGTTTTCAACTATCATGAACACTCAATGATTTCAAGACTACCTTCTAATTTTCATAGATAATTTCAAGGAATAATTTTTCCATAATATATTGTAATTTGTTTTAGATTTAAAATGAATGGTTTCAAAGTGAAAAAGTATTTTAAAAATGTTTTTTAGTAAAACGTGTTTCTTAGTATATAGAGGATATTTTCATCAAGAAATGTTTTAAATTATTTATAAATCAAACTTTTTATGTTTTCATGTTTATTTTAAAATAAAAACATTTCCAAAACTTTTTATTTTTAAAATAATTCTATTTAGAGAGAAATTATTTTTCTTAACAAACATTACAAGTAAAATTGAAAAATCCTTAGTCATCTAAGATTAAACCCTTTTTAGTTTCTTATCCTTTATCAAGGATATGTTCTAAGGGTACCATTCATATTATTTATTTTAATTGTCAATGTTTTTTATGAAACAATATTTATAAAACCCATTTATCTTACATGGGTTATAACATTATGAAATGATTATGAAGCCCTCTTATTTTCCTATGTTATTATGTAATGAAATAATGTAACAATTATAAAGAATATATCATTCCCACCAGTTATGATATGATGGAATTTTTATAAAAAAAATTCATTTCATGTGTTATGATATGTTGAATGTTTTTTATCTTTTGGAATACATAAATATGGTTTTCATTATGAGACATTGGAACTTAATCTCACACAAATTAATTTGGTAATGTCTTATATTTAATTTGATAAACCGGATTGGGACAAGGAAAGAATCTTGTCCATCAAGGGAATTTTTCCTCTATGACGGTATTGAGTCTGAATAGTGACAACTATGATGGGTTGTTGAGTAAACCCATTCAACATTTATAGACATGTATTATATCCTTGAATATTATGGAAATTATTTTCTATACTTATGTGTATGCGAAAAATATATGTCTTATGCCAATTTTATGATCCCATGAATCATGTTATCTGATTATATTTTGATTAGTGTCTTATGAACATCTAATCCTTGTTCCATGACTTAATAAAAAAACATTGATATTCATGGTGTGGTTTTAAATTTTTTTTTGCTCATGTTCTCATACCATTATGTTCATGTTATTGTTATGTATCTCCCTTGTTTACCCATACCGAGAATCTGAGCTCAATATTTATTATGTTTCCTTTTCCCTGGTTTTCGAGAAAAATTTTAAGTGGGGATCATCTATGAAGAGTATATAATGGGAGGATCATAATAAGATATAATGGATAATTATCACCAAATTTTAATATTTTTTCATAGTCTTAAAATAAAATAAACTATTAGGGTCCTTCAGAACGATCTTATGTAATTTATTGAATATTCATCTAAAATGATGTAATATATATGTATGATAAGCCTGTGCCTCTATAGTTGGTCTAAGATGAAATATTTATTCCACCATTAGCAAATTGGATAAGATTTTATTTGAGATCCCTATGTATGTTTACAAGTATATGTCAGGGGATGTCTTTAAGGAAAATTCTGAGGATGTGTGAAAGTATTGGAAAATGTCCATAATATTTTTAAGGGTAGATTGAGTGATTTCACTAAAATTATATCCCTTTATGGATACTACAAGTGGATGTATCCCCAGTATTGAAGAACCTAGGCATAATAATTCTGAATAGGGTGCATTGAGCTAGACTTGATCGTCACATACTGTGTTAAAATAGAGCTTTATACACACCTAGTTTGAAACTACTAGGGGATATGATTTGGAAATTCACACTCTTTACTAACCACCAAGAAGGATTTATATAGACAATGACAATGCATAATCTATGATTAGCTTGTCTTTTTATGGATTAAAAATAAAGTGTCATGATTTGGACATCCAATATATGATTTTCAATGTTCTATGGCTTCCCACTAAGAATATTTTTACTTATAGTCTGGTATGGGTTTTGGTCAGTGGAAGGAACTAGAATAAATTATGTTAACTTTGAATTTGATAGAACATTTTCTCATAAGAAGCCAAATGGGATGATAAATAGAGTTAATTATGGTGTGATCATGCATAACCAATTATCTAGACATAGGATTGTTGACATGAACCTTAAGGAACTATATATCTCAACAAAGAGGAGGAAGATAGAGTTTGATAAGTGTTTAGGAAATGGAGACCACATAAAAAAAGAGATCTTTTTTCCAATATATCTAGAATGTGATATGAAGAACTATAGGGAATTTCTCAAATGAATTAGGATTTGATTTGAGTTTAAAAAAGTTCGTTCAATTAGGGATAGGAATAATGGCTTCCCTAAGATATCATAGATGGTTTAATGTTTCAAATGTGTAAAGTATGAGCATTATGAAAGAAATGTCCTATAGGGAATTCTCAATAATAGAATTAGAAATGTTGTATGCATAATGGTTTTTCTATCGATGGTGAAGAGGCTAAGAATTAAATATAAAAGGTAGCGGGTATAGAGAAAAAATAGGAGGAATCACAATCAATTGTATGATAAATAAGTGAGATGATTGAATTATTTTTTTTGTAATTTATTATTTATTCTATATAAATAATTGAATTTATAAAGATAATTCCTTATATTTTTTCATTAATGATTAAAAACAAATTTTGATTAATATTGATGACCTAAAAAATAGATTTAATGGAAATATGGTGTTTTAATTAAGGGAAGATGAACATTAATCTGTTTTGGATGTTGAGATAAAGATGTTGTTGTAAATATATGATTTTTATGTATAAAGAAAATTTTGTAGTAATGATTTACTCCAAATAGATTAATGATTTTTAGAGAATTTGGTTTATGATATCATCGATGGATTTTATATAATTATTAGATTTAAGGAATATATTAAATAATATATGTTTTTATTCAAGGAATAAAGAAGCATGTATGTTTTTAATAAGTTTTTATGGAAATCCAGGTCATAACAACGATTCAAGAGAATAGATGATGAACGTATTTTCATGTTTGGTATGTGACTATTTTGATATGATTTGTGTTGTCTGTGGTATTAATGATAAATTACATTTGGACATTTAGTGACCTTATTCATAAATATTTAGTGTTTCATATTTTGTAAGGGTCATAAGGATAACCATTTCAGAACTCGTTTATGTTAGACATTAGAAGTGGATATAAGTATAAATGTATTACTTCACCATATGAAGATTTATGCATATTGAATTTCCTATTTGACAATTTTTCTGATGATAACTAGAGAAATAAGGAATTACTTATCATTCTATCAATGGATTTTATGATCTGTTAGAGGTTCCAGAATATAAAATTCACCTTCATTTCTGGGAATAAGAGTTGATTTAAAAAATGATGGAAAAGGTTGAAATTGCGTCTATGAAGTAGAAATATTTCATGTATGTGCATTTTCATATGTCCTCGGTTTAGAGTGAAAATGAATTCCCCATGATTATAAAAAGGATATTGTAATAAAATTTTGTCATATTATCAACATTTTTAATGATATCATTAAACATTTCACACCTATTTGGTTATGGTTTTATGGGAAAATATATTTTCTAGATCTCCATGTTTCCAATGATTAGTGAGCATTATCACTTTCTATAACTATGTACACTTTTCTTCAATGTCCAAATCTTCCCTTCCCACATATTTTATCCAATGTTTATAACTAGTTTTCACTTACATTAGGAAGCTGTTATGTTTCCAAAACTCCCATTTTATTGAAATTATTGTTATTATTTTATACAATGTGGGTTCTAATGATGAAATTTTCAAACATGAAACATTTTATTACTGAGACCAATTTGAAGGGATAAATTTAATATGGGGGGGGGGGGTAGAATTTAACACATTGTAATTTTGTGATTTTTTCACCAAATGGATTTAATCTTTTTGATATTTTATATTTCATAAAATAATCATTATAGATTTTATTATATGAAACACTTTGTTTACCTTATATTACATGCAACCAAGAGTTTCCTCGAAAGTGTGAATGACACACAAAGCTCAGATTCAGTGAACTGTGAAATTTCTTTTCAAAATAGGTCTATAATATCCCAAACATTGAATATGAAGGTGTAAATAGTAATATATACTTTAAGAAATATAAAAATTATATTTCTATTAATGTAAATTAATTTTTAATTAATGAGTAAATAATACATGAATTTTTATTAATATAATTATATTGATAAAAAATATATTTCTTTAAAAAATCATTTTTTATATTTTTTTGTGATAAAATTTTATAATTAATTTATAGATCATTTTGGAAATTCAATTGAAAAAAATAAAACCATTTTTTAAATTATAATATTAGACATAAATTATGGAGAAAATTAATTATTTCTCAAAGAAAGATTTATTTTTTAGTGATAAGTGATCAATATATATTTCTTTAAAACTGGGATTTATATTAAAAAAAATATTTAATTTAAATACCCCAATATTTTATAAAGTATAATATTTAATATTTAGTTATATTTAAACTATTTAATTAATTTTTAATAAATATTATGTTTTATTTTTGTATAATATTGATTTTTATTTCATAAAATAAGTTTTTTTCAAAAAAATATTTTAAATTGAATATTGATTCTCCATTTTAAAAAATTAAAAAAAATCCCTAATGAAGAATGTTTAAAATTAAAATAATTTTTTTTCTAAAAAAATTTATTTGATATTCATAAAATTTTATTATTATATATAGAGTTAACATAAAATCATCATGTACTTATAAAAAATAACGCTTCTAAAAAAAGTTATTTCATCAATTTTGTGGGTTTCGTTTTAAATTTAAATTTTTATAAATTTCTAATTTTTCCAAATAAAATTAATTTTGAAAATAAAAAATTTCAAAATATATTCTTAATTTTTTTTAAATTTTCTCAAAATATATATTTTTTCTATGAATATTGAAAAAGATCAAATTTAAATTGAAAACATCCTTTTGGATTAAATTATTTTTAATGTTAAAATATATTTTAAAATTTTTTAATGTAACATTACTTATATTAAATATATATTAACTAAATTTAGGTCATTTTAATCAATTTAAAATATAAAACTTATATAAAACCATTTTTTATTTTTGATCTCATTTTTGAAAACCCACATTCGCATTACGTCTGTAGGATTAGCTTTAAATTAAAATTCTCCATTTATATGAATTGAATTAAAAATATGGATTTTATATTTTTAATCACTGTAATTTAAATAATCAAATAAGGTCAAATTAATGTTTAGGAAGGATTAACAGTAAAAACTGTAAATTTATTTCAGAACTCTTAAGGTTTAAATGATCTTACTAAGGGGTATTAAAGTAATAACCTAAAGCTTAAATTGACATAAATAAATTTCCAAAATCCATTTAATTTTCCTATTTCGATGAAAATTTATATATTTATTGATAATAATTCATTTTTGATCCTTCTTCAAGAAAAAATGTGGCTACACATTATTCTTTTCCAAAACTGAAAAATGTGTTGGTCACCTCATTTTTAAAAGACTACCACTATCCTTTATAAATAACACCTTAAAACTATTTTGGTTAAACATATACCTGAAAAAATAAATTAAAAATTGTATATTATCATCTACGATCCTTAGTTTGGGAAATAATCCAAACTTTGAAGATTTTTTTTGAAAATTTATAGAGGTTACCTGAAGAGGATGTAATATTCTTCAATGATTGTTTTTTTATATCTTCCACCATCCCCATAAATTATTATTAATCCATGAAGAAATAATCACCACAATTTATTGAATACAACCATATGTTTTCTTGTTAAGGTAATGAAAAAATACCATCTCCTCTTATATCTAATGGTTTATTAAATTATTATTCATGTGTACAAAAGACTGCCGCCTAATGAATCGATGCCATTTGTTTTTCCATAACCACCTTTCAGTGTTAAACATGATGATGTAATATAATAATATATATATATTATTTGTAATATAATAATACCTATGGATTCATTTTATCAAATATACCTCCTTACTTTCTATCTAATAGGTGATATAATTACATTTATTGTGTGTACAGTGGACAGCTGCCTCGGGAAGCGATGCGTATCATTTTTGAATAATGCTTAAAATTAAAGATAATAAGGATAAATTTAATAAATATATGTGATATAGATTAAATAATTATGATATTAATGATATACTTATAATTATTAAATGATGATATATATTTTTATTTCTTACCTCTTCAATCACTAAAAGATCATAACGTCATTCATGTACATGTGGACTACCGCCTCCACGATGCTATGTGCCTCTCTATTTTCCAGACCATACCACATAGATGGTATTTATACATAAATTTAGTGAAATAATATTTTATTTATTTTTATAAAATCATTATTTAAATATAAAATATAACTTACCTCCTTTCTAAAAGGATAGTTGAAAAATGGAAATGTTACTTCCCCTTACGTATGACCTACCGTCTCTATGATCATAACATACTTAATTTACCAGGAACCTAATATATATTTTTAAATATAATAAATATTTTATTATTATTTTTTAGTATATGATTAAACAATGATAAAATCAATAGGGCTGAGAATAAAAAATCCAAACACATATGAAAAATGTAGAAGTTATTTCCTGTAACATAAATTATTAAAAGAATTTGTAATAAGTGTGTAATAAATTGTCATAATAAAATAATATATGGTTTAATAAATATAATTATGTATTAATTATATATATATATATAATATATATATATATTAATTATACATGAGGTTCGAACGTATACCAAGGGATTCAAGACTTAAGGTATTATATTTTTAGAATATCTTTTATTTATGTGAGACAAATGAAAATTCTCCAATCATTAAATTTTTGTGTTTATATAATGAATAATTGAAATGTTATATCATAAATATAGTTCTTTTATTTTTATTTAATTGTTCATTTTATATTATTCTTTATTTTGTGTTATGATTCAAAATATTATTATAGCGGTATGGGATTTTCATCTCACCCTTTTTACTTATGTGGGACACATTCCATATTCACCACCTATTTCTTTTATGTGGTGTATATATTGTCCATGAATGTATATCATGAAAATTATACTGAATTTTTTTTTATTACATATTTATTTTATTATCTCTCTTTCTTGGGGGTTATATTTCAAAAGTTAACAAATTAGTAACGGATTTTTATCTCAATTTTTTTATTTGGGACATTTTTTATTCTATACATATATATTTTTTATGAGGTGTATTTTAATCAAATTGAAATCTTATATAATGAATATAATTCCTTTCTTGATATTTATTGTTTAAAATAATGTTAAAATTTTAGGGGGATTTTGATTCAAAGTTACCAAAAAGGGAAGAGTTTTTTGTTACAATATCAATGTTTATCGAGATTGAATATAATTATACTTTCAAATGATGAAATAATAAGATATATCTATAAATAAATAAATTAAATTTCATATCATATAGTTATGTCATCATAATTTTTTTTATTTTCATCTTTGTATATATTAAATAAACAAAAATGATTTTTTTAGTAAAAATTGTGTTTCTAGTCGAAAACCCATTTTCTTCCAAAACATTGTTTTCTAAAAATATTTACAATTTTTTTTATCCATTTATAAAATTATTTATTAATTTAATTTTTCACATGTTTTAATATGTTTAAAAATATTTTTAATGTAATTTTCATGTCTTTATTCAAAAAATCATCTTCTATCCTTTAGGGTAAATGTGAAATAATCTTTGTTTTTACATATATTAAATGAAAAATATTTTCTACTATCATAACTATTCAATGATTTGAAACTTCCAAAAATAAATTTTCATTGATCTTTGAATTGATTTTTTTCCTTAATATTTGGGATTTTGTTTAAAATGAATGATTTCAATGTGAAAAGGATTATAAAAGGTTTGTGTATTACAAATTTCTTTTAAGAAGGATATTATATTTTCTTCGTGAAATGTTTTAAATTATTTGAAAATATTCCTTTATAATCTTCAATTCTATTTTCAATGAATAATATCTAAAATGTTTATGTTTTAAAAATTTATTTTCAATAAAAATTTATCTTCATCAAGAAATGTTCATTGAAATATTTCAAAATAATTCTCCATTTATGATAACATACATTGATGTTTCTTATTATTTAATGGGTAAATGATCCAAGGATACCAATAGAATTATTTATTTTAATTTGTTATGTTTATGATGATATTATTTGTATGAAAATCATTTCTCTTCCATGGGTTATACCATGATAAAATATTTCTGAAACCCACTTCATTTTAATGGTTATAATATGATGAATTAATGGAATGATTTTGAAACCTATCAATTTTCCACATGTTAGGGTATTGTGTATGTTTTATAAAACCCATTGGATTTTATATGTTATGATATGTTGAATTTTTATGATATTGTGGCACATGTAAATATAGTTTTCATTATGAGATGTGTAAGACAAATATCTCCCTCCACTGCATTGGATAACAATTTTTATGTCATGTGATATACAAGATTATAATGGGTAGTGAACCCAGTTTACTAATGAACATTTTCCTCTATGAAGGTCTGGGGAGTAAACCCTATCTTCTATTATGGTTTGGGGAGTAAACCCACTCCACTATGATAGACTTAGCATTGGTCCCTGACAACTATGTAAATTATTTTATATGCATATTTGTATGCCACAAATATTTTTCTAGTGATAATGTTTTTATCTCATGGTTCATGTTCATTGATTTTCTTAGGATTCATGTCTTATTAACATCAAATATTTAACCCATAACTCTAGAATATGATTTTTTTATGTAGGGTACAATTTTAAAATGTTTTTATCTTGTTCTCATACCATTTTGTTCTTGTTAATCTTAGGTATCACCCTTTTTAAACTTAAGGAGAATCTGAGTTCCCCTTTTATTATGATTCCATCCCAGGTCATGAATAATATATTTAAATATGTTATGTTTATGAAGAGTACTTAATTTGACGATCTTCACAAAAAACATTAACGATCATTCATTCACATAGAATATTGTGTGCCTAGTCTCCAAAGATAGTAAATAATTTTATTCCTTAAGTATGTGTTTGTGTAATATATTGAATGTTCAACAAAAAATATGTAATATATATGTATGAAAAGCCTCATTTTATATGAACTCCATCGATTTTTTGAGCCATTCTATTTCAGGTGAGTATTCATCTGAAAATAAAAATGGATTGTACAATATGGTACCAATACGAATGATTTATTATTGGAAGATTTAGTAATGAAATTACCTATACAATGATCATGAAAAATAAAATCTTGTTGAATTAAAATTTTCAATGAAAATTTCTATGATCATCATATTGGGTTAGTGATTGTCAGGACCACATAATTTATAGAAAACCACATAGAATATATCATTATGAAATGGACAATAGGATACATAATAGTATATTTTTATAAGGAGTAACTATAAAGTGAAGGTGAAATCAATAAATGAAAATAATATATACAAATTATATGAGTTAATTTATGAATAAATCAAGGATAATGATCATATAATATTCATTTTAAGTGAATGAGTGACTTGTGTATTTAATAGGTTTTGGGGATTATTGTTTATCAATATAGATAAACTGATAACATATAAGAAAACAAATGATACGACTTTATAGTATTTCAAGACAAATAAATAAACATTTATTAATGTTTAACTTAATGTTAAAGCCTTGTTCTAGGAAAAAATATTTAACAAATTTGTTCATGGGTCTGATAAATATATTCAACATATATATGTTAACAAAGTATTAAAAAAATATAATTGGAAACAACTTGTGATACAATTTTATTGGAATATAATCCTTCTAGAAGAGCATGAAAGGGAATTAGGTGATACTATAAAGCTTTAATGAATATCTGTAGGTTAATTATGAAGGATTAATCACATATGGCATGATATGATTTGAAATATGATATTAATGACGCATAATGCTTAGTGTGTGAGTAAAATGTAGACCCAAATTTTTTTATAAAAATGTAGTGAGAACTATTCTAAAATACTTAGAAAAGTAGAACTGAATGAGTTTTCAATGATTGGAGAAGTGATCATATTGGTGATAAAGGGAATTGAACACTTATCTTAAATTTATTCAATTTGATCTAGTATCAAAATAAAATCTACTGTAATATGTAATAATAACTTATCACATCTAGGGTTTTCCATATCTACAATATATGAGTATATTGAGACTTATGATGTAGCTTATAGTTCAATTTAGAAACATCATATTTTAATTTTTAGTTCTACTAAAATAGATAGTTTTATCATTATTATTATAATATTTGACTATGTACTTAATCAAGATGTCAATAATATGACATGGTAATATAAGGTGGATACTCAATTATATCAACAATAGAGGTACTTTCTCAGGGAAGAAACATCCTAGTAAGATATTTCACAAATAAATCATGCGGATTAACCAACCCAATTCAAAAAACTATTATTGGCCCCACAAATATTTCCATACTCATCAGATTAATATTTTACATGTGAGAAATAGCTAGTCATTTATAGATAGATCTACTGTAAGTGGAAGGCTGTTGGAGTTGTTTTCCTTGAACCAAAGATTAAATTATTTAAATTACACTAATATTCATATCAGTGAATATTAATTTAAATAATTTATCACAGATTGATTATTATTCTATATATCATTACTATGATAATTTCCTAGAGTATTTTCTACATCGAAATTGGATATAGTAATTCCCCACTATTATGTGAACCTTTAGATTCTATGTTGATATCACTTATATATTAGTTTAAAAATCAAATAAAATTTTATGATGTGGAACATAGTATATTTACTATTTGGTGATAGTACTTTGATGATTTTTCTTAGAAAGTCTAAACATAGTAATATGAAGGATGGTAGATTATGATAATATATCCACCAATAGTAATTCTAAATGTTTATGTTCCCTCATATATTATTATCTACTGGTCCTTATAATGGACGTTATAATTTAATATTATTGTTAAAGCATTTCAGGAATCATGTTCATGGATTTATTATCCAAAACCATGATGCCATATGTTTTTGAGAAGAAGGGTACTTTGGGAATGCCATTAATGTCATGTTATTGATAAATAATTTGAGGATGGATTTTTCTGTTCTATATTAATGGATTTTTATATCTTATACCCTTGATTGAAGTATAACTATCACATTATATTCTATATACAAGGTGTAATGACATTTATTTTAGATAGTCAAAGAAATAAAAATCAAATATATAAGTTAATGAAACGAGTGTACAACTTATTTGATGAGATATTATAACAAAGGGATTATATTACACAATTACTGGTCATATTTTATCATTTATTTTAGCTCATTAACATATTTCACTTGGGTATCTCAAACAATTTCAAGATATTTATCCTAGATATTTCAGTTTCATATATAATTCCAACGAGATAGAATCCTATAGGGTCGTACACTATGTGTTTCTGTTGTTCTCAATTGAATTGTATTCAAATTAAAATATTGGAATACATTTTATTTTCAAGACCAATGAATTTTTTTTAGCTTTTATTTATAGCTAACATTCACAAGGTAATAAATACTTATTTATTTGTTATCAATTTTTTAATTATGTAAATATTTAATAATTATTTATTCACAAAACCATGAATAGAATATTTTCATACATTTAATATTTTAAAATTATTTATTTTCCAGATATTGAATATAATATTTATTTGTGAATAAATATTTAATGAAATATTTATTTGGTTGTTACATAAATACTTAGGAGGGAGAGAAGAACAAGATTGTGTAGAATGATAAATATGAATCTAAAAGGCGATAAAATATTATCAATCATTGTTCCAATTAGTATGCACCATAAAATAATAATAATGATATTATATTGAATGTGGGTCAAATAGTTTTATTATATTATTTAATGACTATTTTTAATTAAATAATATCATTAACCTTATCCATAGCACTTGAAATTAATGGTTTTATCTATTTCATAAGGTTAAACATTAATTGAGAATTATTGTGCACAACCAAATTATCTCCGATTTCCTTATTATCTCATCTTCTCAAGAATTAGGAGAACTCCATTAAGCCAAATTATCGTGAAGTAATGAAGAAAAACAATGTTGGATGATTAATCTTCCACACTGGCACCAATAATATATCAGTGTTGTTTAGAGATAAAAGGACAACATGTGGATTACTGGTAGTAGGGATCTACCATAGTTCCTAACTAGATAAAAATGGTATTATAAAAAAGATTTTATATAATAAAAAAATTTAAAATCCCATCTCACACCACAGAATTCAAGCCTAATTCTATGTGACCTCATGCACATCTCCTCATACGTAGGAGGATGCCAACTAGCAGTAGGGGTCTAATTAGGAGAGTATGGAGACTTTACCTTCCTCATCATTTCATCGAGAAAGATAATAAATTATAAATAATAATAAATAATAATAGTAATCAGGAAGAATAACCATCTAAACATGTCTTATAAATAAATAGCTACGAATGTGGAAATTCCACCTAGAAAGTAATAAAAAGATACATAATGAGATGAAAAAGTAATTAAATATATACAGGTCCTCCAGAGTCTTTCTTAGACTGCTCTCGCTCCATGCTGCACTGCTCAAATATCCACCATAGGGCCCATACCATTCATCGGATCATGGGTCATGAAATCTATAAGTGAACTGAAATTCCTAAGTAGGGTGTGAATATGAAGACTCAATAAGACACCATCAATGCTTCCATTACATGTTTGCACATGCATAAGTGTGTATAATACAATATTATCTAAATGTGCACATAAGAAACAATTATTCCAAGAATTCATGCACAAACCAAGTTAGCACATACCCTGATTATACCTGTATCAATGCCATGAAAAAAATATCATAGAAATCATGGTTTAGTTTTAACATTAGAGCAACCATTAAGCTTCTCAATAGGAATACATACCCGAAGCCTCCAAGTCAAACCACACCAGGCAATTATACACAAGTGTTATATCAAGGATAGGTCACATAGACCATCTTGTCCCATTTTTTTCTGTCAGTCTGATCACTCATGATTTTGATACCCCATGATCATATCGTACATGTTGGATCACTCATGATATTCATTCCACTAGGTCAGGCCACACAAGACTATCATGCTATATCTCCCTTCTCTGTCTGATCATCAAGTCACTTGAATAATCTAAACACAATCTCCCTCCAGGGATACTGAGCCATGATGGGCCCACCTATCGGTTTGCTACTACACATAACATAACTATATTGCAAGTACCAATAATTTGATACAGGAACAATGTCATATTACATAACATATCATTAGTGTGAGAAAATCCATACATACACACAGGTGAGGAACATATCATGGTATAAAGAGAATCAATACACATACGTCATTTATGAAATTCTCATGGAAACAGACTCACCCACATTTTATAACATAAAAAGTAGTATTTAGTCCAACATAATTCAAATATCATGTTAACATCATATAAATGTCCTAAAATTGTAAATAACTTCCGAAAATAAAGTGACTGACACAATTTTTGGTCTGTCGAAGGCTTCATCACTCGAATCATGTTCGTGAACTAACTAGAAGAAAATGATCACATGTCAAGGACTTCTAAAACCAAGACAATATATTTTATTTCGAGTAGAAATAAAACATTATAGGAGATCATAATTTTCCTCTACTATATAATTTTTGAGGTATCATTCTAGGCCAACACATGTTTTAGAAAATTTCCACACATGGATAGTTTTTTTTATTATTTCATTTAATTAATATTTTTATAATTATCTTATGATAATTTCATGTAAATTATATTTTTTTAAATATGTTTTTGTAATTACTTTTAAGTTATCCTTTTAAAAATGTGAAAAATAAAATTGAAAATACCTCACTACCTTCAGAGAATTATTATTTGGATTATGATCATCAAGACGAACCCAATAACAATAATAACAAATTAATCCGATTTGTATTGGATAAGTTATAGAGGGTATAATTTTGGAACAAAGAGTAAAATAAAATTATATAATATAATGGAGGGTGGGAGATTGTGAGAGGGATCTGATATGTATTGGATAAGTAATAAAAGCACTATGTTGGGAAGAAATAATAAAATAAAATAAAATATATATAATAAAGGGATGAAGATTGAGAGAGGTAGACATGGGAAACCCTCTATTAAAAATCCCTTATGCACCACCTAATTTCACCATCTCATATATATATATATATAAAATATAAATCCAAATTTTATTGTATTTAATATCTATTATTTATTATTCCATTGACTTATTTATTACACTCACCTCTCAAAACCCTGCGTCGCACCTCATATCACCTATTATAAGATTTTGATAAATTAAAATAATAAACCACTTAAATCAATGTTTAAATATATATATATATATATATATATGTTGGAAAAAAATCTATCAAGGTATAATTGAATCATTTTTGAGATGATTGTGTTTGTTGACAAAGCGGACCTCCATGTTGTGTTTGTTGAAAAAGTAGACTACGATGATAATTTTGTTGACAATGGGGGTTTACATGCTGAGTTTTGAGTTCAAAAGATATTTTTGACAACCTATGATGATAATAAACAATTAAAAAGGAATGGAATATCTGAAGGGAGATTTAAAAGAACAGATCTAAGGTGGCACCGTTTTCAATTTTTTTTAAATTTTTGGGCCTCAAAATTGGAAAAAAGAGAAACATATTTTTGGCTAAGGAAGTTGCGTGCAAGACCTAGGGTGGTCTGGAAACATGCACATAGGGATTTTTTCTGGGTCTTATGGTGGAAAAATAGTGATGGAATATGGCACGAAATATTTCAAAATGTTCATGAAAGATTGAGTTGTGCAAAGGAAACATGAATGCTCAAGGCGATGTCAAATGGGGTTTTGTGCGCTTGAAGAGGATCTTGTGTGACTTTTGGAAGTTGCGCCTAAGGCATGATTCATATTCCAATCTTCGAAAAATAGCCATAGAAGAAAGTGTGTGAAATATTCAAGAAGTGCATGAAAGATGAGGTTGGTGAGAAAGATATTTATGCGCTTAAGGTGATGTCAAATGGTGTTTTGTGCGAAACGTCGGGATCTTGCGCGATGCATTTGGGGTTTTTTCATGTAGGGGTCAATGATGACTATAAATAAGAGGTGGACCTATAACACTGTGAAAGCTCGACACTTAGAGAAAATATGAGGACCAGATCGTGTAATAATTTCTCCCAAAGGGAGATACATGATTGATTTTGAGTTTCACACAAGATTAGAAAGTTGTGCGTAAGATTTGAGTAGCGCGAAAGACTGAAGTTGCGTGAAAAGGGTGTTTTGCGACAAAAATGGAATCTTGCATGCAAGGGTTTAAAGTTCCACTCAAGATGCCATCAATTTGTGATGATCAAAGGTACCATCAAATTCATCTAATATGAGAGCACTAGGATAAATTTTTTGGTTTTCAAGATCATTTCCCAAATGTTGAATTTTTTTTGAATTAAAATAAATAATTAATTGATTTTGGTACAATCTCAACATTGCTCGTGCCTCAAACAATTTCCACTTCATCACTTAAATAAATGAAGTTGAATTTGTTTTTCGTGAAGTGTTTGAAGATCATGTGATAGAATGATGGGTCATTCCATCTATCTCAAACAAAAGTTAAGAAAAAGTTATCAAATATACATAAGTCCATCTATGGTGAGGTTAATCATATATGATTCCAAAAATGGACTTATACTTCATCTATCATACCACTTAAAAAAATAGTTTCTACTAACTAGGGACTTCCTGTAGGCCAGTGGTAATCAATTAAAGACTATCACACTTCCGTTGTGGGTTCAATTCCTGCAACCTTTTCCGACGCTATGGGTTGATTCTCGTCCTGTAGGTTGTCTTTTTTTCTAAAACTTCACTATTATAACATTACAAAAATAATATCTAAAAAAGTTCTAGTCTTAAACAATACTATCTGATGTCTGACATAATCCATTCATGTCTTTAGACTTATCCAAAATACATATGTCCAATCTCATAGTATAAAGAAAACAATTACTAGAAATTTCATCAACCAAGCATGTGAATACCATCATTTATCCCCCATATATCATAAGATATATCTTGTTTATCACATTCCAAACATGTGAATACCTTAATCATGTATTATCTTAAGACATAAATTATCATTGAACCATAGTGAAAACCTGAATTTTGTCAAAAGGTAACTCTTTCCACATACCAAAATCCAAAAATTTATATATACTCAAACCATGATATCACTTTGTACTTATATCAGTCATGAGCTCATTAATACTATTAAACATTCCATTATCTCTTTATCCCTTCCTTATGCACATATTAGGTGCTTTCCAAAAATATCTGAATAACCTTTCATGGATACCGGTACCATTCAACATATACCTTCAAAAACATAAGGAAAAACAATTCTGTAACAATCATTAGATGTGTCTTTATTCCTTAGTACCATTACCTATACAACATAACTCTTGATAAACATAAATAATTCCACTACCTTTTTAAAACATTGACTGAGCTTCAACAACTCTTTCATCTCACATATCATTTGTAGTATCTTCATCATCATCAATATAAATACTACCCATAAGACCATGATGATTCTCTTCATGAGAATTTCCCTTAAGGAATTGGTTTGCATAATGACCGTAAATTCCACAATTAAAACATTTAACCATTTTTGATGTCTTAACAATACCATTATCCTTGTCCATGGTGTTAACTAAACCTTTTCCTTTGCAATTACTGGCTTTGTGTCCTTCTTTTCCACACGTAAAACTACTTCTAGTTCCTTTGAAACATTCTCCTTGATGCCTCTTCCCACATGATTTACATGAGGGAAATTGAACTTTATTTCCTCTATGATCATCATGAAACTCCATCTTTCTCTTATTAGCTGAGTCGGGATACTTACCAAAGGTGAGATTATTGATTATATTATGAGATTGCTGATTAAGCATAATAACAATGTTTTGACATCCAAATCTCGTTTAATTTGGTTTCTCATAAAGAATATCATTACATTGTCCATCATATGCTCCATTATCATGAATCTTCCTGTTTCATGCCATTTTCTAAAACCCAAAAATAATAGTGTGAGAGGAAAAAATCATAATTAAGGGGGAGTACCATCAATATCTAACATCTTAGGTTTAATACTAATAACTTTACCGTAATTCTAGGACTATAACCTATACTTATACTTAACCATAGTGACATCCCTAGACATACCTTAGAAAATCTTTAGGAATATCACTAATGTTTTGGCATCCTAGTTTCCAAAGGTTAACAAAACATTTCCTATGATACCAACTGTAGCGGTCTGGAATTATTTATAGTGGACTAGAATTGATACCTATCAGGGAACTCCATGGGTGGCTACACCCCCTGGGTGGGACACACCACCATCCCCAGTGGAAGCTATTTCCTCATGAAGCCCTTGGGTGGAGAGCCATGCTTCATCCAACGCTCACACATGAGAGTTCCTAAGGATCAAATTCATTCCTAACTCATTTTCCACTTATACCAACTGTATAGACCCCAAACATGACTTACATGGACATTACATTACTTTTTCAATATACTTAATAGATAAAAAACAGACACCAAAGGACCATAATAGTTTAGTGTCTTTGTAAACTTGGAACACAATCTTCTAATATTGGTGAAAGATCTTCAACATCTCTCAAAAATATCTTCCCTTTTTTTCTTACCTAAAAATTTTCTTTATATCTTGGGGAAACGAAAACATATAAAGGGTGAGCTCAAACTCCTAGTAAGGTTAATCATGGAGAAAATAAAACAAACCATATACATTTGAAATTAAAAACATGAACATAATATTTAAGCATCAAAATCTTGAGAAATGACATAAAACATGGTATTACGTAAGGCATAGATCATAATGGAACATAAATCATGATAAAATAGCATAGGAACAAAACCTTTAATTGTGTAAAACCATTAAGCACATGATATTATTTCCATAGTAGCCAAGGAATTGCTTCCAAGACCATCTTAGTGGACAAAGTCCCTTTCGGAATCGAGTTCACTCCTCGTTTCAGTCCTGTATCACTGAACCAGATTAACATACCATTTCAGCCATGTATATCTCATTAGATATAAATATTTACCCAATATATTGTAGGGAGACATATGTCCCACCCATCTCATAATGAAATCATTCTTTTGGGTGCCACAAAATAAACATTCATCATTCATAATAACCCAACGAACAAAATTGGTTTCATAAACATCATCCCATCATAACATAATCCATATAAAAGAAATGGATATCATTTATTCATAAGAAAAATCAAACCATGTAAATAATATATACATTATACTTGAAACATAAACATACTTAATAATTTCATCTTATAAGGAAAATAGTTTTGATAAAACACTTGAAATGAATTCTTGAGGAAAATATCCTTTCTTCTTCAAAATCATTTTCTTTTCACAAAATTCCATTCAATTTAAAAGAACGGATTTTGTTGAAAATGATAATGAAATATTGTATAGAAAGCTTCATTAAAATTAGGCATTATGAAACCATACAAATCCATTCATGTTGTATAAGATAAAAAAACATTCTCCTCATACTTTTAACGGAAAAGTCAAAAAGTAACACGTATGGTAAAAAAAGAAAGATTCCTTCCATAACAAAAAGTATGACTTTAAAAATACATGGAAATATATTAAAAACTTTATGAATTTTTTTTATGGACATGGATGTAAAATATAACCCTAGTAAATACTTACGTATAAGCAATATCAGATAAAAATGAGATTGCAAAATTATCACCTACCTAATTTCTAATAGGCTTCATATGTATCTGAAACTCCTGTATAATTTATTTAAATAATGTCATTGACTTATTAAAGAATCATATTCATTGTTATGATATCATATATGGTTCATTTATGACCTTATATTACTCATTCTTTGGTAAATTCAATGTTAAAGCAGCGTTTTTAGTAAAATCGTTTCATTTATCGTATGTGCTTGGACTTGTTGTTCTTGATATTGTTATTACTTATATCATGATATAATTACTTCCAGAATTTAAATCATGATTTAGATATCATATATATTCAGTATATATATATATAATAGATATATAAATGAAATGAAATACACCGTTTATGTAGATGGTAGGTCGTACGTAGGCATGAACGCTGTTTTCTTTTCCTTATTGGCTTTAATTGAAGTAAGTAGATGACATATATATATATATATACATATATACAATATCTTTATCATTTCATATGTTTCATTATTATGCATTATATATACTATATAATCATTCTTGAGTGGTTAACATGGAGAATGAATCTCATCGTGTTGTCGAGACGGTAATACGTACGCACGCATGAGTAGTGGCATCGTTCCCATAATTATTGAATTGAATTGGAGTGGATTATATAATATATCAGAATCAATATGATTTTATAATAACTATATATATTTTACACCATTATACCAATCAAAGTACGGTGGTGGTGGAAAAACAGATTGCACCACGGCGTGGAGACGGTATTCAGTAAGTACGTATGTGCGGTGATTTCATTTTTCGTAGATGGATAAAAGGTGAAATAGGGTTGTTTCATATTTATAATAAAATATCAGTATATGAGTGATACTGATGTTATTAATTTATGATGAAACAAATAAAGAAGAAGAAGTTGAAGAAGAAAGAAACTTGAATGAATCAGTAGAAGAGATTAACTCTTTTATGACGCAGCCTATTTAAGCTTCCTCTTAAGGTACTAGAGTTAGTCTTTTGAGGAGACCAGAACCTCCAGAATGTATCTAGGGAAGTGGAAGAGAGAAATGGTCAGGATTTGGCTGAGATTTAAGGCTCAACGTTGTGTAAAGCGAATATGGAGGAGGTTCCCTTTTATAACGGAGGAGAGGGGAACCTTTGGAATGTGTGAAAATATTATTTTATTATAAACTTATCTTCAGTTTCAAAAGGTCCAAAAATCATTAAAGATAAAGATAAGATGACTCAAGGTCGAAATAAAATCATCCAATCAGAATTGGCCAGGTTTTGGACAATATGTTAATCATTATAATCTTATTTATTTAAATCATTTATTAATGAGGTAAATGCTGCATCATTATTGTGTCATAAATATTTTAATATATTTGATGTCTGAAAATTATAAAAAAATATAATCATGTAGGAAATTTTTTAGCTTTACAAAGAATATTTATATTCTAAAATATAATTTATATAACCCATTATAAAAATTATTTACTAAAAGATATTTGTTAATGTCAATTTTGTCTTTACATTAAATTAATTAATCCGAATTGTCATTATCACTACCAAGTGGCTCAATGGGGTCCCCAAATAGACCCAAGGATTCCCATGGTAGTCCACTACTCACACAGTAAGGGTTCGATCAGTGTTACGGGAATTTTGAATTATTATAATATCCTTTTAACCATGAATTACCCTATTTACCTTTAACCGCGGTAAATAAAATTCAAAAGTTACTATTCACCAAAAAATATTTTCATCTTATTGAACCACATTTTACTTCTTGATAATAACCATGTATGTTGGATTTTTGAAATTCAATTCACAGAAGTGGTAACATTTCATTTAAATGAAAGAGTCAGTTTTTTTTAACTACCACTAAGTGGTTTCACTATTCATCAAAAATTGAAGTTTTTTTGAAAAATTTAAAAAATTCATCCTAGGCTATATTTGATATTCTGAATTCAAAAATGATTTCTATTTTTCTAAATTCAAAACATAGAAGTGTAATTAATTAATTTTAAAATTAATTCCCATTATCAAAACAAATAGCGTGTTTTTAAGAAATAATAACTATTAAAAGATCGACACTTGTTTGTGTCCAATTTCAATGTGAAATTAATTACAATGACAAAAATTGGAATAAATGGTAAAAATATATTTTAATTACACTTTAAAACCAATTATAAATATAATATAACCATATATATTATTGAGATGAAAAAAGTTGTTTTTAATTAAAATATAGCGTGTTTTTACTATTCATTAAAATATGAAAGTTATCAGAATAATTTGAAAAATATATCTAAAGTAAATTTTTATATCATGATTCCAAATAAGAATTCTATGTTGTACAATTGAACTTATAAATATGTCAAAAACTAGATTTCATGTGGGTGCGCCATCAAAAGGCCAAAAAACAACATTTTTTTAATAATACTTATTTTACCCGAAAATTTAGTTTGTTCTCATAACATGTTCTAGAAAATGTGTATAATGAATAATAATGTTATAAAAATAAAAATGTAGTTGATACTATTCATAACGTCTATTTCATAATAATATTATAACCATGTATCGTTGTTTAGTGAAACCCGGTATTGTGTACAACACACGCTATCGAGGAAGGTTGTGATTGCGTGTAATGAAATCCAAGTCAAGGTTGTGTGTTTTCCCAGACTCCTTTTTTGTTTCATATAATAGAATCCAACCATATTTCATTTATACATTGAATATATATATACACACTCAATGTTGCGTAGAATAACTACTATCAAACGAACATGAAATTGTGTGTAACATGATCCAAGAATTGTGTTGTGTATACTACAAGCTAATACGGTGTTGCATACAGCACAAGGTAATCTTGGTGTAGAGTACAACATAAGATATGAAAAAAATATATATCTCATAAATTCTTAGGGTGTAACATTATGTATAGGCTAAACCTCTCAAACAAAACCTAGTGGATTTCTCATATTTCTCATATGAGACATTTTTTGAGAGATATTCATTTATTTTTGGATGAATATAGAATGAAACTATTATATATGTTATCCTCACATGCGATCAAAACAAATTCCCAATGCACATGAATATAATGTCTCTATAATGGTAAATCCCTCATACTATACCAAGCAATAGTCTTGAATTTATTATACAAGACAACATTTGGGTGATAATTTATTATTTGGATAATTTTTGTGTTCATAATATAGTATATTTAATATGTTTAATTTTACATATATGAGGCTCTAGAGGCCCCTAGATCGAATTCAATCGAATCAACTGACTACAAAAGAAGTAAATAATATATTATCAGGTGTCAACTACGATTTTACCATCAACCAAAGTCCTAAAACTATTAATTATTTTTTTTTATTGTAAAATTAAATTTTCATCAAAAAATAATCATAAATTGTTATCAACAAGCGGTTTTATTATATATATATAAAGATATTATTATATTCAAGAAAAAAAAAATTATTAAGGAGTCATAATTATTCGTCATATATAATATAAATTAAATATAAATTTAATGTTCACGTAAACCTCTCATGTTTCTAACAATTCTATAAAAATATTTAATGGAATTTTGTTTTCTTCTACAATGTTAAAGTATTTCACAATTGTGGAAGGATCCTTTGAATCTGATAAAAATAGTTATGGTTTTTTTTTCAAAAGGTGCTTCTGATCTGTTCAAAATATTCAAGAAGAAGTAAAAATACTAATTGTTGTATAACATTTGTTCAATAATGTATCACTATTGATCATAGTTACAGTCCCTCTTCATCACATTTTCTCTATAAAGTGGTGAATGACTTCAATTTTTTATATATGTGTTGGAATCTTGATGATCAACATGGTAAATAGAAAATGATTTCATTTTAACTCCCTATAGATTCATGGTTGGTCTTCATATATGTATCTTATTTTTCCTATCTAGTTGAGACAATACCTTCAATGTGATATTTGTTTCATTAAAACCAATCTATTTTTTTTTTGTAGTGACACATTTACCAAATGAAAACAATTCCTTACTAAGATTATTATGTGATTCTATTCCATATTTAACCATATATCATATTTATCTTCCACCTATATTCTAGAAACTGTATCTTATACACAAAAATTATTTGGAAGTGAAAATCGTATTAGATTTCTATTTCATATTTATAACCTTATATTTACTTTTTAATAATTTTGTACTTGACCCCCTTTCTTGAATTTATGTAAATATATGTAAGTGGATAGGATCATTGTCAATATATTTTGTCATTTTCTCAAGATTCCCATTTTAAATGTCAAATAAACAATCACATGAGATTTGACCTTATATATTTTTAATGTGGTATTCGTTATGTATTATGAGTCTCATGATTCATTTCATAATTCTTGGACTTTTTAACATGATTTCACTATCCTATAAATATTACATATTTGAAAATTTGAAAACATTAAAAGATAACATTTTATTCTTAATTTTATTCATGAGATTCATCATCCCATATTTTGAAAAAAAATCAAAAATTCTCATTAAAAATATCTTTTCTAGATCAAAAAAAATAAATTCATTTAATTATCAATTTATTTCACTATCTATTATGTAATAGTAATTCCAAAATTCTCGTATCCTTCATACTTGTCATGAAGCACAACCTAATGCATTCTAAAATCTATAAAGGCAGTAAACCTTATGTAAATAATATAATTTTACAATTAAGAAATAGGACAATTCTTACAATATCATAGAATAATCCTTACACAAATAATATTTTATCCGTATGCTCCATGCTGATCCATTTAAGAAAAATCACTCAGCTTTCAGAACATCAGTTTTTCATTTCTTCTAATGCTTCAAATTTGGCCACTACAACCAAAAATTCATGATATGTTTTGGAAAACCAAAAGAAGTCATGGTGTGGAAATCATGGAACACCTAGATTGAGTCATTCGTAAAAAAATTTTAATTTAAAATATACATATTTGTAGAGTTTTTTATGTTCATCTCCTTCACAACTTCAAGGTTTTAATGTGGTTGTTATAAATGCGACCCATACCTATTTCTATATCATCTTATCATGTAGTGTTTATGATGTATCAATGAATCTATTCAGAGTATTTTCTATATTAATAGAGTTTACAAAGGTGATCACTAATATATCATGGAATTATATTAATCATTTTAATCATAGCATGAATAATCTAGGTGCTAAATCCATATGCATACTGACTCGAAGCATGAGTCATTTCAAATTGAATCATCCCATTTAAAATAATTGTTTTTTTAAATTGTGAACATTGAGCACATTTGGTGAGTCCCACATCAAAATTTATCTTGAGATGGCATTATATCATTACCCAAGAAACATTAAGAATTTTCGTTTAACACCCATTGTACCACCTAATTCCATGACCACCTTCCACCATGATACTATGTACTCTTCTAGTCTCCACCTTGTTACTATATTCCATAGATCAGGCCTTTGAGACCAATATGATATCAAGATTTTCCGCTACCCTTTTAGGGTGGTTGGTTGATTCATCTTGCAAGCAATAGATTGACCTATTTTTTCTCATTACCATCAATCTCTCCTTATCCAAAAATCCCACACATCTATATTTATTATTATTTTTAAATATATATACATATACATACATACACACACACACACACATATATATATAAACATATTAATACAGACTTATTTGAAAATGATAATACTTCTAGAACCACACCATATAATTTTTATCATCATATTCTTGACATGTTTTATGTTTTATGCTACTGTCAATAAGTCAAACATAACATAACATATATTGTCAAAAAATACAACATGTAACCACATGGTTTCATCATCTTCAATGGTTTTGGATGTGAGTAATCAAAATAAGTCGTTCATTTTAGGATCGACTGGTGTTTCCATGGAATTTAGTTTGGTGACATGGAAACCTCATTAAGTATAATGATTAGCCCAAAGAAGTGTGTTTTGTTTGTGGGTGATTCCTATGGTAGGGAGGATTTTGGCCTAATGAAATCCCCCATTAGGGGTCCTTGTAGTGGATAGTATCATAATTTTAGGGTTGAATCACTTTGTGACAGGTATTTTTCTGATATAGACAGGTGTAAGTTAGCACCATCTTGGAGTTTGGAGATGGTGATGATCGACCATAATGAATTTTTGTCAATAGTACACCTTAGTGTTAAGAATTTCACATCAGAAAATTATTTTAGATTCATGGATAGAGAACAATGATTTATTGTTGAATCAAGGAACAAATAATCTTGAAAATATTGGTTTGCGTCTCACAATGACATCTTTATGATGAAAAGAATTATTCTGGGGAGGGATGGTTTAATAACTCATGTTATTGCGTGTTATTAAATTTAGAAGGAATTTAATTTTTTGGTTCCAGATAATGGGATGTTTCCAAAAATATTATTCAAATTGAGATTTAAATGTTTTTAATATATAAAAGACATAGTTTCTGTCATGTTAAGAATTATAATAGGTGTTACATGTACTTAGGTGAGACTTAAAGCAAGGTTAGCGTGACCCAAAAATTGATTTTTTAAGAGGGATCATTATACCATGATAGGCAGGGGACATAAAATTACAAGACATTAATAGAGGGATCATTAAATTTATAGGAATGAGCCACAATTTACAATTATATTTCCACACCATGAGTAGTGATTGTCACATAGTGGATAATTGTTTATGGGGTTTTGTTATGTAAATAGCCTCACATATATTCACCTCATGACATGTTGGGGTAATGACATGGTTGTTTTTTTGTGTAAATTTTCTTTGAAGTAAATACATATTCATGGGTGTTATGACATGGTTGGTGTTTCATAAAATATAGGTAAAAAAAATATGTAATTTGTATAAAAATATTATGCATCACCATTTGAAAGTTTCATAGGTACAATCTAGTCTGTTCATGACCCTTAGGATATTCCCATATGGCATTCCATGAGGTGGTGTGGTGACATTGAGCGTGAATGATACATCCTTTATTTTATAGGGGAAAGATAGGTAGGGAGGAAAAACCATGAATGGATAAGGCCAATCCATAGAGAGAAATGATAACACCATGAAAGAAAGAGGTTAAACTATGGATGATAATGCCCAAAATTTGTGATTATATCCAAGGGAGTTGAATCATTCCATGACATATAGTGTCACTTTGTTATGGATAGCCTTCATAGGAAACCCCTCACGATCAATATTGGTCATTTAGTAATGTAGAAACATCATAATTTTAAAACTATGTTACGATCCACCATTTCAAGTTCAAACTCTCCCTTATAGATTTAGAGTGAATGGGCATATAAGGAATTCTTTCTTAGTAGTATCCTGTCCCTCTCCCTTCTTTCTCGATCCCCTTTTGGTGTGGGATATTTTTGGTGTATATTTCATAGTTTTTGGAGGTATGATTGTTCCAAAGATACCTTTATTCATCTTTCCCTTAATTATATACTTATTTAACTTTCTCCAAGTAGGATTTCTTTGAATATTTCATTGAATGATAGTAGAAATAATCTTAAATAATTGGGATTTTGTGTGAGATGAATGGAGGAAATTATAAGGGGATGAACACATGACGTTTCTCAGTGTTTCATTGATGTATTATAGTTACCATAAATAGTTATGTTTCTTTGACGAATTGTGTCTTATTAATCTTCAATTCATGTGGGCTAATTAGATATTTTGTGGGTCATATACCCATGTATATTTTATGGTGGACTACACAAATTTATCATTTTTTCATTGACTAGATGTCTCTCAATAAATTTTTTATTTCATAATTCTTTATATTATTTATAATAGTTAATTATAAATTATTATAATTAAATATTTTTGTATTATATCTGGAGATTAGGGTTTTAGTGTTGGTACGGTCTTGTATGAGGCATGGATGATCTTGGTCATAGATGCGTGGAACCTAGAAGGGATGGTAAACTCTATGATTGCAGTTAGTTGTACCTATATTTCGAATTCATATAATTTTTGTTCATGATTTACCATTGATATATGTTTTTATGTTCTCAGGTGAAAGGGATAGAGAACTTCAGTTCATATACAAAACAATTAAGTACTATTGAGTCTCCTAATGGTAGAACATGTTCATGAAAGAATAGAGGGGTTTTTAGATTTCCATGAAACAATGTCAATAATTGGGTGAGGATAATGGTTGAGTTTAAAAGAGGGATGATACAATGTCTTTTTTAATATTAGATACGTGTAGCATATTTTTATTTACTAGGGATGACACCATGGAAATGAGAGGCTTAATCATATTGGTGATAAGTGAGATAGTCGCACATCTCACACATGTTGGGATCACCAACTTGAAGTAATATTTGATCTAGGGTTAGCTCCATGAGAATGATGAGTCATTTGGTACTTTATGCAATGTGATTATTAGGGTTTCCTCCACTTTATGTTAATGAGTGATCTCTTTTGGGAGGTATATGATGGAAACCCAATGAGGTTTGGTGATTTTTTTAGATGAATTAGAATTTAAATTCCAATGGGTTTAGAGTGAGATAGCAAAGGGAGGTATCTTGATGATGGGGTTGGGATGTAATATTTTATTAAAAAGGATGGGGTGAAACTCTTGAATATTGGATCGGATGGGGCATGTTTTCTAAGTGAGAATAAATTGGTGATGATGTAACATGAAGCTAGTAAGTGGGGAATAGGAATGTCCAAGGACACAAGTGGGTGCCCTTATGAATGAGATAGATATTTGAAGATGATTGGCATGAGATTCTAATGTGATTGAGATAATATTTAGTAGATTATCCTATGAGGATAGATAGATAAAGATTCCTTCTTTGAGTTGTGGGTAATAACATTGTGAGAAGATAGTGATCCTGTGATATGGTATATGGTGATCCTTTTGTTATTAATTATTGTTAAATGGTTTGTATATTTGATGATGAGTTAAGATATTAGGTCAATATTATGTGATATAGTTGGTTTTTAAGATTTTTATTTTTTAACTCCCCTAATAGGGGTTAGATTGGAAATTAACATAGATTCCCCATGGTTGTTATATGATATTTGAGGTCATGGGAAGAGTGCATCCCCACCAGTGTGTACGATATAGGATTTTATCGGGAGAGATTGTACCATATAATATATGATATATGTGGTTTTGGAGGGGATATATGTCCTCATATGTATGATATAAGACGTTATAAGGAGAGAATATACCACCCAATTACATGATATTTGAGATGGTTACATATAGAGTGTATGAAATTTGGTGTATGATATATGAATTTCTAGGGAGAGGGTATATCCATTGGTATACGATAAATTCGATTCAAAGGATAGTAACTATTCCCCATGTTGATAAAGATGATTCTAGAGAGGTAATCCAGCCCCCATACGATATATGTGATTAGTGTGTCAGAAAAAATTCCTTCAACTCATATATGTGATTCTGTAGAGGGGAACCATTATTCCTTGATGATATACATGTTTTCAGGGAGGGGACCCATTCCCCCTGATGTTATATGAGATTCTAGGGAGGGTATACATTCCGTTGAATATATATGTGATCAAATATAGGTCTCCAACCCCATGATAATATTTTTGATTTTAGTTAGGCGAACCATTCCCCCCATATGTGACACATCCATATTTTGGAGAAATATCCATTCCTTCTGGTTATAATATGCATGGTGTTATGTGGGTTTTTTATTCTATCGTCATTATAGCTACAATATGCTCAGAGAATTATGATAATATCCAAAGAATGTATGGTTTGGTATCATGGTGGTCTGGTTAGCACACGATGAATAAATGTCCATGCTTATGTGATTCATTATGTAATCAATTTTACTTATTTATACACACATTTATGATGATGTGTATTAGATTAACTTAGTCTGGCTCTATTGTGATGTACTTATCACACCCTACATAGTATCTCTTATACGTGTTCAGACCATATTTTAGGTTGGAGGTCATAGAATATGATGTGTGGTGGATTGGGATAGGGATGCTTGATAGGGAATTGTAGAGGTAGATGCATTTATTGCAGGGATCAAGGTTGATTGTAGGGGATTCTAATACATTTTTTTTAATTCTGGTCACTTTTTTATGTGAGCTAAAATGAGTAGGTGGCCTATTTATAAGTTTGATTATAAGATTAGATATTCATTTATTATATTCTGGATATGTTTATTTTATTTTTCCTACTCATTTTATTTTATATGGATGAAATTTTTGATATTTTATAATTATTTATAATTATGTTATCGAGGGAATAATATTTCAAATTTTGTCCTTGTCAAATATTTGATTGACTACAGAGTATGGGGAGGCACAGATGATAACCCATGTCTCCCTATCTAGGACACTGGTGAGTGGCCTCAGGTCTGGGTGTCACAATAAAAACTGTTGACCTCTGTTTCCTCACGGATTTCGGGGATGACCACCAAGACGGGAGATTCAAACGTTCCGATCGGTTTCTAGCGGGTTTGTTCGTAGAACCTGAAACATCCAATGATTCCACATCCGTTTGGACCTACATTCCAAAGGCAGGCGCTCAATAACTTGTGGACTGATGAGGCTTAGGAATTTGCATTGGTCGAGAGGATGGGATGTCGGACTCATCACACCTTTTTGAGGGGAATTATTGTCTATTCCGGGACTCTCTTTATAGATTTAAGTTATGTTCATGAATCCTTATTACATTACCAAGTATAAAATGTGCTTTCCTTTAGTTTTAACAATCAATGATTAAATATGCAAGAAATTTAGAGAATATTTTGTATGTATTCGAGGTTCTTCGTCAATAGAGAATCATCTATATCTCTTTAGAGATTCTTGGTCAATGGTATCCTTCAAAACATTTATATAAAAGTCTCTTGGTCATTATGATGACCAGGCTGGTTTTAAAGCCACTCAGTGGGGCACTTTAAGTTTATCGTCATTCCGAAGGACATGGATTATTTCAAAGTTGGGATCGAACCCATAAATGGGCTACCTACGTATCCTTTGTTTTGGAAAAGGAATCAGAACCCACACAGTTCGAGTAATGGAATATGATGTTTATGATTGATGGCTCAAAGAAGAATGTCATAATTACTTTTACACTCTAAGCTCACGTGAGTCATGCTCGGTGTGAGAAACAGGAGGTATTGGTAAAAATTAGACAATTGTGCCATGAAAGATGCAATCATAAGAAATTTTTTGGGGCTTATGTATGTATGACTGCCCAGATAGATGATGGTTTAGGATTCACTTTTAGGGAGAAAAATCCATGAACAGGGTCCATAAAGTTATATGTGCTTTATGGAGATTTGAATACTCTAATCTTGGGGATTACTCCTAAGGAGGATGCCCAAGTTAGGAGGGGACTTATGATTGGGTTTTTCTCCTGAAAAGGAAACCCAAATCAAGGGTAAATTAGGACTGGTTAAGAGAAATTTAAGGGGTCTTGGGGTTTACTCCTGAAAAGAAAACCCAAGATTATGACTGGGACTTACTCCTAAAAAGGAGGCCCAGGTTAGGGGACTTGGAGCTTACTCTTGAAAAGAAAGCCCAAGATTATGACTGAGTCTTATTCCTGAAAAGGAGACCCAGGTTTGGGGATTAAGCTTTGGGGCTTACTCCTGAGGAGGATGCCCAAGTTTGGGATCTTTAAGAATTTGGGGCTTACTCCTAAAGAAGGATGCCCAGATTTGAAATTGGGGCTTACTCCTGAGGAGGATGCCCAAGTTAAGGATTCTCTCATCTTAAAGGATTAGGTTTAATGAATGAAATCTCTATATTTAGTGACATAAGGATATTTAAATCACTAGGTTTTGAGATATATTCCACAGAATTCCTTTCAAATAAGGAAGTCAAATCAAGAAATCATGTCATAAATGGCTTTGAAGAGTGTCTTGAAGACTGAATCTTGAAAAGGAAAGGTGTAATGGCTTAAGAGGGGTAAAATGGGCAAGATGGGCACCCAAAATGATAGGGGCGCGCAAGTCTTGAATGGCGCTCAAGTCTTCCGTGGGCGCGCAAGTATTGGTCGCACAGGTATACCTGCGCGACACATGGTGTACTTGCGCGATTTTCAACCAGCATTGAAATACTTGAGCGACTCTTTTTTAAACTCTTTAGAATCCTCTTGGGGTTCTTCCAGAAAAGGGGAGCACAAGTTATATTGAAGGAAATAAGTCGGCGCGCAAGTGTTTGATAAGTTTCAACACTTAGGCCTTCCTTCTTCTCTTTAGATCTTCCGTTCTAGGTAAGAAATTACCTTAGAAGTGTTCTGGAAGCTTTGAGAAGAGACTTGGGCATCGAGAGCTTCAATCCGAGTTTCTGAAAAAAGATCCTCTCAAATGGGGGGCCCACAGGGTCTATTTATAGGCAGGAGAAGACCACGAGTGGTTACTGGGCGGTTATCACTTAGGTCGCGCAAGTCATTTGCACGACCATAAGGCATCGCGCAAGTAGACTTGCACGACCACTAGGCAGTGCGCAAGTACTTGCACGACCACTAGGCGGCGCGCAAGTGTACTTTCACGACAATGAGGGAACTTGCACGGCCTATGGGAAATGTTCTCCTTGTCCATCCCTTTTTCGATTTTTGACGTTTCTTCAAAGGATGAATCACTTTATGCTCAGATATTCCCCTTTTCCAATCTTTAGATTCTGTGAAGAAAGGAGCGTCAACAAAAGTCCCCCCTCAGAGTTGGATCCGGAGAGAAATGAGGATTTGACTTTGAGGAAATCAAAGACATCCAAAGGAAAAGGTGGTGTGCAAGTCTTCAGTGCGCAGAAGGCAGCGTGCAAGTGTGCTGAAACTTGACTTTTATTCAGAGTTCCTTTTTCTTTTGTGGGCAGTTTAAAGTCATGCATGCCGGACATAAAGGGGCTAATGTTTAAGGTCGAAATAGCTTTGATCGAAATGTACTAAAATTGATTCAATTCCTTGACAATTTATCTGAAAACATATTACCATACTCGAGTATGAGGGAAAAAAATGTAAACTATGGCTTAAGAATATTTGAATCTGAGGAATGATATGAAAAAGAGCTAAAAGGAATTAGAAGATGTAGTTTCCAAGAATGAAGTTACTATTATTTAACAAAACCCGTTAGGGGGTTGAAATATGCAGGGCCACCTAAGGGCATTGGCTTCATGGTCAAATAAATAGCATATTTCAGCTGACAAGTCTGTTATGTGGACTGTTTATGCAAGGCCACCTATGGGCACGTGCTGCATAGTCAGGAAAAAGAACTCTCAGAAATTTACTTTCCTAGTGCTAAAAGCCAGTGAAAGTTTATGGAGATTCAAATTTTCTAAAGTATAGAGTTTTTTGTATGGAAAGAGGTACTTGAATATGGAGAAGATATTTCCGAACAAGAATATCGAAGAACTGGATGAATATCACTCCTACGAAGGTCTGACCCAAACTTAGGGAAGAAGAATAAACCATAGACTTGAATACTTTCAGATCATGAAAAAGGATATGGGACAAATATGTTAAGGATGGCTATTTTTTGCGGATCCCTACATACTATCGTTTAAGACAAATAAGGACAAAAGAGGCATTCTTCCCAAGAATGAAGTTACTATTATTTAACAAAACCCGTTAGGGGGTTGAAATATGCTGGGCCCCCTAAGGGAATTGGCTGCATGGTCAAATAAATAGCATCTTTCGGCTGACAAGTCTGTTATGTGGACTGTTTATGCAAGGCCACCTATGGGCACGTGCTGCATAGTCAGGCAAAAGAATTCTCAGAAGTTTGACATTTTTGTGATTAAAAGTCATGAAAAGGGTTATGAAGATCTGAAAATATTTAAGGTTAGATTTATAACACATAAAGATGGGTATTGTCCAATGTATATAGAGATACATAGGTCAATGAAAACCATAATCATGTTGTGGCTGGGTCCTGAATTGAAACTTGGACTTCACTACGTATCTCATAAGAATGAGAATCAAGCCATACGTAGTTCTTGAAATGCAGTTTAACGTCATGCTGGACGAAAGTATGAGAAATCTTAGTTTAGGGTCATAGAATTCGGACCATAATAATGAATACACAGTTTGTGTTTTCATGAGGATTTTTCAGCCAAGGGACTGAAAGTGAATTTTGGGGTTAGGACCAAAAGACTTGGGGCAAGATTGGAGGGATACTCGAACGTTCATACGTATACCATAAGGATGGTAATCATGCCCACATAGTTCTTGAAATTCCCTTTGTACAAATTTGGTTCGTACATGTGAAGGGTGAAAGGGGACTTTAGTGCAATGATGGTTTAACCTAAGATAAAAAGTTCAGGCATTACCATGTATGCATGTAGTCTTTTTGAAATGAAACATGATTGAAAAATCAATGTCAATAATAGTTCTCTCTCAAGTGAGGAGATCCAAGAATATTGTAGTTTATTGTCGTACCGGACAAAAGTGTTGTATAGTTTAACGTCATATAACAAGGACGAAAGTGAATCAATGTAAAGATGTTGATTCCAGGGGCGGTTTCACAAATCAACATCATATGAGATGGTGGTGAACCGATGTGAAGAGATTGTTTTTGGGCTTGACCCCTGGGAGGTTGCCTACATACCCATCCTGGAGGGCAAGGATCAAAGTCCGTGTAGTTAAATTAAAGAATGAATTAATGATCAAGTTGTTCTTGGGGACAACGGTCTAATTAAAATGTTGTTGGGACTCACACATGGTTAGGGGCCCAAAGAGAGTTTTATGGTTGAGGTTTTCTCTAAGCTCACGTGAGTCATACTCGGTGTGAGAAACAAGAGGTAATAACAACCTTAACGATGCACAATTTAATGTCATGTAGGACATATTCAGGGACTATGCAGTTTAAAGTCTTGCAGTTAGGACTATTGGTGCTGCACAGTTTAGTGTCATGTAGCAGGGACAAAATAACAGTTTAATGTCATATAGGACATATCAAGGACTTTCTGTACAGTTTAGCGTCATGTAGTTAGGACGATGGGGACAATACAGTTTAACGTCATATTGGACGAAAGGGGGATTGTGCAGTTTTTTTGTTATGCAGCAAGGACAAAAGAGTGTACCATTTTAATGTCATGTCAGACGAAAGTGCCAGTAGTTTAAGGTCATATGCATGGACCGTGAATGGTGCAGTTTAATGTCATACTGGACCTTTGAGATTATATAGTTTAACGTCTTTCTGGACGTAAGGGGCTTTTATACAGTTTAGCGTCATGTAGTTAGGACGTCACATTTTAACGTCTTGCTGGACGTAAGGGATTTGCAAATAGTTTATGGTCATATACATGGACCAGGGATGATGCAGTTTAAGGTCATGCGGGACGGTTTAGGGAACTTTTTCACAGTTTAATGTCGTGTGGGATGAAGTTGCAGTTTAATGTCATATTGGACCATTGCGGTATAGTTTAACGTCATATAGCAAGGACGAACTGGTGCTGCACAGTTTAGTGTCATGTTGCAGGGACATCTTCTTTTCTACAGTTTAATGTCATGTTGGACGAAAAAAAGGAAAATTTTTAACAGTTTAATTTCATGTAGGACAATTCAAGTAACTGTTACAGTTTAACATCATGTTGGACAATAGAACATTTATACAGTTTAACGTCATGTTGGATGATAAAACATTGTTGTACAGTTTAAAGTCATGTAGCTAGGACTAAGGTGAACCAATATGAGGATATTAGTTCTGGGGACTTTTAACAATTTATCGTCATGCTGGACGATGAAAGTGCCACACAGTTTAATGTCATGTTGCTAGGACACAATATAGTTTAATGTCATCTCGGAAAAATAAGGAACTTCTGTATAGTTTAATGTCATGTAGATAGGACATAATACAATTTAGTGTCATGTAGGACAAAATATAGTTTAATGTCATCTCGGAAAAAATATAGCTTAGTGTCATGGAGGACATAATACCATGAACCAATGTGATTGTTTTGGATCTGGGAACAATATTTTGTGTTTATACAAAATACTTCTTCAGAAATCTGGCATTAGTTGGAGTCGTGATGTGTTCTCCATCCATTGAGATTAGAGAATACACTTCATTGGAGTAGACCTTATGTATTGAATAAGGTCCTTCCCATTTTGGTTCAAGCTTGGGAGGCATCTTTCCTGGTATCATTGGTGCTCTGAGAACCAATACCAATTCTCCCTGAATGAATGAACGAAGATGAACTTTTTTGTTAAAAGCTCGTGCTATTCGATTCTGATAGATTTCCAAGTGGTGCAAAGTGCAAAATCTTTTCTCATCTAACTGCTCCAATTCATTCAACCGCTTTTGGGATTGCTCATCTATAGATAACTAATCACAAATGGATATTCTGAGTGAGGGAAATTGAACTTCAATTGGAAAGACTGCTTCTGTTCCATATACCAATGAATATGGAGTTGACCGCGTTGCATTGCGAGTGGTAGTCCGATAAGCCCATAGAGCATGAAAGAGTTTATCAGGCCATGACCTCTTATCTTTATCCACCATCTTTTGCAGTATATTTGAAAGAGTCTTGTTGAAGGCTTCTATCTGGCCATTAGCCACTGCATGATATCGAGATGAATGGTTGGACATAATGTTGTATTCATGATACAATTTCTTTACCTCAGAAGAACAGAAGTTGGTGCCGTTGTCTGTCAATATGGTATGAGGGACACCAACTCTAGTAATGATGTTAGACTTGATGAAGCTAACAATGCATTTAGAACTAACTTCTTTGAGAGGTACTGCCTCTTCCCATTTGGAAAAGAAATCAGTAGCAGTAAGAATGTACTTAAACTGCTTTGTCGTAGCTGAAGGGTAAGGTCCCACCACATCCATTCCCCATGTGGTAAATGGCCATGAGTATTTAGATGTATGAACCAACTCTGGAGGTTTATGAATGAAGTTGGCATATACTTGGCATGAATGACACTTCTTTGTAAAATTAACACAATCTTGTATCATTGAAGGCCAAAAGTATCCAAGCCTTCGAATTTGATCAGACAGTCTATGTCTAGACTGGTGGGCACCACAGACTCCTGCATGCACTACATTTATGACAGCCATTGGCTCTTCACCATCAATACATCGGAAGAGAACTCCATCAAAACCATGTTTGTAGAGAATTTTCTCGAGGTGGTTTGGGCTATCATAAAGAGTAAAATTGACCACATGTCGCCGAATTTGTTCTTTCTCGGCTCTATCAGGTGGAAGTGTTCCATTTTGAAGGTATTCCCTGATAGGTGACCACCATCCTGTAGAATGACCATACGGTTCCGGAATGGGACTAATTTCATTAATTTCCTCTGTTCTGACTTGAACATAAGGTGAAATTGCACGACGGTGGGCAATACAGATGGTTGTCTCGTCCCGATTTGGATCTGCTAAAGCTGTGGCTATATTAGCCAGTGCATCAGCTTGAGCATTTTGTGATCTTGGGACATAAGAAAATGTCAGTTCTGAAGGGAATTCCGACATTAACTCTCTGACATAATCATATAAAGGGATTAATTCTTCTTTTCTGATGGCATAATCCCCATTGATTTGTTTGATTACCAGGTATGAATCACCTTTTATTTTTATGTGATTCACTTGTTCTTGAAGCGCTAATTCCAAGCCTGTAATGATAGCTTGGTATTCAGCTTCATTATTGGTACCACCTTCCCACAACAAAAAGGAATAAGGTAACACTGCCTTATCTGGAGAAATGAGCACAATTCCTAAACCAACTTTGTTGAATTTAGGATTTTCCATTTTCTTCCCTGATGGACTTCTAGAAGCACCATCACAATACATTTCCCATGTTTGAGGACTTTCTTGAATAGAGAAAACTTCCTCATCAGGGAGTTCGATATCTGAATATGTGTCTTCCACTGAAGGATGTTCAGCCAGGAAATCAGCCAGATCTTGGCCCTTAATTGCCTTTTGAGACACATACTGAATGTCGAACTGCTGTAGAATAACCACCCACCTTGCCAGACATCCTGTAAGCATTTGACGACTAAGGATGAATTTGAGCGGATTATTACGAGATACCAATTGGACCTCGTGATGTTGCAGGTAGTGTCTCAGTTTCTGAACTGCAAAGATTAATGCTAGGCAGCACTTTTCAATACTTGAATACTGGGTTTCTGCTTCAATCATAGTTCTACTGAGATAGTAGAGACTATTTTCATTCCCAGCATCATTCTTTTGAGCGAGAAAGGCACCCAATGATCGCTCTAAAGCTGTCACATAGAGGATAAGTGGTCTACCCTCAATAGGTGGCATGAGTACTGGTGGACTCAAGAGGTATTTCTTGAGAACATCAAATGCTTTTTCACATTCTTCAGTCCACTGGAAAGTGACTCCTTTCTTCAATAATTTGGTAAAGGGTAAACTTTTGCCAGCCAAATTAGCGATGAAACACCGAATGTAGGCTAAGTGTCCTTGAAGTCCTCTTAATTCTTTCAAATTCTGAGGAGGTGACATACCAAGGATTGATTTGGTCTTCTCAGGATCGACTTCAATACCACGATGGCGTACAACAAATCCAAGGAATTTTCCTGAGGTTACCCCAAAAGCACATTTTAAGGGGTTCATCTTTAAATTATGTTGTCAAAGCTTGTGGAATATGACTTCCAAATCATCCAAGTGATTAGAACGTTGTTTAGATTTGACCACCAAATCATCTACATAGCATTCAACAAACTTCCCTAAAAGAGGTTTGAAGATACGATGCATGGCACGTTGATATGTTGCACCTGCATTCTTCAAACCAAAGGGCATCACCCGGTAACAAAACACACCATGAGGAGCTCTGAAGGCTGTATATTCCTCATCTTCTGGGGCCATTCGGATCTGATTATATCCGGAATACCCATCCATGAAAGAAAGTACTTCATAGCCAGCCGTCGCATCAATTAAGAGTTCTTTAATTGGAACTGGGAAATCATCTTTAGGACAATACCGATTAAGATCTCTGAAATCAATGCAAACCCTAATTTGTCCGTTCTTCTTCATTATAGGGACAATATTATCCAACCACTTGGGATATTGAACTTCTCTGATGAAGTTGGCTTTGATCAGCTTATCCACTTCAGCTTCAATTTTGGAAGCATAGGTTGGATATGTTCTTCTCGCGGCTTGCTTAAAACCTCGATGTTCTTTTGGTAAACCCAAATGATGAGTAGCAACATCAGGATCAAGTCCAGTCATTTCTGTATAATTCCAAGCAAAAATATCTTTATTTTTCTTTAGAAAAGAAATATACATCTCTTGCTCTTCAAGGGTCATGGCCACACTAATTAAAGTGGGGCGTGGATCTTTCTCTGTACCCAGATTTACTTCTCTGAGTTCATCAAAAGTGGTAGAGATACCCTATTCAAATGCTGGAGGAGCATCTCTAAGATCTTCCTCTTCCTCTTCATCATGTGTTATTTCTTCCGTTTCTACTTGCAAAGTCGATGAAAAAACGAAATTCTCATGATCATAAGAGATGTCAAAATTTTCACATTTTGAAGAAGAAGCTTCCATTTCCGACCCTATTGATGATAAAGGGTCTTCTTTGGGAAATAAAGAGGAGATGATGGATCGAGAATCGACATCATTATTCACCTCTGGTGTTGATATAACTTCTTCTGGCCTGATTAGCGAAGTATAGACTTGTTGGACTTTAGCAGATGAAATGAAAACGTCACCACTTATGCTTTCATCACTGCTTGGTAGGTTATCAATTTCTCTCATGTTGTCTGGCTCGATCGCTGTAATTGACATTATGGATCTCTCCATAAGATTATTTTGATTTGGGCCTATTTTGTCAATTTGACTGATAGGTAACACATAATCTGTACTCACATGTGAAAATGGATTTATTGGAATTTTCTCCAAACCATATGGAGCATTAACTTTGGTAATTTCTTTCATTGTAGATTTATCTCTTCCCTTCATGTGATAAAATTCCGCCTCAATGTATTGAGACTCACATGTCTTGAACGGGGCCTTATCACCATACAATGTTCCAACTTGACCATCGAAACAGTATTTGAGACATTGATGGTATGATGAAGTAATAGCTGCATGCTGATGTAGCCAGGGTCTTCCAAGCAAGATATTGAAAGCTGAGTCTTGATCAACAATCATGAAATCCGAATTGGATACAAGATATCCAAACTGAGTTCTGAGTGTAACTTATCCTAGTGGTTCTTGTTCATTTTTTTCATATCCTTGTAACATCATGGTAGAAGGAGATAAATCAGATTCTGTGAGGCCCAATCGACGAAGTGTACGAATGGGCATGAGGTTGACTCCTGAACCATTGTCAATGAAAGCTCTTCGAACATCTACACCATTGAAATTGCTAGATAAGTACAAAGGTTTTATGTGCCCATGCACAACATCATCTTCATCTTTATCAGTAAAAGATATCACTGCATGGAATTCTGCAGGATTATTCTCTATGTGATAGATTTCAGCTGCAGCAATTTCAGCTTCAAACTCCTGAGGACTTGACAAAGCTTCGATGAGTGCTTCCCGAAGATCTTTTGACAGATTCAAAGCATCCAAAATTGATAACATGGCTGGTACTTGGGCCAAGTGTTTCAATATATCATACTTTTGATCTAGAGGTCTGCGTTTCCCAATAGGAATATGCAGTTTAGCAGGTACCTAGGAAGCATATGCTTTGGAAGCTGATGCATCTTGTATTGAAGTTGGAAACATCCTTGGTTTTGGAAGATTAGACTGATTAGATCCATTTACTTGCTGACATAAAGAAGATGGAACCTTTAATCAGTCTTCCAAAATAACTGTGCCAAAACTGAGTTGGCCATTGTCAGAAGAACTTGCTTGTTCTTTTTGAGCTCGCTGAAGGGCTCTACCACGAGTTTCTGCTGCATATACAGTGATAGCAGGGGTAAAATTAGAGTTGTGTCTTCGGAAAGATCCACGTCTTCCCCTATATCCTGAACCTCTAGAACCTCCTCGGATTCCCTTATTTGATACAGGGAATTCAGGCTTATCAAGAATGGAATATGGATCTTTTAATTGAATCATATTAACAGAACCAAAGATTAACTCTTCGTCTGATAAAGACTCTGCTTGGTTAGCCTGTTTAGGCTGTGCCGTTTGGTGGGACGGTGCTCGTAGCTTTGAAATAGATGGCATGAAATCTGCCAGAGTCAAAGACAATTTAGGCTTTGATACATACTCATCTTCTCCTGATTCCTCTTTCTTCTTTGAATTGCGCTGCCCTTTTGAGGATTTATCTTTTGATGGAGGCTTTACTACAGCTTTTGTAGGAGACACAATTGGATTCTTCAATTGTGTTCGCAAAATGGAATGGGTCCGATTGATTGTCTTTCTGACCATCCAATCATCATATTTTTTCGCAGTTTTTCTTTTGACTTCCTTCCAGTCACCTCCTTCCTCTGGATCTGTAGCAGTAATACACGCTACATGAGCTGAAGAACCCTTCAATTTGACTTGTCCCAAGTCGACCATCTTTTGCAGGAGGTCTTTAAAGACAAAACACCCTGGATGGGATGCCCCAACATTTGATGAAAGGGACAATAATTGGGACGATCTTCATCTCCTTCCTTGTTTGGCCTCTTGGGCACTGGTAATTGAACCAAATTATTTTCCAGAGCTGAAATGAAGTAACCAGGAACTTGCTCACTTCGGAAAGAGTATGTTTTACTCTTCATATCCTCAAATTGTTTTCGTCGTTGATCTTTTTGATCATTTGGACGAAACAGCCTTTGTTGTTGGCATTCAGGAGGTGGATCCCTTCGAGACGATGAAGGTTTTGAAGTAGAAATAGGTACAGGTGCTTGTTTAAGCATAACTGTAGCAGTTTCTGCTTTACCCATTCTCCTTCCTGGAGCTGATGGAATTATACGAGATTTAACCTTATCCTGTATAAGGGAATCTTCAATCTGTTGAGCGATTGAAGTAAGGTCTCGAAACCCTCCTGTGTATTTCACAGGGATCAATGGCGTGCATAATTCGTCACGCAAATTTGCCACACAGATTGTCAACAATTCCTCCTGAGGGAGTGCTAAACTCAGGGAATACGTTAATTCCATACAACGAGCAATGAAATCAGAGACTCCTTCATTCTCCCTTTGCTTGCAGTTTGTAAGATCGAAAACTGTTGTTTTTGGCAAAGTTGAGCTAAACTGAAGAAGGAATTTTTGAAAAAGATCCTCCCATCCGATGATTGACCAGGATTGCAAGCTTGTATACCAGACAAAAGCTGGTCCTTGCAAGGTTCACACGAAGCATCTGAGTTTCACTGCTTCTTGCTTCTCTAGAGTTCCCATCATAGGATCACAACAAGACACATAATGCGTCAAATATTGTTCAGGGTCGCCTGATCCATTGAAAGTAGGGAAAACAGGGTTTCCAAAACTGGATGGAGGAGAAATTGAATCTACCCATTCAGGGTAAACTTTCTTTTCAGGTTGAACTTGCGCCCGTTTCCCTTCCATAGTTTCTAACCGATCTGTTAATGACTCAATAGTAGTTATTAACTTTTGAGAAACATCAGGTCGAAATTGGTTTTGGGTAGGTGCAATGAATGGAGCTTGGACAGACGTGGTGGTTGGTGCTGCAACTGATGGTAGTGCTGCCAACCGTTGTTGTGTTTGACCCGTAGGATTAGACCTCTGAGGGTGTACTGATAAAGGAAGATATTCCTGATCCATCTCAGTAGTTACAGCAAATTCCTTCGGCTGTCGGACATCAGCATTCTTAAGAAGAAGACTACTCTGAAGTAGTTCTACATTCAACCTTCTTAATTCTTTCATTTCTTCCTCCTGTTGTGCAAACCTTTTCTCTAATGAAAGCGATTGATCTCCTTCAGAGGAAGGGTGAGAAGTAACCTTATTCTTTCCTTTCCCCTTATTGGATCCTTTTAGGAGAGGGGGAAGTGGGTTACTTGAAGAAATACTCAGATTTTGGGTAAGCCTTTGATTACGTGTGCGCACACCATCTTTATTTAGGTCTGTGTGCGCAACTTCTTGAGCAGGAACCTTTTCGTCTGATCCCTCTGATTGAGCCTCATCTGGTGAATCAGCAGTAATTGCATTGATGACATTAATGGATGCATATTGCATGGAATCCTTTCTATCAGCATTTCTGTGATATTGTCTTCTTCCATGTCCATGATGAGACATGGAATTCCGTTGACTTGATCCCTCAGGAACTTCTTGGATAACCGTCACTTGGAGAGAATCTCCTGATAGCTTGGCTCTTCGTTCCTCTTGAGGCTTATTCCCTAATCGAGAGAATACTGATTTTCTCTGAGGGAGGGATTGAGGATTTGAAAAAGTCCCCAGTCCGGTGGACTGGGGATGTTCCTGCTGCTTCCATTCAACTCCTCGAATCCCATTTGTTGACTCTGAGGGTTGGTTTAGAGAAGTCCCCAGTCTGACAAGCTGGGGTGTCTCTTGACATGCTATGTCTGAGATCTTCTTAAAATCTCTCTTGATCTTGCGAATCTTAGTTCGGAAATTAGCTGGATGCATTAACCTGTATCCACTTTTATCGCCTGGTTCAACAGACCGTTGGATGATTTCCAAAACTTCTGTCATTTGATGACGTGTTTGCTCCAGACGAGAGGCTTGTGCAATATTCTCGCCTGCTTGATGTAGGAGCAATTCAACAACTTGTTCTCAATATACTTGATTTTGAGAGGAACTAGTTGAAGCATGTTCTTGAGCTAGCTTTTGATTATGAACAAAGCCCATTTACTGTGGCCGGCCATGGGCAATAACATTGCATGAGACCATTTTCGGCAGGCTTTGCTGACTGGAAAGCACTGTGAAATGTAGTGCTCCTTGAACACCCCATCCTCTGATATGAATATCAGATGGAGCATTGGCAATTAACTGACACAATTTTCTTAGTGCGCCAAGGCATGAACGTTGAAGGGTTCTTTGTTTCTTTTCAGCCTTCGGATACCGAGAGACTGATAGAGATGCCAAATCAATCTGGCATTGTAACCCTTCTATTATCTTAATATGATTTTCATAATCACCGTAAGATAATACTTTCTTCTTCAATAGAAAAAGAGTCTTACATATGTTGAGATGAATATCATGGATTCCATCATCCGTCAACGTCTTTGGAATGTCGTACTGGGAGTCAGTCAAAGGCCAAAACATGACCGGTACTTCACCTTTTGCCAATTTTTTCCTCATGTTTAGAATTTCTTCTTTATCATTAAATGAAGATTCTTCTACCTGTTTGGACCAGAGTTGGTGTTTCCTTATTGCTTCATCGGATTCAACAAGATTGGTAGATAGATCACTATTCTTGCTGGAAGATGAATGACCCAGGGATGGTTCGGAGAATAACTTGAACCCCAGGCTATCTTCTGATGGAGAAAGAGTTTCACCTGCCGATAGTAAAGCATCAGACATGACTGGTTTTACGTTTGCAAGTGCCTCGAGATAGGAGGGATTTCTCGTCACTACATTGCCTTCTGAAGAATTTTCAAGACAACGTGAATCACTACTGCAGAGAGGACTTTCGCAGCGAAGTTCATCACCATGAGGAGGACCGTCATGATGGGTTACAGCAAAAGATGAAATCTCTTGCTCCTTGGTCTTCTGACCACACAGAGGGTTCCTGTGGCTCTCATCTGAAGAAGAAACTTCAAGATTGACCGAACATTCATGAAGCAAGCCTTCATGAGGAAGTGTCTGTTGAAGACCTTCAAAATTAATGTTCCCGTTATTGGGAACTGAGGGAGTAGAATCTTGAATTCTGATAGATAAATGTCTGAGGGCTTCAAGAACTCCAGCATTGAGAAAGGCCTTGTTGCAGATTGGCCTTTGATCTCCTGACTGTGCTGGGCGGATCTTTTTCTTAGATGCCTTCTTACTCACTTTAGAAACCACTTGTTGACGAAAGTGGTTACTCTGAGCAGGTTTATGTGCCTGACCAAGAAAGATGGTCAGGTTAGGCTGATGATCTCCACTCAAATCAGGTGTATGTGCCTGACTTGGTTGTCCGTATGATATGGGGGAGTATGCCCCATAACCCTCTTGGACTGGAACAGATGTGTGTGTCTGTTCCGGAGTGAATCGTTGATGTGTCACTCCACTGTTAGGGATAGATTTATGTGTCTGTCCCTGAGATGATGCTGAAGCTGTTATGATATCCTGGAAAGCATCCAGAATATGAGCAGGAATTTGCTTCTGCTCTTTCACTATTGAAAAAATATGTTTGGTGACTTCAGCCGCCGGAACGGGGATATACGTCCATTCCGGGTTTGGAGTAGGTGTATGTGCCTGCTCCTGTCCTCCATTTCCTGTCAGTGAATCCTGACAGTACCCAAGTGTGGAGGCAGAGAGTTCAGTCTGCCACATATTTGTCGTCGGGGCTTTCCGACTGACTTCTCCGTGCGCTACCAAGCGAGACTGTTGGTAGGATTGATTAGTATTAGTAGGTGTATGTGCCTGCTGATTACACTTCGCCAAATGTGGTTGACGAGATCCATCATATGTAGTCAGACGAGCCTGCTGACTAACTGGTGATGTATAAGCAGGTGTATGTTCCTGCTTATAGTACTCTGCCGGAATTGCCTGGCGGGATTGGCGTGATGCTGCCAGACGAGTCTGCTGGATAGAGGAATTAAAATGGGCAGGTGTGTGTGCCTGCTCGTTGTTTACCACCAAGTTAGGTTGGTGGACTTCTCCGGAGATGGCAGGGATGACAACCTGCCCATTGTTCACCGGATTCCGTCTCTGGCGGTTCATCTTGCCTGCTCGGGTTCGAGGAACCTGAGCTGAATGCCTGGAGTCTGTACCCTCATAATGTTGAGGGCGCACTACCGCACGAGTCTGGCGGCGATTGTTGATGGGAGCCCTTGAGAAGGACTCCTGTCTTTTTGAATTAAGGTCCCGCGGGACCTGCTCATTCACTTCCTCATAGTAAGGGAGTGAATGGAAATTGCGTTCCGGGGAAAACGACCCGAAAAAGTTGGAGACGGTAGTCAGCACCGCCTGCTTCTTGATCGCTGGCCGCCGTTGTCCGGAAGACCAGGTAGAGTTGTTAACTTGGAGGGCTTGACGAGCGGCCTCCAGAGTTGGGATAGTACCGTTGCGACGTTACTCCTTAACCAGTGCATTAGAAACCCAGCGTTGAAGACACTGAGTTGGTGATGTCATCCTCAGAGCGGATGACGTTCCAGCAGGAGTAGAAGCATTGGTTTTCACAGCAGCAGACCTCACAGTAGAGGTGTTCACAGCAGCAGTATTCACAGGGGTGAATTTAAGGAAAGCCATTTTGCAGAAGATCTTGAGAAAAGAGTGCTTGTTCCATATAACAGACATAATCAAGATGAATCCGGCCACTGCATCTTTTGGATTAGCACATGTCAATGATTTCTTTGTTGGCCCAAGGGGCCTAAAAAATAAGAATAACATCACTTTAACTTGGTTAAGGATTCACGTCGGGTTCACCATTTTTGTTTCCTCACGGATTTCGGGGATGACCTCCTGGACGGGAGATTCAAACGTTCCGATCGGTTTCTAGCGGGTTTGTTCGTAGAACCGGAAACATCCAATGATTCCACATCTGTTTGGACCTACTTTCCAAAGGCAGGCACTCATTATCTTGTGGGCTGATGAGGCTTAGGAATTTGCATTGGTCGAGAGGATGGGAGGTCGGACTCATCACACCTTTTTGAGGGGAATTATTGTCTATTCCGGGACTCTCCTTATAGATTTAAGTTATGTTCGTGAATCCTTATTACATTACCAAGTATAAAATGTGCTTTCCTTTAGTTTTAACAATCAATGATTAAATATGCAAGAAATTTAGAGAATCTTTTATATGTATTTGAGGTTCTTCATCAATAGAGAATCATCTATATCTGTTTAGAGATTATTGGTCAATGGTATCCTTCAAAACATTTATATAAAATTCACTTGGTCATTATGATGACCAGGTTGGTTTTAAAGCCACTCAGTGGGGCACTTGAAGTTTATCGTCATTCAGAAGGACATGGATTATTTCAAAGTTGGGATCGAACCCACAAATGGGCTACCTACGTATCCTTTATTTTGGAAAAGGAATCAGAACCCACGTAGTTCGAGTAATGGAATATGATGTTTATGATTGATGGCTCAAAGAAGAATGTCATAATTACTTTTACACTCTAAGCTCACACGAGTCATGCTCGGTGTGAGAAACAAGAGGTATTGGTAAAAATTAGACAATTGTGCCATGAAAGATGAAATCATAAGAAATTTTTTGGGGCTTATGTATGTATGACTGCCCAGATAGATGAAGGTTTAGGATTCACTTTTAGGGAGAAAATCCATGAACAGGGTCCGTAAAGTTATATGTTCTTTATGGAGATTTTAATACTCTAATCTTGGGGATTACTCCTAAGGAGGATACCCAAGTTAGGAGGGGACTTATGATTGGGGTTTTCTCCTGAAAAGGAAACCCAAATCAAGGGTAAATTAGGACTGGTTAAGTGAAATTTAAGGGGGCTTGGGGTTTACTCCTTAAAAGAAAACCCAAGATTATGACTGGGACTTACTCCTAAAAAGGAGGCCCAGGTTAGGGGACTTGGGGATTACTCCTGAAAAGAAAGCCCAAGATTATGACTGAGTCTTATTCCTAAAAAGGAGACCCAGGTTTAGGGATTAAGGTTTGGGGCTTACTCCTGAGGAGGATGCCCAAGTTTGGGAACTTTAAGAATTTGGGGCTTACTCCTAAAGAAGGATGCCCAGATTTGAAATTGGGGCTTACTCTTGAAGAGGATTCCCAAGTTAAGGATTCTCTCATCTTAAAGGATGAGGTTTAATGAATGAACTCTCTATATTTAGTGACATAAGGATATTTAAATCACTAGGTTTTGAGAGATATTCCACATAATTCCTTTCAGATAAGGAAGTCAAATCAAGAAATCATGCCATAAATGGCTTTGAAGAGTGCCTTGAAGACTGAATCTTGAAAAGGAAAGGTGTAATGGCATAAGAGGGGTAAAATGGGAAAGATGGGCACCCAAAGAGGTAGGGGCGTGCAAGTCTTGAAAGGCGCACAAGTCTTCCGTGTGCGCGCAAGTGTTGGTCGCGTAGGTATATCTGCGCGACACATGGTGTACTTGCGCGATTTTCAACCAGCATTGAAATACTTGAGCGACTCTTTTTTAAACCCTTTAGAATCCTCTTGGGGTTCTTCCAGAAAAGGGGTGCGCAAGTTATATTGAAGGAAATAAGTTGGCGTGCAAGTGTTTGGTAAGTTTCAACACTTAGGCCTTCCTTCTTCTCTTTAGATCTTCCGTTCTAGGTAAGAAATTACCTTAGAAGTGTTCCGGAAGCTTTGAGAAGAGACTTGGGCGTCGGGAGCTTCGATATGAGTTTCTGAAAAAAGATCCTCTCGAATGGGGGGCCCACAGGGTCTATTTATAGGCAGGAGAAGACCCCGAGCAGTTATCGGGCGGTAATCACTTAGGTCGCGCAAGTCACTTGCACGACCATAAGGCGTCACGCAAGTAGACTTTCATGACCACTAGGCAGCGCGCAAGTACTTGCACGACCACTAGGCGGCGCGCAAGTGTACTTGCACGACAATGAGGGAACTTGCGCGGCCTATGGGAAATGTTCTCCTTGTTCATACCTTTGTCGATTTTTGACGTTTCTTCAAAGGATGAATCACTTTATGCTCAGATATTCCCCTTTTCCGATCTTTAGATTCTGTGACGAAAGGAGCGTCAACAACCTCACCTATTTTGATAATCCCAATCTTGTATTCACCTGTTTTGATAATATCAATCTTGTATTCATATGTTTTGATAATCCCAATCTTGTATTCATATGTTTTGTTAATCCCAATCTTGTATTCATATGTTTTGATAATCCCAATCGTGTATTCATATGTTTTGATAATCCCAATCTTGTATTCATATGTTTTGACAATCCCAATTATGTGTTTATATATTATGATATTCACAATTACTGTTGATCTACACTTTAATTCTTTCCAATCGATGATCAAGTTAATAATAATGTTAAAATAATTTCTGATTTATGTTAATCTCGATTATCCATGTTTATATAAGTTTTGAAATGATTCTAAGTGAATTAGATGTGTTTTGCATAATACAGTCAAGTGTAAGTATCACTGACCTGAACAGAGCTACCGATAGACGGAGAGCTACCAATAGACACAGAGCTTCCGACAGCCAGAGCTACCGATAGACGGATAGCTACCGACATCCAGAGATACCGATAGATAGAGAGCTACCGATATTCATAATAGCCAGAGCTACCGACGCATAGAGCTACCGAAAGCCAAGAGCAACCGATGGAACTAAGTTCATCGAGCTGCCGATAAGAGATACCGAAAAGAGCTACCGATAAGAGCTACCGATAAGAGCTAGAGCAACCGATGGAACTAAGTTAACTAAGCTACCAATAAACCGATAAGAGTTTGAAGAGATACCGATGGAAGATCCTACATAGAGTCAACCGTACACGTCTACAAACAAACGGCTACCTATAATTAACTGTGGAGTCAAATCCTATATCCTCGACACTATTTGTTTATTACACTAACGGCTACATTTGTTACTTTTGATGCAAGTAATGTTAATAAATGATTTCTGTTGCCATTTCAGGAAACCGTACCAAGTACGATTAAAAAGGATAATCATTCCTTCTTCTCAGCAAAAAAGGCATAAAAGACAACGTGTATGTATCAATGAATAAAGACAAGATACTTGAAGAGATTGAGCACATAGAACACAAGGCATACATCGATCAATCTATGCTAAAGAAGAACTACATGGGAACACACTTTCGATCAAGCTCAAAACGTGCCAAGAACAACAGGAGAACTTGCACTCACAAGACTACTACTACCAGACTCCAGAACACAAAGCATACATCGAGCAATATATTCTAAAGAGGAACTACACATAACACTTCATTTTATGAGCCGATAACCAAGCTGAACCTGGAAGCACTGAAAGAAGAAACGATACTATGTTTTTCATTCAAATACCAGAGAAGGACTCAGAACCATTTTTGATCAAATCCAAAGGAGTCCAGAGCTGCACTGTAATCACTAGAGCCATTCTATACTCTATATCTTGCTCTATGTGATTTAGTATTTTCATTACGAACAGTGTGTGTAGCCTTTTAATTATTACACACACACTGTCTCCTGAACCTTAACTGGAGGATTTGTAAATCCTCACTCACATTTACATCCTTTAGTTCCCACTGTGGATAGTGGTAGAGGATGAGTGTCACCTAGACAGCTTTGAGCTATTGTTTGTTATCCCACGTATAACTGTGGTAGAGGTCTCTTGACCTGAACAGTGCGATCACTGTTGTTAACCCAGATCCAGGGTGTGGATCACCTTATATAAATTTTGAGAGGACTATGTCTCGGCTTGAGACTGAACCTCTTGGTTAATTCTAGTGTTTTTAGTTAAAACCAATATCCATACTATATACATTTATTTCATATTCCGCAGCTATTACTTTGAAATAGAATTTATTTTCAAAGCTACTTTAATAGTTAAACTCGCAAGTGTTTATATTTATTGTAAACCAGTAAGTTAGTTTCAAAAGTTAATTTAATCATAAGATTAAGTTAACTGAGAATTAATCAATCTTTGAGAAACTAATTGAACCTTTATAATCTGTATAAATTCACTATAGTTTAATTTGTTTTTGAAATTGGGGGATTTTAATAGAAATTGTTTTTAGCAGAAATTTTAATTGGAACTCAATTCACCCCCCTCTTGAGTGTCCACTCTGACCAACATTTGGTATCAAAGGTTGTTGTGTGTTTTGAAAAAAATTTTATTTACTCTCTGCTTTTCAACTTTGATTTTAGTTGTATTTCAAAGTTCTTAAAATTTCTGTTATTTCTAAATTTTTATCTCTTTAAATTTTTTTTTATAATGTATAATAGACTTGAGGGTGCTGCTACTAACCGGCCACCTTTCTTTAATGGAAATAACTATGCTCAATGGAAACTTAAAATGAAAATTCATCTCGAAAGCATGAGTTTTGATATTTGGACTGCTATTGAATCTGAAGACAAAATTCCCACTACTGATAGATCTACTTGGGATGAACCTAAAAATACTGCTTACAATAATAATTGTAAAGCTATGAATTCTCTGTACTGTGATCTATGAGATGAACAATTCAACAGAATTTCTTCATGCAAAACTGCTTTTGAAATTTGGGATACCTTGGCTGTTTCTCATGAAGGAACAAATAATGTTAAAGAAATGAGATTGAACACTTATACTATTAAGTATGATAATTTTAAAATGAAGTCTGAAGAACCTATTCCTGACATGTATCTCAGGTTTAATGAGACAGTCAACAAGATGAATTCACTCGGAAAAGCTGTTCCACCAAAGGAACAAATTATGAGAATCTTGAGATGTCTACCAGACTGATGGAGAGGCACATCTGTCTCAATCAGAGAATCATGTGACATTGCTGCTCTACCTTTCAAAGAGATTATTGGAAAATTGATGATGTATGAAGAAGAGCTCAAGGTAAACAAAGAGGAAGATGATGAACTGAAATGAAAATCTATAGCTTTCAAGTCTACTGCTTTGAAGAGTAAGGAGAAGGAGAAAATACAAATGGAGGATGAGAGTTCAACAAGTGAAAACTCAGAGTATGATAGTGATGCAGAAATGGCTCAGATAGCCAGGAGATTCAAGAAGTTTTATAGGAAAAAGATATTCTTTAGGAAAACAAATTAAAAAGGAAAGTATGATCAACAAGGCAAATGGAAAAAGGATTGGAAGAAAGCTGACAGGACTGATGAAGTTGTCTGCTACGAATGCAAGCGAAAAGGACATATCAAAGCAGACTATCCAAAGTTAAAATTAAAAAACAAATATGATTACAAAGACAAAAAGTACAAGAAAGCCATGAAGTCTACCTGGAGTGCTTCAGAAGACAGCACAAGTGAAGTCGAATCTTAGGACTCTGAAAGGAATCGAGCCAACATGTGTTTCATGACAAATACTTCTGAGGTAACATCTGACACTCCTGTTTTAAATTCATATTAGTCTGGAGATGATTTTGATTCGGAAAACATATCAAAATCTGCAATATTTGAATACTGTGATATGTTAGAAGAAACCTGTAATGACCTTAAAGACAAATACAATGGTTTAAAGAAACAGTATGCTTTAAGTGTTAAGCATAAATCTGATCTTCATATAGAAAAGGAAAATAATGCTCAACTATTAAAGGAAAATACAGAACTAAAACTGTCAAATGAGAAACTCATAAAGGACTTAGAAAAATTCACAGATGGAAAGGATGCTCTATGTCAAATGCTAGTAAAGCAAGTTGCACCTAGATATGCTACTGGTTTAGGATACCAACCTGGACAGAGACAGTTCACCAGAACCCGATTTATTCCTATGTCTGAAAAAATATTGCTAGTTCCAGTTTTGGAAATTCATATGCTTTACCTGGATATTCATATGGTTATAGACCAAATAAAGTTTGTCTTTCAAAATCTGTTACTTCTGTTAATTGTATGAAACCAATAAAACAAATCTGGGTACCTAAAGCCCTGATTGCTAACCTATCTGGACCCAAGAAAATCTAGGTACCAAAGTCATTTCCTATTTAAATCTGTTTTGTAGGAGACCTGCTTGAAGAGCTATCACAAGAAGATATGGTATCTAGACAGTGGGTTCTCAAGACACATGACTGGAGATTATTATTGCTTCAAGAGCTTAATAAAGGTTGTTGGAGGTCATGTCACCTTTGGTGACAACTCTAAAGGAAAAATCATCATCCTAGGCCAGATTGGTAACACTGACTCAGTATTAATTTCTAAAGTTTTATTTGTTGATGGACTTAAATATAACTTGCTTAGTGTATCTCAATTATGTGATGATGGTTTCAATGTCATGTTTGAAAATGATTCCTGTGATGTTTTTAACTCCAAAAATGCTTTAGTATTTTCTACTCTAAGGAATGAAAATGGTTATGGTGTTGATTTAAATTCTTTAGCTAAACAAAATATTCCTTGTTTGAATGATTTTAATAAATAATCTTTGCTATGGCACAGATGATTAGGACACTGCAAAATTCACTCACTTAGAAAACTGGCTAGGAAAAACTTAGTTAGAGACTTACCTAAATTAGAATTCCCAAATGACAAATAGTGTAATCCCTGTCAAAAGGGAAAACAACACAATGTTTCTTTTAAATCAAAGAAAGAAGTCTCAACTTCTCAACCACTTGAGTTGGTTCACATGGATTTGTTTGGACCATCAAGAGTTTCTAGTTTATATGGGAATCACTATGTCTATGTTCTAGTAGATGACTTCTGTAGATATACTTGGGTATATTTCTTAGCTCCCAAAAGTGAGGCTTATTCTTCCTTTGTTAGATACTCCAAGTCTGTAGAGAATCTTAGTGGACTCAAAATTAAGACCCTGATAATTGATCATGGCCGTGAGTTTGAAAATCAAGACTTTGAATCTTATTTCTTACACAATGGCTACACTCATAACTTGTCATCTCCTAGGAAATCTCAGCAGAATGGCGTAGTAGAAAGGAGAAACCGAACCCTTCAAGAAATAGCTAGAACCATGCTCAATGAATATGAACTGCCTATTTAATTTTGGGCTGAAGCTGTAAATACAGCTTGTTATGTTATCAATAGAGTCTTGATCAGACCTGTTATTAAGAAAACCCCATATGAGTTGTGGAACAATAGGAAGCCTAAGGTTAATTATTTCAGAGTTTTTGGTTGCAATGTCTTTATTCATAACACAAAGGATAATCTGGACAAGTTTGCTTCTAAAAGTGATGAAGGAATTTTTCTGGGTTACTCTACTTCAAGTAATGCTTATAGAGTGTTCAATAAGAAATCCAAATGTGTGGAAGAATCTGTTCACATCAAATTCGATGAAACTGATCCACATGAGCCTAAAACCTCTCTTGAGAATCTTGAAGAAGATTTGTCTGTTCTGGACCTTAATGATAAATCCAAAGAACCTGTTATAAAAACTTCTAGTTCTGGATTTTTTCCAGAATCTGTTTCGGTCAAACCCGAACCTACTGATGAACCTGAAGTGTCTAGTCCTACCTTTACTAGATCAACAAGAATTCTAAAGAATCATCCTTTGGATGATGTTGTTGGTAATCTTCATAGAGGAACACAGACTAGAGATTCTCTAAGAAATCAGGTTGAACATTAAGCTTTTCTCTCCCAGCTAGAACCCAAAAATATTAATGCTGCTATTGTTGATGAATTCTGGGTAATGGTTATGCAAGAAGAGTTAAATCAATTTGAAAGAAAAAAAAGTTTGGGAATTGGTTGACAGACCTAAGGACACACTAACAAAAGGCACTAAATGTGTTATTAGAAATAAAGTTGATGAATCAGGAAACATAGTTAGAAACAAAGCTAGGCTAGTTGCACAAGGATATAATCAAGAAGAAGGCATAGACTTTGACGAGACCTTTGCACCTATAGCTAGACTAGAAGTCATTAGGATTTTACTTGCATATTCTGCACATCTAAATTTTATGTTATATCAAATGGATGTCAAAAGTGAATTTCTAAATGGTTTTATAACTGAAGATGTGTTTGTAGAACAACCTCCTGGATTTACAAACACCCATTTTCCAAATCATGTTTTTAAACATTCTAAAGCTTTATATGGCATAAAACAAGCTCCAAGAGCTTGGTATGATAGACTCATCAACTTTCTTATTTCAAAATATTTTACTAAAGGGATTGCTGATCCAACTCTTTTTATTAAAAGAATTTGTAACGATGTTTTAGTTGTACAAATCTATGTTGATGATATTATTTTTGGATCATCTAAACATTCTTTATGTACCAATTTTTCAAAAATTATGCAAAATGAATTTGAAATGAGTTTAATGGGAGAACTTAAATACTTTCTTTGATTTCAAGTATTTCAAAATGAAAATGGTATTATTTTGAATCAAAGTAAATATACAAAGGATCTTTTAAAACGTTTTGGTTTGGATAGTATTAAGGAGAGTGAAACTCCTATGAGTACAATCTGTAAATTGTATACAGATGAAACTAGGAAACCAGTGGATCAAACCAATTATAGGGGTATGATTGGTAGTTTACTTTATCTTACTACTAGTCGACCAGATATTATGTTCAATGTATGTATGTGTGCAAGATTTCAAGCTAACCTAAAAGAATCTCATTTGCTTGCTGTTAAAAGAATTTTCAAGTATCTCAAACATACTTTTAACCTTGGTTTATTTTATCCAAAAGGACAATCCTTTGAGTTAATGAGTTATTCAGATGCTGACTTTGCCGGTTGTAAATTAGACAGAAAAATCACTTCAGGAACATGTCATTTATTAGGAAAATCCTTAGTATCTTGGTGTAGTAAAAAGCAGAATTCTGTAGCTCTATCCACTGCCGAAGCAGAGAATATAGCTGCTGGTAGTTGTTGTGCACAAATTCTGTGGATGAAACACAGTCTCTTGGACTATGGATATGATTTTAAGCATGTTTCGATTAACTGTGACAACCCTAGTGAAATAAACATCTCGAAGAACCCTGTATCTCACTAAAGAACCAAACACATTGATGTAAGGCATCATTTTCTGAGAGATCATTATCAAAAGGGTGATATTTATCTTGAATTTATCGGCACTGAACATCAATTGTCCGACATTTTCACAAAACCCTTAAGTGTGGATAGGTTATGTTACATTAGGCACGAGCTGTGTCACGACCCGTCCTCGGGGCCCGTGCCGTGACTACCCCAAGCCCGCCTTCCATAGGCCAGGGGCTGGCGACTAGCACCAAGGCGTAAAATCCCAGTAAACAGGGAAGGCATTGCCTTTAAGTAACAACCACACAGAGTCAGCAAGCGGAAAGTAAAGTGCAGAAAAGTAAAGGGGGCCGGAATTACAAGCCCAACTGTAAAGTACAACTGAAAAGTAAAGTACAGCAACTGAAGAAAAGACGGCGGCCTCGTGTCGTCCACTGGAAATCCCACCTGAAGGGTGGGTACAGATAGCCTCCAGGCTCCTCGGGTCCCACGTCCGCTCCGAGCACGTCCCGCCCAGTGGTCCACCTCCAGGTACCGTCCTGCTCCACGCCCCAACCGTGATCAGCGCTGTCCGTCGTCTGCAACCAACACAACAAGGTGCGGGCATAGCCCGTGCAGGGGTGAGTACAACTACTCAGTAAGGACCCCGAGACCCCCGAAGGTCTCCCGAAATCCACAAAGGATATAGCACAAAAGAAAGATGCAATCACGAAGTAACATCTGACTCGACTTAGGTATATGCCCATACATATACCTAAGTCCCCAATTCTAGCTCTGCTCACGAGCTGAAGAACAACTCAATCCACAAAGGAAAGCAAGACTCAAATCCACAAGGAGAGTAAACAGTAAATCCACATAGGATAGTTCAACACAATCCACAAAGGAGAGTAACATTAGATTCAGCTCAACCAGGATTTTCATTATCGAAACCGTAAATGTTGAAGAGCCCCATCTCTGAAGTGTACAGTGGTCCTGTCACGACTCCGAGGTACTGCTCACTAACCTAAGACTGCTGAAGTACTCCTCCTGTCGAGTACCGCGGGTCTGCTGCCAACTACCGGGCGCTCCGTCCGCTGAGGGTCTGCTGCCAAATACCGGGCGCTCACCCAATTAGCCTACTGAGGTACTCCTCCTGTCGAGTACCGCGGGTTTGCCGCCAACTACCAGGCGCTCCGTCCGCCGTGGGTCTGCTGCCAACTACTGGGCGCTCCGTCCACTGGGCTAGTCGACTCACTCCAAGTCGAGTCGGTCAAGCAGTCATCAGGTCTCAGTCATTTACACGGTCTCCGTACTCCGCACGCACGTCTCCACCGTCGCGGGTCTGTCGCTACAACCAAGCGCACACACTCCGTAGAGTATCGCGGGTCCGCCGCTACAACCAAGCGCTCCACCGCCAAGGGTCTGCTGCTGCATCCAAGCGCACCACCACTGTCAAGTACCACGGGTCCGCCGCTACACCCAAGCGCTCCACCGCTCAAGGTAAAAAAGAAGATTCAGCTCACACAGGTTCGGTAGCACTGTTCCACGTAGGATCGCTGAGTGCAGTAGTCGACGCAGTCCACTGCGGATCTCTTGCACAGTCGTCGCCGCAGTCCACGAAGGATCTCTGCTCTGCCGTCGTCGCAGTCCACGGAGGATCTCTGCTCTGTCATCGTCGCAGTCCACGGAGGATCTCTGCTCTGTCGTCGAAGCCACAGCCAGCACTAGGGTTCCCGCACTTAGCGAGCTCGTTTAGGAGGGTCCGCTCCACGAGCCGAGAGGCTGATACATCAACTGACACGTAGTCCGAAGTTGATGTATCCAAAAGTTCCGTATCGACAACAGGATCTCAACGCAACAGACGGCGCGTCAATCGGACGCCCGGTCTGAGAGTTATTGGCATTTTCGTCCCAGGGGCCCGGTTGGTTTTTAGGGCAAAACCAACCCGACCGTACTCCGCCTGTATCCGATCCTCGGGCGGAGTATGCCAAAAGTTCCGTCTCACTTAGAGGAATTCAACGAAACAGACGGCGCGTCAATCGGACGCTCGGTCTGTTAGTTATTGGCCTTTCCGTCTCACACCCAACCTGGGAAACTTCCCAGGAGGTCACCCATCCTGATCACTGCTCTAGGCCAAGCACGCTTAACTACGGAGTTTTAACTACGTAGACTCCCGAAAAGGAAGGTGCACCTTGAGTATAGTATACCGAAACGACCGTCTCGATCCAAGGATCGCGTAGCCGCTGACGGTTCGTCAATCGGAGGTCCCAGGCCCAAGATATGGGCGAAAGACCGAAGAGGGCCCGAAACGGGGGTTCTGGGTCCGGGGCGACCCGGCCCGAACCCCCCCTGGGGTCGGCCGAACCGGGTCGGCCCGACCCGGCCCGACCCGGCTAGGCCGGGTCCGGTCCGGCCTGGGCGCGGCCCGGCCGACCGGACCGGCCGGCTCGGTCTTCGGCCGAGCGGCCGAAGAGCCGCCGCGGGTCAAACCCGCGGCTTTGGGAGAAACGCGGCCCGCGCGGGCCGCGTGCTGGTGGCCGGACCGCGGACGCGGTCCGGCGGTTCGCCGCCGCCGCGGCTCGGCCGCGGCGGACTCCTCCGGCGGCGCCGCCGCGCCGGCGACCCGCGCCGCCGTCTCCTTCCGCGGGCCGCCAGAGATGCTCCGGTGGCCCGATTTCTTTCCCGTCTGCGCCGTTGCTCCTCCCGGGGGACGATCTTTACTGCGGAATCAACAAAATGCCCTTGCCGCACGGTTCGTCGTCGTCCGCCAAATCCGCACAACAAAAGAGATCGGCGGAGGGTTGCCCGGTCTTGTTCGTTAGACCCGCACCCTCCGCGTTTAGTCAAAATCCACGGGGGGAATAATCAGCAACAATTTTAAATAAATCAAATTGTCGGAGATCATGTTCTTCACTTTAAAAGAATAAACACGGGGAAAAAGATAAAATAATCCAACATCCCTTACTTGTCGTCGTCGTCGGACGAGAGGTCGTCGCGGAATTGCTCGTCGCGGAAGAAGGGGGGATCGTCGCGTCGTCGCTGTATCCGGCGTCGCGTCGCCAATCTCCGGATCAAGATCAAACGGATTTAATTAGTTTAAATCCGTTGATATCGAAATTAAAACGGGAGAATTCAAATGATTCGTTTCTCACCTTAGTTGCCGAACGAGGATCGGCCGCAGAAGAAGAGGCATCGCCGAAGAACGTCGCGGGTAGGGCTCGTCGACGTCGCAGATCTCGGTGTGCGTCGTCGAATTCCGGTCGCCGGCGTTCTTCGCGTTCTTCGCGTTCTTCGCGTTCTTCGCGTTCTTCGCGTTCTTCGCGTTCTTCGCGTTCTTCGCGGGGAGAGTGGAGGTTCAGAGGAATTGCACAACGATAGCAATCCTCCAAAATAGACAAGTTGTCTATTTTATTATTTTGCCAACAAACGCAAAACGCGTAAGTAACGACCCATTTAATTCGTTGAATTAATTCAACGAATAAAACAGCCCATTTAATTCACGAAATAAACCGCCCAATTAAATGGTCTGTTAAGAATTTAAGAAAACGCATCGGTTGACTTTTCAGTTACTTTGACGGGTTTTCGCGGGTGCGTTACTTAGCGAAAGAAACGGCGGGGCTCGTGCGGGCCCCACCGCACAAATATCCTACCAAGGGGGTAGGATATTTCTGGATAGCCTCCTATCCAGTTCCACTCAGTTCAAGCCGCCCTTAAGTGGCTTCAAGTGGCTTCCAAGCAGCTTAAGTGAAATAAAATAAAGTTGTCGCACAAACTTTATTTTATTTCTGACTTAAAGCCGCAAAATTTAAAAACCACGTCTGAGCAAACGCAACTCCGGAAGAGGCGTTTCTAAGCAAATACCGGCGCTGCGATTTCATCGGTGCCCTCAGAATTTGATTCCGGGCACCGGTTCAAAAGATAGAAAAACCCGCTCGTCCGTTCACTGAACGTACCCGAGCCAAACTTCGGAAATTGATTCCGGGCACACCGGGCCTCGGAATCAGGTGCCGTCTGAAGCTGCGCTCTTGTAAAATTCCAAAGAAAATTAAGAGAAAAATTTCCTTGAAATTTGAGGGTCTTTACATTACTCCCACCTCAGGGCTTTACGTCCCCGTAAAGAAACATCAAAAACTAGGGGAACAAATGGGGGTACTGAGCACGCATCTGAGCCTCCCGCTCCCAAGTGCTCTCCTGGAGGTTCCCGTGCTGCCATCTGATGCGCACAAGAGGAATCGACCGCCCACGTAGGACCCGCTCCTGTCGATCCTCGATCTCCACTGGGACCTCCGCAAAAGTCGCCCCATCGTCCACGTCCAGCTCCCCAAAGTCGATGATGTGCGTCGGGTCGTGCACGTATCTCCTCAGCTGAGACACGTGGAAGATGTCGGGCACCCGGTGCAACTGAGGTGGTAGAGCCAGGCGATAAGCCACCTCTCCTATCCTGCTGAGGACCTGGAAAGGCCCGATGGAGCGTGGAGACAACTTGCCGCCTCAGCCAAATCTCCGTAAACCACGTCGAGGTGAGACACGCAAAAAGACGTGGTCACCATCCTTGAACTCTAGTGGCCTCCGCCTCCTGTCAGTATATGACTTCTGCCGGCTCTGAGCTGTCCTCATCCTCTCCTAGATGATCTGGACCTTCTCTGTCGTGGCTCGGACCATCTCTGGTCCCACAAGAGCTGCAAGATTTCTTCTTTGCCGAAAAGAGAAATCCGGTCTCATCCTCTGGATGAACCACATTCTTTGCCTAAAACAGTCAATCCTAACATGGATGATACTAATCCATACCAAGGATGACGTCGTAAGTCCTCGACGCTACTACTAAGAGATTCAACCGTTACTCTCGCCTCCAAGGGTTGAGTCACACTGTCGGCATCAGTGTGTGGTAACTGGGTCTCCTCCAGTAGACGTCTCACAAGTGAGGGTCAAGTCAACAGCCAAAACTGGAATCTCCTAGTAACATCACGAAAGAGGACAGGAACGAAAAAAAAATATCACAAGGGTATGCGTCTTTTATTATTGCAGCTCATATTACAAGACGCTACACAAAAGCAACAAGGAACCAGAAGTACAAAGGATGTATCCACTAGTTCTGCTCCTGTCCATCAGCTCCCAGGGCTCCATGATCGAAGGCCTCGGCTGCCTGAAGCTGAGCTCTCCCCTGCGGTCGGGGTGGACCTCCTGGTGGTGGTGGTGGTAGAGCCTCAAAGCGTCGTCCACCACCTGCTGCTCGGCCAGCTCCTCTACCTCGTCCGTCTCCTCCCTGCAGACCGCCACGGTCGAACCTCTGCCTCTGCCTAGGTGGTTCCTCAACCGTCTGATGCTCCCACGCATGGCGGGTCGGGCAGTCACGAGCCATGTGACCAATTCCGCCACAGGAGTAACACTGCCCACTCTCGGCACGCCTGGCTCTGACTCCACCCCGGCTTCCCCGCACAACTGAGCCTGAGTCGTGCAGTCGGCCACTGGTAGGTCTGGTCTGCCTGGAACCCTGAGTCATCTGTCGGCTATCTGCTACCGAAGACTCCGCTACGTGCCGCCCTGCGGTGGGTCTCTGTGCTGGTGTAGACTCAGCAAGGAAGCTCTCGATCAGAAGGGCCCGCTCTAGCACTCCCGCCTGGGTCGGAATGCTGAGGGAGATCAGCGACGCCCGAATCTCCTGTCGCAAGCCCTGCTCGAAGGTCCGGGCCCGGAAGAAGGGGTCCCGTACCATGTCTGTCGAGTACCGAGAAAGGTCGGTGAACCTCGCCGCGTACTGAGCGACCGTCATGCTGCCCTGCCGCAGCTGTAGAAGCTCCTGGATACGCACCGCACGAAGGGTGGCCGGGACGAACTCCGAGCGGAAGAGGCTCTCAAAGTCTGTCCAAAGAAGAGATGCCTCATCGTGCACCTGGAGCATCAAGCTCCACCATCGTCCTGCCGCCGCCTGCAGGAGGCTCGCCGCGAGAATCACCATGAGATCCGCTGGTGTCCTCGCTAGCCTAAAGATCCGTACCACCGCCTCTAGCCAGTCCTCGGCGGCCTGGGGGTCCGCCTCACCGCAAAACCTGGGCGGTCGCTGGCTCTGAAACTCATGCAGTGCCCTGAGGCGACGTGCATCGTCAGCGTCTGGTACTGGTAGCATCGGTGGCTCGGCGGGTAAAGCTACCGCCGGTGCCACTGCTGGCAAAGGGCCCTGCACCGAGGCCTCGTCGCTCGGTGGGCTGCCGTCGCGCCCTACACTCGGAACCCTAGCTGGCTGTCGTCGCGGGGCCATCCTGAAAAGGAGAACAAGAGCACCACAGTCAGAACAGTATACCTGGTGAGCTGGCACAAGTAATCACAAGGAAAACTTGAGACTTTCATGAAGCAGATCAGTATACCCGGTGAGCTGACACAAGTAATCACGAAGAAAACTTGAAACACACATGCAATCAATGTTTTCGTGCATTAAGTCAGAAATCAGAAGTCAGGGTCCTGGTGTATGGATACGTCGGCCGCCGCACCAACACTGGACTCCCTGGACTGATAACCACACTCAATACGCTAAACACTATTGCTTCACACAGAAGAAAGATCAGAGTCTGCGGTAGAACCGACCACCTCTGATACCAATTTGTCACGACCCGTCCTCGGGGCCCGTGCCGTGACTACCCCAAGCCCGCCTTCCATAGGCCAGGGGCTGGCGACTAGCACCAAGGCGTAAAATCCCAGTAAACAGGGAAGGCATTGCCTTTAAGTAACAACCACACAGAGTCAGCAAGCGGAAAGTAAAGTGCAGAAAAGTAAAGGGGGCCGGAAATACAAGCCCAACTGTAAAGTACAACTGAAAAGTAAAGTACAGCAACTGAAGAAAAGACGGCGGCCTCGTGTCGTCCACTGGCAATCCCACCTGAAGGGTGGGTACAGATAGCCTCCAGGCTCCTCGGGTCCCACGTCCGCTCCGAGCACGTCCCGCCCAGTGGTCCACCTCCAGGTACCGTCCTGCTCCACGCCCCAACCGTGATCAGCGCTGTCCGTCGTCTGCAACCAACACAACAAGGTGCGGGCATAGCCCGTGCAGGGGTGAGTACAACTACTCAGTAAGGACCCCGAGACCCCCGAAGGTCTCCCGAAATCCACAAAGGATATAGCACAAAAGAAAGATTCAATCACGAAGTAACATCTGACTCGACTTAGGTATATGCCCATACATATACCTAAGTCCCCAATTCTAGCTCTGCTCACGAGCTGAAGAACAACTCAATCCACAAAGGAAAGCAAGACTCAAATCCACAAGGAGAGTAAACAGTAAATCCACATAGGATAGTTCAACACAATCCACAAAGGAGAGTAACATTAGATTCAGCTCAACCAGGATTTTCATTATCGAAACCGTAAATGTTGAAGAGCCCCATCTCTGAAGTGTACAGTGGTCCTGTCACGACTCCGAGGTACTGCTCACTAACCTAAGACTGCTGAAGTACTCCTCCTGTCGAGTACCGCGGGTCTGCTGCCAACTACCGGGCGCTCCGTCCGCTGAGGGTCTGCTGCCAAATACCGGGCGCTCACCCAATTAGCCTACTGAGGTACTCCTCCTGTCGAGTACCGCGGGTTTGCCGCCAACTACCAGGCGCTCCGTCCGCCGTGGGTCTGCTGCCAACTACTGGGCGCTCCGTCCACTGGGCTAGTCGACTCACTCCAAGTCGAGTCGGTCAAGCAGTCATCAGGTCTCAGTCATTTACACGGTCTCCGTACTCCGCACGCACGTCTCCACCGTCGCGGGTCTGTCGCTACAACCAAGCGCACACACTCCGTAGAGTATCGCGGGTCCGCCGCTACAACCAAGCGCTCCACCGCCAAGGGTCTGCTGCTGCATCCAAGCGCACCACCACTGTCAAGTACCACGGGTCCGCCGCTACACCCAAGCGCTCCACCGCTCAAGGTAAAAAAGAAGATTCAGCTCACACAGGTTCGGTAGCACTGTTCCACGTAGGATCGCTGAGTGCAGTAGTCGACGCAGTCCACTGCGGATCTCTTGCACAGTCGTCGCCGCAGTCCACGAAGGATCTCTGCTCTGCCGTCGTCGCAGTCCACGGAGGATCTCTGCTCTGTCATCGTCGCAGTCCACGGAGGATCTCTGCTCTGTCGTCGAAGCCACAGCCAGCACTAGGGTTCCCGCACTTAGCGAGCTCGTTTAGGAGGGTCCGCTCCACGAGCCGAGAGGCTGATACATCAACTGACACGTAGTCCGAAGTTGATGTATCCAAAAGTTCCGTATCGACAACAGGATCTCAACGCAACAGACGGCGCGTCAATCGGACGCCCGGTCTGAGAGTTATTGGCATTTTCGTCCCAGGGGCCCGGTTGGTTTTTAGGGCAAAACCAACCCGACCGTACTCCGCCTGTATCCGATCCTCGGGCGGAGTATGCCAAAAGTTCCGTCTCACTTAGAGGAATTCAACGAAACAGACGGCGCGTCAATCGGACGCTCGGTCTGTTAGTTATTGGCCTTTCCGTCTCACACCCAACCTGGGAAACTTCCCAGGAGGTCACCCATCCTGATCACTGCTCTAGGCCAAGCACGCTTAACTACGGAGTTTTAACTACGTAGACTCCCGAAAAGGAAGGTGCACCTTGAGTATAGTATACCGAAACGACCGTCTCGATCCAAGGATCGCGTAGCCGCTGACGGTTCGTCAATCGGAGGTCCCAGGCCCAAGATATGGGCGAAAGACCGAAGAGGGCCCGAAACGGGGGTTCTGGGTCCGGGGCGACCCGGCCCGAACCCCCCCTGGGGTCGGCCGAACCGGGTCGGCCCGACCCGGCTAGGCCGGGTCCGGTCCGGCCTGGGCGCGGCCCGGCCGACCGGACCGGCCGGCTCGGTCTTCGGCCGAGCGGCCGAAGAGCCGCCGCGGGTCAAACCCGCGGCTTTGGGAGAAACGCGGCCCGCGCGGGCCGCGTGCTGGTGGCCGGACCGCGGACGCGGTCCGGCGGTTCGCCGCCGCCGCGGCTCGGCCGCGGCGGACTCCTCCGGCGGCGCCGCCGCGCCGGCGACCCGCGCCGCCGTCTCCTTCCGCGGGCCGCCAGAGATGCTCCGGTGGCCCGATTTCTTTCCCGTCTGCGCCGTTGCTCCTCCCGGGGGACGATCTTTACTGCGGAATCAACAAAATGCCCTTGCCGCACGGTTCGTCGTCGTCCGCCAAATCCGCACAACAAAAGAGATCGGCGGAGGGTTGCCCGGTCTTGTTCGTTAGACCCGCACCCTCCGCGTTTAGTCAAAATCCACGGGAGGAATAATCAGCAACAATTTTAAATAAATCAAATTGTCGGAGATCATGTTCTTCACTTTAAAAGAATAAACACGGGGAAAAAGATAAAATAATCCAACATCCCTTACTTGTCGTCGTCGTCGGACGAGAGGTCGTCGCGGAATTGCTCGTCGCGGAAGAAGGGGGGATCGTCGCGTCGTCGCGGTATCCGGCGTCGCGTCGCCAATCTCCGGATCAAGATCAAACGGATTTAATTAGTTTAAATCCGTTGATATCGAAATTAAAACGGGAGAATTCAAATGATTCGTTTCTCACCTTAGTTGCCGAACGAGGATCGGCCGCAGAAGAAGAGGCGTCGCCGAAGAACGTCGCGGGTAGGGCTCGTCGACGTCGCAGATCTCGGTGTGCGTCGTCGAATTCCGGTCGCCGGCGTTCTTCGCGTTCTTCGCGTTCTTCGCGTTCTTCGCGTTCTTCGCGTTCTTCGCGTTCTTCGCGGGGAGAGTGGAGGTTCAGAGGAATTGCACAACGATAGCAATCCTCCAAAATAGACAAGTTGTCTATTTTATTATTTTGCCAACAAACGCAAAACGCGTAAGTAACGACCCATTTAATTCGTTGAATTAATTCAACGAATAAAACAGCCCATTTAATTCACGAAATAAACCGCCCAATTAAATGGTCTGTTAAGAATTTAAGAAAACGCGTCGGTTGACTTTTCAGTTACTTTGACGGGTTTTCGCGGGTGCGTTACTTAGCGAAAGAAACGGCGGGGCTCGTGCGGGCCCCACCGCACAAATATCCTACCAAGGGGGTAGGATATTTCTGGATAGCCTCCTATCCAGTTCCACTCAGTTCAAGCCGCCCTTAAGTGGCTTCAAGTGGCTTCCAAGCAGCTTAAGTGAAATAAAATAAAGTTGTCGCACAAACTTTATTTTATTTCTGACTTAAAGCCGCAAAATTTAAAAACCACGTCTGAGCAAACGAAACTCCGGAAGAGGCGTTTCTAAGCAAATACCGGCGCTGCGATTTCATCGGTGCCCTCAGAATTTGATTCCGGGCACCGGTTCAAAAGATAGAAAAACCCGCTCGTCCGTTCACTGAACGTACCCGAGCCAAACTTCGGAAATTGATTCCGGGCACACCGGGCCTCGGAATCAGGTGCCGTCTGAAGCTGCGCTCTTGTAAAATTCCAAAGAAAATTAAGAGAAAAATTTCCTTGAAATTTGCGGGTCTTTACAAGCTGGGGATGTTTAATCTTCACCAATAAAAATCCTCACTGATAAAGCGCTGTTTTAAATCTTTTTGTCTGCCGCAAAGAATCTGAACCGTTTTTATTTTTATTTTTTATTATTTTATTTTTATTCATTTAACTTAAGATTCCTAAATGATAAAACTAAGTCTAAGCCTCTTCTCAATCCGCCAAACCCAAAACCTTTTACCTTCGAACCTTAGAACCCGAACACTCTGCGAACCTGAGATCCCTCGAACCAGCGATGGAAAAAAACCAAAACTCCTGTCATCCGAGACGACTATGTTGAGCCTAAAGAAAAAATGCAGAAGTTTGAGCCAGAAGCGAGTAGTTCTGTTAGAACTAGGTCAGGAAGGAGACCAGTAAATCCTCATCTGCAAAATAGAGCTATTGTGATCGAAAAGAGCTGTGTGTAGACTGGTTGCTGCCCAGCAATTCCTTGGTGCTTGAATTCCTGGAAGCTCAGAGATGGGTAGACTTCTTTTCAAATAATAATGGTCCCTACTACCCAAAGTTGGTAAAACAATTTTATGAGTTCATAAGCTTCGAGAAGTTAGAGAATGAGAACCGAGTATCTTCATTTGTAAATGGTAATGTGGTATCATTTTCATCAGTAGAATGGGTTGATTGCTTAAAAGTTCCACATAAAGGTGTGTCTGGATATGTATCAAGAGCAATGCCATCTACCAGTGACATTTTTGATCATGAGACCGCATTGACAGAACTGACTGGTGATGGAACTCCAAGGCAAGTGGTTGCTGTAGAAATGGATGGAGAGAACAGATTACTGTTCAAGTTTTTTCAACATGTGTTGATACCAAGGAGAGGATACTTTGCTAATTTGAGATATCAGGATATCTATCTCCCACATCTTTTGAGACATGATGTCAAAGTCAATTTGTGCAGATTGGTGATGAGTCAAATGGAAGATATGACAAGGCCAAAATCAAAGACTAACGCCCTATTATTTGCTAAGCTGATTTCTGTAATGATCAAAGTGAAAGGGATAGGTGAGTCTGAAGATGAGACAGTTGTAGTGAAGAGAAACTTTTGTATCACTACTATAGTTTGAAAATATATGAAGATTAATTGGAATCTGTGGAGAGGAGAATGGGTGAATGATGACCAAAAGGTATATGATAAATTTAATCCTGTGGATTATCCTTCAAGGCCAAAGGATTAAATAGATCCAGGTCTAGGACCTGATGAAGAGGAACCTGAGTACAGTGATGAGTCAGAAGAAGAAGAAGAAGAAGAAGAGGAAGAAACTCATATGGATGATGGAGGATATCCTGACTTGCCTCCAAGTCCTGTTGCAGAAATTATGTCTTTAGAAAAGTAAGTGCTAGCAGAAGTGAAGACACCTGCTAATGAGGATGAAGAAAATGTCTCTGAATCATCTGATTCTGCTGAATTGAGTCTGAGTCCAGTTATTGGAAGCTCATTTGTACCTTCTATGGATGAAGAAAGAGAAAAAGGAGAAGCTGTACCTATTCCAGAAAATCATCTTGCTACTTTAGAGATGGAAGTTGTTGTGGAAGATTCTGATGAAGAAAGACCAGTAGAGAATGTAGTTGCTCTATATGAGAATGCACCCATTCAGGGGGAGCATCACACCAAGTTTGGAAATGTTACAGTGACTATCGAGTCTGAAGACTGGGTAGAAGAACCAGGTTTTATAGTCTTTGGTTTGGATTATCCTGATTCGGATAATGAAGTATCTTTGAATAGACCAAAGATCAGCTATGACATCAATCCTGAGTTATTACCTGTTGATGTGGTCCGAGTACATGAGTTAGATGTGCTGAAATAAAATCTCAATGTCAGTTTTGTAGAAGAAGTAAAGACAATGAAATCCTTTTAGTATCCTCGATTCAATCAGTCATGGATGACTCTGTAGTCAGTTTAGCTTCTGAAAGAGTATCTACTACAGTTGCTCCTACTGATTTTGTTACAAAGTCTGACCTCGAATCCCTAAAGCATGAGCTGAGGGAATCCTTCAGTGCCTCTGTTGCTGAGATGATGCACTATTTTGGTGAAGAAATGAAGATGTTAGAAAGGTCTGTTGAGCTTTCTCTTGGTTGCAATCTGTCAACTTTTGTGGGTGAGCTAATGGAAGAAGTCAAGGAGTTCCACACTCAAACTTCCTGACTAGAAGCAGATCTTGAAGATCTACGGATATCTGTTGTTTCCTTAGACTCTTTCATGAGTTCAAAATCTCAGGCTGACAAGGATTTAGCCTATGTGAAGAGTGTTGTAAGTCAGCTGGTCTCGGTGTTTGAAGCTTTCAAAACATCTATGAAGGATCATCTAAAAAATAAGGACTCTCAAATGCAAAATCTGATTAGTGGGTTGACCAAAAGCATCAAAGAAACTGTATCCTTCTCTGTTGGTCCTCTAGTTCAAAAACCTGCAATTGATCTGAATCAATTTCGTGCTCTGATGAAGGAGGATCTTGGTTCTATTTCAATCTGTGGCTCTATGGACTCATCAGATTTAAGTCGAGTTGTGTTGTCTACCAGGGATTCAGCCATAGAAATAATTAAAATCATCCAGGAATACATGAGAGAGGCCTCTGCTTCTCAAGAGGAAATCAAGAATAAGGTGGATACTTATTTTGAAAAGGTTGATACCAAGCAACAACTGACCAACCATTTCAAACGTCTTCTTGAGAATCTAAAGTTACCTCCACTGTCTCAGGCCTTCAGAGAGTAGGTTAGTAAGCTTAGGGATCTTACTTCTGCTTTGGATAAATTCCTTGAAAATAGAGATGATTTTGTGTCTGCAATGGAGAGAGGAGGAATCATTATAATGGATTTCAGAAATCTGTTGCTTCCCTTCCTGCATGTGGATGCCAGACCGGTCATTGTACCTCCTTCTTTGCCTGCCTCTGCCTCTACTACGTCTCCAGTTCAGATGACTCCTGCTCAAGCCATAAGAAGTCTCACACCTATGATCACTCAAAGGCCTTCCCAATACAGGCCCGAGACTGTATCAGTTGCTCAGCCTCCTCTGATCATTTCTGGCATTCCAAAATCCTCCCAAGTATCCTACACACCTAAATTCTCTTCCGATACCAAGGGAAAATATCACATTGAAGATGTGGATTGATAAAGTGGCAAGGATGTTTGATAGGATTCTTTTTTCTTTTTTCTTTCTATTCTATTTATGTAATTTTTTGTCTGATCTAATACAAATGCCTTTCTTTCCACTATCTCAGTTTATCAGTTTTCTAGGTTTGGTTTCCCACTTTTTGATTATCACAAAGGGGGAGAACTATAAAGAGGGGGAGAGAAAAAGGGGGAAAAATATAAAAGGGGAGAAATATGATCAAAGGAGGATCCTTTGATACTATTTCTTACATTTCCTTCTTTGGTACCAATTCTTTCAAACCTTATCTCTGATACTATTGTATTTAATTATACATATGATAATTTTTGATCTATATCTTTCTATTTCTATTTCCTCTTTCCTCTGATACTGTTTTCTTTGAGAAAATTGAATATTAATGTTATACTATCTCATACTATATTCTCCCTATCTTAAAATGGCCATATCATAAGTTGTGATAAACAAAAAGGGGGAGATTGTTGACCTCACCTGTTTTGATAATCCCAATCTTGTATTCACCTGTTTTGATAATCTCAATCTTGTATTCATATGTTTTGATAATCCCAATCTTGTATTCATATGTTTTGATAATCCCAATTGTGTATTCATATGTTTTGATAATCCCAATCTTGTATTCATATGTTTTGACAATCCCAATTATGTGTTCATATATTATGATATTCACAATTACTGTTGATCTACACTTTAATTCTTTGCAATTGATGATCATGTTAATAATAATGTTAAAATAATTTCTGATTTATGTTAATCTCAATTATCCATGTATATATAAGTTTTGAAATGATTCTAAGTGAATTAGATGTGTTTTTCATAAGACAGTCAAGTGTAAGTATCACTGACCTGAACAGAGCTACCGATAGACGGAGAGCTACCGATAGACACAAAGCTACCGATAGCCAGAGCTACTGATAGACGGATAGCTACCGATAGCCAGAGCTACCGATAGACATAGAGCTACCGATATGCATAATAGCCAGAGCTACAGATGCATAGAGCTACCGATAGCCAAGAGCAACCGATGGAACTAAGTTCATCGAGCTACCGATAAGAGCTACCGATAAGAGCTACCGATAAGAGCTACTAATAAGAGACCCCGATAAGAGCTAGAGCAACATATGGAATTAAGTTAATCGAGCTACCGATAAACTGATAAGAGTTTGAAGAGCTACCGATGGAAGATCCTACACAGAGTCAACCATACACGTCTACAAACAAACGGATACCTATAATTAACTACAGAGTCAAATCCTATATCCTCGACACTATTTGTTTATTACACTAACGGCTACATTTGTTATTTTTGATACATGTAATGTTATTAAATGATTTCTATTGCCATTTTAGGAAATCGTACCAAGTACGATTGAAAAGGATAATCATTCCCTCTTCTCAGCAAAAAAGGCATAAAAGACAACGTGTATGTATCAGTGAATTAAGACAAGAGACTTGAAGAGATTGAGCACACAGAACACAGAGCATACATCGAGCAATCTATGCTAAAGAAGAACTACATGGGAACACACATGCGATCAAGCTCAAAACGTGCCAAGAACAACTGGAGAACTTGCACTCACAAAACTACTACTACCAGACTCCAGAACACAGAGCATACATCGAGCAATCTATGCTAAAGAGGAACTACACAGAACACTTCATTTTCTGAGCCGATAACCAAGCTGAACCTGGAAGCACTGAAAGAAGAAACGATACTCTGTTTTTCAGTCAAATACCAGAGAAGGACTTAGAACCATTTCTGATCAATTCCAAAGGAGTCCAAAGCTGCACTGCAATCACTAGAGCCATTCTAAACTCTAAATCTTGCTCTAAGTGATTTAGTGTTTTCATTAAGAACAGTGTGTGTAGCCTGTTAATTATTACACACACACTGTCTCCTAAACCTTAATTGAAGGATTTGTAAATCCTCACTCACAATCTTTACATCCTTTAGTTCCCACTGTGGATAGTGGTAGAGGTCGAGTGTGACCTGGACAGCTTTGAGTTGTTGTTTGTTATCCCACGTATAACTATGGTAGAGGTCTCTTGACCTGAATAGTGTGATCACTGTTGTTAACCCAGATCCAGGGTGTGGATCACCTTATATAAATTTTGAGAGGACTAAGTCTCGGCTTGAGACTGAACCTCTTGGTTAATTCTCGTGTTTTTAGTTAAAACCTATATCCATACTATATACATTTATTTCATATTCGGCTGCTATTACTTTGAAATATAATTTATTTCAAAGCTACTTTGATAGTTAAACTTGCAAGTGTTTAAATTTATTATAAACCTGTCAGTTAGTTTCAAAAGTTAATTTAATCATAAGATTATGTTATCTGAGAATTAATCAATCTTTGAGAAACTAATTGAACCTTTATAATCTGTATAAATTCACTACAGTTTAATTTGTTTTTGAAATTGGGGGATTTTAATAGAAATTGTTTTTAGCAGAAATTTTAATTGGAACTCAATTCACCCCCCTCTTGAGTGTCCACTCTGACAAAAAAAAACTATATAATCGATTAAGAAAGGTGTTTTAGAATTCAAAATCCAAGGAAAATCTATGATTTAGTTGATATGATTGTCTAAAAGATATATTCATGACTTATTTATCTGATTAATTGGTATAACTCATTTTGAATTATGGATCTTGGACCACTAATATATTTGATATTTCATAGAAAGTGTTAGCATTTAAATTGGAGAATATTCAATAAATGACCTTGTTAAATGAATATGAAAAATTATACTCATTAAATAAAATGTTATGTTATAGATAAATGGTATCATAATAATTATGCAAGAATTTGAGATGAAATGTAGAAAAGAAGATGATTATGATAAGAAACATCTTATATAGTTATAGAAATTGAATAATATATCTCAAGCATGATTAAAATAATATTTTTTTGTGAAATATTTTATGGAGTAAACTATGGTTGATGTAGTTCACTATGTTGAACAAATAAATTATTATCGAAATCAAAAAAGGATAATCTTGAGGTTATAAAGTCTTATATGAAAAATTAACCAAGGAATATTAGTATTTTATCAATTACTTGATATTATTGGGTATTATATTGAATTTGAGTGACTAGAAGCTTCCATTATGGATTTTTTTGTCTTGTAAATTCATTCATTGGTTATTTTTAGAATGGTTTCAAATATTTGAACGCCTTTAATTTTCATTGATCATTTTTTCAAAATGTGCTATGGATATATGAAGTGAGAATTAGATGTTTTGTGTTTGGTGATGTATTTATAGTACAAATTGGTAAAATTTTAAACCAAAATAAGAAATGTTAGTTTAAAAGTCTAGAAAAATTTCTTTCGTAGTCCAATTACAGTCAATGAATCCTAAAATATATTTTTGGAGGTAGGATATGTTTTTAAAGATGAAATTCTTTATAATAACTAAATTTTTTTGAGGAACCCCATGGATGGTCCATGTTAGGTATTTATATTTTTGAATAAAACCCATAATTATTTTATATATATGTGATTCAAAATGTATATTTTAAAATTTTTTATTTTTATTAGAGTTGAAAATCATGGGTAGAATTGATTGATATTTTTTTGTATACATATGATGAAGAAAAGTTTTTCTTAATATTATAGGTGGATGCAAGAGAATATTTCACGTTCATATGAATCAGAATAAATGTTTGTTATTTTCATTTTGATTATTTTATATGATAAGAGAAGTTTTTTCTTAAATAAATTGTTTTTATGATAAAAATATAGTATAGCCTTTATACACATTGTTTATAATCTATACAATTTGATTAAATGTTTGATAATGAGATATGGATTGTTTTTTGTTTAGGGTAAGATTTTTTATAAGATAATAGTTAAAATATGAGTGAATGTTCCCACCACCCCACATTGGAATAATTTATATAATAATATTATTTTTAAAACATTTATCTATGAAAAAATAATACCACATAAGATACGGTTCTGATTAATTAATTTGTAAAATAATATAAATATAAGAAATATGAATTATTTCTTAAACAAAAAAGAATTTTAAGATCTCAAAAGTATATTTTGGCGAGAATATCATTTATATGAGTATAGTGGGAGTATGTTTAGACTTATTGGAGTTACATTTTTAAAAAATATAAGATTAAACAAGTATAATTTGAAGTTAATTTCACTTTTTATATTATGTTATTTTAGGTTCTATCAGTAATGAATAATTTATATATCTATATTAGTTACAAATTGATCACAAAAAAATGTTCGGTGGAAATGTTCCAGGTATGATGATGCTGAAATTAGAAGGAGTAATAAATAGGAAAAAATTATCAACCTCAGATCATTTGGTTTTTGTGAAGTAACAGATTATGATAACCATGTTCAAGAAATTGAAGATTTGGAATATGATTCCTAAGTCACAAAAATATCCGTAAAAACATTCCTCATAGATGTTACTATCTAAAAAGAACAACTACATTAATTACATTTATTATGATAATTTTATTACAAAGAACAACTGGTAAAAAATATGGGAGGATAGAAATTGTATAAACCAAGGGCATCACCTATTATGACATCAACACATCCTTGGGGGGGAAGATCCAATACGAGTTTAGAGGATACATGTGCTAGTAATTCTAACAATTTAATAAATAATGTTTGGTACCTTTTTTCCTTCATTCCATGTTTGAAGAAGAATATAATTGTTTAATATCAGGTACTTATATATGTGAATCTGATAAGAAATGGACCATAGAGTGTCTATCGTCCCATGAAACACATTAAATATAAATGAGGATTCCATCGCTACCATAGAAAGATGAATTCCATGAACCCTGCAGGTCTATAATCCATCCAAAATCATGTATTCCTCAACAATGGCAGTGTCAACCTACCTATAAGAAGCAGAAAAGTTGATTATCATTGATCTCTTAGAGACTCGAATAATACCACCACCTTAATGATGTTGGAAATGAAAAAACCATCAATGTTTAATTTTAATCCACTTGTAAGAGGAATCAGAAAAACTATTGACACTATGGGGGAATCCTCCTCTTCACATACGTGGTCTAATGCACTTAGATGAAATGTCTATGAGAGGGAAAATTAGGACAATCCTTTAAAAGAGGATCAATTTTATCCACAATTCACTTAATCATCAAAACTGGGAGATGTAGAGAGTATTGAGTGGCATTAAGGTGAATCTTGATTCCTGCTTATGATATACACTAGCAGTTGGCATCCAGAACCAATTATCATGCTTTCCACTTTTAAATTTTAAGACCAGTGCCAATGAATCACCACTGAATGAAGGTATCATTTTTGGAGACATAGTTCATCCTCCCTGTGAGAGAACCAAACCGTTCCAAATCATGGTTCCCAATTACCCTTGAAAAAATATATTTGTGGAGTTTTCTTAATTAGAGTTCTTACAATTGAGGCATTTAATTTTGAGAGATATACCTTTGTTCCTGATCTCATTATCTACAGGAATAGAATTATGGATGATACTCCATAATAAGAAACTCATTTTCAAAGGGATATACTTTCACCAAAGAATAAAACCCCAAGAATGATGTGTCCGTGCCTATTGTAGTGTTCCATTGAATTCCTTTGGTATAAACATTCCTGAAGATGAACCCATGATGACACATAAGTCCATATCTTCATTCATTTAAATGTATTTGATGATATCACATTGATTCTAGTTGATAATGTATTCAATGAAGGATGGATGATATATCTCCTAAAAAAATTTAATATTATGAGTTAGGAGTTCGAGAAATACGAGATTCATGTCAACCCAGTTGTGATCCCAAAATGTGATATCAAAATTCCCAATAATCCACTAGGAATTCTCTATGAGGGTAGGGATGTTCCATTTAATGGTGTTCCAAAAACATGAAACATTCCCATTTGGGTTACTCAGGACCTTACTATACGTGTGCACTAAGAGAATACCCCAAATTGATCATCCTTTAATACCTTCCATTGAAATATTTTATTGTAGGATATATATAGTTCCAATAACATCTCTTTGGTTGATTCCAACACTCTCAATGGGTTTTTTCTTCCCAGACCATGAAGACTAATGACATCTACCATATGATCAAGAATCCCATATGAATTTGGATATAAAAATCTATATCTCATTGATAATAGTCAACGACACCCAATAAACTACATGTATATACATAGGCATAGAAGTGGGGAATAATTTCACCAAGGTGATCCGAACACCAAAATATATCAATTTATTTTAATAGTTTTTGATACAGTTTGTTATTTTATCAACCACCCTATGAAATGATGGATGCATATATTGCTAACGGAAATTGGGCCTCCTAGATAATCCATAGGAGATCTCCTACATTGAATGTTCAAGGAGTCTTTAATATTTTTGTCACTATTATTTCAACACATATGAGATAAATAAACACCGCTCTTGGATTAGTTAATATTCTTTCCACTATGTATACAATAATCCTCCATCACCTTGTTGAAACCATGGACGAATCTTTTGATTCTATTCACAGAAGACCATATCATCTTCAAAGAAAATATGTGATACCCCACAAAATCCATCTCTACTTCGATTGGAGAGATTTTTCCATCATGGATATTTCATAAAAGATATATATTAAGGGTATCCTACACTATAATGAATATGATCAGAGAATTGGGACCCCTTGCCGCTTCCCCCTTTCCAATTTCATAAAGCCATTCTATTTTCCCATAATGGAGATGGAGAACCAAGTAGAGCTACAACATCTTAAAAATATGTTAGCAACCTAAGTAAAAAACACATACATATCATAACCAGTAGAATGAAGTTCCATAACTACATGTCTTGTTCTTTATCCATGTCAACCATGATAGAAACACTATAACTAAGTTCCTTATATTTGATATCCAAAATCATTTCTTGAGAAATTACAATGGCATCATGGATTGATCAAACCTTGATTAAACTATACTAATATTTGGAGACCGAATTATTAATAACCATGGAATTTTTTGTAGATGTTGGAAAAAATATATATGGGAAATTTCACATCCTAATTGTTTTAAATCGACTCAAATAATATGGATATCTTGAATTCATCAAAAGCATCAAGAAAGTAACACATGCTATCCCGGGAAGAGCACCACCTCTGAAAAAAAACCTAAATGAACTCAATAGGCTTTGGACACTCAAGGCTCAATAAAGCCACATAGATAGTATAAAAACCATTTTTTTTTCATATAATAACATTACCTTACTTTTTGAAGAATATACAAGACATTAAAAAAGCAGACACATGAAGAATGTAGTAGTTTAGTGCCTTTTTAAACATGTAAATATAAAAAGTGGTATATAAACAAGCTATATAATCTTCCACTAGATTTTTCATGACTAGAACCCTTATTAGACACATCAATCATAATAAATATCTTCATAACCAAGGGGGGATACCTAAAAATCGGTGAGCTCAAATTATAAATATGGGTAAAAAGGGATACATGTCAGTATAATCATGATCATAATGGTATAAGAACATGATCATTAAAAGAGATGATCATACCCTATATATCAAAGATCATATACATAAATCATGGAATAAAATTGGTAGTTCAAAAGACATGAATAATTTTGAAATAAAGAACATAATCCATGAAATCATACCATATGAAAGAAACATGGAATTTTGGAAGGCACATAAGCATATAATATGATTTACATAGTAGATAAAGAATCATAACCAAGACCATATTATTAGTATGGATTCACTCTGCATACCATCTTAGTAGTCATGGTTCACTCCCTTGTCCATCTTAGTAGCATGAGGTCACTCATCCTACCATTTTGGTAGTCATGGTTCACTACCATGTCTATATTAGTAGTATATGTTAATTCCCAATACAATATTTGTCTATCTCATGAGAAATAAATCTTTACCCAATGCATTGGAGGGAGATATTTGTCCCCCCATATCATAATTAAATCATTCATACATATTCCACAAGATCATAAATAGTCATATCACAACCCATGAAATAAAATGAGTATAATAAACATGTAATCATATCACTAGTATCATAAATAGTTAGATTTCTTAATAATATTACAATAAACATAACTTGTGAAAGAAGCGGGTTTCAGATGTATATAACCCATGAAAGACAAAAGTGTTTCCTAAACATCATGTCATCAAAACATAATCTCTTCAAATAAATAATATGAATGAAAAAATTGAATAATTTTCCAAAATATGCATGAGAAACCTCAATCGATGTTACATTATATGGGAAATAATTTTGAAATATCATTAAAAAAATTTCTTAAGAGAAATTTCCATTCTTCATTAAAAAATTATTTTTATAACATAACCCCTTTTAAAAACATTTTTATTTTAAAATCTATTTGAAAACGTATAAAAGGAGATTTTAAAAAAATAAAACTTTTTTTAAAATCATATTTCCTTGAAAATTATCTTCACAAATCTTTTGAAAACATTTTTGAAAACATGGTTTTCTGTACCAAATAGATTTTTGACAAAGGAGTGAGAAATATGGTCCGATTTTACGTAAAATATTATCTTAAGATCAAGCGAGTGGAAAAGTTGTAGTGAAAGATGATGATATCTTGACTAAAATTATGATTAGGAAACTCATGATAATTATTTATATATTTATCAAAATATTTTATCAAAGGAAGCATAAATGTAAACAATATCGAAAAAATGGTGAGACTATCTCAACAAACTCTTATAAATTGGAAATTTGGGGTAATAATCGCTATGTTAGAAAATTAAATTACCTAAAGCTTAAAATTTCATGAAAAAAGAATATTCCTGATATAAAATGTAAAATGGAACAATATTCACCGTGAAAGATATTCTAGGTGTATAACAAAACATGAGTCTCAAAGAAGGAAAATTGAGACAATCATTTTTACCGATTTGGTAACTTTTGGAAACAAAAACCGATGTATGAAAGTTAATAAAATTGATAAGGATTTTCCCACAAAATTATTTATAATATAAATAGAATAAAATAAAAGGATTTATATACTTCATACAAAAGGAAATAATGGTGAACATAAAATGTATCTTACAGGAATAAAAATTGAGATGAAATCCCCGTACCTTGTATCTGGACTCTCATCATACTAATTTAAACCACCTGTATAATAAATATAAATTTATTATAAATATTATATATAACCATATCATTACATCTAACACATTATATGTTTTTATTATGACCTTATATTAAAATCTTTTTTAATGATCCTATGTTAACTATTCACTTCTTGTAATATTTGCTTTGTGCTTTACACATGTAATAATTTGTTATATCCTTGGTCCTTATAATTATATCATGATTACAGAATTGAAAAAATGATATAAATATAAATATAAATTAATTATATTTATATTATATTTATCTATATAATATAGAAGTATGAAATGGAATACACTATTCTTGGATATGATAAGTCATATGTACGTGTGGATGTTGTTTATGTTATTGTTATCAAATAAAAATAAAGTCTGTTAATGAAATATGTATATATATATAGTTATATATATAGGTATATATATATCATTAGTATTGTATAATTATTATATCATATATATTATATAATTTCACTAAACCCATCCTTAATACATTCCGTGTCGTGTGTGAATGAATCACATCACTTTGACGGAGTGGTAGTCCATACTTCCGGAGTAGAGATTAACATATAAACATCAAATGTATGGTAAAAAAGGTTTGTTTTTTAAAACAGAATAAAGAATATTAAATAAATAATAAATATCATATAAAACATATATAATGAGATTTTCCACCATAATTACCACTATGAGAGGCTGTAAGGTAAATTGAACAATCATCATTTAGTGAGGTAGTTGTTCACCGTACACATAAATAAGACATTTATTATCCATTAGATGGAGGAGTATGTAAGTGTAGGTTGAATCCACAGCATAACAACATACTAGTATATCTAAGATATTGGTGTTTTTATAAAATCGAGCAAAAATAAACTGTAGGGGTGGAGAAAGAAAATAAAAGAAAGGACTTGAGAGAAGACATTACCTATTGACCGGGAAACTCCTTTTGTTTTTTTCAAAAGGATTCCTTGGGTTTCATTATATTTGAGGGAATAATTATAGTTTTAAGATAGAGATGTTTGGTAGTTTATCGGGTAGGTATTGTAAAAACAAAGATGTTTTGAGATGTGTGAGGATGTGGGAAAGATGGTTAATTTTTATAGGGAAGGAAAAAGACTCAAATGGAAATTTTAGAAACAAGTTAAGTGAACACAAGTTATTATATAAAAATAGTCATAAAAAACTAAGAAAACTGATGAGAGTTTTATGGATGATCTAAGGATAGAAAATGGGTGTTTTACAAGTGTCTATGTTATTTGGGCCATTAATTTTAATGTTAATCCCTAATTAAGCTTAATTTGGATTTAAACACCGGAATTAATATTAATCACTTTTACTAATTATTGTTTCCAAAAATTAAATTGGTCTAATTAGAAACTAAATATTATTCTTAATACAATTGTTTATTTCATAATTTTTAGAATTCAAATTAAATAAGTGTGAAAAAAATTAAGGATAATCCCGCAGACTTGATGAAATAAAAGGTTTTTAAAGTAGACAATTGTTAAAAAGTTAGTTAAGATTTTATATTCAAGTTCAAAGTGAAATTGGTTCTAGTGAATTAAATTTTATTAATATATGTAATATTTATTTAGTGTGATTTGAAAAAATCAATAATATACTTTAACAGTAATAATTAAATAAACAAAAATACTATTTGTAACTAAAAAGCAGTATTTTGCAGCATTCATCAAAAAATGATATTTATCCAAAAAACCCAAAAATAAATCCTAATATTATTAAAAAATTAAGAATTAAAAAATGAATTTTATTTTATCAAATAAAATATCATAATTTTCCCAAATTAAATTTATGATTAAAATATGTTCATTCGAGAAAACATAATTTTTAAACATAAACAGACTTTACCAAAAATAATATCAACCATTATTAAAATATTTTTCTTATAAAAAATTATAAAAAAAATTTTAATGTTAGTTATTTATTTTCATATTATTAAGTGTAACAACTAGGTTATAACTATCATATTTATATAATTACATTAATAAACCGATGTTTTTTAGAGACTATGTGTTCTGTGTGATAGATGCTAAGTTAGTGTTTCTTGGATGTTATTCCAAGTTAGAGTGACATGTAACATACACCGAGTCATGTCGCATGTAACATATTCCAATTTGGTTCCATGTGAATGGACAATTCGACTTATTTCATTGTAATACACAAAAAAAATTAATTTATTTAAAAAAAGGTCTACAGAAACTCAGTGTTTTATACTCTACCACCCTTAAAATGTATTTCACCCTCAAAATTCATCACTTTGGTAAAACAAATGAGAATACTTATACTTCATAATATACTCATGTTCCCACATTTCATCCTATGACTAGTTATTTCTCCATAAAACTTTTATGAGGTGACTGGTCTTTCATCAAAGTACTTTCTCTAATCGGTCCAGAATTTCAAATGATTGTTTTTTTAAGGAAGATCTTTCTCCAATGATATAACCTTTGAGTTATCTACATGTGAATGGTAGGATATTTACTTGATATATACATGGAACCCATCATGGCCTTAAGAGAAATTTAAAGGATGTTCTTACCGATAAGATACCATCCCGATATGATTAATAATACGGAAGGGACTAATATACAAAGGGATTAGTTTCCCATTCTTTAAAAATATTATAACTCTCTTATAGGGTGAGATTCATAGAAACACCTTTTCACTAACTTCAAATTATAGTTCATTCCAATGGTTATTAGCTTAACTTTTCTTCTGACTCTGAGCTTTCTTGATATGCTACTGAATGGTTTTAACCTTCTCGACTATTTTTTTAATGAAATATCAGGTCTTGAAAACAAAATTTCTCCAACTTTATCCAAACAAGTTGGAGCTCTGCATTTCTTCCAATAAAGCGCTTGACAAGGTTCCATCTAAAGTCTTGAGTGAATTATATTGTTGTAAGAAAACTAAACTAGAGGAAAGAATTTATCCCAACCACCATTGAAATCTAGAGAATATGATCTGAAAATATCATCTAGGGATTGAATTGTCTTTTTAGGAATAAAAAACTATTTGAGGGTGATATGTAGTGGTAAAAATCAATACAATATAAATTGCTATCAAAATACTTTACTAAAACATTGAGGTAAGCCTTATATACTTTTATGATACAATGGAATGTGATATTACATACAACACTACAACTTACTTAATTTATATCCTAGAAACCAGATTGAGAGAGACGCCTTTTCTAATAAAGAATAAGTGTTCCATATTAGTGAGGTTATAGACTATGAAACAAAGATAAATAACTCATTTAGAGGTTTTGGGAAGTCCCATGAAAAAATAAATATTTATGTTCTCCCATTTATATTCTAGTATGGGTATCAGATGTAATAACCCTTTTGAATTTTGTGTTGCAACTTTAACTGGTTGGCATACGAAGCACTGGGAAACAAACTCTGTGATATCTCTCTTCATGTCATCCCACCAGAAGTATTATTTTATGTCCCGATGCATCCTCATACATCCAGGATGAATAGAGAAATAATTACTTTGAGTTTCCTCTAATAGATCATTCTTCAAATATGGTATTCAAGGGACACATATATAGTTCTTGGATATTATCATTCCATCCTGATCAAGGCTATATTTAGGAATGTTTCTGTATTTTTTAGCTCTTCATCTTCTTTATACACCTCTTTAATCATTACATTGATAGAGGGTTGAATATTCCTGTTATGAAGATTGTAATTTCCTCTTCCTTCAAGACTTATTGATATATCCATCAAAAACCCAAAAATATTGGGTCTTTTGTGTTCACCAAAATGGATAAACGAGCACAATCCTTCTGACACAATGAATCTTTCACCTTTTTCACCTTCCAGGGTGGTAATGTATTGAGCTATCATAATGCTTTGTCATCTAAAACTATCTTCTCTAGCGCATGTTCTACTACATCTCTGTGAATATGTGTATCATAATTTTATGATCAGTATATATAAAAAACAATTCTCTATAAATATTATTCCTCTATATTTTTAATGAAAAAATAATGTCGATAATTCAAAATCATGAGTTGGATAATTCTTCTTAGGAATATTCAACAGTCATGAGGCTTAGGCTATAAATAATTTATTTTAAAAAATAATACATCATAATCCCTTCTTGAATGCATCACTATAGATTGAAACCCCTATTATACTATAGGGAAATGCAAGAACATGTTAATAGAAATAAATTCTATTTAGTTCATTGAAAATTTTCCTCACATTCATATATCTAGAGGAACTTGAAAACCTTCTAATATAACATGGTCATAAGATTAAATAGTCATGAGAAATTCTCCACAAGCCATTATTAATATCAATCTAAACCAAGAAAGATACGAATCTCAGTCACTCTGGTTGGTCTATTCATGAATTAAATAGACTCCGTCTTTGATAGATACACTACTATACAATGTCAAGAGATTATATATAAAAAATGAATCACTTTTCAACCAACATTCTAACTTTGTAAATTTTTCATATAGCTTATCATTCCTTCGGGTATTCGGTATAATTTTCAAGGGATCTTCATGATCTTCCCTACTCATTTAATAGATTTGAAAATCATTTATAAGGATTAATACAAACATATTGAGGTAATCTATAATGACCATATTAATTAAATACATGAAGGTAATAGGGGAACTAATAAGACCAAAACCCACTGTTATAAATTCATAGTGTCTATACCATGAATGGAATGTAGTTTTGGGTATTTCCTATTTCATGACCCTCAGTTCATTATATCAAAAATGAAGTTAAATCTTGGAAAAGTACTAAGATCCATGTAGTTGATCAAACAAGACCTCAATACAGGTAACATGATACTTATTCTTGACTATGATCTTTTTCAACTCTTAATAACTAATTAAGAGTTTCATTGATCCACATAAATTTTTTCAAAAAAATTTCAACCCAAGGTGACACACATCATCGAATGAATCCCTTATGATGGTTTTATTAGAGTTTTATCTTTAATTCATGCTACTCAATTTTGTCCATTCTATATGGAGTCTCTGAAATGTGTGTGGATCAACGCATGAGTTCAATTGAGAACTTTACCTCACATTTTAGTGGAATAATAGGAAACAATCTTCCCAAAATACATCCACACAATCCTAAACAATATGCGTACCATGAATGTCAATTATATCTTGAACTATTTTTGATAAACAACTCTTTTAAATAGTAATTATGACCCATACACACGATGTTATATCCATAGGATGTTCGTACTTATCGTCACATGGATAGATGATCATAAGAGGCTTTGAAATATCAAACAGAAATTCCCTTCCATGTAAGAACCCAAAACTTTTTTTCAGGTATGTTTTCCGTTTTTTTTGGAGTTTTTGAGAAAAGAGGAATTTCTGGAAATTTTTGAAGTACACATCGTGTACTTTATAAGTACACACTGCATAGTTCGATGATCCATGAGGCTGTGTGAGGGCTGTGTCTGGGCCACACACAAGGTTGTGTGGGGGTGATGTGGAGGCCACTGAAAGTGGAGTACAGAAAATCCTAGTACACGCCGTCTACTCGAAAAGTACACGTCCTGTATTTTCTCTTTTTCATTAAACGGACCGGGCTCATGTCTGATCACCATAAACATCTTCTTCTAGGTCTCATTCGACCGAGAGAAGCCGTACGACACCGTAACTTCTCAGAGCCCCTGAGCCTCTATTTGTTATCTGAATCGACTGTCGTCGATTACGTTGGAGCCGCAGTGTTAAGCTCCTTCTTCTTCGAGAGCATCATTTTCCAATTCCACATATTTTCCATGTTATCATGGGTTGAACATTTTGTTCATTTTTATATATCTATGATGTTACAAGGAGATTCAAGCCTAGTGGTCCAAGTACATTGATCTCCTAAACCCAAGGTAGGTGGTTTGTGACTTTCCATTCAATGTTTTTGAGTATTATGTGCCAATTCCACCAATTCCCTTGAACGAGGTATTTAGGGTTTACTGTTTTTACCCTGTTTCTTTCTTACCTTTCTTGTATGCTTTTGTAGAGGTAATTTGTCTATGTATAAGGATAATTGTTATACTTGGATGTTTTTCCCATGCCTTGTTTGGTTTATGACCTTTTGGTTTTGTTCAGCCTTTGGCCGTTGTACCTGTTTTCCATGCCTTGTGATTGTAGGAAGGAGTGATATTCCCTGAAATTCTTGTTATGCTATAGAATGGTTAGCCAAGTAGCTCTGTAGGTTTACCTTGGCCTTAGAGAATTATTATGCTCTGACTGGCACGGGGTCGGGAGAACCTGGTGCAATATACTATAAGGGGACAGACCGAGTGAGCTTCCTCGGAGAGTCTTGGACATTATAAACCATAAGGGATATACCAAGTGAGCTTCCCAGAAAGTCTTGGACATTATAGACCATAGGTGGATATACCGAGTGAGATTCCTTAGAGAGTCTTGAGCTTTATAGACTATACAGGGATAGACCGAGTGAGCTTCCTCGGAGAGTCTTTTTTTTTGTTTGAATTTCATTAAAACATTCCATGCTATATGAGGAATTGACCGAGTGAGCTTCCTCAGAAAGTTTGTGATCGACCTAAGGCTGTAAGACGAATTGACTGAGTGACCGTTCTCAGAGAGTCTCTAGACCATGGAGCTATAAGGGGAATTGACCGCGTGATCTTCCTTAGACATTCCCTAACAACCTTATACTATAAGGGGAATTGATAGAGTGTTCTTTCTTAGAGATTCTATAATTTCTTATGACCAAAAAAGAGGGTTTAGGCTGAGTGTACCGCCTAGAGGGTTGTTGGTACTTTTTGTATAGGACCAGAGGGGACTGCTATGAGTACCTCCCAGAGGGATTCCTATTTGTTGTTAGTTGTTTACTTCACTGCTTCTTGTTGATCTATGGATAGTTTATTGTTGTGTATCATACTGTTTACTTCTTACTGTTTATTTATTACTATAATATTACCTGCTATATACTCACTGACTGTTAGGCACAGATCATCGGGTGGTTGCCTACTGGGATTTAGTGTCACACCCTGTTTGGGTCATGATTTTTTCCCAAACAGATTATATTATTGCAGGTATAGACAAGGGAAACCACCCTTCGACTTCAAGTAGTTGACATGCTGTAGAGCTACAGAGCATGAGACCAAGCTTAGGTTTGTGATGCTGAGGAGATGTTATCTTCCTTTTGTACTTGTTTTTAGTACTATTTTTATTTTTAGCATTGTGGCTTGTTTGGCTACTTTCCTAGACACATATGTATCATGTATCATGCATCATTTCGTATATATATATATATATATCTGTGTGTTTGTGTGTTCTCTAGTTGTTTATTGTTTTAGTCTTCTATTGTTGGATATGTACTACTTCCGCTATTGTTTATTGTTTTCTCTTCCGCTGTGTACGCTGCAAAAGAGGGCATAGTTCCCCCACTAACAAACCCAAGGCCCTCGCTGCTAGTCGGAAGCCTCTTATGTTCGTGGAAATGCGCTTGAGGCCATGTGACCAACTGGGTATGTGGAGCCTCTAGGTGGCATCTAGAACCGGGATGTAACAAAGTGGTTTGAAAGGGGTTATTTTCTCTTGACAAACCGTTTGGAGCCAATAGCCAGGGATAAGATATAATAGGTACTTGGTAATAAGCTGTGTCCGGGAATAGCTAACCCATGTATAGGGAAATTCCATTCTACCTCGTTTATTAAAGTATTACTAGTTTACACTTTTACAGTTGATTTGATTTCATCGTTGGGTGATTCACATGATTTGTGTTATTACTGTTGTTGTTATTGTGGTTCTATTTCTATCGCAACCTGATTAGATGAGGGTATGTCATCTCATGCATCATATATGCACTTTCTAGAAATCACATGTCATGAATTATTTCCATTCCATCTAAGAAGCATTATAAATTGCATTATGTTGTGATAGACGTTGTGTAGATTATGCATGCTGTTGTGATGGGTGCTTTGATAGAATCTATGCTGTTTGGTAGAGAATTTGTTTGTATAGTACGTGCATAGATGGATTCTAAACTGTGGTTCTTGAGTTATTATGGGCCATCATGGACTGGAATTTGGTGTATCATTTCCCAGTTTCCTTGTTATAACTTGTATAAGATGCCAGGATTTGATTCGAGGAGATTATGGGCCCTCATGGATCAGAATATTTCACCTTTAACTCATGTTTTCTATGTTTTCTGGGCTTTGGAGCAGTTTCTAAGCTACTTTTTAGAAAAACCCAGAATACATGGAGTTTACATAATTAATACATGACGTGTAGTTTTAAACTGTGTAACTGACTGTGTGGGCGGAAACATGAAGTTGTGAAAAATATTCAAGAATACGTCATGTAAGGTAAGTACACGACGTGTTGTAGTGAACATGTGTCAACCAATGTGACTAATGACAAGAATGGATGAAACTTTGACTATACACGCCATGTCTTGTTTTTTCACGTTGTGCCATGTGACCTAAGTACTCAGCCGTGTCACGAACAACACGGGTTAGGGAAAACATTCAAGTACACGCTGTGTTCTCTGGGAGCACGCCATGTAGCGTGAACCGTGTAGACGGTCGTGTAACTAACAACACAGGTAGTTGAAACCTTTTATAGTACACGTTGTGTCCTTCGTGAAAACGCCATATAGTCTAGGATTAAGAGGACCGTGTGGGTTAGACTTACAGGGAGACTTGGTAATGGGAATAGAGTCCAAGCACTTGCTGTGTATTGGGGAAACACGCCATGTGTTTGGGGTGTTACACGACCAGTTGTGGCAGAAGTACACGCCCATGTGAATGGATTAAATGAACACACCGTGTAGTTTGTATTCACACTGTGTAGCCAAGTTTTGTAAAAATTGAATGTTTCTTTCTCTTGTACCCCTCTTATACTATAATGTTTTTAGTCCTTAATAATCCTGATCTAAGTTGTGTTTGTGAACTTTCAGAGTTATGCCACCGAGACATACTTCGATTGTACGTCAGTTTCCAGACGTTGATCAGATACCAGATATGGCCAATCAGGGACCTACTGCAGATCCTCCTGCTATTCCAGCCTTGGAACCAGTAGTTATACCAGTTTCTGGTGCCAATGCACAGTTTAGGGATGATTTTTTGATGTTCATGCAGACCTTCCAGGGAGCGCCACCTCCTGCTCCATCAATGGAAGAGTTGACACGGGTTTTCTAGCAGCATCATCCTCCTACATTCTCAGGGGATGGAGGAACTCAGTCTGTAGAGTCATGGCTCGAATCCACACTGATGATTTTCGAGGATCTGAGGATACCTCCAGAAAATAGGGTGACACTCGCTACCTATATGTTTCGAGACTCCACCAAGAGGTGGTGATAGGTGATCCCACAATCAGGATTCCAGTAGAGTATGACTTGGGATGAGTTTCGTCGCATCTTTTACGATTACTTCAACTCATAGACCATGAGGTTCGATCGAGCCTGAGAGTTTATGAGTCTGGAGCATGGTACTCTTTCTATTATGGATTACTCATCTCGCTTTTCTGAGCTACAACATTTCACGCCTATTCCAGGAGGTGATGAGTTGTTCCTTGCATGAATGTTCGAGGATGGGTTGAGGCACGAGATCCGCTCTTAGGTGAACATCTTCATGTTGAATTTGATATCATATTTTGTCGACCAGGCGCTAATTACTGAGAGCAATTTGAGGGATTCTGGAGCAGTGAGACAGGGCAATTGGACATCCAGATTCATTGTTCCTCCTACTGATAAAAGGAAGCTCCATAGAGAGCTTTCTCGAGGAGATCAGAGTAGGCAGGTTGCACCTTCCAGTAGCCATGTGGTGTGATACTAATGTGGGAGGAGAGAAAATAAAAGGCCCTATTTCCTGAGAGACCTGAGGGAGTGCTGATCTTGATGTAGGATGGGCCATCTCTAGCATTTCTGTCAGTTTTTCCTTCTAGCAGTTAGAGACAGGGGTTCTTCTATGACTGCGCGTTCGGGAGCATCACCACCAGTTTCTCACCAGTCTGGGAACTGGTGTTCTTCTGGTTGTTTAGGTCTAGGTGGAGGTCATGACCAGAGTGGTCAGTCATCGAGATATCAGTGATAGTAGGGAGGATCAGCTCAGAGCAGTTAGGCAGGGTCATAGAGCCGTGGAGCAGGCCAGACTTTTGTGATGGAGCAGACCCAGCAGGAGCAGGATCCCAGACCTTCCACAATTCGAGGTACGATCTTAGTAGCCTTAGTTTTATCTTCAGTTATTTTCGATACAAGTGCTTCCCATAGCTTTATATTTGTTGCTGTTGTGGAGAGTCTTTGTCTCAACATCTTTTCTTCTTCCAACAGAAGAATATAGACACACTATTGGGGACTAGGATGGCTAGGGTACGTCTGTGAAAAGAGTTCCCTCTTGAGGTTACATGGTGTCACTTTGTATGAGACCTCTATGTCCTAGAGATGATGAGATATGATGTCATTCTTGGAATAGACTGGTTATTCCCCTTCATAGTTATACATTCCTTTAATGGTAGATCATTTCAGTGATGTCCTTCTAGAGGACTTTTTTGGTTTTCCTCTAGAGCATGAGGTAGAATTTTTGATTGAGCTTGTGCAAGGAGTGGCACCAGTGTCCATTCCTCCTTATAAGATGGCTACACCTGTGTTGGAGAAGCTCAAGAACCAGTTGGAGGAGTTGCAGGTAAAGGGCTTCATCTGGCCCAAAACTTTTCCTTGTGGTTCACATGTCCTATTTGTGAAGAATTCAAATGACACCCTTAAGGCTTTGAGTGGATTATCATAAGTTGAAACAGTTGATGGTCAAGAACTGATATCCCTTGCTGAGGATCGATGATCTCTTTGATAAGCTTCGAGGTGACCGAGTATTCTTGAAGATTGATTTGAGATCCTATTATCATCAGTTGCACGTTAGACCATATGATATACCTCCTACAACATTTCGGAGTAGGTATGGTCTATACGAGTATATGGTCATGCCGTTCGGTCTCACGAACGCGCCTGCAATTTTCATGGCATTGATGAACCAAGTGCTCCATCCATACTTGGATTCCTTCATAGTGGTTTTCATGGATATCATCTTGGGGTACACAAAAAACCGACACGACCATGCAACCTATCATGAGATGGTTTTGAGTACACTGAGGGAGCATCAGGTATATGTTATGATCTCAAAATTCCACTTTTGGATGGACTAGATTCACTTCTTAGGACATGTTTTCTCAGAGACAGAAGTATCAGTAGACCGAGATAAAGTGAGGGATGTAGTTTTATGGGAGAAACCGAAGAATTTCTTTGAGGTACCAAGTTTCCTATGGATGCCTGGATAATACAGACGTTTCATACAGTACTTTTGATGCTTAGCAGCACCACAGACCGATCTGACCAATAAGGGTGCGAAGATCTTATGGTCAGATTCTTGTGAGTCAGCCTTTTAAGAGCAGAAAGGGAGGTTGACATCAGCACTGATGCTAGTCTTTATAGAGCTAGGCAAGAGCTATACTGTTTACTGCGATTCTTCAGGTATTGGGATATGATCTGTGCTTATGTAGGGAGATGTAGTTGTTGCGTGTGGGTCTCGGCAGTTGAGGCCACAAGAGAGGAATTACCCGACACAAGATCTGGAGTTGGGTGATGTCATTCATGCCTTACGCTGTTGGAGACATTATCTTCTGGGAGAGAAATTTGTGGTTTTCAATGACCACAAAAGTCTCAAGTACGTCTTCATTCAGCGTGATCTAAATCTGAGACAACGCAGGTGGGTTGAATATCTTCAGTCCTTTGACTTTGATCTTGCCTATATGACGGGAAAAGGCAACGCAGTAGCTGAATATTTGAGTAGGATAACTCATATACAGGCAGTTAAGGAGGCCATAAGTGAGTGAAAGCTTATGGATCTATTCTCTGAGATGCATTTGGAGGTGCATGATAGTCAGGGGAAGATGATTCTTTCTATTGTAGTGGTTACCTCTACTATTCTATATCAAGTAAGAATGAGGCAACTATTAGATTCAGAAGGCCTTTTCCTAAAGGGAGTGTGTCAGGAGAGGACCCTATTCCTAGATGGACCGTAGGCAGGGATGAGATCTTGAATTTCCACAGACGTGTAAGGGTTCCAGAAGACATAAGTGAGGAGCTGATGCGGGACTTTAATTCCTCAGTTTGGCAAGTGCATCCAGGAATCACCAAGATGTATCGTGATCTACAACCCCTGTACTGGTGGCCAGGAATCAAAAAGGTTGTTGTTGGTTCAGTCATGAGTTGTTCCACTTCTCAGTAGGTGAAATTAGAGCATCAACGACTAACAGGTCTTTTGCAATAGTTACCCATTCCCGAGTGGAAGTGGAACGATGTCTTGATGGACTTCGTAAACATTTTCCCAAGGTCACCTTGAGGGAATGATGTTGTTTGGGTTGTCATTGATAGGATTATGAAGGTTTCTTAGTTCTTTCCATCAAGGATACCTTCAGTGTTGACGAGATGGGATGGTTGTACATCTGAGACATTGTACATCTACATGGAGTTCCACACTCGATTTTTTTGGATAGGGATGCACGTTTTACTACTCGGGCCTGGAAGGGTCTTTTGAAGGCTTTGGGTACACAAGTACTTTTGAGTACATCATATCATCAACAAACTGATGGCTACTGTGAGTGTAGAATTCAGGTGCTTGAGGATATTCCCCGAGCATGGACTCTAGATTTTTGAGGTTCTTAGGAGAATCATATACCTCTTGTTGAGTTTGACTACAATAACAGTTTTCAAGAAACTATTTAGATGGAACCTTACAAGGCTTTGTATGATAGTCCATACCGATCGCCCTTATGTTGGCTAGAGGCTGGAGAGGCATCTTTGATGGGACCTTGTCTTGTTCAGGAGACCTCAGAGAAGATATGGTTGATTCGGAAGAGGATGGATATGGAACAGTCTCAACAGAACTCTTATTCTTATCAGTGGAGATGATTTCTAGAGTTCGAGGTCAGGGATCCGGTTTTCTTGCTTGTCGCACTGAGGTTGGGACACAATAGGATTCAGAGACAGGGAAACATTTCACCGAGGTACGTCAGGCCATTTGAGGTGTTGGAGAGAGTTGGGCCAGTTTCCTTTCAGTTGTAGTTACCTCATAGGTATTGGGCTATGCATGACGTCTTCCATGTTTCTATGCTCTGACGTCACTTTTCAGACCGGTCTCATGTCTTTCAACCTGAGGACGTTGAGCTCGAAGCGGATGCATCATTTGAGGAGCATCCTATCTGGATTTTCGATCGCAGTACAAAGGTTCTATGTGGCTGGTCTATTCCTCTAGTATGGATGCTATGGAAGCACGGGCGAGTACAAGATGAGATTTGGAGAGGGAGGCCGATGTACGATCGTAGTGTCCGGAGCTGTTCGGGGTTTCTACTTCTATGCCTCGCTAGGGAAATTCGAGGATGAATTTCTTTAAGGGGGGAATCTTGTATGAACCCGGACCTTCTTTTCAGGTATGTTTTTGTTTTTCTAGAGTTTTTTTAGAAAAGAGGAGTTTCTTGAAATTTTTGAAGTGCACGCCGTGTACCTTATATGTACAAGACGTGTTCTTCAATGTCGCGCAAGGCTGTGTTCTAGCCGTGTTTACTCACACACATGATCATGTGGGGTGATGTAGAGGCCTCTTAAACTAGAGTATGGAAAATCATAGTACACGCAGTGTACTCCAAAATTACACACAGTGTATTTTATTTTTTTCATTAAATAGACTGGGCTCGTGTCTGATCACTATAAATGTCTTCCTCTAGGTCCCATTCGACTGAGAGAAGTCATATGACGCCCAAACTTCTCCGAGCCCCCGATCCTCCGCCTGTTCTCTGAATCGACCGCCGTCGATTGTATTGAAACCACAACGGTAAGCTCTTCCTTCTTCTAGAGCATCGTTTAACAATTCTTATTCTTTTCCACGTTATCATGGGTTGAACATTTAGTGTGTTTTTGTAGATCTATGATGTTTTAAGGAGATTCGAGACTCGTGGTACAAGTATATTGATCTCCTAAACCCAAGGTAGGTTGTTGTTTCCTTTCCATTCAATTTTTTTGAGTATTATGTGAAAATTACACCAATACCATTGAACGGGGTATTGCGTGTTTATTGTTTTTCCCCTGTTTCTTTCTTTCCATTATTGTATGCTTGTGTAGAGGTAATTTGGCTGTGTATAAGGATAATTATAATGATTGGATGTTTTTTCCATGCCTTTTTCAATTTAAAACCTTTTGGTCATGTTCAGCCTTTGGCCGTTATACCTGTTTTCCATGCCTTGTGACACAAGGATTGAGTGTTGTTCCCAGACATGCTTGTTATGCTGTAGACTGGTTAGCCAAGTAGCTCTATAGGTTAACCTTGGCCTTATAGAATTATTATTCTTGGACTGGCATGGGTCTGTGAGAACCTGACGTAATAGACTACAAGGGAATAGACCAAGTGAGCTTGCTTAGAGAGTCATGGACATTATAGATTATAGGCGATAGACCGATTGATATTCCCAGAGAGTCTTGAACATTATATACCACATGAGGATATACCGAGTGAGCTTTCTCAGAGATTATTGAGCTTTATAGACTATATGCGGATAGAAAGAGTCAGATTCCTCAGAGAGTCTTTGTTTCGTTCAATTTTTCTTAAACCAATCCAAGCTATAAGAGGAATTGACGGAGTGAGCTTCCTTAGAGAGTTTGTGATCGACCTGAGGCTATAAAACAAATTGACCGAGTGAGCTTTCTCAAAGAGTCTCTAGACAATGGGGCTATAAGGAGAATTTACCTTGTGATCTTCCTTAGAGCCTCCCTGACTACCTTAGATTATAATGGGAATTGACTGAGTGTGCTTCCTTTGAGAGTGTATAATTTTATATGACCAAACCAGAGGGGTTAGGCTGAGTGTACTACCCAGAGGGTTGTTGGTACTTTTTGGATGGGACTAGTGGGGATGGCTGTGAGTACCTCCCAGAGGGATTTCCGTTTGTGGTTAGCTATTTACATCACTGTTACTTATTGATCTGTTGATTGTTTACTGTTGTGTATCATCTTGTTTACTACTTCCTATTTATTGCATACCATACTATTACCTGCCATAAACTCACTGACTGTTAGGAACAGATATTCAAGTGGTTTCCTATTGGGATTTAGTCTCACACCCTATTTTGGTCATGCTTTTGGGCCCAAATAGATTATGTTGTTATAGGTATAGAAAAGGGAAAGCGCCCTTTGACTTCAGATACTTGACTCGTGGAGCTGGAGAGCATGGGAACAAGCTTATTCTTATGATGCTGAGGAGCTGTTATCTTCCTCTCGTACTTGTTTTTAGTACTATTTGTATTTCCTACATTGTGACTTGTTTGGCTGCTTTCCGAGACACATATGTATCATGAATCATTTCATATATATATATATATATATGTGTGTGTATGTCTCATACAGTTGTTTATGGTTTTAGTCTTATGTTGTTGGATATTTACTGCTTCTGCTATTGTTTATTGTTCTCTCTTCTGTTGTGTACTCTGCCAAGGAGGGGATTGTTTCCCCAATAACACACCAAAGTCCCTCGCTGCTAGTTTGAAGCCTCCAGCGTTCGGGAAATGCACTTGAGTCCATGTGAGAAACCAGGTACAGGGTGCCTCTGGGTGGCTTCCAAAACTAGGATGTTACATTCCATGACAATTTAAGTGGGATTTATGTAGAAAAATCCAACCCATTCCTATGATAACAACAAATTCAACGGAATGAAGAATGAAAATACATGAAGGAAACACATTCCCACAAAAAATCAACCAGAGAGGGATAATAAACATGTGATGAAATTATCATACAGTTAGGGTTTTTCTCTACTAATTCTATATCAAATTGTTTTGGTATAATCTTAACACCCTTAAAAAATTATTTAGATATGATATAGTGGGTATATCCAGAATCAAATATGAAATTAGTAGTTCTATATTGGATGTTAAATGTACCTTTGATCACATCATTTTCACAACCCTCATCAAGAATAGAAATTGCATTAGATTTTCCCTTTTCAATCGAGATAAGAGGTTACTTATATTGATCGTTATTACTAGCCCTTAGGGATGGGTAGTGGATAGAATAATCACCATTATCCTCTCATTTGTAGAACTAAATCATTGGAGGTGCATTCTATGATTCTTTGTCCACATCTGCAATGTTAGCAAACTTCATACCATTACATAGGCATTCAAATTCCCAATGGACTTCCCATCCACAAATAAAACATTTATTGGACCTATTGATGATATTTACTCCATTCCTATTCCTACACTTAGAGCATAAAGGAATGTTCATATTCTTTTCATCATGGTTTTTAGAATTTCTATTAAAATCAATCTTTCTCTTCTTTTAAAAACCATGATATTAATTTGTGGCCCCAACCTCCATTTCAACCTTGATTACACAAGATAAAATCTCCCCAAATCTATTAATGTATCCTATGACCAATTACCTTATGAGACATTTCTTCAATCCAGTGAAGAACCCAACAACATTACTTTCATATTGGATAATAATTCAGGAATCATACCTCACATGTCTTGTAAAATTAGCCTCTTAGGTGCCGATAGATTCATCATCCCTTTTATTTAACTCATAGAACTATTTATCCATATTGGTATGATGAATTAGAGGAAAGTATTTATTAAAAAATATGTTATTGAAATCGTACAAATCCATGGAATCAATCTAATCTTTTTGTGTCATATTCCTGATTAGAACCCACTGTTGATCTACTTCACCTTCTATCTAATGAACAACTAGAATGCCATTCTCATGCTCTGACCACTGAAGAACAGAGAATATCTTTTTAGTTGTCATGATCCATTTTTCCACAATGAGTTTCTTAGAAGACCCTCTGAAAGAAGGTGGATTTTTCCTCATGAAAGTGTCAATAAAATGTTGTTCCCTCCTTTACTCAATTGGATGTACACAATGATTCAAAGCCGGAGAGAGTTGTTAGAGCATAATAACATAATTTTTCATTCCGACCCCCATGGATTACAATTTATCTAGTGGAAAATAATTTCACTATCCATAAAAATCACCAATAATGTTGTTCCTTTGGGTTCCATCCATAGAATAAAACCAAAATCATAAATTAATAAATAGTTATCATAATTCATAACTAAATAATCATACAAATTCACTTACAAGATGTCTAACATATGAAACCATTATTAATTTATGACACCATATGTTTATCCTATATTATTCATAGACAACCGCCATTTAAATCATTAATTATGCTTTATGAAGAGTTAGTGTGTTTCAAAATCATACCCACCAGTAGTGTCAAACCAGGTTTGCAGGAAAGCCCATTTTCGTATACCAGATTACCCAAACTGAGGCCCAAAACATCTTGTCAAAGTTGTTACCCACAGGCACATTTTTTCAAGATCCACTATAACTTATAGTATCCATAAAAGGATGTATTGATAGGGAACCACCCACTCTATCCTTAAGAAAAATTCCAGGACATTTTTTAATGTTGACACATCCACATACTTTTCCTTATACATGTCCTTAGGGTACTCACTAATGTTTTATCATTATAATTTTCAAAGATTAACTAAAAAATCCCTCTGAACTAACTATAAAAAACCTAATATAGATGTACATTAACATTCTATAACTTTTTTGGAATACATAAAATATTTCCCCAATATATGCAAGAAGACTATACTAGTATAGTGACTTTCGAATCATTGAACCATAAACAATGGTACATAAACGATCTATATTATCTCCCACTAGGTTCTTCTTGACTATAACCCTTGTTAAACAAATCAAACATAAAACATATCCTCATAACCAGGGGAGAAAACCTAAAAATGGGTGAGATCAAATTCTCAATAAGGGTAAAGAAGAGAGACATGTAAACATAATCATGAGCATGGTATAATAACATGATCATGAAAATATATTATCATACCCTTTATATCAAATATCATACACATGAATCATTGTATAATATTTGTATGTTAATAAGACATTTTTAATAATGAAATTAATAATATAATGCAAAAAATAATAACCGAGAAATGAAACATGGGATTGTGGAAGACATAAAATCATAAAATATGATTTCATTATTATCCAAGGCATCACTTCCATGACCATATTGGTTGTATGGGTTTACTCTTCATACCTTATTTGAAGTCATGCTTCCCTACCACTCTCTATATTAGTAGTATGACTTCACTCCTCATACAATCTTAGTAGTCATGATTCACTCCCATGGCCATCTTCGTTGTCCAGTATCATTTCAAGACTATCATAGTCTATCTTATGAGATATAAATATTTACCCAATGCATTGGTGGGAGATATTGGTCCCACCTATATCATAGTTATGTCATTCATACATATGCCCCAAGATCATAAATAGTTATATCATAACCCATTAAATGAATTTGGTAAAAAATGTAATCAAATCATAACCTATGGAAATATATACGTTTCAAAATAATTTCATCATAAATATTAACTATGAAAAGAAGTGGGTTTCAAAAGTATATAACCCATGAAAGAGAAACAAGTTTTATAAACATCATTCTATCAAAACATAATCCATTTAGAGAAATAATTAGAATAGAAAATTTTATAATTTCCCCATAAACTCTTGATTAACACCAATGGATGTTATCATAAATGGAAAATAATTTTCAAATATCTTTAAAAACATTTCTTGAAGAAAATAACCTTCTTTGAAAAATAATTTTTTAACATAAAACCTTTTGAAATAAAATTAATTGAAAATAGATTTGAAAGTTATAAAATAAAAATTGAAAACAAAAAAAAATTAAAATATTTTTTCCTTTAAAATGATCTTCAATGATATTTTGAAAACATTTTCAGAAATAATGTTTTTGGAACATAATTGAATTCTAACTGAAGAGGGAGAGAGATATGATCTGATTTTAGTCAAAAAATTATATTAATTACCAAAGACTGGAAAAGTGGTCCTAACACATGAGGATATAATGTATAAAAATAAGGTAAGGAAATTAATTAGTATTCTTTGAAATATGGATCAATTTTTTTTAAAAGGAAGCATAAACGTAAACAATCTAGAAAAAATAATAAGATTGTATCAAAAAACTCTTATTACTTAGTTACTTGGGATCATAATCTCTTTGTAAGAAAAGGAAATTAAATAAATATTATAATATATTTAAAATAAATAGATTCTTTATATAACTGCTAAAAGTGAAGTATATAAACCTTGATAAAGAGTTTAGGTGAAAAACAAAACATGAGTCTTAATGAAGGCAAATTGAGACAAAACATTTTTAACGATTTGGAAAATTTTGAAACCTAAATACCATGAATGAAGGTTCATAAAATAGATATGTTAAAATCATTAATTATTGTTTAATATACATAGAATAAAATTTTTATTAGTACATACACCACAAGAAAGGAAAGAGTGGAGAACATTGTATGTTTAGCATGTAAATAAAAAGTGAGATGAAATCCCCTGACCTTGTATCTTGACTCTCATTTTACTCATTCAAACCACTTGTATAATATATATAAATTTATTATACATGTTTTATAGAACCATATAATTATATCTAATACCATATATTTTCTTTACAATCACCTTATATTATGTTCTTGTTAACGATCTTGTTTTAATGTTTCAGTTCAGGAAATATTTACATTGTTCTTCGCATGTATCTTAATTCGTTAAATCATTGTACATATACTTATATCATGATTAAATAATGTAAAACATGATATAAATAACATTTATAATTAGTATATTTAATGAAAATAATCTATATAGTATAGATGTATGAAATGGAATACCCCGTTGATAGAGACAGTAAGTCGTACGTACGCATGGACACTGTTTCCATTTTTATTTTTATATTGGAAGAATGTATGTAAATTAATATGTATATATTTATTTATATCTATACATAATTATTAATTTAGAATTATTATATAATATATATCATATAATTTCACAAAACCCATCCTTAATACATTCCATATGGTGTGTGAACGAATCACATCACTTTGAGGGGGCGGTAGTCCACGCTTCCTTAAAGAAGACTATCGTATTTACACAAAATGGAAATTAAAAAAGTATTTTTTTTATAAAGTACTACATAATATTAAATAAATATTAAATATATTATATAACATATATAAAATTATTTTCAATCATAATGGCCACTATGAGATACGATAAGGAATATTGAAGAATCAACGTTTAGGGAGGTGGTAGTTCGCCGTACAGATAAACACTATGTTTGTATCTATTAGATAGAGGTGTGTGTAAGTGAAGTTTGAATCCTTAGATTATCAACATCCCATAATATTTTGTATACTATTTTTTATAAAATAATGGATAAAATTTAGTGGATGGGGTGGATAAATAAAATAAAAGAAAGGACTCGAGAGGAGACATTATATCTTAATCGGGTAAATTATTTTGGTTTGTGCCAAATGGCTTCATAAGGCTTCCTTATGCCCAAGGTAAGGCTTATAATAGGAATATGGGGATTTTGGGTAGGGTATCAGGAATGGATTGTCCTAACATAATAGGTTTTATAGGTGTGAGGAAGTTGTATTGGTGGTGGCTCTTTAAAGGGAAGGAAAATAAGTCACTTGGATTTTTTAGAAACAAGTTTGGTGTGCAGTTATTCTCACCTAAAAAAAGTCATAACAAACAATAAAAACCATTAATTGAAGGTTTATGGGAGAAAAATGAATAAAAATGGGTGTTGGACAAGTGGACATGTCCTTTGGGACTTTATTTAAGGTTTAGTCCATAATTAAACATAAATTGGTCGAAAATGGTGTGATTAATTGTAATAAACATTAATAATGATTTTGGTAAAAACATAACTTGGTATTATTAAAATATAAATATTATACAGAATAAAATTTTAGGATAGTTTTTTCAAATTCAAATCACAGAGGTATAAATTTTAATATTAAGTCTAATCCCTCAGATGGGACGAAATAACATGTTTTTAATGTTTAGAAATGTTAAAAAGTTTGTTATGATTTTATATATAACTACAAAAATAAATTTATTATACTAAATTAAATTTTATTAATAGATTTATGATTTATCCAATTTTACCTTAAAACAAATTTATAATATCATATAGCACTAATAATTAATTAAACAAAGACATAGTTTTTAACTAAAAAACTATTTTTTTCTCTATTCATAAAATACGATGTTTCTCAGAAAAATTAAAAAATCACCCTAAACTAATTTTTATGAAATGGATTAAAAATGAATATTATTTTATCAAATTAAAATTTTAAATTATTCAAAAATTATTTTTTTATTAAAAGTGGGTCATTTGAGAAAATAGTATTTCAAAACATAAAAGGAAATTTAAAAAAATAATATCTTTCATTATCAGTAAGTTTTATTTATTTATAAAATTATAAAAAAAATATTCAAAATGTAGTTATTACATTTTATATTTCTTAGTTTAATAGCAATTTTATAATTATATTATAAAAATTATTATATCATCAAATCGATGTTTCGTAGAAACTCTGTGCTGTATGTGATGTACACTATGTAAGTGTTGAGTGTACCATATATCAAGTCGTTGTTGCATGTAACATACACCAAGTCTGTGTTGCGTGTAATATATGCTGATTTGGAAGGTTTTAAAGTAACTTTTAACATATTTCATTTCATGAAAAAATTAATATTTATTTTATTAAAAAAAGTTCCCTAAAAACTCAGTGTATTTCAAAAAATCCTAGGAATCTAATCTAGCCTGGGAGGATTTCTGGGTTAAAATATTGGATGGATTCCCAAACATCTGTTTCATGGGGAAGAATTCTAAGAATAGAGTAGTTGGTGGTCATTTTAGCTGTGGTGTTGTTTTCGGCTATGCAATTTGATTTCCCTAACTTGTAACTAATAAAGTGTGAAAGTATAAGGTCGATCTAAAGGGAGTAGTTTCGTTGTTTATGTCTCTTTATTTTTCATTTCTTAAGTGAAGATTTAGAGTTTAAATATGATTGGTTGGTTTCATTATTATAGATGCCCAATGAAAACTAATGACATGAACTTTTTCAATTCACAATTGATTAAACATAAAAATTGAAAATGTTCTAGGAGGGTTTTGATAAATGATTATAAAAAAGTGTCAGGGCTTTAAATTCATGAGGGACATTAAAAATATTGTTCCCTAATGTGTTGTGTGGTTCATAATATCCCACATTTCGAGGTTTCATTGGTGTCATAACCTCCTTGGTTGGGTGACTTCAGACTAAGTTGGCAGAAATCAACTCCTTGGTATAGAAATTGAGTTCCACAAACATTAGATAAAGAGCCACCCTCTAAAAAAAAGTGCACCCAATGATCATGGGTGATCTTGCTGTAATTATATAGAGGATCCCTAGAAGCTCAATTATTGGTCTAATATGGGGTTTCCAGTGAAATTAGGCAACGATGGTTGGAGAACTATGTGAGGAAGAATGAGAAAAACGATTATAGGAAAACCTGATTATTTAATGATCCCACATTGTACCCATAGCCCCAAAACAAATGGGGTTCATCTACTCATGGAGAAAAGGATAAAAGACTTAATAAAAGTTATTGAAGAGTTCACTATAAAGAAAAATAGAATAGAACAAAACATACAACAATTACAAGAACAAGTGTCTAAAAACTCCTTCCAAAAGTCATTTTTCCACTTCCCTCCACCACCAGAATGATCCTCCTCCCTTCTATGCTTCCCACAGGGGTCTCCTATGTCAAAAATAAACTTCTTCCATAGTTCTGAAGGAAATTATAATGGAATTACCTAGGTAAAGGATTTGTTGTAAAGGGAAAAAGGAAAAGGCTGTAGTGGTCTGCACTGTTTAGGTGCATGGTTTAGTTGGTCGTGTGCCAAACATGTGCGTGGATCTGTCTTTAATCACAATGTCCCACAACATTCCTGGATAGGACTCATGGTTTGTTAGGACTTGTGGAGGTCTTCCATAGGTCTCTATTCCATAATGTGCAATTCTCGCACAGTTTGATTGCTAGGCCACACAGTTAGAGTAACCGTGCAGTGACCGTTCAGAACCATCTGTCTTAAAAAATATCACCCCCACACAGTTTGAGGCAGAGCCACATGGTTTTTGTAACCATTAGGAGCCCGTTAAGAGCTCCATGCCACCAAAAACATCAACCACACATGATTTTTCTAGGGAGTCACATGGGTTGGTTAACCGTGCAGAGGTCGTGCGGGTCGCCTCATCATGACATTCCAAAATTTACTCGGCCTTCAAGTCATGGTGCTTAGACATGGTGACTCCAATTCAGCATAGTCAGGGAGAAGGGTTCAAAAGACACCAATTCTATTTTTAATCTCTTAATAGTGTACAATATTCATGCTTCATCCTTTGGTGGATTGAATGACCTATCAGGGATCCTTATGAAAATCATGAAAACCCATCCACAACAACCATTTTTAAGATAGTAAAACATGTGGAAATGTCTTGTGCACATATATATATTAAACTCCCCCACACATGATAGGTTGTTTTTCCTAATACAAAGGATAAGACAATTATTCCAAAGGAATTAGCAAAGATACATGTAGAAACATCACATATTATATCAATCACATGAATATGAATTTTGACCGAATATCATTAAAAACTACAACATTCATACTTCATGGCTCCAAAAGTCTATTATGTTAGCACACAAAGTAGAATTAATAGGAAATAGCCTACAATTCATTTATGAATCAATTATTTTTAAAAATAAAATTTCCATTGTTTATTTTTCGAATTTTCCAACCTCCATTTCCATCTCATTATACACTCGGATTAGTTAAGCCCAATTTTTGTTTAAACTAATTGTCAAGCTACCAATTATATAAGTCACACACCATCATTGACTTATATCATTTGGAAAATGATGAAAGATCATCAGAAAAATTTGTGCATGCCTTTGCATATCATGAATTTTTCTCTTTTTAGTGGGCTAAGATACTAGCATAAAATTTGGCCCTATTTTTTCATGTCAATATATGATGAAAATTTATGAGAAAGTCAAGAGTTTATGGAATTAAGACCGCGTAAAAAATAATAGTGTGACAACAACAATTCCATAACCTCACATTTGTTTATCCACAAATTTAATTCCATTTTAGATGTTCCTTAATTCAAATTACTCTATCACAAAAATAATTTTAAAAAAACTGTTTTCTAAAGGAATAGCTAAGTGTTCCTTTTCATGCATTATAACATTTATTCACATCCCAAACGAGGTTCTTCATTTTAGAAAAATGATACATTTTAAAAGATAATTTCCAAATTTCATTTTTATCTAATTGATATAGTCTTATGACGTCTATAAAAACACTTTATAAATTCTTATGAAAACATGTCATCCTAAGTACGTAGGTAAGTAATCAACCGAAATGGGGTGCCCATTGTGGGAACCCATCCCCACACATAAAACCGAGCACGATCCTTCGTGAATGAAATAAGGTAGAGAAAGGTGGGAAAAGTATTTATGGAAGGGAAGGGAGAAAAACAAATGATAGTAATAATTTAAGAATTGAGAAACTCCACTGAATGTCGGTACATTGTGGATAAAAAGTGGTGTGTGAGTGCCCGCAAAGAGGAAGAGTGGATGATTCAGAAAAGATTAAAGACCCTTCTAGTTATACATAAAACCAGATGATTAGTGTAATGCCCCAACCCCAGTTACCCAAAGTCGGTGAATTATTTCACAACATTTTTATGATACAAGGAATCATGTCCCAAAAGACCGATCAATTTAGTAGCCTTGGAAGTGATAGATACATTCACATGTTTTATATTACATCATGAAAGAAAAATATCATTAATTTTTTTCCCATTTTGATCACACTTATATCCTTATCCTATCCTAGCAGGTCAACCATAAAATACATCTTCACATCCTAGTAAAAATAAAACATTGAAAGGGGCAAGCTGTGATGCTCTGTAAGGATAACAATATAGTGGAAACATTAATAAATAAATATAAAAATTTAAGTCAATGTATAAGACTAAACCAAAACCCTTTTAAACATAAACTTGAGAATAAGAAAACATTTATAAAATCAAATACTTACATTTACTTATTCTCATGTATATTCTACTAGTCGAATAATCACATGCAATATCAATGGCCGCTTTCTTAATGAGGGAATGCATAATGGTAGACAATATAACCACATAGTCTAGGACTTGTGCCAAGACTACAAATAAGATTTTTTCAAGGCCTTCTGCCAAGACACTAGTTTGTCTCATGAGACCTACCATTGCATCGAGGAAGTATAGTGATCTCTGCCCGTTTCTTACTAAGTCCAATGCATTCCTCATATGAAATGGTTTAAACATAACATAAACATTCGCACTAGAAATAGCATAAGAAATGTCAATACTTTATATATAAACCATGAATGGTGTAAAAATAACACACCCACTATCAAAATTATCACAAAATTATCAAAACAATATGGATTTTTTGATTCATAATAAAACAACATTAATCAAGCTTAAAATTCATCAAAGGATGTTGACATAGATTAAATCAAAACTTTTTTTTTGAGAAATATCTCTTTTTATTTTGAAATCATTTAAAATTCATATAATTATAAAATATAATCTTTATTTTGAATATATTATTATAAGATTTAATGGGAATCTTCAACCATTTTAAAATGGTGGAAAATAGCCTCACCCGCCACATAAGTTAAAAAAAGACATTTTTTACTTAATTTTTTCGAAAAGGTCATAAAGTAATTTGTTTGGAAAAGGACAAAAAGAATCCTTTGAAAACATATATGGTAAAATAAGGGTATAAATGAATTTAACCCATAATTTAGTAAATAGTAAAAATGATTCGAATTACATTCTTAAGAAAACACTGATGTGGATGGTAAAGAGATCCCAGTAGATACTTACGTATTAAAAACCTCAGACAAGTAAAGAGATTGTAGAATTAACCTTTACCTGGTACTATTCCTTTGTAGATGGTATGTTAACATCCTTTATAATAGTTAAAACATTGTTATTAAATTATTCAAGAACTATATACATAAATATGATATCAAATATGTTCCTATAATATATCTTAGTTAATAATATTTCAGTAGTATCATCATTTTGGGTGTTAACTGATTCATTTTACTTTATATTATTGGTTAAATAAGCCATATTTATTATGGATAGGATGTATTTGATTCATATACATAATAATATTATGTTTTTATACATTATTTGTAATCGTAAAATGAAAATTATTCTTGAATGATTATGATGGGGAATGAATCTCATCGCGTTCGTGGAGACAGTAATCCGCACGTACGCAAGAGGGACAATATCATTTTATTGATGGTCAAATCGTATGTAATTGTATGGTATATCATATATAAAGAATCACTTACAAGTTATATTTTTAATTTACATCAGTTATACTCATTATTATACCCATCCAAATAATGAAGTGTTTGAATAACAAACTACACCATGACTTGGAGATATTAAGCCATACATACACATGTATGGTGACTTTGCCATTAATAAGATGGATAGAATAATGAATATGGTTTTACCATTTTTATAATAACATCACAGTATATATATGATACTGGAGTTGTTATTTTAGAATGGAAACAAAAAATAAAGAGAAAGTGGAAGAAGAAATAAACATGAAAGAGGTGATGAAATATTTACCTCATCTTCGGGTTCTTCCTTTTGATATGATCAAAAGGGCTCCTTAGGTCGGCTTTCTGACAAAAGGAAGGCCTCTAAGATGATGAGAGGAATATTGGAAGGATATTTGGGTAGGGTTTGGCCGAGCCAAATGGCTTTGGAGGAGTGAAATTAAGACAAGGGTAATTACCCTTTTATAAGAGCGATGAGGGTCACTTTAGGAGAAACATGAAATATTATATTATAATAAACTCATTTTCTGTTTTTAGTGGCTCCATAATGATTTATTTCGAGGATATGGTGGGTTTGGGTCGAAAACCTCCCATCCAATAGGTTTTAGAGAGTTTTACGTCACCATATTAACCGTATATTTTAGATTTAACTCTTAGTTAAATAGTTTGACATTTACCATGCCTTTTTGTATTTTTATATTATATGGTTAATAAACTTACTATAACAAGCTAAGAGAACCCAAAGTGTTTCATTATTAATATATATATAAACATATCTATTTTATTTGGAAAAACTTTAGAAATTTAGGAATATTATATCAATTAATAATATAGTATTAGTTTTAAAAACTCAATTATGTCAATTTTGACAGTATTTATTATTTGGTTTTTGGGAAAATAATAACAGCATGATTACTTCAAAAAAATTATTTAATCAATTATATCATGTCATATTAATGTAAAAATTAGTGTAATTCATCAAAATTTTCAAATTACATTTATTTGGATATTTATAATATCAATTATTTTAATCTTTCATTAATATGGTAATTAATGCATCATCATTGTGTCATAAATAAATTAAATTATTTAATGTCTAAAAATTATAAATAAAATAAAATTTTGTAGGAAATATTTTTAGATTTATAATTAATTTTTATAGTTGAATTTATCTTATGTATAACCCTATATTAAAAATGGTTTAGTTATTAAACATTGAATTTAACTCTTTTAATTCTTCCTTAAATAAAATAATAATAAATCTCATAATCTAATCCAAGTGGACCAAAGAGAGTCATATTTTATTTCTATGGTTTCTTTGGGTTGAAATAAAATTATCCAACAGAATTAGGACATGCTTTAGGGTAAATATAATATCATTTTTACCTTTAATTACCCTATTTAATTTTAACCGTGGTAAATAAAAGACCAAAGTTACTAATCGACCAAAATTATTTTCATCTTATTGAACCACATTTTACTTTTTGATATCAACCATGTCTCTTGGATTTTTTGAAATTCCACTCACAGAAGCGGTAAAATTATGTTTTATGCAAATTTTTAAATGAACCTAGAAGGTGGGTAAAAGATGGTAAAAAGTTCAAAAAATATTATACATCTAAACATATTATAAAATGAGTCTAATGAATTACATTGAACATATATATGTATTATGTAACTATTTTTACATAAACTAAATTAAAATAAAATAACTATTTTTGAAATAAAAAGTCGGTTTCAAACAATAACCCCGTGTTTTTCACTATTCATAAAAAATGAAAGTTATTAGAAAAATACTAAAAATTCACCTTAAGCTAATTTCGATATTATAAATCCAAAAATTAATTCCATTTAGAAAATTAAAATTTATAAAATCTCAAAAATTTAGTATTACTATTCGTAATGGAAAGTTTCATTGGTCGTGGTGTGTTAAAACTCCAAGTTGCATACAACGCAAGCTCCTGCATTTTTCAATGGGAAATGTACCATGGTAGCTTGGGGTGTTAAATTCTTCCCTCCTTAAAATAATTTTATCCTCAAAATTTATAAAATATTATTGCATGAAAGGATTTAGGTAGTTCTTCATCTTTTGTTTCTCGAGTTGCCACATTTCCTCTTCTATCTTATGGTTTCTCTATAGAATTTTTACAAGATGATTCGTCAGGTTTCCCAGCACTTATTCCAATTCATCAAGAATTTTTATAGGCTCCTCATAATAATACATATCAGGTTATATTTCAATTTCTTAATAGGTGAGTACATGCATGGGGTCAAGTATATATTTTCTCAATAGTGATATGTGGAACACATCATTAACTCTGGAGAGACATGGCGGCATTGTCAAACGATAAGCTGAAACTCCAATTTTTTATCGAATTTCGAATGGTTCGATGTACCTGGGACTCAATTTATGTTTCATAATAAAACATATAACACCCTTCCATGGAGAAACCTTCAAGAAAATATGGTCTCCTAATTGAAATTCCAAATCCTTTCTTTGTTTATCGGCATAGCTCTTTTGCCAACATTGGGCTACTTTGATGTGGGTTTGGATAATATTCATTTTTTCCATTATTTCCTCAACAAGTTCTAGTCCTACATGTTTACTATCGACAATATCATCCCAACAAGTTGGAGTGAAAAATATCTTTCCATATAACTCTTTATATGGTTCCATATAAATACTTGAATGAAAGCTATTGTTATAGGAAAATTATACCAAAGGTAAATATTTATCCCACATACCTTGATAGTCTAGTGAGTAAGATCTCAACATGTATTCTATGGTTTTAATAGTCTGTTCTGATTTTCCATCAGTTTGAGGTTGGTAGGTAGTGCTCAAATGAAGATCAGTATCTAGGTCCTTCTGAAGACTTTTCCAGAATCTTGATGTAAAATGGGGATCACAATCAGAAATAATCAATAGGGATACTCCATGAAGTGTTACAACATCATTAATATATAGTCATCCCATACGTCCAAGTGGTAAATCTTCTCTTATAGCATGAAAATGTGCTGACTTGGTAAGATGATCAACAATGACCCATATTGCATCATTCCTTCTAGCAGCCTTTGGCATCCCAATGAAAAAGTCCATCCTAATATTATCCCATTTACACTCAGGTTTGGGAAGAGGTTTCATGAATCTTCCAGGCTGTTGCCTTCCAACTTTCACTTGTTTAAAAACCATACATCGTGACAAAAAATCAGCAATCTCCCACTTCATGTGGTCCCACTAAAAATGTTCCTTCAAATCAATATACAACTTGGTGAACCCCTGGTATATATAGAAATTAGAGATATGAGCATCATCCAACAATTACTTTTTTAGATCAGGTGTGTTAGTAACACAATGTCTTTTCCCAAATTTCAAAATTCCGTCTTCATATATGAAGTCACTCAATCTCACATCATTTAAATCTTTAATCCTATTTTGAAATTCTTCATTATCAGTCTGAGAACGTTATATATTTCTAGTAAAGATAGTTTGGAATCTATTTTAAAAAGAATTGATGTTTCACCTTCCACTGTTATTTCCATATCCATCTTTACTAGATCCATTTTATAGGATCCCTTTTAGCTGTCATCTTGTTCAAAAATCCATGATTCCTTTTACTCAAAGAATCTTCCACCTTATTTTCCTTCCCCGAGTGTTATTGTATAGTGAAATAATAATCCTTGAGTAGTTCAAGCCATCATCATTTCCTCATGTTGAGTTTTTTCTATGAGGAAATATAATTCCAACTCTTTTTATCACTATACATATCACATTTTCACCATAGAGATAGTGTCTCTATATTTTTAGAGCAAAGATTACAGTTTCTAACTCAAGATCATGAGTAGGGTAGTTTTTCTCATGAATGTTTAGCTGTCGTGATGCATAGGCAATAAATATATCATTCTGCATAAGGACACAACCAAGTCCTTTATTTTAAGCATCACTATACATAAAAAACACATCATTATCCAATGGTAGAGTCAATATAGGATTATTAACAAATATTTTCTTCAGTTCTTCAAACCATTTTCACACCCTTTTTTCCAAACAAATTTAAACCCTTTACGATTTAGCTTGGTTAATGGGTAATCTAATCGAACAAAATTATAGAAAAAATGCTCATAATAACCTGCTGAACCAATAAAACTGTGTACCTCAGTTATACTCATCAGTGCTGGACATTCTTGGATTGCCTTGGTCTTTGAAGGATCAATAGAGATTCCATCCTTAGAGAAAATATGTCCATGAAAATAAATCTCCTGAAGCCAAAATTCAATTTTGCTAAATTTCCCACATATTTAATTTATTCTAAGAGTCCTTAAGATGATGTGCAAGTTATTTTCATGGCCTTTATAGATTTTTGAGTATACCAAAATATCCTAAATAAATACCACTACAAAGTCATCAAGATATTCCATCAATAATCTATTCATTAGATCCATGAAGACAAATGGTGCACTAATCAATCCAAAAGGCATTACTATAAACTTGTAATTCCCATACATGGTTCGAAATTCTATTTTTGGAATGTCTTCCTTCTTCACACCCAACTAATGATATCTAGATCGAAGGTCGATCTTTGAAAAATATTGAGCTCCATGAAGTTGGTCGAATAAATCATCAATGAGAAGTTGGGGATACATGTTATTTATTGTTATAACATTGATCTCCCTGTAGTCAATGCACAACCTCGTGGATCTATCTTTTTTTAAGAAAAATGACAGGGGCTCCCCAAGGAGAAAAACTAGGATGAATAAATCCCTTGTTACTCAATTCCTCTAGTTCTTTTTTAGTTCCACTAATTTTATATTGTCCATTCAATAAGGGGTCTTCGATATGGGCTTTAAACCCAGAATTAAATCAATTGAAAACTCAATTTCTCATTCTAGATGATGTCCAGGTAAATCCTTTGGAAACACATTAACATATTCTTGCACAATAGGTACATCCTCTATTAGAACATTCTTTTCCTCTCCCATAGTTATTTCATTCTCTTCTTCCCAAATAATTTAATTCATTAGAGCTACTATGGGTGAATCTAGATAAGAATCAGGTGGTGATGTTTCTGCTATAAAGATAATGTACTCCTTATTATCATCAAAAATTGAAAACTACTTTTTCTTACAATAAATTTTCACATCATGGTCCGAAATCCAATCCATTCCAATGATTATATCTAATTAAATCATGGGTATGATGATGATATCAGTAGAAAAATAAAATTTATACACCCTAATGGGAACTGATTCACAAAACTTTGTTGCGATGATACTTCCCACATGTGTTTTGACTGAAAAATCCCTTGTTACATAAAAATGAAAATATCGAATTTTCTATGAAAACTGGGAATATTTGAAACAATGCGATGATCCAGAATTAGATAAAGCATTGGCTAAACTTGAGGAATCCATTAAATTGCCTACCACTATGTCTTTTTGAGCTTCAACATGAATAGTAATGATCACATAATCTTGGACTTGAACCCATGGCATTTTCTGAGGTATTTTGTCTTGGGACATAGGAAATTTATTATCATAATCCCCCATTTTCTCAAAAATTGTAGCATTCAACATTGATAGCATCTTTCTTTCCCTTGGAATAATGAGCTTGGTGGACTTTTTTCCACACTTGTAACAGACTCTCATTCACTTCAGGAAAGTACTGGGGTGTTTCCTCTTACATTTACCATAGGGTGGATATTAAGCTTTCCCCTTATTACCATTATTTTCATTTCCATATTTTTCAGTAGATATCTTTTTCTTTTCCATTGTTTCAAAGTCGTATGACTTAGAGAATTCCTTTTTTGTATTGATAGTCCATCAGACTATATATTCATATGATGAGAAGGATTGTGAGACAAATTCTTGACCGAGAAATGGATTTAACCCATCAAAAAATTGATCAATATTAATCCTTGGGTTATGTATATAATTCTGCTGCATGCCTTGAGAACCTTGTAAATTTACCCTCATACTTTGCGACATTCTCATCCTCCTTCTGACTCAAACTCAGAAATTGTCTTTCCATATCCGCTTGATGGTCACGAGGAAAGTATTTTTATATGAAAATGTCTTTAAACTCTCTCCATTCCATGTTAGATACTTCTTCATCTTTCTTTGTGTTTTGGATTAATGACCACCACTGATCTATATCTCTTGTGAGGCGATAAACTGCCATGATAACTTTTTCCCTTTCGCTACTCCCCAAAGCATGAAATATTTCTTCTAAAGAATTTTTCCATTTCTCAGCTACTAATGCATTTTTATTTCCTATTTATTGTTGGGGGTTGTTTCCTCATGAAGTTGTCTAACATTGATCCTCCACGTTGTGGATCAGGTTGCTCCATACAGGTAAGGCTATAATTCATAAACTAAGTGAGTTGTCCCAGTATGGTGATAAGCTGATCAGCCCCAGTTGCTTCACCAACTCCAATATAATTATCTTGAGTAGGAGGGAAATCCTTACATGGATTATATGAATTTATACGGTTTCCATTACTTCCACTAGGCACCATTTCTAAACATAGGAATACACTATTACAGTTTGTGAATCATAATAAATAATTCCAAACTTCTAAAATAGTTAACATAAATTGAATTATTTATGTATATAATCCATAATAATAAAAATGTTTTCTTTGAGAAAGTATATACTCATAAACCCTTCATAATGGTGTGTAAAGAAAATGAGAATTATCCTAAGCATATCCCCTGGGAGTATCTTAACAAAGATTGCAACAAGGACCATTGTTGTTCACCAGTGCCCATTTGAGTCTATCTCAAAGTGGTGTTTTCGAGTTTTACTCCTAGGTACATCTATGCCAAAGCCGCCTCCACCTGCTCATATCTAGATAGGGATGTATTTCCTGGAAAACTCTCATAATCCATACAGTAACAAAATTCTAGGAAGTTATTCTATACGAATCCTCAAAGTCTATCTTAGGGCAATGTTCTTTAATCAGAGTTTTCCTAAATCTAGCTTCCAAGGTTAGTGATAAACATCCTCTGATACCAGCTGTAACACCCCGACCCTAGTTACCCAGAGTCAGTGCAATGTTACATAACATTGGCACGATATAAGGAGTATTGTCCCAAATGACTGATCAGTTTAGTATCCTTGGAAGTACTAGATACATTCAAAATCTTTACATTACATCATGAAATAAAAACAACAACAACATTTCTCAGATTTTGAACACAATTATATCGTTATCCTATCCTTGTAGTTCAACCATAAAATACTTCTTCACATCTAGGGAAAAATAAAACTTAGAAAGGGGTGATATCAGATTATTATTAAGGATAACAATATAGCATAAATTATTAAAAATAAGAATTAACATTTAAGGAAATGTCAAAGACTAAAACCAAATCCTTTTAATCATAATATCATGCATAATATGACAACGTAAAATCAAATAATGCAATTTTCTTATTCACATGGATATTCTACTAGTCGAATAATAACATGCAATGTCAATAGCTACTTTCATAATGATGGAATGCATAATGACATACTTTATAACCACATAGTCAAGGCCTTGTGCCAAGAATTCAAATAAGATTTTTTCAAGGCCTTGTTCCAAGAAAGTAGTTTGTCTCAATAGACCTAATAATGCATCGAGAATCTATATCGCGATCCACCTGTCACTTACTAAGTCCAATGCATTCATTATATAAAAATGTTTAAACACAACATAAACATTATTATTAAAACTAGCATACAAAATGTCAATACATAATCCATAAACCATGAATAGTGTAAAAATAACACATCCAATATCAAACATATCACAAAAATTCAATACAATATGGATGTTTTGTATCATAATAAATCAACTTCAAACAGTCTTAAAATCCATTAATGGATATTGACATAGATGAAATCAAAACAATTTTAGAGAAATATCTTTTTCAATTTTGAAATCAATTAAAAGTTATTTCATTATAAAAGAAAACATTTATTTTGAAAATATTCTTATAAGCTTGTATGGGATGCTTTGAAGATGTAATAATAGCAGAAAAAATCCGCACCTTCCGTATAAGATAAAAAATACATTCTTACCTTAATTTTGTCAAAAGGTCATAAAGTACTTGTTGGGCGGAGAAGTGATGGAAAGAGGGGGGGTGAATTTCCTTTTAAAAAAAATTAACAATTTAAAATCAAAGTAAAAGTGCAGCGGAAATAAAAGATGCAAGACACGCAACTTGATAACGGAGTTCGACTTAAACCCAAGCCTACGTCTCCGCTCCCAACTCAACCGTTGAGAGATTTACTACCGCTTGCTTTTTAATGGTTTTAGAAAAAACCCACTAGACTTTAAGGTTTGTCTAGAACCTATTACAGCTTGCTTTTAATGGTTATGCAAGAACCCACTTGCTTTCAATGGTTGAGCAAGAACCCACTAGTATTCTTACAGGTGAAGGCTAGATCACCTATGACTCAAGCCTTTTAAAAGGTAAGGCTTGACTAACCTCTTCACACCTTGAAGGTGGTGTGAAAAACCAAAAGAGAGGATGAGAGAAAGAGATGGGGGTTTGTAGGCACAAACCCAAATTGATGCTCAAAAAGATAAAACAATAAAAACCGTAATGGGAGAAGCCTTGGGCGCCAATGGATTGATGAAGTTGATGAAGAGTGCTCCCAAGTTTCTATGGTAGTGCTCCTTGGATGTGGAAGAAGGTTGGAGCAAGTGAGGGTTCTTTGAAGCAATCCGCCGGAGGTTCGCCAAATGATGTAAAATGTGTCCTGTGGGCTTCCTTGAGTTTCTGGGGCTTCCTAGTCCTTTATTTATAGAGGGGGAACCCTCAAATGGCCTTTGGGAGGCTTCGGAGCCGTTGGAGAGGCCTTCGGAGCCATTGGGAGGCAAGTGGACAGGTCTGGTCAAAGCCCAACGGCTAGTTTGACTGGCTCCACCAGCTGACCGGTGCCAGGCCACCGGTTGGCCGGTGCTTTGGAAAAGGGAGAGGGCTCGGGCTCAGGCACCACCGGCTGGCCGGTGAGGAGGCCACCGGTTGGCCGGTGCTGAGGCAGTGGTTGACACTATTCTGTCTGGGTGCCACCGGCTGGCCGGTGGTGGGACACCGGTTGGCCTGTGGTCTGGACAGAGGGATGCCTTCTGTCCAGGCTCCATCGGCTGGCCGGTGGTCATCCACCGGTTGGTCGGTGGACTGAAAATCAGTCCACTTGTGGTTCTTCTTGGCCCAATTCCTTGGCAACCTTTTTCCTATCAACAAAAACACTTAAAACAAGAATATATAAATAAGAGAGTGATTGTGATCATGAAAATTAAACCACGAGGGGTACGAGAGGTACAACATTCTCCCCCTATTTTGATGATCACAATCACCAAAACAAACAATGTAAAAATGAAATGAAAGGCATGATTTAGAGGATAAATGGGAAAGTAAAGCAAAGCATGAGAGAAATATTTCTCCCCCAATCAACCAAGAATTTATCCCCCTTTGTGATTATCAAAATAGCACGGGGCATAAAACTTGATTGAGGGAAACGTTGAAAAACCAGATAGAGATTTTAAACCAATTGAAATTTTTTAAAATTTGATTTGAAAGTTTTGAATTGAAAATTTTGAAATGAGAATTTTGAAAGTGAAAGTTTTAAATATAAAGCAAAAAAGGCTTAAACGATCCTAACTCCCCCTAAATAAAAACAACAAATCACCGGGGAGAGGATTTTGAAACCGAGACAAATTTTGGTCCGGTGAGACTCGCTAAAATGGATTTTTCAATCCATACTTGTCTTGTGGCGGGTCTTCTCCTAAGAAATTCATCATTTAAGAAAATGGTTTTGGGCCTTCCATACCGGGCATTTTTTCAATTTCACTCATAAATTAAGTGCCCGGGTTTTTTGCAATAGTTACAAAATTTAAATTAGGAGCTCCCCCTTACAAAAATAGTTGGAGCATGGGAAGAGGAAGCTTTCTTGGAATAGCCAAGCCCTTCAGTGGTTCTAGATATGCGTTGGGAACCTAGCAATTTGATCAAATTTTGTTCACCTTGGGTGAACTTGGCAAGAGATTCCTTTAAATCCTTGATTGTTGATTCCATAGAATCAACATCGGGAAGGTTCTGGATCTTGAGGTTCAAGTCTTCCTTTTCTTTGAGAAGTTGTTCCTTTTCGGAAGAAATTTTTTTGAAATTCTTTTTCAAAGCAAAAAATTTGGAAGAAAGTTCGTGAAAACCTTCCTCCAATTGATCTCTAGCATGTTGGAGATCCTCGTAAGATAAATGATTGAAAGAATTTGAAGAACAAGAGGAAGAGGAGTCAGAAGAGGTTACCTCATTAAATGCCATTAGACATTTTTTACCGTTGTCACTTGAGGAGGAGGAGGAGGAGGATGTGGAGCTATCACTCCAAGTGGCCTTAAATGCCTTCTTCTTTTTCTTTTGCTTGGACTTTGTCTTGCGGGATGGGAAATCGGGCTTGTCATCGACTTTAGTGCCCTCATGGGTTACTTCTAAAAGTTTCCAAATGTCATAAGAAGATGAGCAAGTAGAAATACGATTACATTCATTACGGTCTAGCCCACAATGAAGAGAATTCATGGCTTTTCCATCAAGCTCAAAATTTGCAATGTCTTCGGGGGTCCATTTGGACTCATCCTTGTAAGATAAAGAAAATCATTTCATAAAAATTCTATATATAGGATAGCCAATACTTTTAAGAAATGTAATCATGCGAGTTTTCCAAAAAGTGTAGTCGGTTCCATCAAAGAATGGAGCACGACCCAATGAATAGCCTTCGGGGGCGAAAGAGGTTGATGCCATCACAATGGATCTTGAATTTGAAACCGGTGAAGGTATTACTCAAATTTTCCCTCTGATACCAATTCTTGTGCGGAGAAGTGATGGCAAGAGGGGGGGGGGGGTGAATTGCCTTTTAAAAAAAATTAACAATTTAAAATCAAAGTAAAAGTGCAGCGGAAATAAAAGAGGCAAGACACGCAACTTGATAACGGAGTTCGGCTTAAACCCAAGCCTACGTCTCCGCTCCCAACTCAACCGTTGAGAGATTTACTACCGCTTTCTTTTTAATGGTTTTAGCAAGAAACCCACTAGACTTTAAGGTTAGTCTAGAACCTATTACAGCTTGCTTTTAATGGTTATGCAAGAACCCACTTGCTTTCAATGGTTGAGCAAGAACCCACTAGTCTTCTTACAGGTGAAGGCTAGCTCACCTATGACTCAAGCCTTTTAAAAGGGAAGGCTTGACTAACCTCTTTACACCTTGAAGGTGGTGTGAAAACCCAAAAGAGAGGATGAGAGAAAGAGATGGGAGTTTGTAGGCACAAACCCAAATTGATGCTCAAAAAGATAAAACAATAAAAACCGTAATGGGAGAAGCCTTGGGCGCCAATGGATTGATGAAGTTGATGAAGAGCGCTCCCAAGCTTCTATGGTGGTGCTCCTTGGATGTGGAAGAAAGTTGGAGCAAGTGAGGGTTCTCTGAAGCAATCCGCCGGAGGTTCGCCAAATGATGTAAAATGTGTCCCGTGGGCTTCCTTGAGTTTCCGGGGCTTCCTATTCCTTTATTTATAGAGGGGGAACCCTCAAATGGCCTTTGGGAGGCTTCGGAGCCGTTGGAGAGGCCTTTGGAGCCGTTGGGAGGCAAGTGGACAGGTCTGGTCAAAGCCCAACGACTAGTTTGACTGGCTCCACCGGCTGACCGGTGCCAGGCCACTGGTTGGCCGGTGCTATGGAAAAGGGAGAGGGCTCGAGCTCAGGCACCACCGGCTGGCCGGTGAGGAGGCCACCGGTTGGGCGGTGCTGAGGCAGTGGCTGACACTATTCTGTCTGGGTGCCACCGGCTGGCCGGTGGTGGGACACCGGTTGGCCGGTGGTCTGAACAGAGGGATGCCTTCTGTCCAGGCTCCAGCGGCTGGCCGGTGGTCATCCACCGGTTGGCCGGTGGACTGAAAATCAGTCCACTTGTGGTTCTTCTTGGCCCAATTCCTTGGCAACCTTTTGCCTATCAACAAAAACACTTAAAACAAGATTAGATAAATAAGAGAGTGATTGTGATCATGAAAATTAAACCACGAGGGGTACGAGAGGTACAAAAGTACTTTGTTTAGAAAATGACGGAAAGATTCCTATGAAATCTTATATGGTAAAATAAGGGTATAAATGACTTTAACCCATAGTTTAATAAATATAAAAAAAATTTAAATTAAATTTTTAAGAAAACATGGATGTGGATGATAAAGAGCTCCCAGCAGATACTTACGTATTAATCACCTCAGATAAGTATAGAGATTCTAGAATTAACCCTTATCTTGTACTTTTACTTGGTCAATGGTATGTTAAACTCTTGAATAATAGTTATAACATTGTCATTAAATTATACAAGAACTATATACATAAATATAATATTGTATATGATCCTCTAATATTGCTTTGTTAATAATATTTCAGTAGTATCGTCATTTCAGGTGTAAATTGATTCATTTTCCTTTATATTATTGGTTACATAAGCCATGTTTTTTATGGATAATATGAATTTTATTCATATACAAATTTATATTATGTTCATAAACATTATTTTTAATAATAAAATGAAAATTATTCTGAAATGATTACGATGGAGAATGAATCTCATCACGTTCGTGGAGACGGTAATTCGTACGTATGCACGAGCGACAATATTGTTATATTGATGTTTAAATCATATTTAATTGGATTTTATATCATATATAAAGAATAATTAAATTGATATATTTATTATTTACATCAGTTATACTCATTTTTATACCCATCCAAATAATGAATTGTTCGAATAAGAAACTACACCATAACGTGGAGACGGTATGCTATACGTACCAACATATGGTGACTTTGTCATACAAATGATGTATATAATAATTCATATATATGTACCATTTTTATAATAACATAAAATTATATATAAGATACTGGATTTATTATTTTATAATGGAAACAACGAAGAAAGAGGAAGTGGATGAAGAAAGGAACTTGAAAGAGGTGATGCAATATTTACCTCTTCTCCAGGTTCTTCCTTTTGATATAATGAAAAGGGATGCTTAGGTTGGCTTTTTTAATAAAGGAAGGCCTATAGGATTAAGGGAGTAATATTGGGGGGATATTTGGGTAGGGGTTGCCAATCCAAATGGCTTTGGAAGTGTGAAATTAAGACAAGGGGAAGTACCCTTTTTTAAGAGAGGTGAGGGTCACTTTCAGAGATCCTTGAAATATTATATTAAAATAAAATCATTTTTGGTTTTTCGTGGCTACAAGATAATTTATTTCGAGGATAAGGTGGGGATTGGTCGAAAAATTTCCATACAATAGGTTTTATAACGTTTTATGTAACCATATTAACCTTATCTTTTAGATTTATCTCTTAGTTAAATAGTATGACATTTACCATGTCTTTTTGTATCTTTATATTATATGGTTAAAGAACTCACTATAACAAGCCAAGAGAACCCCAAGTGGTTCATTATTAATATATATATATATATATATATATAAACTTATCTAAGATATTTGGAAGAACCTTAGAAATTTAGAAATATTATATCAATTAATAATATAGTATTAGTTTTAAAAACACAATTTTGTCAATTTTGACAGTATTTAGTATTTGGTTTTCTAAAAATCATAACAACATGAATACATAGAAAAAAAATTATTTAATCAACTATAACATGTTATATTAACCTAAAAATTAGTGTAATTCTTCAAAAGTCTCAAATTACATTTATTTGGATATTTATAATATCAATTATTTTAAACATTCATTAATAATGTAATTACGACATCATCATTGTGTCATAAATAAATTAAATTATATAATGTCTAAAAATTATAAATAAGAAACCATTATGTAGGAATTTTTTTTATATTTGTAAGGAATATTTATAGTCGAATTTATCTTATGTGTAACCCTATATTAAAAATGGTTTAGTTATTAAACATTGAATTTAACTCTTTTAACTCTTCCTAAAATAAAATAATAATAAATGTCTTAATCTAATCCATGTGCAACATAGGGAGTCATATTTTTTCCTATGTTTTTTTGGTCAAATTAAACTTATCCAATATAATTATGGCATGTGTTAGGGTAAATATAATATCATTTTTACCTTTAATTACCCTATTTACGTATAACCGTGGTAAATAAATGTCAAAATTTTCTATACACCAAAAATTATATTCATCTTATTGAACCAGATTTTACTTACGGATATCAACTGTGTCTATATGAATTTTTAAATTCAATTAACATAATTTGTAAAATTATGTTTTATGAAAATTTGTAAATGCACTTAGAAGGTGGGTAAAAGACGGTAAAAAGTTCAATAAAATTTTATATAACTAAACTTATTATAAAATGAGTCCAATGAATTACAATAAAAATATATAGGTATTATATATTTTTTTTACCTAAAATAAATTAAAATAAAATAGCTAATTATTGAAATAAAAAGTCAGTTTTAAACAATAACACAGTGTTTTCCACTATTCATCAAAAAATGAATGTTCTCAAAAAAATACCAAAACTTCACCGTAAGATAATTTTCATATTCCGAATCAAAAAATGTATTCCATATTGAAAATGAAAATTAAAAAAATTTCAATAAGTGGATATTAGTATTCATAACTGCTAGTTTCATTGGTCGTGGTGTGTTAAAAATCCATGTTCTATACAATTCAAGCTACTGCATTATTATAAGGGAAAAATTCCATAGAAGTTTGTGGTGTTACATGTAGAAAATATAAAATCAAAGTAAGACGTAGGGAGACAGAATTGTATCACACTACACATGGGAGGTATCATAAATTTCAATGAAGGTGGAAAACTCACTCAGCCAAAAACTGAACATTTTTTTTCATTAGGCGTAATTGGAAATCACCATAAGATTCAACGATAAATACCCCAGTAAACCTCTCCATATCAGTATATATACTAGAAGGTGGCCCCAAACTCTATAATAATCTCATTATAGGTTGGATAATGAACGAAGAGGGTAGTTGTGAAATTTCCTCAGTTAATATACATTTGCATTCTTCGACAACCCCTAACGGAATGAGGGTGTTAACGCCAAACTCATGGTGGGTGCTAATTTCATGATTCAACATGGTTCTAAACCACATAAGTTCATATTTCTTACTTAATTTGAAATAGAGGCCAAGGGAGAAAGGGAAACCACGAGTTCTTTTGTACAAAGTAATTCTGAAAGTTAGAGGGTTGGGTTTTGAGAACCTACAGACAGTACAAAATAGACAACAACATTCCACACAATCACAACGAGTAAAGATAGAAAATTGAATTATTAAAATGAAAACATGACATAACCTATGTAATATCCCAAAATCTAAAAATTAAGGTTCAAAAATTAGGTTTTTGATTAAAAAACATATGCTGCACATGTGTTCTATGAAGGATCATTAAAAACCAAAACCAAATAAAGAAGAAAGGGAGCCCAAGAAAAAGAAGGGGAAAAGAAAATGAAAAGATAGTGGCGAGAATGGGCTTGGCTGAACCCTAGGGAGAAAAGGAGAGAAATAAAAGAGAAATAAGAAGGGAGGAAGAAGATAAAACAAGAAGATATTACCTTTGTTGACAACCCAGACAGAGGAAGAGCAAGGATGGAAGAAAAAGAAGAAGGAGAGGAGGTTTTTATGAGCTCCCATGACCTGGTTTGGGGGGTTCGCGTAAAATGGATGTTGATTGGGGTGGTTTAGGTTTACGAAATTTGGGGTATTTAATTGTTCATCGGACCTGGGTCAAACAGTTTGTGTAACAATACACCATCTGTGCAACTATTTCTGTCTTTGGGAGTCCAAGGCGTACGGTCAAAGCATGGTTTACCAAACCGTGTGCAAAATATATGGTTGGTTATGACTAATAGTTTTTTTATTTTTTCCCTATTTTGGACAGAAAACACCCCTTTGAAATTGGAACCCATGGTCCCCGTTGAATTCTAAAAGATATTTTGAGATTTTCCATAAGAAGTGTAAGGCTTGGATTATAGAAATTCAATAAGATATATAGACTTGTTCTGATAATTATACAATAAAACAAACAAGAAATGAAAATCACAATGACATGTTGTCCTAGGCACACTCAAACAATCAATAAATTTTAACATAAAATTTTCAGAATGTCGGGTTACCTCCCGGTTAGTGCTACGTTTGACGTCCCGATCTCGACATACCTGGGCCTTGATCTACCCAAAATTCAAGGTGGAAACTGTGCCCACCATGTCTTCCATGCAAGAATATGTATTTATAAATTGCCCATTGACCTTAAATGTTTTACCATCTATGCCAGCTACTTCCGCCACTCCACGGAGGAAAACCGTGATCACCTTATAGGGTCCTGACCATTAGGATTTCAACTATCCTGGAAAAAGCATCAGATGAGAGTTAAAGAGTAATACTTTGTCACCTAGCTGTAAGGATTTCTGGGAGATCATGTACTCATGGACCCCCTTCTTATTCTCATAATAAAATTTGGCATTCTCGTAGGCCTCCCACCTATTCTCATCAAACTTGGTTAATTGAAATTTTCTCTTGTCATCTGCAGCTTTCATATCATAATTTAGGGCCATAACAGCCCAATAAGCCTTGTGTTCCATCTCCACCGACAAGTGGCAGGGTTTCCCATAATTCAGCCAGAAAGGGGACATACCTAAAGGTGTTTCGAAGGATATTCGTTAGGCCCACAATGTATCATAAATATTTTGGGACCAATCCCTTTTTGATGCTTCCACAAGTTTTTCCAATAGCTACTTCAACTCACAATTTTGACAGCTCCACCTAAAAACTAGATTGGGGTTGATACGGTTTACCCTGGTTATACATAAACCCATATTTCAAGAGCACATTTTTCATTAATTTATTTCAAAATGTGTGTCGCGGTCACTAATCAACATTCACAGGGTCCCAAACCGGTTGAAGATATTTTTCTTGAGAAAATCTACGACGAAATTGGTCGTGTTATGAGTATTTGTGGTGACTTCCACCCACTTGGAAATATAATCAACATATACCAGAATATATCTATTCCCAAAGGATGGGAAAAATGGACCCATAAATTTGATTCCCCACACATAAAAAAATTTCACCTCAAGAATAGGATGTTGCTGCATCTCGGCATGACGACCCATGTTTCCCATTCTCTGGAACTGATCACAACAAGGAACAAAATGATGAGTGTCTTTATACATGGATGGCCAGAAAAATCCAAATTGCAATATCTTTGATATTGTTCGATCTGACCCATGATATACTCCAACTGGAGAAGTGTGATAGAATTACCAAATGTTATGATTCTCATCATCAGGTACACAGTGGAGGATTACCCCATCGCCACCTAATCGGAAGAGCATTGGTTCATCACAAAAATACCTCTTTACATATGATAATAATTACTTCTTCTACTGAAATGACAAGTCCAAATAGATAACTCTCGTGACCAAGTAATTTGCAATGTTGGTGAACCATGGCCGAGGATATACTTCAATAGAAAATAAGTGCTCATATGGGAAATCGTCCATAATCTACTAGTATTTTTCTCTCTCAAAACGGTGTAGTTATAGTCAGGAGAGATGATCAGCCACCACATTCTTACAACATTTCTTTTCCCTGACCTCCAAATCAATCTCTTGGAGGATGATCACCCAATGGATGAGTCACAGTTTGGAATCCTTCTTATTCACAAAACACTTAAGTGCGGCATGGTCATTATAAACTACAACTTTAGAAAGCACTAAGTAGGAGAAGAATCTGTCAAACAGAAAAACCACAGCTAGAATTACTTTCTATGTGGTTGTGTAAATAATTTAGGATTCATTCAGTGCTCAGTTGGAATAACAGATCGATCTGAAAATATGGTCCACCCGCTGTCCAAGCACCGCCCCCACTGCATAGTCACTTGCATCACAGATCAGCTCAAACCGCTCTGTCTAATTCGGGGCAATCGTCATGGGATATACGACCAGTACTTCGTTTAGAATCCAGAATGATGCTGTACATTTTTCATCAAACTCAGAAATTGAATCATTTGATAAGATATTGGTTAAGGTATGATCTATCTTGGAGAAATAACGGACGAATCTGTGATAAAATCCCATGTTCCCTAAAAAGATATAAATTTATCGGACTAATGTGGGAATGGGAAGTTGTGTGATGGCTTGAATTTTGGATGGATGCACCTCAATTAATATCATAATGATCCTATGGCCTAAGATGATTCCATGATGTTCCATGAAATGACACTTCTCCCAATTGAGAACCAGATTTGTGTGCTCGCATCGTTCAAGGACCAACTATAAATTCTTCATGCAAGTAAGAAATGACTTCTCGTTTATAAAGAAGTTTTCCATGAAAACCTCTATAATATACTCCACCATATTATGGAATATTGATATCATGCACCTTTGAAAGGTGGCTAGAGCATTGCACATCTCGAATGACATATTTCTGTATGTAAAGGTTCTGTAAGGATAGGAGAACATACTCTTTTTTGGATTCATCGGGGCAATGGGTATTTGTTTATATCCCGAATAACCATCTAAGAAACAAAAGAATTCATGCCTTGCCAATCTTTCTAGTATTTGATCCATAAACAGAAGGGTGAAATAATCAATCCTCGTAGTATCATTAAACTTCCTGTGGTTGACACATACTCATCATCTTGTGAATGTGCAGGTCGGGATAAGATCATTATTCTCATTGGTTGCCACCATGATGCCTCCATTCTTCAGAACCACCTGTAGAGGACTTACCCATGGAATGTCAGAGATGGGGTAAATAATTCTAGCATCTAGTAGTTGGTAACCTCAATCTGGACCACATCTTTCACGTGGGGATTCATCCTTCGTGGTGCTTTCTGAGAGTATTTTTCCCCTTCCTCCAGATGTACTTTATGAGTGAAAGTTGAGGGTCTTATACCTTTGAGGTTAGATACCGTCTAGACAAAGACAATTTCCTTCTTCAGGGGACTTTCAAGATATCCCCTTATTTTTCATTTTTGAGAAAGGCATTAAGGATCAAAAACAATGTATTTTCCTCTTCCAAATAGCCATATTTTAATGAAGAAGGGAGTGGTTTTAACTCGTGCTGGGGAGCCTTGAGAATGGAAGGTATTATCGGCTAGACCTCTTCTTGTTCTAATAAATCTGGAACCACTTCCCTTTGTCAGTAATGGCCGCCTTGGCCAACAATAAATTTAAGCTCCTCCGATACTTCTTCAACTTGGTCATCCTTAATGACAGAGTCATTTTTGAATGAGAAACATTACATCTCATCTCATCAAGGCCAAAGTGATCAACTGTTGTTTTCAATACACAATAATCCTCTTTTTCCATAAGTGAAACTTGTTTCATAGCCTTGAAGATGTTGTATGAAACCTTCTAATCACCCACTCGGAAGACCAAATCACCTTGGTGTACGTCAATCAAATCCTTCCCGGTAGCCATAAAGGGTCTTCCAAGAATCAAATATTCCTCTTAGCCCTCTTCCACGTCTATGATGACGAAATCCGCTAGTAGAAATAATTTTTCCACTTTTACCAACACGTATTCCAGTAGCCCTCTACAGTATTTGACAGAACTATCAGCCAGTTGCAGTGCTACTCAGGATGAATTGAGATCATTCATCCCTAGATTCTTGAATACTCTGAAGGGAATCAGATTGACACTTTCCCCCAAATCATAGTGGGCCTTTCCAAACTCGCATGTTTCAATAGTGCATGAGATAGTGAAGCTTCTAGGATTTTGGAGCGTAGGAGGAAGAGTGTGTTAGACTACCGTTGAGAATTCCTTGGTTAGGGGAATAGTGTCCAATTCCTCCATCTTCCTTTTAATTGAAAGGATTTATTTCATAAACTTTATATATGTGGGAATTTGGGTTAATTCCTCTACAAAGGGAATATTGATGTGTATCTTCTAGAATAATTCCAAGAACATGGAATATTACTGGTTCAACTTTTGTTGTTTCATCCTTGCTAGAAATGGAAATGGGGGTACATACAGCTTAACCACCTCCTTTCTATTACATTGTGGGACTTACGTTTCTTTAACCAGCTCATTTTCTTGGGAATATTCCTCAAATAAAACTTCTCCACCTGAGAAGAATGTATATTTCTTTGGTGGTGCCTCACCTTTACTCCTAGTCGCATTCGGGACCAGATCCTTCCCACTTTGTAAAATAATAGCACTATCCTCATATTGTGGATTTTACTTATGTATTTATCAGTAGTGTTCTAGGCTCTCTATGTGAGATTTGATGGGAAAGCTACCCAATCTAGTTTTCGAGGCTTATATTGGATGCCTCATAGTTTTGAGACCTTGTTCCAGCTATTGTTATAAACTTTGAAATCATTTCTTGCTGCCATTAGGGAGGTTACTGTAGTGGTTGCAGGGCTACTTGTTCAAAATGTTGCTGTCATAGTGGTTGAGTAGAATTAGGATTTTGAAAACCTTGCTTCTGATTTTCTCATTTCTGAAATTGATTACCTCTTTGTTTCATTGTATATAGATTCTAAAACTATTGATGACCATAACCAGGTGGTTTTTTTGTATGGGATGAGGATTCTACTATTGCTGCACCAACCTATATTCTGATTCTCTTTCCACCTTCGGTTTTGGAATTCAGGGTAGTTGTTTTGTCCGCAGTTCTGTGCGACATTATTTACCTCACATTTAAATGGTCCCACATTTTCCCCCGGACACTCTCCCATGGAATGATTATCACCACAATCACTACATGCCAGTTGATTAACAACTTGAAATTGAGATGGATGTTTCAAATTCATAGCATTTTTCTTCTTTGATATGACATCAAGTCGATCCTCTAGCCTGGTGGAATCAATATTATGCATACCCTCTCCTAAGTACCCCACTCAAAATTCCACTGAAATCTATTTGTGGAGATATCCTCCAATAATTCGAAAATCTATTTAGAGGAATTCCTCATAACCATCCCTCCAGCAGCTTCATCCACCAAAAACATTATATTAGTGGTAAGGTCTCTATAGAATGCCTGAACATGCATCCACAATGGATGTCGATTGTGTGGGAATTTGTGAAACATCTCATTGAAATGATCCCATGACTCAAAATACAACTATGAGTCATGCTGCTGGAAGTTATGTATTTCATTAATCAAGGTGACAATCATCGAGGGAAGGAAATGCTTATAGAAGAAATCTTGGTCCAATGCCTCCCTGGTAAGAATTAACCTTTGATGTTGTCCCTTGATCCAGTCCTTCGCCTTATCCCTTAATGAGAGGGGAAACAACCAAAGGCAGATAACATCCATTGACACTCTATGATACTGGAATGTGTCACATATCTCAAAAAAGTTAGATAGGTGAGCATTTGGGTTTTCACTTGGCATGCCACCGGATTGAATTGTATTTTGAATCTATTGAATGGTCGCAGGCTTGATCTAAAAAATTTGGACCAGTGCCACTGGTCTTACCATACCAATATCTGCTCATTGAATGGAGGGTAATCCATACTTCATAAGAGTACGACGTAGAGGCATCGGTTCCTGAGATTCTTGGGGAATGAAATTTTTCTACTATATAGGATAATACGTCTGCTGATTCTGAGGCAAATATGAATGTTTCTCTTGCAGAATATATTACCATGGCTGTGGTAGCCCAATCCTTAGAATAAATGGAGACAACAGTCTCTGTTGTTTCATCAGAATGTACTCTATGAAAATTTCCAGCTGATTCGGATGCTGTTCTTTATCAACACCCAATGGTAGGTTTCCATCAATGAAGAACAGATTCCCAAATCTTTGGACGGCCCCAGTTCTTCCTCCTAGTTCACCATGGGATCAATCAGGTTGTGATCACCCATAAGTGCACGACGTCGACGAGACAATGTTCTTTCAATTTCTGGATCAAGAAGATGTATCTTTGATGACTCGACACTCTAGGAACGAGTGACCCAACCACTCATGTACCTTCTATTCCGTACAACACAAACTACACACCCAAAATAAAAGGGAAAAATTAATGAAAAATATAATTGAGATTTAGAAAATAATTTTTAGAATTTTTAAATTTCGTCTTCACATAGTGAGTTAAATTAAATTAACAAAACACCATCAACTCTTCTGCAGAAATGATGCCATAATTTGGTAGTTGGTTTAGCCGTTCTATTGTTTTCAGCTACACAAATTGACTTATCTAACATGTATCTAATATAGTGTGCATACTAGGTTGATCCAAATGGAGTATTTTTGATGTTTATGTATCTTGATTTGTAATTCCATAAGTGAAGATGCCGAATTTAAATAAGATTGATTGGTTTCATAGTGACAGATCCCAAAAGAAAACTAATTACTTGAAATTGTTTAATTCACTATGGATTAGACATATAAACATAAAATTTTGAGCTGGATTTTGATAAATGATGACGAAAAAGTGTCGCGACTGTGAATTCATGTCCCATATTTGTGGGATCTGAATATACAAATTATAGACAAGAGGGGGGTGAATTGTGTCTTTTGCAATTTTTCGGTAGCTCTTTGATTGAACGAGTTCTGTCCTCTACACTAAATCAGATTTGATCATGCAGCTGAATAAGTAAAAACAAGAACAGAAAGATGTATAGTGGTTCGGGGAACAGAAGGCCCCTAGTCCACTCCAACAACGCTCAACTCCATGAGCTTGGTGATTTTCACTATCTGGTCATCGTTTCAACAGACCGATCCACTACAGAGTACAGGCAGTTCACACCTTTACAATCTTCAGGATAACAAAGTTTCCTGGTTCAAACACGAACCAACTCAACTTAGAACACGAAGCTGGTTACTCAAGAATAAAATGAATTTCAAAAAGAAGTTTTCCAGTTGATCTTCACAATTGCAATAGAATTCAATTGACAGTATATGGATCGTAGTCACTAGAAATATTGATTTTCAAAAACTGATCAATTCTGAGTCGATCTGGTTGCAATAGATATAGATATATAGTTCACAACTTCAGAAGTAGTAGATCCATAATAGATATTCGATGTAGAACATTTGAATATTCTATCGAGTTCATTCTTCTTAAATAAATAATGCTTTGACACTCTTTTTTGAATCGGCAGATCAACATGAATTTTTGCAGTCTCTATTTTCTACCTTTTTAATAATAGATCAATCACCATACATGCATGTACCTGGTGTTTTAGAGAGAACATATATTATAAAGCTGAGTATATATCATACACATTTAGATCCATAAAATTCGCCTTCTGATTCACGATATTGAAAAATTTGAATTTACAGAGAAGTCGTAACTTCTATTAAGACTAGGAATAAAAATATCCTTTTAATTTGATCTTAAATCCATCGATAAAATATCTTTGAATCAGTCAATGTTGTACTCTAAAAATGACTTTAAATCCGGCTTGAAATCCTCCCAAAAATCATCTTGCTGACCTCTGAATAAAAATATTATCTTTCAAAATTTCTGACGCCAAATGTGAGGTTGATGACATGGCCTCCAAACGTAGCATTGATGAAATAGTATTCAAACGTAAGGTTGACAACGTAAGGTTGAACATAAACATAGGGTTGATCATCCATAATTTTTCTTCAATACTCAAACGTATAGCAAAAGATCCATACATTTACTTGATCTATAATTTTCCAAGAATGTAGGGTTGTTTACAAAGTAAGGCTGATGAACCATACTTTTTAGAAACAAACGTAATGTTTAGAATTTATGTACGGTTCTCCTTCTATAATTTGCTGAAAACCAAAATGTAAGGTTCCTTCCTAACGTAAGGTTCTTCTTCCATACTTTGCTGAAACCGTATGGTTGTTTAACCATACTTTTCGTTTTTCTCAAAAAGAATACACGCTTTTCATCCTTATGCTACGTTTATCCACATAGGGTATGAACAGTGATTCCAGAACATGCTAAAGCAGATTGCACGCTATATTTATCCATGTAAGGTATGAACAGTGATTCCGGAAAGCGCTAAATCAGACTCTGCATAAGTAATAAATTCTCGTTATTTCAGTAATAAAATAAATTTATAAATTCATGAAAAATAATAAATAAAATCATTAGGAAATAACTAAGGGTATTTGTGAGAATCCAAATTATTGTAAAGAGACAGATTATTTTATTCAATAATATCCCCCATTAAATAACATTTTTATGTATTAATGAAAACAATACATTTCTCAACAATACCCCCCTTTTTGATGATCCCAAAACCCATAAAATAAATAAAATTATTTAAATGAAATTAACTTTCAAAAATTAGTTACATAATGTCTTAGTATTTTGAGAGGATGAAACAATATTTAATTTTAGAAAAAATTCTTCTTCTGAATAAACTTTATAATAAACAATAAATAAACAGAAAACTATTGAAATAATGTTTTGTAAAATAAAATGTTTTGGTTATCCAAAATTCTGCTTTAATTCTCCCCCTAAATAAAATCTTGATGTTTAACCAAATTCTCCCCCTTTTTGTGACATAAAAAAGAATGAAAAATCATGGATTTTAACACATTTAATGTTGCACTGAACTGTAGGTAAACGCTTATTATTAACAGTTTATCACTAATTAATTCTGGAGTACTGGCATATCAAAAATAATGTCAATAAAACAAATAGAGAAAGAAATAAATAAACAATGAAAGAAATTTTCCTTCAAATAGAGTAGTATATACATGACAATGATATAGACATGAATCAAGGTTTGGTTAAGATAGGCAACATGTTCTATATCCTCAGGATTGCAGACTTGATTTCTGTAAACTCTTCCTGAAGTCTCTTCATCATCTCATCTCCAAGTTTAATAATGTGATTTCTGTTCTCTTGATTCATATGAATATCCTCGATTAAATTGACTTTGAAAAATTCATGCATCCTTTCCACTTTTTCGACAAACACTGATAGCTTCTCTGATAACGGATTTAACAAAATTCTGATGATGGCTCACTAGATGTTAGTTGATCCCCTAAGAACTTCTGATTGTCCTGCAACACTAACAAAGGAGAACTGTTACATTGAAGAAATTTAAACCTATCATTCATGTTGCGCATAATAGTTGTGATAGCTTGAAACCTTCTGATTAAATCAGGTGATGTACCTGATCCACTGACAGAATTATTTTCAACTGATGAAAATTGGTTTTCTATAAACAAATTTAGATCTGATAAATATGAGTTCATAACTATTTCAAATTTCAATTGTGCAACTCCAGTCAACATATCCTTTTTAAACATTTCAACTTCTTGCCTTGAGCATGTACACTCCTTCAGCTTTTGAAACTTCAAATGTTCTATGTCAAAAGCATTTCTCAGAATGACATTCTCCGATTCCAACTGAGATACTTTTCTATGCAGTTCTTCAATTTCTCCATTCCTTGAATCAGATGCACCCTGTGCTTGATTCATATTCACATTCTCTGGTTGATGCAGCAGTACCAAAGGTAATGATTCAACCTCAGATTTTTCTTTTTCTCTGTCCTGAGAAAGTTGGTCCATAGATTTTTCCTTAGAGTTTTCAAACTCCTCCACATATATATCCTCTTGAAGTGCCTCTGTTAGAGCATCAGAAGCATGCTCATCACATTTGTCTGCATCTTTGTCTTCCACTAGAATTTCAAGAACAACATCTTCAATAGTTTCCTAAGGTCTGGCCACTTCTTCACCAGGCACTGTCTCCGTCTCTTGTTCCTGTTGAAGTGAAACTTCAACATCAGCTAGAATTTGTTGCTGAGTCTCCCTTTTAGCTTCTTCTGGAACTCCAGATCCCTTTACTAGTGTTGTTCTTTCAGTAACATGTTCCTTGATCTTATCAACAACAGACTCTCTTACAAAAAATAAGAAAATAAATCTTTTGTTGTTATTTCCAATGCAGGGGAAGTAAATTCCTCATTGACATGTCTCTTTCTTTTTGATTGAAGTCCCTAATGACTTCTGTCTTCCTCAACATCTTCCACTTCAAAGCGAATCCTTCTTGCTACATCGCTGACTCTGGATTCAGCTTGTCCCTCCTTGGACTCAGCAGGTTGAGCCTGAGCACTCTCATAGTCTTCCTCAGCTCCTACTGGCAAATGATTTCCTTTAATTGTGCTCCAGAAATATCCAACCTTCCTTAATGTTCCAGTATTAAATGTATTTCTGTGATGAGAGTTAAATCGGGCATCCACTAATCTCACCATGTCTTTCTTAAGTAGCAGTTTTGAAATAAACTGACCGAAAGGGTAGAAATTCATCTGGGCATCACTTTGACAGCAGTAATTGAGATACCTTACCATGTACCTTGGGAAGTTTAACTTAATATCGCTTAACAGAAGAAACATTATATACATATCAGGGTACAAATTCTTTTCTATTTCTTCCATTCTTGGAGCTATTCCTGTCTGAATAAATTTGACCAAAATTTTCTGATCAGGATCCAAATATTTGATAAACATTTTCTTTATAGTTTTAGTACCAAAAAGAAAAGACATGACGTCTTCGGATTTATGCACAGAATCTCAAATACTTTTCAAATTGAAATGAAAAACTCCCTCATGAGTGCAGTTGAAAATCTGGCCAATCTCTACTAATGAGATTGAGAAATCCCTATCTTCTATCTTAGCCATCATACTATCCTCAATATCTCCCAGACTAAATTGTACAGATTTGAAGAAGTATCTATGTTCTACTTCATACATAAATTCCTTATTTTCACTGTTGAACATCAATTCCGGATTCTGAAACGACAATGCTTGCTTCAACAGAATATTTGTCTGAAATAACCAGTCAAAATCCATTACGTTGCCCTGTAAGATTTTTCATCCCTTGGATCATTTTCTCTTGGCATTTCTTGTCTTGGATTCTGTGGATATTTTAGTTCATACCATCTCTGTGATAATATCTAATGTTTTGAAGGTTAGGGTTTCATAGGTTCGAAGATTATGGTTTAGGAGCAGAAGTGCGATTTTCAGATTTCGAAAGGGTTTCGATAGAAGTGAAATGGTTTAGAAGTATAAAAGCATCTGACAGCCTTGATTCCCATGTAATTAGTAATCATTACATATATATATAACAAATAAAATTTTCATATGGAAAAAGAAAAAAAATCTTAAACAGTATTAAAAAATTTTAAAAAAAAAAGTAAATAAAAAAAACTTTTTTAAAATTATATAAACCTAACTTCCCCTTAATAAAATCAATCCTTTCAGTGGGAAGTGGTTTATTAAAAATATATTCTAATTGAATTTCAGTATTTATAAATTCTAAAATATATCTTTTTTAATAACATGATCTCTTAAAAAGGTGATGCCTTATATCAATGAGCTTAGTTCTAGAATTACTAATAGTATTTTTTGAAATATTAATTGCACTTGTATTATCACATAAAATAGGTGTATTATTAAAATTTAATCCAAAGTCCATAAGAGTGTTTTTCTTCCACAACACTTGTGCACAACAACTACCATCAGAAACATATTATGCCTCGGCTATTGACATGGCAACTGAATGTTGTTTCTTACTAGACCATGATACTAAAGACTTTCCTAAAAAGTGACATGTTCCTGATGTAATTTTTTTATCTAATCTACAACTTCCAAAGTAAGCATCTGAATATGAAATCAAATTGAAATCAGAAGTTTTAGGATAAATAAGAAATTAAAAAATAGTTCCTTTTAACTATCAAAAAATTCTTTTAACAGCAGTTAGATGGGATTCTTTAGGATTTGATTGAAATCTAGCAGAAAGACATACTAAATACATTATATTTGTCCTACTAACAGTAAGATATAACAAACAACCAATTATACCTCTATATAACTTATTGTCAACTGGTTTCCTAGTTTCACCAAATCAGGTTTTATATTAGTACACATAGGAGCTGTAAATGGCTTGCTGTTTTCAAGTCCAAATATTTTAAGTAAATCAGTATTGTATTTGCTTTGATTTAAAACATTTCCAAAATCTTTTTGATAAATTTGAAGACCCAAAAAGAAATTTAATTATCCCACCATACTTATTTAAAATTATTCTTGGATTAATTTTGAAAATTCATGATAAAGAGTTTTATTAGTTGATCCAAATATGACATCATCAACATAAATTTGAACTAATAAAACATTATTTTTCACAGTTTTATTAATGAGTGTTGGGTCTACCTTTCCAACAGTAAAATTATTTTTCAAAAGAAATGAACTTAATCTTTCATACCAAGCTCTAGGTGCTTGTTTAAGGACATAAAGAGCATTAGTAAGTTTAAAAAAAGAATCAGGTTTTTGAGAGTTTTCAAAACCAGGAGGTTGCTCAACATAAACATCCTCCATTAGATAACCATTTAAAAAGGAATATTTAACATCCATTTGAAATAATTTAAAATTCATATAAGATGCATAGGCTAAAGGGATTCTAAGGGCTTATAACCTAGCTACAGGTGAAGATGTATCATCATAATCTATTCCTTCTTCTTGATTATATCCTTTAGCTACTAATCTTGCTTTATTTCTAGTTATTGTGCCTTGGTCATCTTGTTTACTTCTAAAGACCCATTTGGTTCCTATTACAGGATAATTCTTAGGTCTTTCCACTAATTCCCAAACTTCATTCCTTTTAAGCTGATTTAGTTCATCTTGCAAGGCTATTACCCAGAAGTCATCATCTAAGGCTTCTTCTATAGTCTTGGGTTCTTGTTGAGATAGGAAGGCAGCAAATTCCACTAGGTTTCCTAAGTTTATTCTAGTTTGAACAGCAGTTTCTAGGTCGCCTATTACGGTTTTTAAAGGGTGATTCTTTTGGGTTTTAGACTGTCTAGGTAATATATTTAAAGGTTCTTCAGTATCATGTTCCTCTGAACTGGACTAAATTTCTTTTATATCATTTTCAAAAACATTCTTTAAATTCTCAAGTCTCAGGTTATCATTATAGTCATGTTCATCAATTTGTTCTGTCATTTTCTCAAAGGGATCAGATTCATCAAATTTCACATGAACTGATTCTTCAACAATCCTTGACTTCTTATTATAAACTCTATAAGCTTTGAAGGTAGCAAAATATCCTAAGAAAATACCTTCATCAGATTTTGGATGTAACATACCAAGATTATCCTTGGTGGTCAAGATGTAAACCTTGCATCCAAAAACACTAAAGTAGTTAGTTTTAGATTTTCGGTTATTCCATAGTTCATAGGGTGTCTTTTTCAAAATTGGTCTAATTAAAACTCTATTAATTATATAGAAATCTGTATTCACAGCTTCTGCCCAAAAATATATTTGTAGGCTATAATCATTTAACATATTTCTAGCCATTTCTTGAATTGTTCTATTTCTTCTTTCTACAATCCCTTTCTGTTGGGGTGTTCTGGGTACATAAAAGGTATGTTTAATACCCATGTCTGAGCAAAAGGAATTAAATTCCAGATTCTCAAATTCTCCACCATGATCACTTATCAATGATATTATATTAAAACCTTTTTCATTTTGACCAGATTTGTAGAAATTTTCAAATAATGTAAATTCTTAATTTTTAAATTTTAAAAAGAAAATCCATGTAAATCTTGAATAGTCATCAACTAAAACATATACATATAATTTACCAGCTAAGCTTGCTACTCTTGAGGGTCCAAACAAATCCATATGAATATGTTCTAGAGGTTTAGATGTAGCAACCTTATTAACAGATTTAAAGGATGATTTGTGTTTCTTACCAAGTTGACATGCCTAACAAAATCTGTCACTTTCAAATTTGAGACAAGGTAAATCAGAAACTAAATGTCTCTTAGATAACTTATGTAAAACATATACACTCAAATGTCCAAGTCTCCTATGCCAGATCCAAGATTCACTTACTTTAGCAGTCAAGCAGTTTACTTGTTGTTTAGAGAATGAATTTAAATCCAATGTATAGAAATATTCAGTTCTGGGTGATTTAAATTTAAAAAGTTTATCTTTAGAAACGGTATAGAAATTGTTAGTAAAATCAACAGTATATCCCTCATCACAATGTTGAGAGATACTTATCAGATTTTGTTTTAGTCCTTTTACATAAAGTACATTGTTGATTGAGACTGTTTTTGGATCTCCAGCAGTTCCAATGCGAATGATATTTTCCTTTGGCATTGTCACCAAATGTGACAAGTCCTCCTTCCTTTTGAGTGATTGAAGAAAAATTCAACGACTTTCCACTAATATGTCTTGAGCAGCCACTGTCCATGTACCATATATCTTTTCTCCTCTGGTGGCCTGCTACCTCATCCGTTTCTGCCATAAAACACATGTCTTCTTTTATATTGACTTCTTCTTTCTCCGAGGTTAATTTAGAAGAGCTACTGGAGTCTTCAGATACACTTCAAGTGGATTTCATAGCTTTCTTGTATTTATGCTCATAGTCATTTCTTTTGAAGAATTTCTTCTTCTTTGCATCCTTCAATAGTGGGAAATCTGGTCTGCCTGCAAATCATTCAGTGCGCCCTCACCTTCCTGGTTTGGCTGGCCGGAGTGGTGGATCTCTGCTGTTGCGGCCTTGTATTGACTCGTCATGCGCGCACTAGTGGCTTTTTCTTCGGCACAGTGTTGATTCAGCGCCCGAGTTCCTAGCCCAGTGGTTCGAGACCTTCACTTCCTCTAGATCTGGGCGTTCGAAGGTAGGACGTTTTTTCTGTGGAGTTTTCAGATGGTGGCGTCAGGATCTAGTTTTCCTTTTGCGGTTGAGGTGTCTTGAACTCTCAGATAGCATGTGATCGTTTGAGGCTGGTTTTTGCTTGATTCTGGTGATGTCCTTTACTGCCTGATCTTTTTTTCTTCTCTGTTGGGTGATTTATGGGATTTTGGTGATGTTCTTCTTCTCGCTATATTCTTTGTGACTGTTTTGTGATTTCACGGATGTTTAGGGTTGGTTTTATGGGTGCGTATGTGGCTGTTCTCTGGCCATGTTTTTATTTCTTCCTTGGAGGCGATGAGACGATGCCGCCTATGGTGTGAAGTTTGCGATGATTGTGAAGATGGTGGCGGAGCCAGAAATCTCTCCGGCGTCCTGAAGCGTTTGGGTTGGTCCCCCTGTGATTGGTGTGCGGTTCCGGCGATGGCTCCGACATCTTACCACTGTACGGTGGCACGTGGTGATCTGGTGTCTCTCCGGTGATTTGACACGCTCCTCGATATGGACTCGTGGCTCGAGGTGGGGCACGTGGTTTCACCGGTGGCATGTTGGCATCGTTGATCGGGGTTGCGCTGATCGAGGCTGGATGTGACGGGCTCGCGTGATGATGGGCACATGGTATTGATTGAACTTTTGGTTTTATTTCTGGAAATATGGTCTGATATGCCCAGTCTTCATGCATTCATAACATCTTATTTCCTTATTATCTCCCATAATGGATTTTTTGAAGCCTCTTTTCTTGCTTTAGAATTTTCTATATTTTCTGGCTAGCTGAGCCAGTTCTTCATCTCAGTTGGATGAGTCAGAGATTTCTGATTTTGCTTTGACTACTTTGTTATTTATCTTTCTATTCTTTTGTTGTGAAGTTACTTTCAAGGCAGCATTTTCTCTTTTGATGTAGACCTTATGTTCATTTGCCTCATCTTGCATTTCAGCTTTATACATCATCAGTGTACCAATCAGCTCTCTCATGGTTAGATCTTTCACAGGTGTTGATTGTATTATTGCAGCAGAGATACCATTCCATCGAGTAGGAATTACCCTCAGTACTTTTAATACTTGATCAGCCTTCTTGATAGGTTCTCCTAGAGCTGTTATATTATTGAAAATTTCTGTCAATCTCCCATTCATTTGGGTAATTATTTCACCTTCAAACATTCTGATAGTATCAAATTTCAATTTGGTAGTTTCATATCTCATTTGTCTCACATTATCTGTTCCTTCATATGACACGGCTAACGTTTGCCACATATCATATGTTGTGGGGCACTGAGATACTCTATTAAATTCATCTGGTCCTAGACCATAGATAATTGCATTCATAGCCTTAGAGTTCATATCGTACTCTGCCTCTGTAGCATCACTCCATGTCTCCGGATTTTTAGGAATTTCATAAGGGGTCAGAATCTTTGAATGGACTTTATATCCATGGTTTTGAAGATATATTATCATGCACGATTTCTAGAAACCATAGTTTTCTCCATTAAAATATGGTGCTCTGAACATTGACATCCCATCTCTTGTATCAGTCATGATGCTTTGTTGTATACTATTTAAATGCTTCTATATTGCTAGGGCTCTATCAGAAGCTCCACTTCTGATACCAATTGTTGGATCTTAATCTACATATTATACAGAAGAGGGGGGTGAAATGTGTTTTTGCAATTTTTTTGGTAACTATTTAATTGAATGAGTTATCTCCTCTATAATTTATCAGATTTGATTATGCAACAGAATAAGTAAAAACAAGAACACAAATATATATAGTGTTTCGGGGAACAGAAGGCCCCTAGTCCACTCCACCAACGCCCAACTCCATGAGCTTGGTGATTTTCACTATCTGGTCCTCATTTCAATAGACTGGTCCACAACAGAGTACAGGCAGGTGACACCTTTACAATGTTGAGGATAACAAACCCTTCTGGTTCAAACACGAACCAACACAGCTTAGAACGAGAAGGTGGTTACTCAAGAATAAAAAGAATTTCAGAATGAAGTTTTCCAGTTGATCTTCACAATTGCAACAAAATGGAATTGACAGCAGATGGATCATAGTCTCTAGAATATTGATTTTCAAAACAAAGCAATTCTGAGTCGATCCAGTTGCAGTAGATATATAGATATAGTTCACAACTTCAGCAGTAGTAGATCAACAATAGATATTCGATGTAGAACATGTGAATCTTCTATCGAGTTCTTTCTTCTTAAATAAACCGAGCATTAAGACTCCTTTTTGAATCAGCAGATCAACGTGAATTTTTGCAGTATCTGTCTTCCACCTTTTTAATAATAGATTGATCACCATACATTCATGTACATGGTGTTTTAGAGAGAATATATATTATAAAGCTGAGTATATCTTTTGCACATTTAGATCCATAAAAGTTGCCTTCTGTTTCGTGATATTAAAAAATTTGAATTTACAGAGAAGTCGTAACTTCCCTTAAGACTCGGCATAAAAAGCTCATTTGAATTCGATCTTAAATCCATCGATAAAACGACTTTGAATCAGTCAAAGTTGTACTTTAAATACAACTTTAAATATGGCATTAAATCTGCCCAAAAATCAGCTTGCTGACCTTTGCATAAAAATATCGTCTTTCAAAATTTCTGATGCCAAATGGAAGGTTGATGACGTGGCCTCCAAACGTAGGGTTGATGACATAGTCATCAAATGTAAGGTTGAAAATTTAAGGTTGAACATAAAGGTAGGGTTGATCATCCATACTTTTTCTTCAACACTCAAACATACGGCAAAAGATCCATACTTTTACTTGATCCATACTTTTCCAAGAATGTATGGTTTTTTACAAAAGTAAGGTTGATGAACCATACTTTTGGGAAAAAAACGTAACGTTTAGTATTTATGTACAGTTCTCCTTCCATACTTTGCTGATAACCAAAATGTAAGGATCCTTCCTAATGTTAGGTTTTTCTTCCATACTTTGCTCAAAATGTATGGTTGTTTAACCATACTTTTCGGTTATCTCAAAAAGTATACACACTTTTCATCCTTACACTACTATTATCCACGTAGGGTATGAACAGTGATTCCAGAACGTGCTAAAGTAGATTCCGTGCTATATTTATCCATGTAAGGTATGAAAAATAATTCTAGAACGCGCTACAGCAGATTCCACACAAGTAATAAATTCTCATTATTTCAAGAGTAAAATAAATTAATAAATTCCTGCAAAATACTAAATAAAATCATTTGGAAATAAATAAAGGTATTTGTGAGCATCAAAATTATTTTAAAGAGACAGAGTATTATATTCAATAATCTCCCCCTTTAAATAACATTTTTCTGTATTGTTAAAAAAAATTCTTTTCTCAATAACATTAATGGTCTAATTGACTACTATGTTGTGTTGTTTATAATAAACCACATTTCTATGTTTCAATGGTGTCGAAACCCACTTGGTCTGGTGAGTTCTGACTAAGTCCACAGAAATCAACTCCTCGGTCTGGAAATTTAGTTCCACTAACATTAGATTAAGAGCCTCCCTCTAGAAAAAATAAGTACACCCAATGATCATGGGTGAACATGCCATAATTCTCCCAACGATCCATGAAACACCATTCTTCATCCGATATGAGATTTCCAGGGAAATTTGGAAAATTAGTAGGCTGAAAATTGGGAGGAATAATGAGAAACACAAGTATAGAAAAACCTTATTATTTAATGAACCCACATTTTACCCGCAACCCTAACACAAAGGGGGTTTAGCTACTCATCGAGAAAAGGATAAAAGATATACTGATTTTTTTAAAGATTTAATTAAAATAGAAAATAGAATAGAACAAAACATACAACAATTATAAGAACATGTTTCCAAAAACTCATTCCAGAAATCGGTTCTCCACTTCCCTCCAACAACAGAATGATCCTTCTCCCTTCCAGGCTTCCCCACCTGGGTCTCCTCAGTCAAAAATTACCCTTTTCAATTGGTCTCAAGGTAGGTATAAAGGAAATCCCTGGTTCAAGGATTTGGTGGAAAGTGTGAAACAAAAAAGGAAAAGGCTACAGTGGTCCGCATGGTTTAGGCGCACAACTTCATAGGCCATGTACAAATAGTGCGCATGGATCTGTCCTTAATCAAAAAGGTTCTTGACTTTCCTAAATGGGCCATATGGTTTGGTAGGCCTTGCAAAGGACGTGCGAAGGTCTCTGTCCCAAAATGTGCATGTCGTGCATTGTTTGATTGCTGGGTCGCACAGTTTGAGTAACCATGCAATGGTAATGCAGAAGCCTACGCCTCAAAAAACGTCACCCTCACACAGTTTGATGGAGAATGGTATGGTTTGGGTGACCATGCGAAGCCCGTGTGGATCTCTATAACTCCAAAAAAATCAAACCGGCATGGTTTTTTAGGTAGTATCATGGTTTGGTTAACCATGAGGAGGCTGTGTGGGTTTACTTTGTCATGAAATTCTTTATTTCTCCTGGCCTTTAAGTCTTGGTGCTTGCCCTGGGTGACTCCCAACAGTGCACAATCTTCATTATTCATCCTTTGGTGGCCAGAAAGACCTATCAAGGCACATTAATAATGAAAATCATGAAAACCCATCCACAAAAAAAAATTATGATAGTAAACCAAGTGGAAATGCCCTATGCACAGAAGTACATTAGTTTTGATAGTCCACCATAACCCTCAAAATAGCCTCATTGATCTCTTCATGGACCTATGGATAACTGACCTTCATAACAGGGTTAACATCCCTATGAAGGACTCTAAAATAATCCTTATCCATCTATATGACTATATGAGGGTATGTTAAGTTGGATTAAGATTCCATGAGAATGTTTATATTTAAAATGAAACTCTTCTCCTAGATACAAGCAAGAAAGTTAGCTATTTTTTTGGTCCCTTTCCCTGAACCAAGTCACCATGTATTTCATTATTCTCTCCCTTTCTTTCTCTAGTAAGAGTTATGAAAACTGAATTTTCATGAAAGAAAGCTCTATAATTGTACCATCATCCCATACTTCATCTAGATGAGATTCATGGTAGGAAATTTCTGCCGAAATTAAATTCTAGTCTTGAAAAATTGATAAAATACCATTATCCCCTGTCTAAAGATCCTTCTTCTTCCAATAAAGCTTGTTATAAATCCTATACCATGCTCCACTGAGAAAGGGTTTGTCCCAAGAGTCCCACACTTTGGGGATGAATTTAAAGTAAGAGAGACACTAATTGGAGAGGAGGAAGTTGCAATGATCACCATTACATGGAGAAAGGTCAATAATAAGTGGATAGTGATCTAAAAGGGATTAGGTTACATGAGAAACCATGATGATCAGGTATAAAGATAGAGAATTATTATTGGAGATGAGTCTATCAAGATGACACTGCATTCTACTAATCCCCATATGATAATTTCACCAGAAAAAGTTAACAAAAGGAAAATCCAAAATCCATAATTCCCATCTGAGAAACAAATCCAGCAAAGTCTCGCCTTTCTTTCCTTGATTACAAAAAACCCCATTAATTATATTATGGATGAAAAATTTTATTTAAGTCTCCTCCAATGCACTAAAAAAAGGTCCCTTGATCCAAGGAAGAAAGATCCCACCAGAACTCTTCCATATCTATAGGATCACATTTAGAATAAACAAAAGTTAAGATAAAACATGTGGAACCAAGGATGAACTTGAGAGTGTTAAAATAACCGGATGAGGGAAACATTTATATTGATAATATTCTCTTAAACATTATCCAAATCTGTTGATTGATAGGGTTTCATTGCAATGACACTCAAAAACCCATTCTTCTAGTAAAATATGATATCCTAGAGGGGGCCTTCTTATGTCTGAGCACTGCTACAAGAGAAAGGTTACAAAGGAGAAAATCATAAGTTATGAAATCTATCTTCACCCTAGCCCAAAGACCATGGGAATTTCAAATTATCTGAGTAATCATTGAAGAAGGATACCCATGGATGTTAAACTTGGTGAGTGTAAATCCCTTAGCTGTAGAGCACAGTTAGATGACCTTTTAATAGTTTATGATATTGTGAAAGTACCACCTGGAGAAAAGGACTATTGTTAAGAACACACTAAAGGTACTTACAAAATGTATGAATATTCATCAATAGAATACATGTATTCAAACCCATTTGAGAGTGGGAAAAGATAGAATCTAGAGTAATCATGTATTGATATGTTTGAACCCAACAATGTGGGATCTGATGTAACCACGTCCTTTCTATCCTGGAGACAAGACTCAGATGCATTGGGAGAGCATTGCAGGGAGGGAGCCTATATTTTTATCAAATTTAATACTTAAATTTTTATAATTATATTATAAGAGAAATTAAATATTTTTATTTCAAATAGAATTAATTTAGAATTTATTTACATATTTGAATGAATGTTTTCTTTAAAATTTTTAATTCATGTATAAAACAATTTAACCAATAAAAATTATAATTATTTTTTTCAAATTAATCTTATTTAATTAAGGATAAATTTTACATATATAATATTGTTTTTATACCTAAATTACTTTCCTTAATATTTCTATTTTCATTTGATCATTTCAATTGCAAGTAATCCATAATAATGTAACCTCTAAGGATGTAAGATACATGTTTTATTAGTCAAAAAATGAGAACATATAACCATTGAATTTATTTTCATATGAAATATTCCTTTTTAATTTAAAAAAATCATCCCCTTAATTTATAAATGTTTATTATGATATTCAATGTATGTGTTTTATTACTCAAAAAATTTCATTTCGAAATGTTAAATGACTTGTTTTAACATAAAATTACAACATGAGAATTTTTTTATTTTTATTTGAAGTTGTAATACCATATATTTATAATATATTATCATCAAAAACATGTTGTTAAATTTTTAAATTTTAGTTTTTATAAATGTAAAATAATCATTGAAATAGAATTTTATTCATATCCTATAATGTTTGTCCCACTAAAACTATTTCCTCAATTATATAATTTTATGAGTTATTCTATTTAATTACAAAGATAATTTTAAAAGCATTATATTTTTTACATGTATAAAAAATTAATTTTAAATTATATAATAATAAAAAAATATTAATGTAAACACTTATAATAAAAAGTAATAAATTTTTTTCCAAGTAACTTTTTTCCCATATATTGTAAGATTTGATTAAAACTTTGATTTTGATAATTTTATAAATTTAATTTTTTAAAATGAAATTTATATTTTGATTTAGAAAGTCAAAATTTTTTATGGTTTAATTTTTTGTATTATTCTAAAGAGGCTCACATTTCTGTAAAAAGTATAAAATACAATGTTTACCAATGCACTAAATTTTATAACACAATAATTATTTAAAAACGAATTATATATTTATGAAATATTTTTATTGACGTGAAATAGTGTTATGGAGTAATATAATACATTTTAAAATAATATTTTTAGATTATAAAAAAAAATTTTATATTATTATGCCTTCATCATATATTTTTCTGATAAAACATTCTTTGATTTTTTTACCTTTAATAAATTGTTTCCAAGATAAAATTTAAACTTGTAGTGGTTTAAATGTTAAATGAAACAAACATAAATAATTATTAATAGAAAAACTCATGTGAATGAAAACTACTTATAATTCATGGTTTGAATATTAATATAACAAAATTATTTATTCCAAAATAACTAATTGTTATATAAGTACCCCGCCTTCACCCCTTACTACCACATCCAAAATTCCTTCAATTTCAAATGATCTATTGAAGTATACATCTAAACGCCAACTAAAACAACTATAATACTCTACTGTGACCTAAATCCCCTCAACCGAAGGATTTATGATCAATCCCACAAAGGCATCTCTAAGTGATATTTAAGGTTTAGATGTCTCTTTCCCCATTTTAAATTGAGACCCTTTTCCCCTAAAATTCATCTAAACCTGAAATTATTTTACATTAATGGTTCCATTATCATGTTGTTATATCTTTTTGATCCATTATATATAATTTATCATTCATTTCATATTGTCAAACACATTTTATTACATATTTTTATATACAAATAACCATTTTTTAATTCTCTCTTATCCATTTCCGATTTCAGATTATTTTTTCTGAACTCCATTTTATTTTATCATATTATTTTGTAATGCTTTCTTAGTATTTTTATCAATTATGGATGAGATATATCCCATTAACGCACATCAAAACCTTTTTATAGGTTGACATTACATCAAAATATGTGTTTTAAAATTAAATGTTTTCGAATTTTAATTTTGATTCTCCTATAAAACCTTTTAATAAAGTAAGTAATCGTTAAAATTAACCTTAAATTATTATGTAATTATAACCTATGTTTTTATATAAAATTACAATATTTATTGGTGATTCACTTCCATTAAACACATTTTAAAAACATACATCAATGTAGTGGATTGGCACTACCAATGTGAACAATGATTTTTTCTTTAAAAAAATTCACCAATATTATTCAAAATCAATTTTAAGATTTATTATAAAAAAATTCAGTTAAATTAATTATTTTAATTACTGAATATCAAAATTTCCAAGAAGAAAATGAAATTAAAAATAAAAAAATATTTAATTTTAACCCAATAAAGAATAAACGAGTTAGATTCAATGAATTTGTAACTATTTATTGATCTAATAAAATCCATCAATTATCGAATGATATGAACCAATCCCATAATACTTATCAAACTTATAGAAATAGTTTCCAATAACCGTTTACTATTCTCATTTCACCAAATTAGTTTTGAAGTGGTGAATGGAATTGCCTCAAAACAAAAAATGTGATATATATAAATTAATCACATTAATGACACATGATAATAATGAATTAAGTAAAATAATAATAATTAAATAATTTATTTGAAAAATCTAAATCGTGTAACTAATTAATATAATTTAAAATATTTGAGGAGTTAAATCACATATGAAATGTGTAATGACTCGTGGTTAGTGGTTTTTTTCCATGTATCCATTTATTCCATGTATTATTATTTTATTTCATATTTTCTCCTATATGTATTAAAAACATATTGAAATGAATAAATTATAATTTTATATTTAATTTAGATGAATTGATGGGATCTTTTTCTCACTTATGGATTTATAATTTGCACACTATTTTGTTTGATCAGATTCTTTTACACACTTTCTGAATCTTAATGATATGTTGTTAATCACTATTCTTCACTCTCACATCATCTTTCCCCCTTATGATATCCTTCCTTTTTGTACTTTATTCCCTATTAGGCTTCCTTTTTAAGGATTCTCATGTATTATTTAATAATTCTCCTAAGAAAATCCTAACGATGTTTATAGAGGAACTTTTGTATTATTATACTCTTCCCCTATATGTTTCTTCAACATTAAATCAATTTATTTTAATGGAATAATTATTGGGAAATTTCTGTTTTTGTTTTATAAAAAATTTATTTTATCCCCCTTTCAAAATTATTTTCACAGGTGTTTAATTTTTGATTTTCTTTTTGGAAATATCAAAATATATATGAAAAATATTTTTATAATTTTTTTTTCTATTTTTCACTCTGTTCTTATTAAATTTATTTTTAAGACATTATTTATATTCCACATTAAATCTGTAATTTATTATAAAAATTTCATTTTCTTATATGTTTTTAGTTCCATAAAGATTACATTTTTCATTTATTTCAATATTTTTTAAAAATTAATTAACAATTTTATTTAAACCTATTCAATTTATTATTTTCTTCAAAATGATTTTTTTATATGTTAATAATTCTTCATATTTCACACATTATCAATTTATTATATTAAATTATCATGAATGGAATCATTAATAAAAAAAATTATATGTTAGACTATTATTTTGTGAAAGAATGCAACCCACTAGGACCTTTACTAGGTGGGACTGGACCAAGTGTTCCATCCTAGGCCTACCACTGATAGGCCAGTATATGGTGACTAGTATCTAGCCGACATGTCACACATACTGGGAGGACTTAAACTAATATTCTTATACACAACACATATGTGAAGATATGACGTCATAATTGATGAATAAAAAATAAATATAACTAAAAATAATTTAATGAATTTGAAAAATGATAAAATCTATAAATGAAAAGATATACATAATAATTATGTAATGGGAAAAAATACACACACACCAACTAAAATGGGGTAACAAAATCAAATAAAGTGTTCCTCACAACCCGATGGATCTAAATAGAGTACTCATTTCTAATATATAACCCCAATAAAAATAATATCATCAAACACCACATACAATAAATTAAATAATATTAATATACTCTAAAAATTCATACCATTTTCATTAACACAAATAAAATCTCCGACCTGTGCATCAACATCACAAATAATACATATGTGAATACAACACCAATATGGTTGGGAGTAGAATAATACTTAAATGTAAACCCCGAAAACACAAGGGAAATATGAAAAAAAATCAGAATAATTCCATTGTAAAAGGAGTCATTGAAGGACATTTGATCGAAATAAATCTAGATATTGTTTATAATAAAAATATTCATGTGCTCAAAGAGGTCTTATTTATGTTAGTTCCAAACCATGATGTTTTGTTCGGATTATATCAACTCAAATCAATGAAGGTTCATAAATCACATGAAATTAGGAAAGCTTTGAGAACTATAATTTCCTCATACGCTAATGTTGATTTCCTAACAATATATTTCACCTTGAAGTAAAATCAAGGTAAACATAAGATTCACATGTCTTGAAGTCTCCAATTGTCACAGACTTCCTTTGACATATCCACTATAAACTACAAGGAATGATCTACTCCTTATTGAAGAATGAGAATCCCTCAAGATAGAAAAATTCCAGTAAGGAACCAACCTGTGTCAACTAAACCAACCACCCTAACCAGACCATCACGGTGGTGAGGTACAATAAGAAAATTTGAAAAGGTATTGAATATGACAAAAAAATACTTACAACTACTGTACACCATCAATGAAAAATATATATTTAGATTCATAAAACCAATATAAAAGGATAAACTTCAAATTTATGAATAATACACAATCATAAACTGTCTATATGACCAATTATCACCTCTAAACCATCCCAAAACAACGATTGTGACAATAAGAGAGGCCAACATGCTAGAAGATTCACATACAATTACCTAGATCCTATAATAAAAATTCTTCAATCACCCAATGGAAAATTATTATGTGACCCCAAATACCCAATAAAATAATGCCATAGTGTCCATTAAAGGTCCAATATCAAGAATGTGGAAGTTGTAAATTTTAAAATAGAAACAACTTTACAAATAATTTTCATAAATCAAAATAAATTTTTAATTTTTTTTCTTTTACATTTTCAAAATATAACATCAAATTCACAAAAACATGAATATGGCATGTATAAGTGATAAAAAGAGAAATAATATCCACCCACAATAAAGTAATTAATTTAACATATATCCATGACATAATCCATCATGTGAATTATTGTGATATAACATCATGTTAAAACTTGTGAGAAACAATCCATGACAATATCCATCATGCGATAAACAACCACAAATGATAAAGAAATTTTTATTGGGACCTAGACTATGAGAATACATAATATATATAAAATATCCAAAAATAGTTATATGTTGGTATAAACCAATATCGAGTTCATCCAAATTCATTTGTTTTTCTAATAGAAACCCCTAGTGGTGCCACACACTCTAGGATCACCCATGTATCTTTCTCAACACACATACAGTCCCCAATGTTCCAATTATTTCAAAAAAATTTTCAAGACCATGCAAAAAATATATAAAACATTATCAATTACAATCCAATACAATTCAGTTTTTGAATCCCCAATTCCAAATAAAAATCCCCATTAAATCATTTAATCAAACACGTGGTGTGAAAAACATCTTTTTAAAGAAAAACCCATTTAAAAATGTATATCATTCTTTGAAATCCCTTAAAACCTTAAATAAATTAATTTCAATGAACATGAAAAAGTAATATTATAAAAATTGTAATATTCATAGAATTAAAACATGTTCTCAAAACACCTACCTCAAAATGGAGGTAGAAAATTTCACATTATAAAATGGATACAATTGAACTGTTTTTCGGGTCGTTGTGGACCTAGACCCATATAAAGAAACTTAATTCCTCCATAAAAACTCATTATATCAAGCATTAAAACCCAATTGAGTTATAAATATATGATAAGAGATGAGATATAGAATAGATTTATAAAGTGGAATGGAAACCAGATAAAAAGTGTAATATACCATAATTTGATCCACCAATAATAATGGGTTTCCCCAATAATTTATGGTAAGTGTCCTAAAAATAATTATGGATGGGTTAGGATGAAAAATGTTTTGATTAAGTTGTGATTAGGCTTTAAAAAGAATTTGTTAAGATGGTAAATTCTATTTTTAATAGTTTGGAAGGGGGTTATATTATATCCCAGGGGAGGCAAATTAAATTAAACTATTTGTGAAACTTAACGAAACACCCCTACCTTCCATTATTTATATTGGTGAATAGTTTTCCTTGGGTATAATTTATTTTAAAAAAACCTGATAAATATATGTGACACACCATGAAAACAACCTATAGACCCTACACAGTTCACGCGGCATGTTGAACGGTTTGACTAATAGTGCTCAAACCGTGAAAAATACTACTAGAATCTCATGGAGGCCTACAACATAGTTACCACATGATTAAAATAACAAATCAACTTAATAATGTTTTAGAATATTTTATCCATAATTTTTTTTTCAACCTTTAACCTTCAAAATGTTCCCAACCCGCAAAAAAAGGAAGACCATGGCTCAACAAAGGAGTGTCTACGACCCATAGGGAATCACAATTCACACCCCATAGGCGGTTTTGGACACCAGAAAGACCCCAATAGCCTTTATCCTTAGTGAGACAAGGAAAAAATTCATCATTAATGATTCTCACTCCCATATCTCATTATTATCCAATCCACAATTCCATAGTACCCAACATAATTTATTTTTTACTATGAAATACATTATCATGAATATCCATCATTCGAACTGGTAAATCAACAATATTGATGTAATTATCAAGATAGAAACACTCCCATTTAATCACATTGGAATAATATGGGTGATACCTATTTATTTGGAAACATGAAACACATCGTGGACTACAGTCAAGTGAGGTGGTATGTCCAACCAATATACCACCTTTTTGAGTCTGTAAACTATCTCAAAGGATGAAAAAAACGTCAGTGCCAACTTATCCATTTTACCTAATTGATGACTTCCCAAAATAGGTGAAATTGTGAGGAAAACCTGATCAATAAACTCAAACTTTACTGACTGATGAAAATAGTCTACATTAGAATTCGCATGGCTCTATATGGTGACCAACCTCTTCAAGATCAATTGCACCTTATTTGTTGTCTCCTAAATGAGAGTCATCCCAAAAAAGGACCATTCTCCTAGCTATTCCAAGAACATGGGAGATCTATATGGATACCCATGAAATTATTCAATAGGTTCTATATTTATAAAATCTTAATGAATATTGGTACAAAACAATTTGACAAGAGGAAAACTATTTTCCCATCATCCACCAAACTCAAACATGCACGCCTTAAGCATATCCATATGAATATGGATAACTCCATATATTATTCCATCCATATATGGATGGTAATACATACCCAATTTCATTCAAGAATTCATAACTTATTGTAAGAATTATAGAAACTATATGTGAACCTTCAAAATAGACCAATCATTAGTTATTCGTGCTCTGATCTTCCTTTTCCTTCAATAGCGTAGGTCATGGCAGCACCACCACCGCCCCTTCTTGGCCCATGCTATCCTAAGAGGGGGATTAGGATACTCTTCAAAATTGTATTCATCTTACATATCTTCCATTTCCTCTTTCACCGACCCATCATCTCTCCCTCACTTACCTCCTATTGAAGTTATCCCTAAAGTCCAATCCTGTGTGAATATAGTTCTCTTAGTTCGATTTCTACATTGGAGTACACTAATGCACTGGAAATACTAGATATCACCCTATTATCCCATTTTGGTAAGAATAAACCATCCATTAATGCATTCGATAGATTTATTTTTATCTTGGAAGATACAAGGGATGATATGTTGTTAGCCTATTAGATCTGAAGCACATCCTTATTCATTTTTCAAAAGAGGAAGACATGATATGTCTTGGGATAATTCTCCATGAGTTATGGATGGATTTCATTTCTCACTATTTATGTGGTATTTTGATTTTCCTATCATGTGTTACTCCTCAATCATGGTTTTTTGGATCTCTTTTTCCTTCCTTTCGTTACATTTTCAGAATCTGATGATTCTGCGGTAGATTGGAAGCAAGATAGGTCAATATATTTCTTCAGATTCCCATAACACTGCTATTTTACATCTAATTTATCCAAGGATTTAAATTAAATTTTATTTTTTAAGGGAGCATTGGAATCCATAATCATTGATATTGGAGGGGAACTTCAATGGAATCAGAAGATTTTCTAATATTCCTCGGTTGAATTCTATTTTTATTGTCATTGGTTGGGTCATGAACTTTTGATATGTCTTCATAGCCCCTTTAAATCATTCCTTGTCTCATAGGTGGATCGCTTAGGTATCTAAGGGGATGTAAATTATGAGGTTAATTAATTGTATTAAAAGGTTATAGTGGTGGATGGGTTTGAGGCATCGCGCCAGGTGGGGGTTGATGAATTATCAAAGGACCCTCTTCCATTGAAAAAGTCTTACACTGTGAATATTAATTTGGATGTTTCAAATTTCTATAAAATAAAATAGAATGAAATTTCTTGGGAGGTGAAAGTTCGTGCAGAGCTTGGAGATCCTAATGTGGCTTGTAATTATGATAAACTAGATAAGAGAAACATTGATCCCAAATCCACTTCATATGTGGAGGATGTATAGTTTGGGAAGATGATAGTAATGTAGGTCCGAAATAATGAATGAATATACTGTATGTAGTATCTAATGATGCTCAATATACAAGGGGGGGGGGGGTGAATTATACACTTTAAAAATTCTTTGGAACTTTTAAATGTGAAGATGTTTAATAAGGTTAAACAAAGTAATTCACAAACCTCTAGTTCTACACACTTTCTTGATTCCGTAAATATGATTCTCAAAATGCAATTCTGGAAAAAGGGTTTCTAGAAAATAAACTTAACAAAATTTTACAACGATAAGGATTCTACCTTAATGTGTATAGAATCTTTCTAAATCAGAATATACAAGTATAAGGATGTATAAGGTAGTTATACTTTCCTCAATAGTACAAATACAGCAGAAAACTTGAAACAAACAAGTAAGAAGTAGTAAGTCTTTTAATTGAATGAGAAGGGTATCCAACAACCTTGGATAAGGGTCCCTTGATTTATACTTTCAAGAAAGTATGCCTTACCCAAACCTGGTTAAGCCCTCGATATGAAGATACGAGTATGTCATGCTATCCCCGAAAGCCCTAAACATTAAGGTAGTTGGCACATATGTCTTCCTATCCCCGGAAGCCCTTGAATGTACTCAACATCATTCAGTGTTTCACGAAAACATTCTGAACAAGGAGTTTAGAATGCACAATGCATGAGAGTCTATATCTCTAGAATAACTTCAACAACATGTAATATCTAAAGTCATGAAAGATCTCATTAAATGTTTTCAGATCTTTCAAATGAGCTCCTATTTATAGGCACAACTACAAAGATCGGCTCCATCCTCCAACAGTCATATTTTTCCTTGAATTCCGGAGGGACCTGTACATGTGTCACTCAAACAATGTTTAGTTAGTAACTGAATGCACGACATCATTTTATAACCAAAACATGAGTAAGAAAAAATATGATGCTTAACCAAATTCATTTTTTGGAATGTAAAAAAAAATAAAGTTTCGAGTCTAACAACAAACTATTCGGTGTCTACACAACATGGAAATTTGGATTCTGTCTTCAGAAGAATTCGGAACCTGTATTCTATAGAATTCTGGAGTCTGAATTTCAAGGAAATTTGGAGTCTTGAGTTCAGTAGAATTCATATTCTAAATTCATAAGAGTTCAGAGTCTAAACATACAAAGTTCAGAGTATGAGTTCAAAAGAGTTCAGAGTCTGAACATACAATGTTCAGAGTCTTAATTCATGAGAGTTCAAAACTTGAATTCGGATATTGAAAACAGAATTCTTTGTGTCTAAGTATATAGATAATTCCAAGGTTTTGGATATGAAACCCAATTTTATGCTTAGTCAAAATGAACAATGGAAAATATTGTAAGGATAAATTTCCTTGGGGAAGGAAAATTTTTCTTTATGAAAGTAAAACATAGGGTAAATGAAATTTGCCTTACGATAAGGTGTTTGTGATTTTCATACATGAAGAAATGGTAAAGTCATAAGGAAACCTTAATGACTCAACAATCTCCCCAAATAATAAGGAATGGAAAAAACCTAACATAACCTTATTGACTCAACAATCTCCCCCATTTTTTAAAGAACAAACATCCTTACAAAAAATAATATAAGGACTTAGAAAATATTTTTCTAAACCGTGAAAGTTAAAATTATCTCCCTTAACACATTGGAATAGATTAATACGATTAACTCCCTCTTAGGATTTGGGACACTAAGGATCGTATTCTAGATTACCAGAATGATATTTTAAATTATCTTGAATATGAAAATATTTGTAATAACCCCCCCTAGATGAACACTCCCCCTTACTTAGGGAAATTTCATCTTTACTTAGAATTATTTTTCATTTCTCCCACTTTGTGATTTTCAAAAAGAAATACATGGAATGGAAATGATAATATGGTACCTGAAATATTAGTACAAAACATCCAAAAGACAGGAAACCAAACACTTCATTATGATAGGAAAAAAAATTTACAAGGAAGTAAAATACAAAAAAAGATCAGATTGGGTCTATCATCCTTTTTTTTTCATTGGGCATCAACTTAATCACAATTGTTTTGAGCTTCTTACGATCCTTGTGATCTTCCTCTGCTCCCTTTAGAATTTGTTCCTGATCCTCATCTTTCTTCTCTAATGCTTTGATTCTATCATCCTGAGCCTTGAAAGCATCTGCCGGAGCCTTCAAGACTTCTTCCGGGTTGAAAATCTTTTCTTATATCTCAATCTGAAGATCTCATTCTCTCTTCTAGATTTGAGCTATAGAATACAGTTTCCCATTCAAGTTCTTCACTTCTTGCATTCGAGAATTCTATTCTAGAGTCAGCTTTTCTCAAAAACTGCTTGCGAGGTCCTTGATCTTACTATATTCGGTGTCAAATGCCTCTTTGACACTATCTAGGAGCTCATCAATATTTCATATGTCCTCTGTGGGTTTCCTTGACCAACTGGTCATCTTCTTGAGGGATCTTTTGTGGGCATCATAATTAATGAAAAAATTATTGAAATCATCATTATGCTTTACACAGTTATCCATCACCATGGATACTAAATTTGATTTTTTTTTTCATGGTGTGTGGAAGCATCTGACATTTCGATTTTGTGATTACAAAAATCAGAATAGTGACAACCTTCTTCTTCAACAATTGAACAACAAAATCATGTCCAAGGGATGATGATTCGGAATCTAAAACTTTTCTTGGTGAAGTCTCTTTCTCTATCTCAGCAAGTTACCCCTTTGAAGATCCATCAGCTTTCTTCTTCTTCATAACAGCTTTACTAGGTGTATCAACAACCACATGTTTCCCCTTATCACTTCTCATAATTGATTCTTCATCTGGAGATTTATGTTCTCTATCAGAAATATGAACAATTTTATCTTCATCTATCTTTTCTTTATCATCTCTTGCCTCAACATCTTTAGGATGAATGAAGTAATGATTTGAACTTTCTTCCACAGAGATCTTATTCATTTCATCTTTAGCCTTTTAATTTTCTCCTTTCTCATCTTTCCCAGGTGTAGCCAACTTTGATGATTCTGCTTTTGATGATGGGATTGACAACTTCTCGGATGGACATTCCTTCTCATGAAAGTCTCTGACATGCTTAATCAGATCTTCGGTATCAACACTGATTTCTTATTCTTCCACTCCTTCCACTACTTTTCTTCTTATTTTTCTCTGACTTTTTTCAGAGTCACATACTTCTTTCCAGGAGTTTCAGGTAAGGATTCTACTAGGAAGGATTCCAGTACCAGAATACTTTCAGATAATTTCTCATCATCCTTGAGAAGAGATTCTACTATCTCTACTTCATCCATATTCTTATTTTTCTTCTTTTCCTTATCTTCCCATTCCACATACTCAGATGCCTTCTCCTTAAGAGATTTTTCTTCATCATGGTCAAGGCCAAACTTGGAATCCCCTTATTTTCTGTTCTTCTTATCTTCCCTCCACTTAACAAATACCTCATCCGGATATGCTTTCTACATCTTTGGTTTTGGAGGTGCGGATTGGATTTCGTTGGCTTTTGGGTTTTTTTCTTCCTCTTTTACTTCCTTCAACTTCCTATTCTTTCCAACCCTTTTCAATGGTTGAACCACATCTTGTTTTTTCAGAACTGCTTCAGCTTTTTCCTTAGGTAGGTCATAAAATTGTCTTCTGTCTATTGAAAAACCAATGTTCATCCTCTTTAGGGTATCATCACTAACTATTATGACTTTGAAATTAATTGGCTTTGAGCTGCAAGGAATTATAAAATATTCTAGGCATTGAACAATTAACTAGGAAATAATGGCTGGATATATGATTATATGAGCCTTCAAGGTTCAATTCTTCATATTCTCAATTGTAATGAGATTATGCCTAACCAAATAACCCTTTCTCAGGTTCACCAGAAAATCTAAAATATACATGTCACTCTTCTTCAATGTTTCTTTTTTATCTTTTCTCTAAATTATGAAACCTTGAACCCATAATTCAAGTATTCGATAATTTGTAGACAAGTGGGAAATCTTCAAAGTCTTCTCATCAGAAATTCCAAGACATGCCATATCCTTCTCTTTAACAAAACTTCCATTGACATCTGGTAACTTATGGGAACGTAACTCAGCTTTCCATTCATATGATATACCAACCAAATTAGCTTCTTTAGTATAAGAAAGAGAATAAGTAATTCCATACCTCTTGAATAAAAACTTTTCTTTTCCTTCATTCTTAATGAAAATGACTGATTCATAAAACTCAAAAAGAAAATAAGGATATACTAAGTCTTGAGCCCCTGGCTTTGATACGGAAACACTCTCCCATCCATTCAACATAATGATTTTTGAGATAATCGAATCATACTTGTTTAAGAAGTTCAGATGAACCAACCATTCTCTATAGAACTTCCACTCCAAAATTCGCTTGAGAGTAGACATATCGTTCTGAGAATATTTTTCGACAAACATTCCTAATTGAGAGTCCTTTGAAAATACGAGATGAGATTATGTATAAGGATAGAACTTCAGTATGTGATAACTCAAGAATCGATGTGGGACAACCATCGAGTGTCCTTTATATGGTATTTTGATATGACGATTCATCTTCCAAACTCAATCCAATGGCTGAAAATATTTCTGATCAGATCTGACGGTTGATATGATGGCCTCAAAGAAATCTTAGATCCAATGTTTTTAGGTTTTTGAATAAAAAAAATCTAATTTAAGAAAAGGATAATTCGAAAATTTTAAAAACAAAAGAAACTACCACAAAAAAAGGATGATTACAAAAATTCAGGAAGGGAAACATACCTTTCGGATTCCTAGGAAGATTATTCATATTGTGGGGAAATAATTTAAGTATAAAAATATTCATTACGAAATGTTTCATTACAGATTTTTTGAAATAAAACTGACTTATAAAATTTTCATTAAGAAAGGTTTCAAAATCTATCTACAAAAATTTCCATTACAAATGATTTGAGAAATCTTACTATAAATATTTTCATTAGGAAAAATTTGAAAAATCTGACTATGAAAATTTTAATTATGAAAACTTAGAAAATCATTATTATGAAAGCTTTTAGACTTTGAGAAATTTTGACTATGAATAATTTTAGAAGTAACAAGAAAATATAACCCCCTATGAAAAAGAGTTTATTTCTATAAGGAGATTGGTTTCAACAAAAAGTTTACAAGGAAGATTTACTTTCTTTCATCATTCCTAACTTCTATTTAATGTATTAAAATCTATCAGAGGGTAACGATTTTCTGAAAATATCAGCCAGTTTATTTTGTGTTATGATAAATTGAAGAATAATATCCCCATTTTACATGTGATCCCTAAGAAAGTGATGTCTAATAACTATGTGTTTTGCATAAGAGTTGTGTGCAGAGTTTTTACTTAGAGAAATTGAACTAGTATTATCACACAAAATTTGTGTTTTGGTAAAACTCATACCATAGTCTGTGAGTGTGTTTTGCATCCACAACACTTGAACACAACAACTTCCACCCGCTACACATTCAACATCAGAAGTGGAATGTGCTACTTAGTGTTGCTTCTTGCATGACAAAGAATCTAACGAATCTTCTAAGAAATGAAAACTTCCAGATGTACTCTTTATATCCATTCTACTTCCACCAAAATTAGCATATAAAAAACTTTTTAGAACAAAATAATTTCCATAAGTATAAAAGATTCCTAAATCCATGGTTCCCTTTATGGGGCGAAGTATTCTTTTCACTACCTTTAAATGAGATTTCTTTAGATTGGATTGATATCTTACACATAAGCATATTAAAACATTATGTCTCAACAACTAGGTGTCATGTAAAGTAAACTTTCTATTATACCTCTAAAAGATCATTGATCTACTGGTTTCCCATCTTCATTAATATCAAGTGTGTTTGAGGTACCAATGGGAGTACTAATATTCTTAGTGTTTTCATATCCATACTTTTTAAGAATATATTGAATATATTTATGTTGGGATATATAGATTCTTTCTGGTTTTTGAGAAATTTGAAAACCAAGAAAAAATGTTAACTCACCCATAATACTCATTCTGAACTATGATTTCATTAGATCCTTAAAGAAATCAGTTAAATATTGCTGAGTTAAACCAAATATAATGTCATAAAAATTAATTGAACAATCAAATTTTTTTTATTAATTTTATTTTAAAAAGGGATGGATCTTTATTTCCCTTAAAAAAATTATTTTCTTGCAAAAATCATGTAAGACTTTCATACCAAGCTCAAGGGGATTTCTTAATTCCATAAAAATCTTTGTTAAGTTTATAGACATGTTCAGAATGTTTTGTATCTTCAAAACCTGGAGGTTGTTCAACAAAAAATTATTCTTGTATAAAAACATTAAAAAAATCAAATTTAACATCCATTTGAAAAAGTTTTAAATTAAATAATGCTGCAACGATAAGTAGAATATGAATAGATTCAAGTATAGCTACTAGAGTATAGGTTTCTATAGTCTATTCCTTCTTGTTGATTATATCCTTTAGATACTAATTTGGCTTTATTTCTAAAAATGATTCCATTTTCATCACACTTATTTTTGACGACCCATTTTACTCCAACAACAGAATTTTCCTTAGGTCATTCAACCAAAATCTACAGTTTATTCCTTTCGAATTCATTTAGTTCAACTTGCGTAGCTTTTATCCAATCACCATCACCTAAAGATTCATTAGTGCTTTTTAGTTCTAATTGGGAAAAGAATGTTAGATTTTCTACTTCATTTCTTAAGGAACTTATAGTCCGTACAGGTTGATTTACATAACCAATGATACTATCACTGGGAAAATTCTTTAGAAATAACCGATTTGGGTTTTGTAAAACATGTTCATCAACATAGGGTCAGAAATATTCTAGGGTAAATATTTCAGAATTATCATCTTGGAAATTGTCCTTGTTAAAAGGATATTCTATTATGGGTTGATAATTAGTTTTTAAAAACACATTAGAAGAAGTAGGTTGGGATTGATTAAAATACAAGGGATCAGTTTCATCAAATTTTACATGCACTGTTTTAAACAGTACAAATGTTTTTATTAAAAACTCTATAAGCCTTAGAAGTTGTGGAGTTTCCTATGAAAATTCCTTCACCATATTTTGGTGCGAATTTGTGTAAATTATCTTTAGTGTTCAAAATGAATACCTTGAAACCAAATATCATTAAGTAGGAAATTATAGGTTTTCTACCATTCCATAACTCAAAAGGAGGTTTATTATGAAAAGCTCGAATCAAAACTCGATTTACAGTATAAGAAGACGTACTTACAGCTTCAGGCCAAAAAAAATTTGCTACAGAATACTCACTCAACACGGTTCTTGTTATCTATTGAAGAACTCGGTTTCTTCATTCAATAAAACCATTTTGCTGAGGTGTTCTAGGTGATGAGAAGTTATGAGTAATCTTTTTTTTTAAAAAAAGTTTTAAAATCTATAGTTTGAAATTATCATGAATGATCACTATTAATTGATATCAAAGGATGTTTTTTTATCATTTTTAACTTGGGATCTAAAACTTTTGAAATATGAAAAATATTCATATTTCAGTGCTAGAAAATAGAACCAGATAAATCTTTTGTAATCATAAACTAATAAAAATACATAATATTTACCTCCAATGCCTCTAGTTTGTGTTGGGAAAAAAAGATTCATATGCACTAACTATAATTCAAGTGTAGTTGAGACTTCACCGACTGATTTAATACTTGATTTATTTTTCTTACCAAATTTACAAGGATTAAAAACTTTTGAAGAATCAAATCTATGCTTCGGTAGATCCTTAACTAGTCTTTTCTTGGAGATTTTGCATAGGATTCTAAGGTTACAGTGTCCTAACCTTCTTATGCCAAAACCATTAATGATCTACCATTTCACTAAGGAAAGGTAGGTGTTGGCTCCTAAGTTCTTCTATAATTATTTTGCAAACATTCTCTTGCCTATTGGAAGAAAGAATAAACTCTTCCTTGGAATTGTGTACTAAACACTTGTCATTCCTAATATTCACAATGTAACCTTCAGCACATAATTGAATTATGCTAATGAGGTTGTTCTTGAGACCCTTAACAAAATAACATTCGAAGTCAATGTTTTCCAAGAAGAATGACACTACCTATACAAATAATCTACCCGTTAGCATTATCTTCGAAATGTACTTTTCCTCCTTTCATCTTGATAATATTTTTAAAGAAGTTTTTTGTTAAAATTCATAGTCGGGAACATCTACTATCCATGTACCACATATTTCTCTTGGTAATTTCTTTACATTCCTGAAAATAAGAGTGGTAGACTTTTGGAACCCAAAAATTCATAGATCCGGAAATTTCAGAGAGAAAAATTTTAGGCACCCACATTTTCTTAGAAAAAAAGGCTCTATGAAATCTTAAATACTGGGTTTGGTTTAAGGAACAACTTTTTCCCTAGTGTCCACCACACTGACACTTAGTGTAGAATGAAGAAATTTTAGGAACAAAATAATTGTCACTACAAATTGGTTTAGAACTTGAATAACCAAAAATAGAATTATTCCTTAGAGGTCGGATTTGAGAATACATCTTATCAAAATTTTCCTACCTAAGGTAAAGATTGACAAACACTTCCTCAAAGAATAAATTTCTGACTTCATTCTAATAATTATGTTCATATCTTCCAAAACATTAGCCTTAGATATAGAGTTAGGCACAAAATAAGTTTTCTTAGAAATTACATTTTCTAGATATTTAGAAAGTTTATCCTCCTCAGAATTTACTTCCTCAATATTTTTTGAAATACTTTCAAAATTAATGATTTTCTTATCAAGCTATTTAGAAAGATCTGGTATTTCTTTGGTAAGTATAGAAATCCTATAATTTTTTTTATCATGCTTTTTGTGGACTTTTGAATTTTTATTCTCAAGTTGATTAGAAAACCTAGAAACTTTCTCATAGGTAGGTAAAGTATTATCCCCATCAGAACGAATATTATTCATTAAAAAATTCATATTATTTACTATAATTATAATTATAATTTAGGGATACAATGGTCATGGATTCAACATTGTGTATCTCATCCATTAAGCAATGATTTTCAATAGGTAGTCTGGATATTAGACCAAGATTCTTCTATCCAAAAGATTCGTAATCTGATGATTCATCTGAAGAGTCTCCACTACTAGCACTCCAGGTGTCATTATCTTTCGAAACATTCTTAGCTTTATCTTTTTAGTACGTCTTACTATTTCTATTAGAACACTTCTCTTTTCCTTCCATTGTCTTAAGCATTGGACAATAAGTTCTTATATGTCCAGATATCTTGCATCCATAACGTGTTACTTCTGAATCATTCTTATCTTTCCTTTATTTCTTCTTGTATCTGGATTGAAAGTTCTTCTAACCAACAATCTTTTTAATCCTTCGAGAACGACTGGGTAGTTCATTTTATGAAGATTCAATTCATCTAGATTTGGATTGTATAACAATCTTCATAGATTTAGATCTAGTAACTCACTCAAGAGTCTTGGATTTTATATGATTTGAAGTTGTAGTAAAAGAAACACTTCCATTTCCATTCTTATTCTTAATGTTACCAGCATGTCTCTTCATTCTAGTCTCATGTTGAAGAAGTGTTCCAAAAAGTTCATCAGGAGAAACCGGAGTGTCTTTTCTATTCTCATCAATAGCTGTTCTCTTAGATTCTCACTCATTGGGAATGATGTCTTTGGTTTTATCCACAAGAGCTTCATCATCTAATCCTTTCTCACCCATATATTTTAAACTATTAACAATAGTCATGAATTAATGTAGCACCTTATATATCTGTTCTCCATATAGAAAGAAAAGACCATGATATTCAGCTCTGATGATGGCTCTTCTAGTTTCAATGACCTTGGAAGTTCCAAAGTGTGTAGCATAAAGTTTGTTCCATATACAATTTTTTGCTTCACAAGATGAAATTTTTCTATATATATTTCGAGTCATGGAACAAAAGAAATGTATTGCGTACCTTATAATTAAGTTGATAGTCATGCTTTTCTTGGTTGGTGAATGTACTAACTTCCTTATCAAGAATTTTATGTCCACTAGTAACCACGAAAAAATTATCTACTCATGTATTGATAATAAATGATTTCATGAAATCTCCCCAATATTCATAATCATTCCCATAAAAAATAGGTGGTCTAGTTGGATTTAATTTTTCGATTGAACCAACATTGATTCCTGCCATGTTAATGAAAAACATTCAACACAAACTTGTTAGTAATAATTGTTTGTAAACAAGGAAATTATTCCTCAACAAGAAAAATATAGAACAATAGTATATATTATAAAAAAAATGAATCCATACTTGTGAATCCGATAATCTGATTCCAAAAATAAGAAGAAGATGAATTCTCTCCTGAATCTATTCGTGAGATTAATTCAGATTGTACCAATCCTCTGATACCAATTGTAGGATCGAAATAATGAATGAATATACTGTATGTAGTATCTAATGATGCTAATTATACAATAGGGGGGGGGGTGAATGGCATAATTTAATTTTTTTGGGAACATTTATGGGTGAATATGTTTAATAAGGTTAAAAAAAGTAATTCAAAAACCTCTAGTTCTACACACATTCCTGATTTTGGAAATATGATTCCGAGAATGCAATTGGGGAAAAAGTGGTTTCGGAAAAGAAACTTTACAAAAGTTTAGAAAGATAAATATTCTACCTTAAATCATATATAATCTTAGTAAATAAGAGTATACAAGTATAAGGAAGTATAATATAGTTATAATTTCCTCAACAGTAAAAATACAACAGAGAAATTGAAACAAACAAGTAACAACTATTAAGTCTTTTAACCCAAAGAGAAGGGTATCCAACAACCTTGGATAAAGGTCCCTTGATTTATACTTTCAAGAAAGACTATCTTACCCACACCTGGGTAATCCCTCGATAAGAATATAGGAGTCTGTCTTGCTATCCCCGTAAGCCCTCGACATCAAGGTAGTCGGCACCTCTGCCTTCCTCTGCAAGGATGTCCACAAACTTTAACGTAGTCAACACCTCTATCTTCCTATCCCCAGAAGCCCTCGAATGTACTCAACAACATTTGGAGTCACACAATGCAATTCTGAACAGGGTGTTCAATAGATAAAAAGCGTGAGATTCACTCTCTAGAAATCACTTCAGTAGCATGTAATCTCTAGGGTCCTGAAACAGTTCAAAAAAAGTTGTGAGCTCTTCAAATGAGCTCCTATTTATTGGCACAACTTCAATGATCTGCTCCCTCCTCCTACAATCATATTTTCCTTGAATTTTGGAGGGACCTGTACATGTGTCACTCAAACAACATTTAGTTAGTAACTGAATTCAAGAAATAATTTTATAACCAAAACATGAGTAAGGAAAAATATGATGCTTAATCAAATTAATTTTTTGGAATGTATGAAAAAATGAATGTTTAGAGTCTAACCAAAAACTATTCGGTGTCTATAAAACATGGAATTTCAGATTCTGCCTTCAGAAGAATTCCGAACCTGTATTCTATAGAATTCTGGAGTCTGAATTTCAAGTAAATTTAGAGTCTTGAATTCAGATCAATTTGGAGACTGAATTCATAAGTGTTTAGGGTCTAAAAATACAAAGTTCAGAGTCTGGATTCAAAAGAGTTCGGAGTCTGAACTGACAAAGTTCGGACTCTGAATTCATAAGAGGTCGAAACCCGAATTCAGATCTTGAAACCAGAATGCTTTATATCTAAGTATATATATAATTATAAGGTTTTGGATACAAAACTGAATTTTATACATTGTCAAAATGGACAATGAGAAATTTGGTAAGGATAAATTTCCTTGGGGAAGGAAAATTTTCATTATGAAAGTAAAACATAGGGTAAATAAAATTCGCCTTAAGATAAGCTGTTTGTGATTTTCAAAATATGAAGAAATGGTAAAGTCATAATGAAACCATAAGGACTCAAAAATCTCCACAAACATAAAGGAATAGAAAATCCCTAAGGAAACCTTGTTGACTCAACAAGTAAATGCGCAACCTAGTCCAACTGAGGTGTATCATGAGGTTAGAGAAGGAGGTGAAACTTGTGAAAAAATATTAGGAACTAAAAATAATTGATAATGAAGTGCCAAAAAGAACAGAGGAATCAATTATTATTTTAGGAATCCGATTTGAGGGGTTGGCGAGTAAAGGTCTACATCAGTATCACAGTGCACCCAGAGTAGAGAGACTATTTTAATAGAAGAGTTTCGAAATGAAAAATATAGCAATGAATATTATTTCCATATTTCAATAGATTGTGAAGATGAATTACAAGGTAGATAACTACTCAGCCTGAGGGGGAGGAAGGTCCTAATAGGAAACCCGGAAGCATGAAGCAATACCCTGATTAAAAGACAAAATTCAAAAGGGAACAAGAACTATTCACACTAACCCCATCCAATAGAGGCATGATCCACCAAAAAATAAAATTCCAAATAGTTGGGAGGAGTCTATTTGGAGGTTTCCATGGTGTTGATCCTTTATTCCAACATGTTTAAAAGTGACTTGGATGAGGCTGTTTTTGAAGGGGAGTTTTGGGAAATAATTATTCAATCTGAGGAAGAAATTTTGGAGGAATAACCTTCGTTAAACACCATGACTGATTATGGTGATTAGATGAATGAGAGATTGCTACATGTGAAAAATAATGAGGTGAATATGGATTGGATAAATAATAAATATTTGATTTTGGTAAGTGGATTCAGTGCAGGGATGTTAACCATGGTGGAGTTCATTTAGACATGTGATATTTTTTTCATAGTGGTTCGAAGTCATTATCAAGTATGATTCAGATTTAGAGGTGAATCAAATTATTTAGAAATTACTTATTTATACCATATCTAATAGACTTAAATTATATTTAAATAAATAATCTATCTCTTATGATGATTGAAACTTTGTGTTTAAACTATCTTGGGTTCTCACTTTCTCTAAAAAGCGTCTTCAAAATAAAAAAGTAACATTCAGGACATGTATGTGGAAATTGGTTCAATATAAAAAATAATCACCATGGGGTCCCCAAAATGTGTCATAATCCATTAGATGTTTAAGCCTCTGACATATTACACTTTCTTCGTATACTTGATAGGTATGAAATGAACTAATTTTATAATTCCATCTACAATCACCCAAATCAGATCCCTCCAACTAGGATTCCTAATAGGACTAACAAAAAAGTATACAAAAATATATTCCCAATTCCACATCATAATGGGTAATGTTTTTAACAAAACTACATGTCTCTAGTTCCCCACATTAATTATAAAAAAAGTGGGACACCATGATAAAAAATAGTCAATTGATTGGCTCATTCCGGGATACCAATACTAATGTATAGTTGTACATGTTGGTATCTATAGGGTGTTTTAAAAACATGATTCATCTCCACTATCAATTAACTCCTTCACAAGAGAATTCAGAAAGACCAAAATTCTACAAAAGCAAAATGACCCACTAGGAGATCAAGACCGCTTTCCAGAGGTCTCAATACCATAAAGTATTTTACTAAATCATTGGAGCATAGTGTCTATTAGATTTTTAAGAAAAAGGGACTCACTAATATCAGTGTTAGCATTCAACGATGCCAAAAACTCCATTACACCAACCTCTTCCTCTCCCAAGATCATATCATCAAACAAACTAACTAGAGACAACTACTCTATATAGTCCTTCATGGATTATGTTATTAATATTATGGTAAACACATCTGCAACCACAATTACATACATAAGAATGCATGAAATTTAAAAATCCAATGTCTGAAGATATATCACCAAAAACTATATCTAATGATTAGATTACTCTGAGTAAAAATATAATTTAGGCTCTGATGATCAGAATACACTATAAACCACTCCCTAGAGAGATAGTGATTCCAGGTGTTGGGTGAATTATTAATGGATTCAAACTCAAGATCATGGGTGGGGTAATTCATCTCATGAGGGATTAATTATAGAGATACATAGACCACTACCTCTTTCCCTTTCATGAACACATATCACAACCCTACACTAAATGAATTACATAAAACCACAATACCTAAATCCAGTTTTAGAAGAATCAAAACTTGTTCTTAATTCTACCTCACCACTAGACTCTCAAAAGATATATGATATTTTTCCTTGCATTCAATCATTAAACCCTTATAAATTCAATCTGTCATCGAAGATGTGATCTTGGTGAAATCATGAAGAAACCATATATAGTAACCAATTAATCTCAAGAAGATCCAAATATCAAAAACTTTTTTGGACTTCTCCTTTTTCATAATTGGTAGTAGCTTTTCAGGATCCACTTAGATTCCCCTCCCAGATATGTCATCCCCATAAATTTATTTTCCAATATCCAAAACTATCCTTTCAATGGTTTTCCATATATTCAATGTAATTTCAAGGTTAGAAAAATTATATTTAAATTTTATACATTCTCCTACTTTATCTTGGAGTGCACCAAAATATCATCTACAAAATAAAAACAAAAATTCCATGAATTAATAAAAATATTTAGTTTATCCATGCCATAAATACCATAGAAGTTTTAGTCAGGGTGAATGGAAAAACCCAAAACTCGAAATGACCATATCAATACCTATATTATATCTATGGTATATCTTATTCTTGTAATCTCTATTATTGGTCCCTTGAATAACGTTCAATATTTTAAAAATAACAAGACCCATGAAGTTGGTCAAAAGGATCATGAATCCTAGGAAAACAATATTTTTTCTTACGAGTCACCCAGTTCAAAATTTGACAATCCATGAAAATTATATGATTCCCATCTACATGCATTTAAAATAGAGTAGGTTAAGCCCATGGTTAAATTATAGGATAAATCAAACCCTTTTCCTCTAGGTCATAGTGCCGGGATTTATGTTTCCCTGAATCATCTTGTTCCCTTCAATAAGTCGACATAGAAATTTGGGGACGTACTAGAGAGTAGGTCAATAGTAAACTCAAATTATATTTTTATTTGAAAACCTAAGAAACCATCCAAAAAAACATTTGGATATAAAAAGCCACCATTGTTATCTAAGAACCTAAATAAGGTTAAAATCATCAAGAAATTTCTCTCACAACTTGCATGAGGTTACCCCTACATAAGGAACAACATGAACCACCATTACCTATCTAGAGTCCCACTCCCTATAAAAATTGAGTGACTCCAAGGAAAGATTAAATATAAACATGAAGATGTCAACATGTTTTCTTTTAATTAATAGTAATAATCCAATCCAATCTATGTATCAGGATAAAGAGGTAAATATTGTGGATTAAAAAGTCTCAAACCACCTCGTAGATGTCTATCACCACAAAACACACAGGGTACATGAAAACCCATTCAAAAATCATTCCAAAGGTCTGAAATGATCCAAAATGTATGCCATAATACATGGACACAATCCCAAAACATCAAATAACATTTACAATATAAAAGAATGAGTGACACCTATATGAAATAAACACAGAACCATAAAAGATAAAATAAGAATCATACCTCCAACAATATATTTCCCTATATCAAATTTCTATTGTGCATACTCAGTCGCATAAATATGTATAGTCTAAGATACATGAAAATACCCATTATCAAGAGGATTAGACCGACCGTCCTTGGAAACATTAGTATGAACCCACAAACTCGCAGTGTGAGTGGACACTTCCTTTCTATATAGGGATATCCTTTCACAAAAACAGTTTAGGTGAGAAGAAAATCCATAATGATGAGATGTATTAAGAGCCTCCATATATTTAGTTAGGATATGACCACATAATAAAAGAATTAAAAAATAGCTATGGCCTTAACGAATCCCTTGAAACCAGTCTTGATGAAAACTAACCATCCTTGCACTTCCTTTTTTAGAAGATACACCCTGGATAACATCTACCATAATAAAAGCACCACCCAATCTATTATTTCTATATATGTCTTCCATATCTAATATTTCTTAGTCTAATACGTCCATTATTGTTAGAATATATATGAGAATGAAAATTTACTGAATATTTGGCCTAAAAAAACTCAATCCTCTAATCCTTTATGCAATCATTGGTAACTAGAACTGGTGATGGATGCATAAACTCAACAAAATGGGTGGAAGAGTCTAGAATAGTACACTCTCATTACTCCAAGGTTATAAAATATCTGGTCTTCACCACATGTAAAAGCTCAGGGTAAAACTATTGATAAATTATTTTCTAGAAGGAAGTATAATAAATATCAAAGTGAAACTTATCTTGATCAATGGAGTTCCACTATCTCTTTCCATCAAGCGTATACATTAAAAATCCCATGTTAGAGTCCTTAGGAGTATTTATGATGTTGTAGATCCCCTCAATTCTCTCATAAAATGTTTAAAATTTTGGGGTCCCTTGTTATCATGAAATTTAAGTGAATGTTTCAATTTTATTTTAGATCCATGATCCACCACACATCTCGGTTTCATAACACCCCCTTGACTGAGAGGTTAAATTGTATGGATTACAACTTCAACCAAAGTAGGGTCCACTTAAGGATTCACTAATTGAAACTATCTCCTAACTTCATATCTTAGATTTATAAGGGCTATTCTCAGTGGGATTTTTTATTAAGCACATGAATTTACCAATCAAAATTAGATCATATGAATGAATATTAGGAAAAAAATTAAGAATTCATATGCATTATTTAAAAAAATAATATTTTAAGTAATCTCGAATTATTCAAATAAAAAATAATTCCTTAAGGATGAAGAGGTAGATTTAATAAAACTCTCCATCCAGCTCATTCAAATGGCCTCAAACTCCAAGTCTAAAAATTGGTAAAAAAATTATTGACCACACAAGGTAACTATAGTTCAGACATGGATATGAACTAACCAAGAAACCACCTACACTTAATACCCAAATTATAATAGACAAAAATCATATCTCCAGTAGGTAAAAAACAAAACATAGGTATAATTAACACACTTTAGGTTGAAAAATCCTCTACTACAATTATTTAACGAGGCAACCTATGTCAACTAAAAAAGCCTCTATAACCAGCCCATCATTTCGGGGAGGTGCATCAAGATATCAGAAGAAATTCCTTGAATGTAATAAAAATCCATATAACCATAGATCAAAATAGAAGAAGAAGATACAACCATATCTATACAAACCATGAGAAATTGAATAAACTAGAAAATTATGAGTATGATATGACCAAAAAGTCTTCATGTGACCAACCATCACCTCCAAATCATCTTTAACCGAAGACTATGACAATAAATGTTCTAAATATTTTATAAAATGCCTTTTTTTCCTTTATCGGGATCATGCTAAAAAACATATACAACTAACCAAAGTAAAAAGTAGGTTGATTCATAGTAGGATACCACTATAAAGTCTATACAGTGTCTAATATCAACAATGAAATAGTTCTAGATCTTAAAATAAAAACACTTTTGTAAATAAATTTCATAAATCCAGACCCATTTTTAAACCATTTTCTATAAATTTTAAAATACTTTCATACTAACCTAACTAGTAATGTGGAATGTATATGTGATAAATAATGAAATCATATTCACAGACCATAAGTTAAAAAAATTAACACTCAACCATGAAATAATTCATCTTGTGAATACTCATGACAAATCCTCAACAGAAAACATGTGACAAACAATCAATGATAAAATCCATCATGAAATAAACAACCCTAATTTAAAAATAATTCTTTATTAGGTCAATTATTAGGGAAATATATTATATAAAAAAAGATTCTAAAACAATAATATTTTGGTACCAACCAATATCTATACTTTCCAAAGTCCATCAATATCATAATAGTTACCCCTAGTGGTTCCACACACACATGGGTTACCCATGTATCTTTCCCAACACACACATGGTCCACTATGTGCCTTGGTTTCTAAAAAACATTTCAAAACAATGATAATAATATATAAATAATTTTCAAATCCAACCTAACATTCATAAGTGTTTTAAAACCCAATTCAAAATCAAAACAACAATTCAATCTTTTTATCAAAAAATTGGTGTGAAAAAAGAATTTTAAATGAAAACCCCATTTAAATGTTTTTATCATTACAAGAAATAATTTGAATCCACAATAAAATTATTTTAATGAAAAACACAAATTTTGATTAGTGGAAAAAAATCCATAGAATTTACCCATTGCATTGAAACACTAACATCCAAATGAAGGTACAATAATTCACCATCAAATCTAGAGACTAGGAAAGTATATATTGGGTCCTCATGATATTTGATGCATAAAAATTTGTCAATCCTATATAAAGGTCTTTAGATCTAAAATCACAACCCAATTAGGTTAAAAATGATGATAATAGAAGATATCTAGCACAGATCTACAAATAAAACGGTAAAATAGATATAAAAATCAACATAACTTGATTTTATCCATAAGTAATGAATTATTTCCACCTAGAATCCCTGAAGAGACACCTAGAAAGAACCGAATAAGGGTTGAGATGAGGGAAAATGAGTTTTTTGGGTGATTTCGGTTTAAAAATGACAAATATAAATTGGTAAAATCTCATTTTTAAGTGTTCATAATGTTCCACATTATTTCCTGGGGTAGGTTAAATTGTTAAAATAATTGTGCATGATAACTATAAAACTTTACTATCCATTATGTATAGGGATGAACAATTTTAAATGGGGGCCACAAGAAATGAGAAACACAAGATCAGACCATTTGAAACCCTTGAAATACCACCAGACACCCTAAAAAATTCCCTGAGATTGTTTCATGGGTTTACTAAACATTCTCAAACCGTGAAACATTCCAAAAGAACCACAAATTATAATACTTCATCATCAAACCAACCATTTGACATAAATGTGCACCGATACAATTTTATTCAAAAAACTTTTTTTCAATATTTTAGCCATCAAATTTTCACAGAACTTATAGGAGAATGTCCAGAGCTCAAATATGGTTTACCTGTGACCCGAAGAGCATTACAACACAATTCCATGCAAAACTAGAAATATTGTTGTCATTATAAATACACATAAGGGAACCCCCTCATAGGTTTGTTGTAATATATGGGTTATCTAACCCCTATTACAATGAAAACCTTAGTTATATGAAAATATATTCCACCTTATAAAGAACAATTGTGGTAGAAACAATGCTACGTTGATGAAAAAAGGTATCAGTTGAAGGAGACAACATGCCCCAATAGAATTATTTTGCCTCTAATTGAATGTGAATTATATGAGAAGAATCCAACTTCATTTATTGAGGACCCAAAACCTAATAAACACATATCAAGAAAGGGTAATAGAACAGAACTCCATTAGATGTATGGGGGATTTACACCTTGTCAAATTGTACACCATAATTGATTGGGAATGAATATCCCCATGGCCACTTGGATCCTCATTAAAATACCCCACATTAATTCATATAGAAAAATACCAAATTTTCCTTACTTGTCCAAAAAAATAGTCTTAGATGTTTAGATGAAGAGAAACATTTTTATTTTCATGAAAATCAAATTTACATTTGGCTACTAGTTTTCCAGAAATAGATAACGAATATATAAATTTTGAAAAAATAGTAGAGAGAAATCCTAATCCATATAGTATCCCTAAAGGTGAATGTTTAGTGTGTTTTTTATCAACATGTATGAGAATAATATACCATGCATCCATTTTAGGTTAGGATGAATCAAATCTCCCTCTATTAGCCGAGCCTTTGTCCATGGAAGGTCTCTCAAGATGAGGAGGACTTTGAGAGAAGGCTCCAGAATCATCCCCATAATTAGGTCTGTAGACTGGAAAATGAAGATAGTATAAGTGATCTACCCAACTCATAGTGATGTTATTGATCACACTGGCAGGACCACAAGAAAATTCACAGATCTTTGTCACCTCCTCCTATCATAGAGGCCCACGTGGTAGACCACTACGCACAATGTCAACAACATTAGACAATGATTCATACATTAAGTACCATTTATGGCCATGAATGAACATACCATTCATACCTCCATCTACAACTATGGATTTTTTTATGAATACAAACCAACGACCATGCTAACTTCCCATCCCCACCACATAAACCACAAGCTATGTTAATGGATGACCCTCACATGTAACACCAATAGAAAAAGTGGATTTTAATCATCATCCTATAATCAACTGGTATTTTTGTCACTAGACCATTCTCATTAAGCCCCACTATTCAATATATTCATCTCCCCCGCCGATCCACCATGCTATACTCCAATTGGGTAATCCAACAGTTGATGAATGTTATCCACAAGTGAGAGGAGGAAGATAAAGAATAAAGAGGGATAATAATAGAGAGATAAGAAATAGTAAGAAGTATAATCTGACCTCTCCTCAATTGATCATCCCCACCAAAAACCATAATGTTTTAGTTATATGATTATATTTGAATATCAAACATAACCATGATTCACTAAGGAATGTATGAATAATTTTGATTAATATCATATAATATATAAATAATTCATGAATAATGAGTAATATTTTTTTATAACTTTAATCATTAAAGGCCATGATATAAGAAATAAAATCAATATAAATTATTCTAATATAAAAAATATGAAGAACAGAGAAAAATAGAGATCACATGGCCTCACCTCAAGAGGAGGTTACATATTAGTAAAGGTTCCATGCATTCTCTCAAATTAAAATTCATGGAATGGTTCTTTGATTCCTCAACAAGAGATTTCCACTCTAGGAGCTCACAAATTCTAAGGTTAGTTTGAGTAATGCTAATTTTTTTAAATGATATATATATATATATATATATAATTCATGAATATGGGTAAATAATTAAAAAATTACAATGAACAATTAATAAATTTAAAAATTTCAATTTTTAAAATCACAACTCATTTCACTAATGATGTCAATGTCCTTGTGTCCTTGATATGAAAAAAAATTATACCAAACCTATTGTAAAACCCAAATTTTAGATGCAAGTGTGTTTTATGAGCTCGTTCAAACAATTGTTTTATGGATATAACAAATTTGAAAACAATTTGAATGAAAAGATAATGACTTATATTTTTATAATAATGATATTTTTATCGAGGTTTAGCCACAGTTACATGTTTAGGCTATTTTAACATAAGGTTAAACACCACAATCATAATTAATTAGACCCAATTTTTGGGGTCATTTTTTACTGTAAAAGTATCATTTCACCCATGGAAAGGTCTCAATGATCAAAAAATCAAAACTGAGACAAGTCTTGACTAGAAAATTTTTTTGTTTATATTATCCTACACAAATTTAACTATTTTTCACATGAAATAGAATCATATCCAGTTATCAATTAATGAATCTCACATAAAAATCACTATAGGGAACAATACACCATCACAAAAAGATCCTTCAACTTTAGAGGTATGTGAACAATGCGAACATAATATACGTAAAACCATTAAAGGGATATATTCTCACATCACCAAATATTTAGGCTCTAACTCATAATGAAACTTGAATTGAATTAAAATACACATCATATTGATGAAATTCCTATAAATCATCAACAACCGAAATCATTTTCTCCATAGAACAGTTTCCAACCACTTGGGATTAAAAGAAAACTACAGACCATAAAAATATATCTGAAAAAGGGTTATGGACAAGGATACCCTTGGTGGGAGTGATTTTATATCCACCATTAAAAATAATTCTAGATGGGTTTCAAACGATAACAACCCATCTAAGATATAATCATCCACAAACCACTTAAAAATAACTTTACACTAACAGTAGAAGAGTTACAGTGATTCCACCCCACAAAGAACAATATTTGTTTTCATTTTCCACCCAACCATATAGCGTTAACACTAATATTTATGGATAAAATTAAAAAGGGAATATATGAAATATTTCATATCATATTAATAAAAATCCATAATATTTCTCTATATACTTCTTAATATATAACGATTCCACACTCATTATAATATATTTTTCAGTAGTTTTGTTCTAATGACTCATTGAAGATACCGAAATGAGAATCAAAATATAGAAAAAACAAATATCTTCATAAAATCACACAACTTCCCATCATGTCCACCATTCAACCATAATATAATGTTAATGGATCATACCATTCATATGATGCTACTCTATCTGATCCAAACCCGAAGACAACACATACTCAAGCAACAAAACTCCACTACCAAAAGAAATATCTCCTTATCCAAGGAAAATAAAGAGTATAAATGTAATTGGAAATTATAAAACCTACACAAAAACCATAAAAATATGAGTTTAAAATTAAAAATTTAAGGTCATAATATTGGACATTCATCAAGATACTTAGATGAAACACTAAGATAAAACTATTATCCACTTGGGTATGTTCTCAACATTCATTCCACCTTCTGGAAAACCCTTTAGGTCTTTTAACTATGAATTTTATGTCATAAAAAACAATTAAAAAGACATCACAAGAAATAATTGGTTAGAATTCTGAATTCCAAACATGATCCACCTTAAACCAACCCAAGGAAGGATTCCTGAAAAAGAACCATGAACATCACATGAGTGTTCATTATCAAACACTCAACACCAATGGAAACACCATCTCTAAAATACAATTCAATTTATGAATAGGTATTCTAGAGATTAAAATAATGATATCTCCTTCAGAAATATTCATTCCTTCTTCCACATTTTCATGAAGTGAATTTCTCATCCATAGAAAAGCATAAGAAGCCATATTTACCATCAATTGGGTTACCAAACTCATATGTAAACAGGTTGTGTCCACAAGTTACACTAAAAAGGTGAGGACTCACGTAAAAAACATTGGTGAAAAGTTTTGTAATGAACAATCAGTTTATAAATAAAATTGTCCTTATGAATGATTATGTGTCCCATATTGTAATTCATAACACATAAAACATATAAGGAAAGTAAAAAAAAAATTATTATTATTATTATTATTAGATAACTCAACAATGTTACCATTGGGAATTATGATTATTAAACTTTAAAATTGGTTGTAATATAGTCATTATAAAATGAACTATAATTTTAATATATAATATCTAAATTTATTTGAGATATAAAGAATGTAAAATGGAAAAAATCATTTGGGTAATCTGTAATGACCCAAACATCCATTAATGGAAATCCCTCTTAATCTAATTAAATGTCTCATTATTTTAAATGATTATATAAAATGTGAAATTGAGTGGATTTATGTTTTTGTATTTTTAAAATACTGTTATGAAATGTGATCGTCGCTAATATAGCTGTTGAACAGTGATAACATGATTAGTATAAATATAGGGCTTTATGAAATAAAATTTACTCTGACAAAGGAAGTGATGGCCTCATCCAGTAGACTTGCCCCATAAAAATCCAATTTATCAGAGCTCTTAAAGTAGGTGGCATCATTGGGATTCTCTCTTGACCATGCCCAATTAGATCTTGAACACGTTAATCTTGAGAAGAACCGACTATGAGAGAAATTGAAGTTGATAGAGATTACCACCCGTGCGATGTTATCCTAGCCACCCCAAGAGACAGTCAACATCGTACACCTTACCCTTTGGTCTTAGGTGGTTTTTACAAGGGGTTATGTAAAAAGACCATATGACTATGACTATGTACATTATTTTTTATAAATAATGTGCATTCATTTTAATATTGTTACTTTGTAAAAAGTTTTTAAAGCACAAATAGTATTTTAGTCAATATTCAACTAAGAAATATATTTTTATGAATTAATGGATTTTTAAATTAAATAATATTTTAATAAAATATTATTATAATAAAATTAATTTTTATTAAATATAAATGATCATATAATTTTATGAATGAAGTGGTTATATTTATTATGGATTGAAAAGCTATTTTTGTTAAAACCCATTAATTTTTGATAAATGTTGGTATATATTTTAAAAGTAAAAAATTAAAATATATAGAAAATTATTTAAATAAAATTAATATTATTTTTGCAAATAGGATGAAGAAATTATCCAATGCTGAATTTTTCAAAATTTTCTGAGACAGTCGAATTGTTGGGTAAAAATTAAATGCAGTTTAAATATATAATGTATTTTATGACATCATAATGACATAATAATGATGTAATAAAATTATATAAATGATATTTTCGTCCAATATATGTTTTAAAATTAAAATAATGTGATTTTAGGTATGATTGATTTATTTTACAAAGCATTAGTGGACCCTCTAAGACATAAAATACATTTTCTCTTTTTAAATTGTTTTTCTTGAGAGTGTGACTCACCTCCACAAAATCACCATCAATATTTTAAGATGTTAGGACATTGGACTTATAAAACTTTTTTTCCACTCCCCTTTGGAAAAAACCATTGGCAAAAAACATGGGTTGGTTTGCGGTATTGATTAGTTTAATGTGTGGTGACCCAAACCTAAATATTAAATAATTCCATCTTCTTTCCTATATAAACCCACACAATATACCACTTCCTCTTAAATAAATGCATTTTGAGTTCGACTAACCCCTGCCCTCCTCTCCTTAGAATCCTCCCAATTTCTCCATACTCCCAATAATCCATTCTCAAGCCTCTCCCAAGCCTTTGGGATCACACTTCCAAGTAAGGGATTTCCACTTTTCTCATTTGTGTCTCAATTTTATTTTTTTGTTATGCCCTTCTGTTCTTAATTATAAATGATAGGGTATGATTTTACATGACCCCCATGATTCCCTCTCAAAGTTTTAATGATGATATACCCTCTACTATCTCATTAAATGCCCCTCATGTACACCAATTACTATGCCGAAATTTCTTAAGGAATATCTCTCTCTTCATTTACCTTCAAGCAATTATTTTGTATTGTGAATATAAATTCCATTACATATGTCGGGACATGTATATATGTGACCCTTTTACTGTCTATTTCATTTACATATGACGAGATACCCATTTCTCTCTTATTAACCATTTTTATGAATTCCTATGTCACGTCGTTATGCTGCCGAAATTGCACCACAATTTTCCAAGCCAATGTCATTGTATAGTGATTACCATGCCCATTTATCTATCAAGTGTATTCACCTTTATTCAAATTTAATTATTTATTATAGTGTTTCATGTTTTAATTCCAAATTTATGTTATCGTGTAATAAATGATGTGGTTTAATGAATCCGTGTAGCACATTTATTAATGAAATGAAAATTTGAAGAAGGGTGCGCCATGATAGAGTTCCAATGCATTGGGTAAAGATTAATATAATGATAGGTCAAGTGCAATGAGGGTTTACTCAAGTTAATTCAAGTTCAATGAGGGTTTACTCCTGGTCCACGTGCAATGAGCCTTGAATCACACTAAAATCCTATTAAATGTTGTTGCCACATTTCCTTATAAAGATTATCATGCTTTATCATGCCTTTATGTTAATTTTTCTCTTATGATCCATTGATATGCCTATTGTATAACATGTACTATATTACTCATGTTATTCCATGTTTATTCCTTTACCGGGATGTATATATCACCCTTTTCTAATGCATGTCCTCAGGTTATCCTATGCAATTATAAGTAGGAGTGAATGTACTGGTCATGTAACGGAAGTTTTCAATAAAGATGTTGTAATTCATGTTCTAAGTTGTTATGTAATGATCATAATCCCAAAATACACTAGAGATATTGATATTCTATGATTTATCAAGTGATTTTTATGTAATAAATCATGTTTATGTGTGTAATAAATAGCAAGGTTGTCATAGATGGTATTAAAGGATAGGTTTAGGTATTTTTGGGATTAGGATTAGAAAACCCTAGTGAAGACATAAAGACAAGAATAAGTATAATAAAAACATCCTTATGTATCGGTGAGTATTAAGTAACTGGTTTATCAAGAAAATACATCCATATATGGATACGAATTGGTAGAGGCAGCTCTGGCCTAGATGTATCCTTGGGGTAATCCTTGAAAAAATCAATTTGATCTAGAATTGAACTAGAACCGGTGCATGAAAATTGGACTTGCTCCACTATTGGTTATGACACAATTTAGGGATATGCTTTAGTAAATTCAAAAACATAGTATGAACCATTATTAATGGAAAAAATTCCCCTAAGAATATATGTTGGAATGTAGATCATGGATAACATATATTGAAGCCAATAGATTCAAATGTTAAGGAAAAAAAGTAATGTATATGTCATCCGTTTTGTCGTTGGATTACCCCTTATGTGTTACCGCTAACTTGCATTTTATTCTAGCCAATGGCCGGTAATAGGAGGACTCGGGCTAACAACCAATGCGAAGATCAATGTGTTGATTGTTCTAATGAGATGCCCAATCCGGTGGGAGCGGGAATTGTGAAATTTGTCATGATTCTCTCTCAGTTAACTCAAGATTTGAATTGAAACATGGGTCCAGAGGAACGTTCAACCCCCCCTATAAAAGAACAAGTCACTATCAAGAGCTTCATGAGACAACGACCACCTACTTTTAATGAATCATTAGATCCCATAATCGTCGAACAATGGATAAACTCAATTGAAAGGATCTTCTCCATCCTTAAATGTTCTGAACAAGAAAAGGTTATCCAAGATGCTTACCATATTGAGGGTGAAGCTCACCAATGATGGATGTTGATCAAAAATACGAATGCTGAGGAGGAGATGAAGTCGTTGGAATGGAAGGATTTCCAGAAAATGTTTTTTGATAAATATTTTCTGCGTACCCTCCGAATGAAGATATAAATGGACTTCATTGACCTCATGAAAAAAGAGGACGAATCTATCAGATTTTATGAGGAAATGTTCACAAGGTTTGCACGATACACCTCCAGATTTTTCGTTACCCCCCGAATGCATGGTCGACTACATTTTTGTTGTGCTGAAACCAAGCCAACGGAATGCATTGATGATCCGGGATGTCAACAACTATGAGGAAATTCTCTGATTCTCCATTATGGTCAAAATGGAGATAGAAGATTCCTAGTGGTATCATGGGGATAAGAAGCGTAAGTGGACTTCAATGTTGGTGGTCCGATGGAAAAATCCAACGGTGCTAAGAATATCTAGAACCCCACATGCCAATGGATTGGAATAAAGCCCCCTAGAAACTACCTGAAGGGGATGAGGAAATGATTTAGGTGTGGAAGAAAAGGGCACATTGCTGTTAACTATCAGTAAGAAAAACCGGCAACTTCAATAGAGAAGAGGAACACTCTGCTCGACCATCAATGCGTTGTTCATTTCTTCAACTGAAAAGAACCAGGGCACTTTGTAAATCAGTTTCCTAAGTCCATGGTTTTTATAGGCAACCCACAACCTCCCAGGTAGAAAAGACGATCATTTTCCATCACTACCGCCGATGTGAACACCGACAACGAAGTTGTGACAGGCACACTAGTTATTAATTCCAGAGTAGCGAATGTAGTTTTTGATTCTGGTTTTATGCATACTTTTATATCCCAAAAGTTTAGTAACAAAATCCCAGCACCACCACAAATCAGGGATGTAAAGATGTTAGTAAGTACGAAAAATGGGGCACCCATGAATATTACTCCTTCATTATCATAATTTTTGGATTGAACATCTTGGATAACCTCATCATACTCTCTCTGGTGGAATTTTATGAAATTCTTGGCATTGATTGTCTTTCCTTATATAGAGCCACCATAAATTTCCATGAGAGAGAAATCACTCTCTATATGGATAATCGACTTCCGATTCTATAAAAGTGCAACTAGGAAGATGAATCTTCTATAGCTCCATCATCTGAAGCAAGGATATTACTGCCCTATGAGCACGAGTATCTGGATCAGATGATTGAGTCCAAGGAAGCAACCATATTTGAAGACCCTCCAATTGTGAGAGAATTCACTAAAGTGTTTCCCAATGAATTTCTTGGTCTTCCTCTTATAAGAGATGTGTAATTCTTAATTGATCTTATACCTAGGGTGTTTCCAATTTATAAGAATCCATATAGAATTTCTACTGTGGATCACGAGGAGCTGAAGAAACAACTACAGGAGAATCTCTATAAATGGCTTATATACCAAAGTGCTTCACCATGGGGTGCACCAGTCCTCTTCATCATAAAGAAGGATGGATCAATGTGCCTTTGCATAGATTATCGTGAGCTTAAAAAATCATGATAACAAACAAGTATCTTTTCCCATGAATTGATGACTTGTTCGATCATCTTCATGGAGAACAATACTTCTCTAAGGTGGATTTGTAGTTGGGATATTATCAAGTAAGGGTGAAGAAGGATGATATTACCAAGATTGATTTTCGTACAAGATACGAGCACTATGAATTCATAGTAATGCCTTTTGGAATCACTAATTCTCCAGAAATATTCATGGACTTGATGAATATAGTCTATAGAGATTACATCAAGGAATTTGTGGTTGTCTTTATAGATGATATTCTAATATACTCCAAAATCATGGAGGATCATAAAGAGCATCTAAGAACTATACTAGTGACCTTACGGAAGGAGAAGCTCTATGAAAAGTACAACAAGTGGGAGTTCTAGTTGAAGGAGGTCTCATTATTAGGCCATATCATCAAAAGTAATGGGATGTTTGTGGATCCCTCCAAGAAAGTTGAAATAGAGGGATGACTGAGGACAACATCGGAAACAGATATCCATAGATTTTTGAGATTAGCCATATATTATCGACGATTTTTGATAAATTTTTCACGATTGTTAAACCCTCTTACAAAGATAACTCGGAAGGGAGAGAAGATTACATGGAGTGTTGAATGCGAACACTAATTCATGAATTTGAAAATGAGGCTTATCACTGCGCCTGTGCTAACATTACCCACAAGTAGAGAACTTTTTGTGGTATTTAGTGATGCATTGAAGAAGGGCCTAGGATGTGTGTTGATGAAAAATGAAAAAGTCATAGCCTATGATTCATGGAAATTGAAATTTCATGAGCATAATTATCCAACATATGATCTGAATTTGGGTGCAGTGATCATTGCTTTAAAAATTTGGAGTCATTGTCTCTTTGGGGAGAAGTGTGAAATATATACAAACCACAAAAGCCTCAACTATATATTCCCAAAGAAGGAGTTAAACATGCACGAATGAAGATGGTTAGAGTTTTTCAAAGACTACGACTACTCAATGCATTACCACATTGGGAAAGCGATCAAGGTGGCAGATGATCTATATAGAAAGGATCCAACAATTGCATCATTGAAGATAATTGAGAAGGATCCAGTCTTCTTAGATTTGATAAATATGGGCATGCGAATCGTAAATAAGGGATCTTCATCAATACTTTCACAAATGATTTATCACCCGTATCTTTTGGAAAGATTAAAGGTTGCTCAAAGAAAGTATGTGTAAATTATAAAAAGGGTGGATGCCATTAGAAATAGGAAATCCTTATAGTTAATGGTTGGCAAAAATGGAATCATGATATTTGGGTTATGATTATGTGTACCATCTAATCCAGAGATAAAGAAAGAGAATCTGGATGACTCACATAGCTCAAACTTCTCTATTCACCCTAGAAGCAAAAAGATGTATCGAGATATCTGAGAAACTTTTGGTGGGACAATATGAAAAGGGAGATTGCAGAATTTACATCAATGTTCCTAGTGTGTCATCAAGTGAAGGCAGAGAGGCATAAGTCTAAGGGGACAATGAAACTAATACCCATACAAACATGGAAGTGATTCAACATTACCATGTACTTTGTCACTGGATTTCCATGGATATCTAGAGGAAACAATGCAATATAGGTCCCTGTAGATCCTCTTACAAAGACAACTCACTTGATCACAATTCGAGAGGACTTCTCATTGGATCAACTTGCACAGATTTACATCAAAGAAGTGGTAAGGCTGCATGGAGTACCACTATGTGTTATATCTGATCGTGATCCGAGATTCACCTAGACGTTTTCAAAAATTATTAACCATGCTCTATGAATTGAACTGAACTTCAGTACGTCCTATCATCCTCAAATCGATGGACAATCTGAGTGAACTATTCAGACACTCGATGATATGCTAAAATCATGTTCAATGGACTTCAACGGAGGATGGGACCAACATATTCCACCGGTTAAATTCTCCACCAATAACAGTTTCAAATCATGCATCCAAATGGCACCATATGAAGCTCTTTATGAGAAAAGTTGTAGAACACAATCATGTTGGGATGAAATCAGTGAACGTAAGATGATAGGGCCAGAAATGGTCGAAGAGATGGTGTAGAAGGTGAAAACCATTTAACAACATATCTAGGCAGCCCAAAGTCGACAAAAGAGTTATTCAGATAATCTTTGCTGAGACCTTCAATTTAAATTTGGAGATATGGCATTTTTACGCATATCTCCGTGGAAGAAGTTCAAGAGGTTTGGAAAGAAATGGTAGTTAAGTCCTAGGTTCATTGGAACCTTCGACATTCAGGATCATTTCAGGGCTATGGCGTATCGACTAGCACTTCCACCAACCATGGCCAATGTACATGATGTCTTTCATGTGTCCCTCTTAAGGATATACATACCATACCCTTCACATGTACTCTATTCAGAGGTTGTACAATTTGAGGATGATCTTTCATACGATGAGAAACCAGTGAAGATCTTAGATCATAGAGATAAATTTATACGAAATAAGGCAATTCCCCTCGTCAAGGTATTGTGGAGAAACCACAAGTTTGATGAAGTGGTATGGGAATCAGAGGAAGCAATGAAGTAGTGTAACCCACATTTGTTTTATTATGGGAAAAGGAAACTTCGAGGGTGAAATTTCTTAAGGGGGGAAGATTGTAAATACCCAAATCGTTATTAATGGAAATCCCTATTGATCTAATTAAATGTATCATTATGTAAAATTTTTATTGAAAATGTGAAATTCATTGGTTTTATGTTTTTGGGTTTTCAAAATATCGTTAATAAGTATGACCATTACTAATATAGTCATTGAACAATGATCACATGATTAGTATAAATATATGGCTTTAACAAATCCAATTTATTAAGAAAAAGGAAGCAATGGACTCACCCAATAGACTTTCCCCATACAATGTCCATTTATCAGAGCTCAGAGAGGAGGTGGTGTCATTGGGAATCACTCTTGATGAATCCCAAGACAAGCTTGAACAAGTTAATCTTGAGTGAGACATACTACAAGAGAAATGGAAGTTGATAGAGATTACCACCCGAGCGATGTTATCCGAGCCATGCCAAGAGTCTGTCACCATCGCAAACCATACCCTTCAGTCTTATGTGGGATTTATAAGGGGTTATGAAACAAGAACCTAGAACTATGACTATGTACATCATTTTTATAAAGAATGTGCATTCATTTTTTTAGTTACTTTGTAAATAATTTTTATAGATCTAGTATTATTTTTATTTAATATTCAACTAAAAATATATATTTTGATGAATTAATGGATTTTTAAATTAAATAAAATTTTATTAAAATTTTATTGTAATTAAATTATTTTTATTAAATATAAATGATCATATAATTTTATGAATGCAATTATAATTTTTATTAAGGGTTGAAATTTTGTTTTTGTTAAAACCCATGAATTTTCAATAAATGTCGGTTTTTATTTAAAGTAAAAAATTAAAATATTTAGGAAAATATTTAAATTAATTGAATATTATTTTCTGAATTAGGATGTAGAAATTATCCAACTGCAAATTTTCCAGAATTTTGTGAGAGAGTCGAATTTTTGGGTAAAAATTAAATACCGTTTAAATATACAATGTTTTTTATGACATCATAATTACCCAATAGTGATGTAATAAAATAATGTAAATGATATATTCGTAAAATATATGATTTTCCATAAAAATAATGTAATTTTAGGTTTTTTGATTTATTTTACAAAGCTTTAGTGGACCCTCTAAGACTTATTAAACATTTTGTCTTTTTAAATTGTCTTCCTTGAGAGTGTGACTCACATCCTCATTATCACCCTCAATATTTTAAGAAGTCTTGCCATTGGCCTTATAAAATATTATCTTCCACTCCACTTAGGTAGAAAACATAGGCAGAAACCATGGGCTGGTCTATGGTATTGATTAGTTTCATGTGTGGTGACCCAAACCTAAATATTACGGAATTCCTTCTCCTTTCCTATATAAATCCACCCAAGCTCCCACTTCCTCTTCACTAAAAGCCTTTGGGGATTGACCAACCCCAGCCCTAATTTCTACAGAATCATCCCAAGGTTCCCCAAGCTCCCAAGAAGCCTCTCTCAAGCCTCTGCCAAGCCTTTGGGATTACACATCCAAGTAAGGGATTTCCTATTTTCTCATTTTTGCCTCATTTTCATTATGTTATTATACCCTTGTGTTCTCAAATATAAATGTTGGGGTATGATTTTTCACATCCCACATACTTCCCTCTCAATGTTTGAATGATGAGAGGCCCCTTTATCTCTCATTAAATTCCCCTCATGTACACCCGTTACCATGCTGAAATTCCATACGGAATCTCTCTCTCCTAATTTACATTCAAGAAATTCTTTTTTATTGTAAATATAAATTCCATTACTTATGTTGGGTCATGTATCAATATGAACCCCTTAATGTCCATTTCATGTACATATGATGAGACACCCATTTCTCTCTCATCAACCATTTTTATGAATCCTTATGTCACACTGTTACGCTTCTGAAATTGCACAACGATTTTCCAAGCCAATGTCATTATGTAGTGAATACCATGCCCATTTCCCTATCAAGGATATTAACCATTATGAACATTTACATATTGATTATATTTTTTCATGTTTTAATTCCACTATTATTTTATCTTATAATAAATGATGAGGTTTAATGAATCCATGTTTTCTGATCAATGTGGCACATTTATGCTTGAAAAGAATTTTTTAAGAAAGGTGTTCCTTGATAGTGCTCCAATGCATTGGGTAAAGATTAGTATCATGATACGTCAAAGGAAATGAGTGTTTACTCATGCTAATTCAAGTGCAATGAGGGTTTAATAATGCTCCATGTGTAATGAGCCTTGGCTCATGCTAAAATCATGTCAAATGTTGTTTCCACATTTCCATATTAAGATTGTCATGATTTATCTCACCTTTATGTTAATGTTTCCCTTATGCTCCATATATATTCTTATTGTCTAAAATGTACTATATTACAAATGTTATTCTATGTTTATTCTCTAACTGGTCTTTATAGATCTCCCTATTCTCATGCATTTTCCTAGGTTATCCTATGCAATACTAAGTATGAGGGAATGTAGGGGCCATGTAAAGGATGTTTTCAATAAGGATGTTATATTTAATGTTCTATGTTCTAATTTAAAGATCCTACGCCCCTAATACACTAGAACTCTCGATCTTAAATGTGTTATAAAGTGATGTTTATGTAATAAATCATGTTTATGTGTGTAATAAATAGAAGAGTTTTCATATAATCCTTATGAAACATATTTTATAGGGCATCAAAGGTATATGACGTCACCAGGGTAATCCATGGGACTTACCTAAGGTGATAATAAATAACTAAGAATTAAGGGAAATGATTATTAGATAATTTCAAGCTTATAACAGTATCCAGCCGATCAATGTTTTCCAAAACACCCACAAAAGTATTATCATTGCACACCTTACTTGTAAGGAAAATACTGGTCTAATAATGGGTTATGTATCTACAACGTTTTATTATAAAAGTGTATTGTTTTTTGTTAGAAATGATATCATTTTTTTTCAATCCAATTTTCTTATTAAACACAAAAATATAATATTAATATGATAAATAATGTCTATTGTAAAATGAGAACAAAATAGTTCATTGGGTAGAGGAAAATTATTACAACTAAAATACACTTTTATGATAAATTTATTAATTATAAATAAAATTTATTTCATTCAGTTTATCTTCTAAAACACTATATAATTGAATATAAATGATTATATAATTTCATATTGTCTTACATAATTTTATATGTTCCAGAAGGTGGAAACATGTCATACAAAACTATTATTTTTTGAAGAAATCATAATTATATTTGAAAATTTAATTTCTCATATTTTGAAAATTATTTTTTTTAATAAATATCACTTCTGAAATCATCATTTAGAAATTATACAATGACTATTTATTCATAATTTCCCAAAATTATTGAATTATTGGGTCAAAAATAAATACAGTACAAATATATGTTATGTATTATGACATTATAATGACACACAAATGATGTAATAATTACTATAATTGTTTTTTTACCCGGTTCCATTCTCTATAAGAGAAATAAAACTCCACTTAGTCACTATATATAGAAACAAAAGGGTTAAAAAATTATAATTTTCCACATCACACATATCACAACAAGGATCTCCAAAATTCAATCACATTCTCTATCAAATCATTATTGAAAATTATACCATGTTTTTTGAAATTCAATCCCTTTTAAAATATTTTCAAAAATAAAATCTTTTTTACCAAATCATAAATTGTTGTACCAAATGAACGATGCACCCCAAGTGGGATGTCATTACTATCAATAAATTTTATACTCTTCTCATCAGATAAACACATGATAATAATGTGAAAATACATATAAGTGTCACAAAAAACTAATTTAACCAAAATCATAGATAACTTGATGTTCAAAATAAATAGTTTAGCTAATGCTTTTTATGCTCTAAATTTGATGTTCAGATGATCCTACTCCTTACTAGCAACCAACATTGGGTCTGAATAGTTGAAAATCAAGTATCGAATAAAATGATACTATTTGTGACATCTCTACACTCAGCCACTAGCTAGGGAAGAGGTGGTGGTTGTTACAAGCCTTGGTTGAAATTCCTAAGACACTAATGGTTGGAAATAAGTACCAAGGAATTCGTAAAAAACCCATGGATGATTTTCCCTATAATTATAAAACACCCAAACCATTGTAATCACAATAATAAATCTCTATTTGATGAAAGTGTGTGAAAATACCTCTTAATATAATAAAAACATTAACTATAACAGAGTACGAGAGAAAACCAAGTGACATAAAAATGGAATAAAAGACTAAAAACCCCAAAGATAGAAAATACATCCAAATAAAAAACTCCCAATATGCTATAATCTCCAAATCAACCAGCCACATTCATAGTATCAAGAAGCATCACTAATTAAAATGGATACTTTGAATTTACATATGTCTTGATTGATGAGATCTTAAAACACCCAATAGTGCCCAAGAAAGGGGTGAGACTATACTTAGTAGGTTTACCACAATTAATTACCAACTAATTCCATGATGAAAAAACATGTTAGAATGTTTATTTTAGCTACAATATAAAATAGTTCAACACATTTTATATCAAATAAAATACATTTTTTAAATCCCAAAACAATTTTACATGGAAAGAAATAAAAAATCCTTTTAAAACTATATCAATATCATTTTTAATTCCCATTTTATGATTCCACACATCCAGATATGCTTGCCCAGGTGACAATTCCATACTCATGACTGATCACTCATCCATCGACCAAGTTTACACAAGGTACCTAGTACTAGTCGTTATAATACTCATGACAGATCACCTAGCATGTATGCTAAATTCCATGAAAAACCAATCGTTCAAATCCTTTTCAATTTAAAATTTATTTATTTTAAATATTTTCCATAAATATTTTCCCGAAGAAAAAATAAATCCACAATTCTAAAATCACCAGTTTAAAATTAAAAAATGTGGGTTTTCCAGAAAACCATCCAATTTACACCATTTCAAAAAACCACCACTAAATAATTTATCCATCAATTATCAAGAATCTATTCAAAAATTCAATTCATGAAAAAATTTATTTCAACTAAAACATCATGTTCTTATCATGTGCTTTCAAGATATAAGGCACATACCTTTCAATCTTTAGATAAAGTGAATCCCTAAACAACACGATAAACACCATTACATAGTTCATATAGATTCAAGTACAGATCTTATACCCTTCAACCAAATGAATGAGATATCATCAGAAAAACCAATAAAGATCCTTTACGTATCCATAGTGGGTTATATATAAAGTTTCATGAGAGCATATTAGAAGAGGTATAAAGAAAATTATGAAGAAAATGCACTTTTTAGTGAATGTAGATCTCCAATGGACATTGGATTTCCTAAAACATTCTCCTAGAAGAATTGGAATCACATATCAAGCCATGGGAGGAAATGGAATTCTTTTTATGGCTATATTTGGGGAATAATTGTGCTGAAATTGAAAAATAAAATTAGATCTTTAATATTTGGATAAAAAATTTCACATTTCATGGTTAGTGGACACAATTAGAAAAAACCTGTGCCACTCATGTGTTTCCCTAATGTCACATGGTGAACTATTTATCCTATGAATATTCATCATTTGGATAAACCATGTTACAACCATGAAACTTCGTAGTTCTCGGTATTTTCTATTTCAAGGTTTCTAAGATATGTTAAATGGTATATACTTTCTATGATCAAACTATGAAGCTCTATAAAAGAATACAAAGCATTAGAAAACTTCTTCCGTCCTCCAAAAACAAAACCCAGACATTATAAATAATAAAAATAAATAAATAAAGGTTCATGTACCTAAAACTGGGGGTGATAAATTCTCCCAACCATTGGTCTTTTCATCTCCAAAATATATAAAACTCTTTTTTCATTTTAATGAGTTCTATCCATTACATTGACATTTTATTTTCATGCTCTCATATTTCCCTAAAACCCACAAAAGACTAATGATTTTACCCTAAAATACTTTGTCATTACTATCAATAATCTATACCTTAACATTAACCAATGTATCATCTATATCTAGGTTAACATGATTCTATCAAATCACATGGTTTGAGTCAGGTTGGAAAATCTTTATTAGAGATTCATTAACCACATTAAGCACTAAACTGAACCTTCACGGAAAATACAACTGATGTGAAGCCTCACCAACCCGTCTAGGTATCCCCAATGGACTATGCATTAAATATGTAGAAATCTATGTTTTCTAAAATGACAATTCTTGGGACTTGGAGGGATTCTGAAAAACACTTCATCACTTACCTAAAATGACAAAAATCTTTATTGGGATCCACATATTATTTCTAACAACTCTAAGTCGTCCTTATTCCCTTTATGGTCAACTATATCCTCTCTATTATCACATGAAAAAGGTTGGGTCTAAGTAGTGATGTCTCACCTATTCCCACCCTAAAAAGTGGAGAATGGAACGGACACACATACAATACTCCAAAAGGATCCATATTTGTCGAGGCATAATAAATATGGTTAGATAGAACTCCACCAATTGTATGTTCTCCTCCCATGGGGAAAAAATCCATCTCATGATCCACAATCATGTCCTTGATATTTTGAATTATCATGTTAGATTTTCTATACATTTTTTAGGACGATTCTCTATACACATAGTAAACTATGTCCTAGGGGATTGGTATACCGACTCACAAAAATTAGACCTAAACCTTGGGTCTCTATTTCACACAATCGAGACTAGAACCGCAAAACACTTTACAAGTTCTAATATATACATTTTTGTTACCTTCATCATTATATGAGATTCACTAATAAGGAAAATTTATCTGAGTTCATGATCCATTCAACTATCCCCCGTCTGTATTAGTTTTTCTTAACTATCCATGGTAAAAGTTTCAAGAAAATCACACCGATATGATGAAAATTGGAAAAGGAAATCGGTAAAGGTGGCAACATGTTCATCATGATGCAGGTTCTTCCCCTTGATCTGCTAATACGAGATGCATCTCGAAACAAACTCTTACACAACCCATTTCATGCAAAGACACCAGAAATATGCTTTCATCCATTTATAAATCTGTTGAATGTATATATGAACAACCCTTTTTTTCAATGGTGTTGATCATTAAGAATTTTTTCCTGAAATAGAAAATCGGCCATGATTTGATCCATAAAACTAAAATCCAAACTCTCACCCATCTTATATCCATCAACAGTTTTTAATTTTTCAACTGATATAAACTTATTCAGAATCTGACATCAGATCCACATTCAGTTTTTAATCCAAATTAGGAAAAATAATCATGTACAAAACCACATCATCACCATTGTCTATAAAACCCAAGATGGGATTATATATAATAGAAATCAACTTTCACTGACATGAAGACTCTTTATATAACTAATTATATGAATCCCATCTTAATGAATCAACTTACAAATTTACATTACCCAATTTATACATCATGTCAAAGTCATACATTTAATGATCCATATTAATTGCCTTATGATCAACTATATTTGTGATAAAATATTTCTAAACAATTATGATTTTTAAATTCCATAAATTTCTAAAAAAATGAATACATGACATCAAAAAATAGATGACACTTGCACATTCCAAATCATGTTTTAGGTTATTCTTCACATACAAGTGAAACTGCAATGAAATATAAGAAATAACATTAGCCTCCTACACGAGAACACACCAAAGATCTAATCATGATGCATCACAATAGACTTAACAGTCCTATTTAGAATCTTGAAACATGATAATACTTGTTGATGTAAATATACCATTATTCCCTTGAAATGACTTTTTCCATTTCTCATTCTAATTGAAAAGAACTCCATTCTTCATTAGGTAATTATTAACTGATTCCAAATGTGAAAATTCACCTAAAAACTATAGTATACCTCTTATCCATGAAAAATATTCATCATAAATGCATTCTTCAATGGTTTCAATGAGATAACTACTTCTTTATTTTCCAGGTCTACCGAAATTCCCTTTTCAGAAATAAACATTCAATGGAATTGTACCTCTTGTTACTAGAAATACCACTTGGATAGCTTAATATTAAATTAATTATACCACTAGATATTTAACAATATACCCAATTGTTCCTCATGATATTCCTTTTTCCTTGAATAAACCATTATATCATCCACAAACACGACCCCATTGGAATCCAGATAAGTTGGTAATATCCAATTCATCAATGCCATAAATATGGTTAGTGAATTTATAATACCAAACGTAATTAAAATTAACTCATAATGTCTTTACCTTCTTGTAAAATATATCATTGTAATATTCTCCTTTGGAACCCATAATTGTTGATATCCTGAAGATAAGTCACTTTTAGAGAACCACTGTAGTCTCTTCAGTTGATTGAATAGAACATCAATGCATGGAAGAGGATATAATTTCTTTATCACAACATAGTAGATCTTAAGATAATATAAATAAATCTTAAGTGTAACATAAACATTTTTCAATAAAATAACTAGTGCTTCCCATGGAGGTATTCTAATTCTGATGAACCTTTTACTTTCCAACTCTTACAGATGGTCCTTCAATTACCTAAATTCTATTGGTTCCATCTGATAATACATAAGAGAAATAGCTCCTGTTCCTGGTAGTATATAAATCAAAAAAAAATATCTTTTGGGTGGAAACCCTTAATATACTTTTGAAAACAAGTCGAGGAACTGGTCCACTATAGTTGGAAAGTCTCTATTCTCGATCTCATCTTCAGATAATAGAGAATCTGATGTCAACCGATATGTTATAGTTCCATCCACTGAAACATGATGATCATTTCAAATCTCTATAATCAAATTTTCCTAAAAGTGTTGGGTGTTTTGAAATATAATCCTACATCTCAATATGTAAACTCACAAGATAAATAGTAAAATAAACAATAAATGAATGGGATGTGATTGCAACAAATAAATTTTTCATAAGGGAATAATTCAAAAGAGTTATAACAGTCACCATTGACATTCTCAATTGTTAACCCATGATCACTTTATTAGCTTAGTAAATTTCATACTCAACAAAAATTTCTATTTTTTACCATTTTGATATCTATTTGGTTGAGTAATCATGGTATTCCTAGAATCACTATGGTTTTCTCAGTTCTTCAAATGATACTTACTCTTCTTCAGTCATTCTGTTAAAGCATATGATGCAAGCGAATCATAAGTTGTGTCCCTAGAACCTAAACATCCATCAATTTGACAATAACACTGATGATGTCCTGTATATATTAAATTTCAACATACTCTAGGTGGTTTTGTACAATCAAGATTCATAATATCAAAATAACCACATTGAAAACACCATAAAATTCATTTTGGTTAAGGAGGATTGTTGACCGACCCGATTGTCTAATTTTGAGATTCCAAACCACCATGAGAATATATGTCCTTCATCCACTTGTCCCCAGAATGGGAGTTCCACCTATTCATAAACATTCTTCCCATAAACATGTTTCTAGATATGTCTATCTCTTTCACCACTTCTCTATTAAACATATCTATAAATTTGGTTTTACAAATAATGAGAATAATTTTAGATATTTATAGACTTATCCTTGATTCGAAAATGTATTCCTTCTAGGACACACTTGTAGTAAATTTTGATGAAAATAGAGTATATTCATAAATTTATTACCATAATCTACAATCAAGAGATTAACCTACATTAAACAGAATAAATCATTAATTATAGAAATTATGAATATATTCTGATATTATTTTCTATTGAAAAATTATGCAAAATCCCCTCATTCCATGCCTTGATCCTATTTATCTTAAGCTGATAAATCACATCAGTAGTGTGCAATATCCCCAAGAATATATGTTACCAACATTATTTTAATCTCTTATAGTGTGATAATGAAAATGAATATTTGGTTTATCCTATTTATCCACAATTTGAATTTTTTTATTTCTAAATCACCCCCAATAGGTTGTTGGTTTATGCTATTTGAATAGAACTGAATGATCCAATTTCCTTGGTTTATCATTTACGTTCCCTATATTCACATATTTAAAAGGCTATAGAACACATTGTACCATGTTTCTCTTCACCTATGGCATAGGTGCAACCACATTATCAGTAGCCTCTTCCAACTAGTTTATTCGATGTCTACCCAAATATTTTCTCTATATCCAAAACAATAATCAACTTAGTCTCACTATCTTGGAAATAAAGGATAATAAATTTCAAATTTTCCACATAAAACGTATCAAAAAAATGATTTCCAAAATTATAAAATTTATACTTTCAAACAATCATTAAAATATCAACATGTTTTTTGAAAAGAAAACCATTTTAAAATATTTTTAAAAATCAACCATTATTCTCCAAAAGATAAATCCTTACTCAAAATTAATTACAGAATCCTAGTGGGAATTCATTACTATTAATGAATATTATTCTCTTCTCATCAGCTAAACCAATGATGATGGGGTGAAATGTCATTGAAGTGTCTCAATACACTCATGTTCCCAAACTCTCGAGTAACCTGATGTTCAACATAAGTTGGTAAGCTATTTATTTTTTAGAATCTAAATTTAAATTTTCAACGGTCTTACTCCTTAAATCAAACCCAACACAATGACAAAACAATTAATACTCAATTATTGAATTGACTAATACCATTTAAAACAATCTCCTCAGTGATCTAACAAGAAATCCACACCCATTGTATTAAGAAGCATAAATATAGAATTGGGATACATTTCCTTTATATGTGTCTCCATAGATGACATTTGCAATCACATAATAGTGCCTAACTAGGGGTGAGTCTAAACTCTGTATGATTTGAACAATGAATTACCAAATCATTCCAAAAAAAAAAGTGTTTTCTAGAAAATTAATATAAAATAGATTAAAATTGTTTTAGGTAGCTTGTATCACACCCAAAATAATTTTATAAACTGAAAAACAATTCCATAGAAGGAAGTAAACAAATACAGTTAAAACCATTCTCTATTTCATTTGGAATACCCATTCCATGATTCAACACATCAATAAACCCAAACATGAATTCCTAGGTGACATTTACAAACTAATGAGAAGTATATCATTGATCTACCAAGTCGTTAATCAGTAATAAATACCAAGTCCCCATTGGCACAATCCCCTTACACATGGTCATGTCTAATTAAAATGAAATCACCCCAACCATGTATTCCCAATACCACACCAAACCAATCATGATTAGACATTTCAGTAAAAAAATTCTATTACTGAAATAATTTATGAAAACATTTTCCCTGAGATAAAACAACCATAATTTTAAAGTCACCATTTTCAAATTATCATTAATGATGGTTTTCAACAAAACCATCGAATCTCTTTCATTTCACAAAACAATCACTAAATAAGTTATCCATATATAAAAAAATTATTTCACAATTAATGTTGAATAAGAACATTTATTCCATCAAATTTATCATGTTATAATAAAGTGTAATCAGGAGAGAAGCCACCTAACATCAAACATTGATGAATGTGAAAAATGACACACCAACTTCAACACCGCTTCTTATATAATCTAGATAAAAAAAATATATAGTCCCCTCAAAATAATTTGAAAATATATCCTTATGAAAATAAAAAAATAACTAAAACCAATCCACAGTCGGTTAGATCTATTTTACGAGAGAGGAGGAGAAGAGATACAATTACAAAAATGAGAAACTAGATCTTAATTGAAGATGTATACCTCCAATAGACATTGGATGAACTAAAAACTTATCCTAGATCAATTGTAGTAACCTCTAAATCCTTGGTAGGAGAATTAATTTATTTTATTTTATGATTAGGGATTATATTAGAGATTAATGGATTAAATTTAATTTGATCCACAATTTTCAGATATCAAATTTCATGGTACATAGTTAATATGAAAGTTTAGTCAAACCGTGTGCTGACTGGGATTGAGATACTTCCTCTTGACATTCCTCACATTGTTAGAAAAACCATTCACTAACCATAAGATTCCCCATTATATTAATGTGAAAGGTTTCTCCTAGGCATATTCATGGTTTGGCCAAACTGTATGCCAATGAGGAACTTACCTTGGGCTCATTATTTTTCCATTCATGGTTTACTGGAGGTGTTTTGTGGTTTCTAATCACCATTATCAAATCAAACACCTCCATAACAGCTTCAATAGAATTAAAAACTTCTTCGAAACCTCTATAAAAATATCCCAAACATTGTTGCTACATAAAATATATAAATAATTGTTCAGGTACCTCTAATCAGAGGTGACAAACATTTCATCTTATTTTCCCTCTCAATATCATTCCCAAAAAAATTTTATGGTTACAAGGATATCCTACCAAGAATTACTAAGTAACGTATCAATATTAGGTGTTTTCATCCTCATATTTTCCATTCAAACACATTATTTTTAATAATCAATTTAAGTATCAGTTGATTAATCCCTTTAGTTTATATCAACATTCCATTATCATAGAACTTATTAAAAAATATTGAGATACTATATTCCTCTCTCATAAATCCCTTATGTAAAGTTGTGTGTTACCTATAATGATGATGAAATTATATTTTTATTTTACATGTAATAACTTTAATTTATTAAATACCCAAACCTATTTTTATTCATCAGTATTCAACATGATATAACCATCATTCATCGATTGGGTTCTCCAATTTTGGAATCCCACATTCCCTAATTATGGGATTTGTATGATGTTTTAAATTATTATTTTAAATGATAAATGTTGTAGATATAATTTAATAAATATAAATTATGGTGCCTAGAGCGTTTATTACATATTATGACACAAATTTAAGAATAATTATATGTTGAATACAAGCCAAGGATCGAAAATTCTAGTATTGTAATGTCTAGGTACAAAATTAGAAGAAAATAAACTAGATTGAATAAATTTTTAATTAATCAAATAAATTAGCTCATAACTCCATTTAAAATCCTATAACGACATAGGATAACCTAGGGAATGCATGTACAAAATAGATGAGCTAAAAAACCTTGTAAGTTAATAATCATGGTAATGAATTATATAACATGAGTGAGAATGAATATTATGATAAAATAAAAGGCATCACTATTGAATTAACATTTAGAGGAATAACATATAGAAAATGGAATCTGATTATCATGATAGTAATGAAATGTGGGAGAATATTATAGGAAATTAACATGAGTCAATTGTATATACCAAGACTGTATCACTTGGTGGACAAAGAGACATAATGGATTAGGTTGACTCCCAAATGCCATATGTAATGTCTTATGAGACTAAAATATTACCCAATGCATTGGATCACTATTTGGGCACAACCACCAAAGCATATACATGTATATTTGTGAAAAATAAGGAAATTAAACAAAAGGAATAAACATTACTCTTACCCATGGAATGAAATGAGTTTCATAATCTTTTCATAAGGAATAACTAAAGGGTGTTTAATAATTGTATCCATGATATAATGTGTAAAATCATTATTGGATTTTAATAAATTAAAAAACTAGATGTTCAAGAATAATTATGTCCAAAAGAAGTGGAAACATGACAATGAGTGGCTAGGTAATAATAGAATTGCACCACTTAAGAGAGATTTTAAGGAGAAGAATAAGGAGTATTTAAAATGGTTAAGGCATAATTATTTACATGAATTTGAAAATTATCTAAATAATTTTTCATGATAAAAAGTGTTATTTTAGAATATTTGAGTTCATTAAAACATCATATAGAATTTACTTGAAATGGGGTAAGAAACAAAGTAGATCCCTTTATTCAGTTTGCCTATGAAGTTTAAATTAGAATAGAATATTATATGATATATATTTACCCATGAAATAAAAGCGAATTGATATATAAATATATATATATATATATTTATTTGGATCAAATAGAAAGAATTCATAATAATTATATGTAAAATAATGAAGAGATAACATTAGGAAATGATATATAAAATATTACCCAATTTACATATGGAGCTTCGTGGAGATATCTAACCTTATGTATGAATGTGTTTTGAACATGCACTTATTTTCCTAGATAATAAAATTTTATTTACTAAAAATTTAATTCAAATCATTTAACAAATATATATGATTTATTATAAATTAATTAAGTTCATTTATGGAAATTTTCTGGAGTTACAATGTTCAATTTTGATGTTCTTAGAGCATTTGTTTCGTGGTTTCATAAACCGTTCACTTCTGTGTAATTAATTCTATTCTTATGAAATGGAAATAAATCACTAGAAGTAAAATTAAATGGAATTAAAATACATACATTAGTTGAAATGGTCCCATATACCATTTATTTCTGACAAGATCATGATTCATTTAATAAAATGATAACGATTAATGTTTTATTTATTTTGGTGGAATTTTTGACCATAAAAACTAGTTTCATTTTATTAAATATTATTATTATATAACTATTAGAGAACATGAAATAAGTTATAATTATTTTTTATATGTTTATTTAAATATAATAATTGTTTTATTACCATCCATGAAATAGGTAATGGAAGAAAATATCATTATCCATAGAGACGGTTCAGCACCGTAATTTGGAAAATGATTTTGCATCTTTCAATAATAGAGGATGTGAAAAGGGGTGGATAAATGCAATTAGATTAAAAATATGAAATTAATGTATATACATGTTGCTTGAGTTGTTATGATTTTTTGGATAAAGGAGGCGATGAGATGGTAGAAGAAGAAGACAAATGAAGAGAGGTGGTTTGACTAAGTTACCTCTTAAACATTGTAACACCCCAAGCTTCTACGGTACGTTTCCCTTTGAATAATGCGATAGCGTGTGTTGTACGCAACCTCGAGTTCTAACACACACCACAACTAATTAAACTAGCCGTTGTGAATAGTAATACCTAATTTTTGAAATCATATATATTCTATATGGACTTCATTTTTGGATTCGGAATATCAAAATTAGCCTAGGGTGAAATTTTGGTACATTTCGGATAACTTTCATATTTTGATGAATAGTGAAAATTTCTAAATTTTAATTAAAAACAACTTTTTTAATCAAAATAATTAATAGTGATAAATTATGAATTTGAGTGGTTTTAAAGTATATTTAGAATATATTTTTACCATTCAATTTAATGTTTATCATTGGACATAATTTTACAATTAAACCGAACATAAACAAGTGTCAATCTTTTGATAGTTATTATCTCTTAAAAACACGCTTTTTGTTTTAACAGCGGGAATTAATTTTAAGTTAATTTCTGCCACTTCTGTGTTTTGAATTTAGGAAAATGGATTCCATATTTGAAATCATGATGTCCAAATTATGTAAATAGGTAACTTTTATTTTTAGACATTTTGAATAATTACTGCGGTAAATAATTTATTTACCATGGTTAAAGGGTAAATCCGGTAAATAAGGGTTAAAAAAATAATATTATAATAATACAAAATTACCCTAAAACGTGTCTTAACCCTATTGGTTGATACATGGTCGACCATGGGCATCTTTGTGTCAATTTTGGGACCCCATGGATCCACTTGTAAGTGATAATGACACTTTATTTTAATTAAGTTAAAATGAATACAAAAATGACACAAGCATATATCTTTTAGAAGAACAATTTTTACATAGGGTTATACATGTTGGAGTTTCGATTATAAATATTCATTAGAAAGATAAAAAGATTTCCTACATAATGATATTTAATTTATAATTTTTAGACAATAAATAAGTTATTTTATTTATGACACAATGATGATGCAGTAATTACTATAATAGTGAAAAATTAAAATAATTGATATTATAAATACCCAAATAAATATAATATGAAACTTTTAATGAATTAAACTAATTTTCTAGGCTAATATGATATATTAGGATTGATTTAATGGACTTTGTTCGAAGTAATCAATCTGTTATGAGTTTCACAAAAATCAACTATTGAATAGTGTCAAAATTGACATAAAAGAGTTCTTAAAACAAATATTATATTATTAATTGATATTAAATTCCTAAAAATCTAAGGTTCGGCCAAGAGACTTATATTATGATAGGTTAATCATTAATGGACCACTTGGGTGTCGCTTGGATGTATATAGTAAGTTTATTAACCATATTATATAAAAATACAAAGAGACATTGTAAAAGTGAAACTAATTAACTTAGAGTTAATACTTAAAGATAAGGTTAATATAAGTACCCAAACCTGTCTAAATTCTATTGGATGAGTTGTTTTCGACCTATCCCCACCTCATCCTTTGAATAGTCAACTTTGGAGCCTTTAGAAACCGAATATGAATTTATTATAAATTAATATTTCTAGCTTTTCCAAAGGTGCCCCTCACCCCTCTTATAAAAGGGCACTCCTCCTTCTCATTTCTTCACACCTCTAAAGCCTTTTGGTTCGGCCAAACTCTGCCCAAATACTCTCCCAACATCCCTCAATACAACCTAGAGGCCTTAGTTTGATCAGAAAGCCAACCTAAGGAGCCCTTTTGATCAAATCAAAAGGAAGAACCCGAAGAAGAGGTAATGATCTCACCACCCTTTTCTAAGTTCATTTCTTCTTCCACTTCTTCTTCCTTTGTTCTTACCATTCTGAAATAATAACTCCAGTATCTCACATATACTGTGATGTTATTATAAATATGGTACAATCATATTCAGTATTCTATCCACCCTTTGAATAACATGTCACCATACGTGCGTACGTACGGCTTACCGTCTCCACGTCGTGGTGTAATTGTTATTCAATATAATATTATTTGGATGGGTATAATAATGATGTGTAACTCATGTAAATAATAAATATAACATGTTAATGATTCTGTATATATGATATACCATCCATTTATATATTATTTTAATATCAAAAGAATGATATTGTCGCTCGTGCGTACGTACGGACTACCGTCTCCACGAACGCGATGAGATTCATTCTCCATCGTAACCATTAAAGCGTAATTATCATTTTATGATTTAAAAATGATGTTTAAGGACTTGATATCATTCTGGATATGAATAATATACAACCTATCCTTTACAAACATGTCTTACGTAACAAAACATATGAAAGAAAACAAGTAAGTTAACACCCGAAACAACGATAATACTAAGATATTATTATCAAATCAATATTAAAAGATCATATATGATATCATATTAATGTATATGATTCTTGTATAATTTAATAACAATTATTTCACCATTATACAGGAGGTTAACCTACCACAACCAAGGAAAAGTACAAGGTAAGGGTTATTTCACAATCTCTTCATTATCCGAGGTTGTATTATACGTAATAATCTACTGGGATCTCTTTATCATCCACATCCATGTTTCTTCGAAATGTATTTCAAAACATTTTTACTATTTACAAGAATATGGGTTAAAGTCATTTATACCCTTGTTTGACTTTTTATAAGAGGTTTATAAAGGAATCTTTCCGTCGTTTTCAAAACAAGGTCCTTTTTAACCTTTTCGACAGAATTGAGGTAAGAATGTTTTTTTTAACTTATACGGCGGGTGCGGTTATTTTCCGCCGTTATAAAATCGTCAAAGCTTCCCATACAAGCTTATAAGAATATTTTCAAAGAAAATGTTTTATTTTATATGGATCTTAAATGATTTCAAAATAAAAGGAGATATTTCTTTTAAAAGAATTTTGATTTCATCTATGTCAACATCCTTTGATGGATTTTAAGATTATTTGAAGTTGATTTATTATGATACAAAACTTCTATATTGTATTGAAGGTTTTGTGATATGTTTGACTGTGGATGTGCTATTTTTATACCATTCATAGTTTATTGTGAAAGTATTGACATTTCGTATGCTAGTTTTAATACGAATGTTTATGTTATGTTTAAACCTTTTCATATGGGAATGCATTGGACTTAATAAGTGACGGGTGGAGCCCGCTATAGCTCCTCGATGCATCGGTAGGTCTCATGAGACAAACTAGTGTCTTGGCACAAGGCCTTGACAAAATCTTATTTGTAGCCTTGGCACGAGGCCTTGGCTATGTGGTTATGATAGTCTGGCATTATGCATTCCAACATTATGAAAGTGGTTATTGATTTTTGCATGTGATTATTCGATTAGTAGAATATCCATGTGAATAAGTAAATGGCATTATTTCATTTTACTTTTGCCATAACATGTTGAAGTTCAATTTTAAAAGGCTTTTGTTTTAGTAATGCATTGCCTTAAATGTTTATTCTAATTTATGAAAGTTTCCGCTATATTGTTATCCTTACTGGGCATTTGAGCTCACCCCTTTTCTATGTTTTATTTTTCCCCAGGATGTGAAGAAGTAAATTATGAATGACCTGCAGGGATATTATGAGGGGATAGTAGTGTGGATTATGGAGACATTATGTTGTTGTAGTAGTTTTTCATTTTATGATGTAATGTAAAACTTATGAATATATCTAGTGTTTCCAAGGCTACTAAACCAATCGGTCTTTTGAGATTTAATCTTTCTTGTGATCATGCCAATGTTATGTAATAATGCACCGACTCTAGGCAACTAGGGTCGGGGCGTTACAGTTGGTATCAGAGGAAGTTTAGTACAAACCTTGGAAGCTAGATTTAGATAAACTCTGATTAGAGCACGTAGACCTAAGATGAACTTTGAGGATTAGTATAGAAGAACTTCCTAGAATTTTGGTATTGTAGAGATTTTGTGAGTTTTTCGAGCAATACATCCCTGTCTGGATACGAGCAGGTAGAGGCGGCTCTGGCACAGATGTACCTAGGGGTAAAACCCGAAAACACCGCTTTGAGCTAGACTCGAACGGGAACTGGTGCACGACAACGGGCCTTGCTGCACTCTTGGTTACGACACTCCCGGGGGATATGCTTAGGATAACTCTCACTATCTTTACAAATCATTATGAAGGGTTTATGAGTATATACTTCCTCAAAGAAAACATTTTTATGATTATGGATTATATCCATAAATAGTTCAATTTATGTTAAGTGTTTTATAAGTATGGGATTATGTATTTTGATGCATAAACTGATCTAGTTTATGCCATTTTTTTAGAAATGGCGCCTAGTGGAAGAAATGGAAACCGTATCAATGCACGCACTCCAGGTAGGGATTGCCCTCCTGCTCAAGATAATTATAGTGGGGCTGGTGATGCAACTGGTGCTGATCAGCTAATCACCGTACTGGGACAACTTACTCAGGTTATGAATAATAACCTTACCCGTATGGAGCACCCTGATCCGCAGCGTGGAGGATCAATGTTAGATCGATTCATGAGACAACAACCACCAACGTTCAATGGGAGTACAAATCCCTTAGTAGCTGAGCAATGGATATTTTCCCTAGAGAAAATATTTCAGGCTTTGGGGAGTAGTGAAAGGGAAAAAGTTACCATGGCAGTTTACCGCCTCACTGGAGATGCTGATCAATGGTGGTCATTGATTCAAAACATGAAGGAAGATGATGAAGTATCAAACATGGAATGGAGGGAGTTCAAAGATCTGTTTTTAGAAAAATACTTTCCTCGCGACCATCGAGCAGATATGGAAAGGCAATTTCTGAGTCTGAGACAAAAGGAGGATGAGAATGTCACAAAGTATGAGGCTAACTTTACAAGGTTAGCGAGGTACGCTGGTGATTATATTCGCAACCCAAGAAGTAAGATTGATCGTTTCTTTGATGGGTTAAAACCATTTCTCCGTCGAGCATTAGTCTCACAATCCTTTTCATCATACGAAGACATTGTCTCATGTGCTATCAAGACCGAAAAGGAATTCTCTAAGTCTTATGACTTTAAAGCAAAGCAAGAGAAGAAGAGACCTGCTGATCAATCTGGGAATGGAAATAAGGGGAAGAAGGGAAAGGTTGAATATCCATCTTGTGGTAAGTGCGGGAAGAAACACCCCGGTGCTTGCCTGAAGGGAATGGGAGTCTGTTACAAGTGTGGTGAAAAAGGCCACCAAGCTCATGATTGCAAGGGGAAGAAGGAAGCTACCAACGTTCAGTGCTACAATTGCAGGGAGATGGGGCATTATGCAAATGCATGTCCTAAGCGTCAGGAGAACTTACCTCAGAAAAGGCCAAGGGATCAAGGCCAGGCTTATGCTATCACTACTGCTGAGGTAGAAGCTCCGAAAGACGTGGTGGCAGGTAATTTAATGGTTTCCTCAAGTTTAGCAAATGCATTATTTGATTCTGGATCATCGCATTGTTTCATATCTTCCCAGTTTGCTAAGAAAATTAGATATTTCCAATTTGATTTAATAAGGGAGTTGTCAGTTAAAACTCCTAAGGGAAGTATCGTTGCAACAAAGTTTTGTGAATCAGTCCCCATTAGAGCACATAAATTTTCTTTATCTGCTGATTTCATCGTCATACCTATGATTGAGTTTGATATAATCCTCGGTATGGACTGGCTTTCGGACTATGATGCGAAGATTTATTATAAGAAGAAAGAGGTTACGATTCTTGATGATAATGATAAGGAGCACCTTATTTTTAGAGCAGAATCGTCACCACCTAATTCTTATTTAGATCCACCCCCTGTAGCTCAACTTAATTCAATTATCGGGGAGGAAGAGAATGAAATAACTGTCGGTGAGGAAAGAAATGTTCAAATAGAGGATGTACCTATTGTGAAAGAGTTTGTAGATGTATTTCCGGAAGATTTACCTGGACATCCTCCAGAACGAGAAGTAGAGTTTTCCATTGATTTAATTCCTGGATCAAGGCCTATATCGAAGACCCCTTATAGAATGGCCACTGTAGAGCTAGTCGAACTAAAGAAACAACTAGAGGAATTGAGTAATAAAGGATTTATTCGCCCTAGTGTTTCTCCATGGGGAGCCCCTGTTCTTTTTGTTAAAAAGAAAGATGGATCTATGAGGTTATGTATCGACTACAGGGAGATCAATGCTATAACGATAAAGAACAAGTATCCCCTACCTCGTATTGATGATTTATTTGACCAACTGCATGGAGCTCAATACTTTTCAAAGATTGACCTTCGATCTGGATACCATCAGTTGTGTGTGAAGAAGGAAGACATTCTGAAGACAGCATTTCGAACCAGGTACGGGCATTACGAGTTTACTGTAATGCCGTTTGGATTGACTAATGCACCCTCTGTATTCATGGATCTGATGAATAGAGTTTTCAAGGAGTATCTCGATGAATTTGTGGTGGTATTTATTGATGATATCTTGGTATACTCCAAAACCTACAAAGATCATGAAAATCACTTGCGCATTATCTTTAAGACTCTGAGGAGGCATGAATTATATGGAAAGTTTAGCAAGTGTGAATTCTGGCTTCAGGAGATTTCTTTTCTTGGCCATATTGTCTCTAAAGATGGATTCTCTGTTGATCCTTCTAAGACCAAGGCAATCCAAGAATGGCCAGCACCTACGAATATAACTGAGGTACGTAGTTTTATTGGTTTGGCAGGATATTATCGACGTTTCGTCCAGAATTTTGCCCGATTGGCTAACCCATTAACGAAGCTCACACGTAAAGGGGTTAAATTTGTTTGGACAAAAGAGTGTGAAGAATGTTTCGAAGAACTGAAGAGAAGATTAGTCAATGCTCCTATATTGACTCTACCATCGGGGAATGATGGGTTCGTTATTTATAGTGATGCATCGAAGAAAGGACTTGGCTGTGTCCTTATGCAGAATGATAGAGTTATTGCCTATGCATCACGACAGTTGAAAATTCATGAACAAAACTATCCTACTCATGATCTTGAGTTAGCAGCTGTGATCTTTGCTTTGAAGATATGGAGGCACTACCTCTATGGTGAAAAATGTGAGATTTATACTGATCACAAGAGTTTGAAGTATATTTTCTCACAAAAAGAACTCAACATGAGGCAAAGGAGATGGCTTGAATTACTCAAGGATTATGATTGTACGATAAACTACCACCCGGGGAAGGCAAACAAGGTGGCAGATGCTTTGAGCAGAAAAGACCATGGAGTTCTGAACATGATGAGAATTGAAAGGGATCCAATTTTCATGGATCTAGTGAAGATGGACATGGGAATAACCAGGGAAGGTGAAACATCAATGCTTTTTCAAATGGTTTCCAAACCATCTTTACTAGAAAGGATTAAGAGTTCTCAGACCGATGATGAAGAATTTCAGAAGAAGATTAAAGCTGTGAATGATGGGAGATTGAGAGACTTTGCGTATGAAGGTGGAATTTTGAAATTCGGGAAGAGACTTTGTGTTCCCAATATACCTGATCTAAAAAAGGAATTGCTGGATGATGCTCATAGTTCCAATTTCTCTATACACCCTGGGAGCACCAAAATGTATAGAGATTTGAAGGAACATTTTTGGTGGGACAACATGAAGAGGGAGATTGCTGATTTTGTGTCAAGATGTATGGTTTGTCAACAAGTGAAAGCTGGAAGGCAACAGCCTGGAGGAGTCATGCAACCTCTTCCCATACCGGAGTGGAAATGGGACAATATTACGATGGACTTTGTCATGGGGCTACCAAAGACTCCTAGAAGGAACGATGCAATATGGGTTATTGTTGATCGTCTTACCAAGTCAGCACATTTTCTTGCTATAAGAGAAGATCTACCCCTGGAACGTCTAGCAAGACTATATATTAATGAAGTTGTGAGACTTCATGGAGTACCCCTATCGATTGTTTCTGATCGTGATCCCCGTTTTACTTCAAGATTTTGGAAAAGTCTTCAGAAATCCCTAGATACTGAACTTCATTTGAGCACTGCTTACCACCCTCAGACAGACGGACAATCAGAACGGACTATTCAGACCTTAGAAGACATGTTGAGATCTTGCTCACTTGATTTTCAGGGTATGTGGGATCAATATTTACCACTAGTAGAATTTTCCTATAACAATAGCTTCCATTCGAGTATACAGATGGCACCATATGAAGCGTTATACGGAAAGAGATGTCGTACACCAACCTGTTGGGATGACGTTGGTGAAAGAAAACTTGTAGGCCCAGAGCTGGTGGAGGAAACGGTGGAAAAGGTGAAAGTAATCCAAAATCACATTAAAGCAGCTCAAAGTAGGCAGAAGAGCTATGCCGATAATCGAAGGAAGGATTTGGAATTTCAAGTCGGTGATCATGTTTTCCTGAAGGTATCTCCATGGAAGGGAGTCATACGTTTTGGTAAGAAAGGTAAATTGAGTCCCAGGTACATCGGACCTTTCGAAATTCTAGAACGAATTGGGGCTGTAGCTTACCGATTGGCAATGCCGCCAAGTCTCTCCAAAGTTCACGATGTGTTCCACGTATCTCTGTTGAGGAAATACATGCCTGACCCAACGCATGTACTCACCTATGAGGAATTAGAACTGGAACCCGATCTTTCCTATTGTGAAGAGCCCGTCAGGATTCTTGATACAAGAGAACAAGTACTGAGAAACCGGACGACGCGTCTGGTAAAAGTTTTGTGGAGAAATCATAAGATGGAAGAGGCAACGTGGGAACCCGAGGAACTTATGATGAAGAACCACCCGAGTCTTTTTATGCAGTAATACCCTAGAAATTGCGAGGACGCAATTATTTGAAGGAGGGGAGAATGTAACACCCCAAGCTTCTACGGTATGTTTCCCTTTGAATAATGCGATAGCGTGCGTTGTACGCAACCTCGAGTTCTAACACACACCACAACTAATTAAACTAGCCGTTGTGAATAGTAATACCTAATTTTTGAAATCATATATATTCTATATGGACTTCATTTTTGGATTCGGAATATCAAAATTAGCCTAGGGTGAAATTTTGGTACATTTCGGATAACTTTCATATTTTGATGAATAGTGAAAATTTCTAAATTTTAATTAAAAACAACTTTTTTAATCAAAATAATTAATAGTGATAAATTATGAATTTGAGTGGTTTTAAAGTATATTTAGAATATATTTTTACCATTCAATTTAATGTTTATCATTGGACATAATTTTACAATTAAACCGAACATAAACAAGTGTCAATCTTTTGATAGTTATTATCTCTTAAAAACACGCTTTTTGTTTTAACAGCGGGAATTAATTTTAAATTAATTTCTGCCACTTCTGTGTTTTGAATTTAGGAAAATGGATTCCATATTTGAAATCAGGATGTCCAAATTATGTAAATAGGTAACTTTTATTTTTAGACATTTTGAATAATTACTGCGGTAAATAATTTATTTACCATGGTTAAAGGGTAAATCCGGTAAATAAGGGTTAAAAAAATAATATTATAATAATACAAAATTACCCTAAAACGTGTCTTAACCCTATTGGTTGATACATGGTCGACCATGGGCATCTTAGTGTCAATTTTGGGACCCCATGGATCCACTTGTAAGTGATAATGACACTTTATTTTAATTAAGTTAAAATGAATACAAAAATGACACAAGCATATAACTTTTAGAAGAACAATTTTTACATAGGGTTATAAATGTTGGATTTTCGATTATAAATATTCATTAGAAAGATAAAAAGATTTCCTACATAATGATATTTAATTTATAATTTTTAGACAATAAATAAGTTATTTTATTTATGACACAATGATGATGCAGTAATTACTATAATAGTGAAAAATTAAAATAATTGATATTATAAATACCCAAATAAATATAATATGAAACTTTTAATGAATTAAACTAATTTTCTAGGCTAATATGATATATTAGGATTGATTTAATGGACTTTGTTCGAAGTAATCAATCTGTTATGAGTTTCAAAAAAATCAACTATTGAATAGTGTCAAAATTGACATAAAAGAGTTCTTAAAACAAATATTATATTATTAATTGATATTAAATTCCTAAAAATCTAAGGTTCGGCCAAGAGACTTATATTATGATAGGTTAATCATTAATGGACCACTTGGGTGTCGCTTGGATGTATATAGTAAGTTTATTAACCATATTATATAAAAATACAAAGAGACATTGTAAAAGTGAAACTAATTAACTTAGAGTTAATACTTAAAGATAAGGTTAATATAAGTACCCAAACCTGTCGAAATTCTATTGGATGAGTTGTTTTCGACCTATCCCCACCTCATCCTTTGAATAGTCAACTTTGGAGCCTTTAGAAACCGAATATGAATTTATTATAAATTAATATTTCTAGCTTTTCCAAAGGTGCCCCTCACCCCTCTTATAAAAGGGCACTCCTCCTTCTCATTTCTTCACACCTCTAAAGCCTTTTGGTTCGGCCAAACACTGCCCAAATACTCTCCCAACATCCCTCAATACAACCTAGAGGCCTTAGTTTGATCAGAAAGCCAACCTAAGGAGCCCTTTTGATCAAATCAAAAGGAAGAACCCGAAGAAGAGGTAATGATCTCACCACCCTTTTCTAAGTTCATTTCTTCTTCCACTTCTTCTTCCTTTGTTCTTACCATTCTGAAATAATAACTCCAGTATCTCACATATACTGTGATGTTATTATAAATATGGTACAATCATATTCAGTATTCTATCCACCCTTTGAATAACATGTCACCATACGTGCGTACGTACGGCTTACCGTCTCCACGTCGTGGTGTAATTGTTATTCAATATAATATTATTTGGATGGGTATAATAATGATGTGTAACTCATGTAAATAATAAATATAACATGTTAATGATTCTGTATATATGATATACCATCCATTTATATATTATTTTAATATCAAAAGAATGATATTGTCGCTCGTGCGTACGTACGGACTACCGTCTCCACGAACGCGATGAGATTCATTCTCCATCGTAACCATTAAAGCGTAATTATCATTTTACGATTTAAAAATGATGTTTAAGGACTTGATATCATTCTGGATATGAATAATATACAACCTATCCTTTACAAACATGTCTTACGTAACAAAACATATGAAAGAAAACAAGTAAGTTAACACCCGAAACAACGATAATACTAAGATATTATTATCAAATCAATATTAAAAGATCATATATGATATCATATTAATGTATATGATTCTTGTATAATTTAATAACAATTATTTCACCATTATACAGGAGGTTAACCTACCACAACCAAGGAAAAGTACAAGGTAAGGGTTATTTCACAATCTCTTCATTATCCGAGGTTGTATTATACGTAATAATCTACTGGGATCTCTTTATCATCCACATCCATGTTTCTTCGAAATGTATTTCAAAACATTTTTACTATTTACAAGAATATGGGTTAAAGTCATTTATACCCTTGTTTGACTTTTTATAAGAGGTTTATAAAGGAATCTTTCCGTCGTTTTCAAAACAAGGTCCTTTTTAACCTTTTCGACAGAATTGAGGTAAGAATGTTTTTTTTAACTTATACGGCGGGTGCGGTTATTTTCCGCCGTTATAAAATCGTCAAAGCTTCCCATACAAGCTTATAAGAATATTTTCAAAGAAAATGTTTTATTTTATATGGATCTTAAATGATTTCAAAATAAAAGGAGATATTTCTTTTAAAAGAATTTTGATTTCATCTATGTCAACATCCTTTGATGGATTTTAAGATTATTTGAAGTTGATTTATTATGATACAAAACTTCTATATTGTATTGAAGGTTTTGTGATATGTTTGACTGTGGATGTGCTATTTTTATACCATTCATAGTTTATTGTGAAAGTATTGACATTTCGTATGCTAGTTTTAATACGAATGTTTATGTTATGTTTAAACCTTTTCATATGGGAATGCATTGGACTTAATAAGTGATGGGTGGAGCCCGCTATAGCTCCTCGATGCATCGGTAGGTCTCATGAGACAAACTAGTGTCTTGGCACAAGGCCTTGACAAAATCTTATTTGTAGCCTTGGCACGAGGCCTTGGCTATGTGGTTATGATAGTCTGGCATTATGCATTCCAACATTATGAAAGTGGTTATTGATTTTTGCATGTGATTATTCGATTAGTAGAATATCCATGTGAATAAGTAAATGGAATTATTTCATTTTACTTTTGCCATACCATGTTGAAGTTCAATTTTAAAAGGCTTTTGTTTTAGTAATGCATTGACTTAAATGTTTATTCTTATTTATGAAAGTTTCCGCTATATTGTTATCCTTACTGGGCATTTGAGCTCACCCCTTTTCTATGTTTTATTTTTCCCCAGGATGTGAAGAAGTAAATTATGAATGACCTGCAGGGATATTATGAGGGGATAGTATTGTGGATTATGGAGACATTATGTTGTTTTAGTAGTTTTTCATTTTATGATGTAATGTAAAACTTATGAATATATCTAGTGTTTCCAAGGCTACTAAACCAATCGGTCTTTCGAGATTTAATCCTTCTTGTGATCATGCCAATGTTATGTAATAATGCACCGACTCTAGGCAACTAGGGTCGGGGCGTTACAGTTGGTATCAGAGGAAGTTTAGTACAAACCTTGGAAGCTAGATTTAGATAAACTCTGATTAGAGCACGTAGACCTAAGATGAACTTTGAGGATTAGTATAGAAGAACTTCCTAGAATTTTGGTATTGTAGAGATTTTGTGAGTTTTTCGAGCAATACATCCCTGTCTGGATACGAGCAGGTAGAGGCGGCTCTGGCACAGATGTACCTAGGGGTAAAACCCGAAAACACCGCTTTGAGCTAGACTCGAACGGGAACTGGTGCACGACAACGGGCCTTGCTGCACTCTTTGTTACGACACTCCCGGGGGATATGCTTAGGATAACTCTCACTATCTTTACAAATCATTATGAAGGGTTTATGAGTATATACTTCCTCAAAGAAAACATTTTTATGATTATGGATTATATCCATAAATAGTTCAATTTATGTTAAGTGTTTTATAAGTATGGGATTATGTATTTTGATGCATAAACTGATCTAGTTTATGCCATTTTTTTTAGAAATGGCGCCTAGTGGAAGAAATGGAAACCGTATCAATGCACGCACTCCATGTAGGGATTGCCCTCCTGCTCAAGATAATTATAGTGGGGCTGGTGATGCAACTGGTGCTGATCAGCTAATCACCGTACTGGGACAACTTACTCAGGTTATGAATAATAACCTTACCCGTATGGAGCACCCTGATCCGCAGCGTGGAGGATCAATGTTAGATCGATTCATGAGACAACAACCACCAACGTTCAATGGGAGTACAAATCCCTTAGTAGCTGAGCAATGGATATTTTCCCTAGAGAAAATATTTCAGGCTTTGGGGAGTAGTGAAAGGGAAAAAGTTACCATGGCAGTTTACCGCCTCACTGGAGATGCTGATCAATGGTGGTCATTGATTCAAAACATGAAGGAAGATGATGAAGTATCAAACATGGAATGGAGGGAGTTCAAAGATCTGTTTTTAGAAAAATACTTTCCTCGCGACCATCGAGCAGATATGGAAAGGCAATTTCTGAGTCTGAGACAAAAGGAGGATGAGAATGTCACAAAGTATGAGGCTAACTTTACAAGGTTTGCGAGGTACGCTGGTGATTATATTCGCAACCCAAGAAGTAAGATTGATCGTTTCTTTGATGGGTTCAAACCATTTCTCCGTCGAGCATTAGTCTCACAATCCTTTTCATCATACGAAGACATTGTCTCATGTGCTATCAAGACCGAAAAGGAATTCTCTAAGTCTTATGACTTTAAAGCAAAGCAAGAGAAGAAGAGACCTGCTGATCAATCTGGGAATGGAAATAAGGGGAAGAAGGGAAAGGTTGAATATCCATCTTGTGGTAAGTGCGGGAAGAAACACCCCGGTGCTTGCCTGAAGGGAATGGGAGTCTGTTACAAGTGTGGTGAAAAAGGCCACCAAGCTCATGATTGTAAGGGGAAGAAGGAAGCTACCAACGTTCAGTGCTACAATTGCAGGGAGATGGGGCATTATGCAAATGCATGTCCTAAGCGTCAGGAGAACTTACCTCAGAAAAGGCCAAGGGATCAAGGCCAGGCTTATGCTATCACTACTGCTGAGGTAGAAGCTCCGAAAGACGTGGTGGCAGGTAATTTAATGGTTTCCTCAAGTTTAGCAAATGCATTATTTGATTCTGGATCATCGCATTGTTTCATATCTTCCCAGTTTGCTAAGAAAATTAGATATTTCCAATTTGATTTAATAAGGGAGTTGTCAGTTAAAACTCCTAAGGGAAGTATCGTTGCAACAAAGTTTTGTGAATCAGTCCCCATTAGAGCACATAAATTTTCTTTATCTGCTGATTTCATCGTCATACCTATGATTGAGTTTGATATAATCCTCGGTATGGACTGGCTTTCGGACTATGATGCGAAGATTTATTGTAAGAAGAAAGAGGTTACGATTCTTGATGATAATGATAAGGAGCACCTTATTTTTAGAGCAGAATCGTCACCACCTAATTCTTATTTAGATCCACCCCCTGTAGCTCAACTTAATTCAATTATCGGGGAGGAAGAGAATGAAATAACTGTCGGTGAGGAAAGAAATGTTCAAATAGAGGATGTACCTATTGTGAAAGAGTTTGTAGATGTATTTCCGGAAGATTTACCTGGACATCCTCCAGAACGAGAAGTAGAGTTTTCCATTGATTTAATTCCTGGATCAAGGCCTATATCGAAGACCCCTTATAGAATGGCCACTGTAGAGCTAGTCGAACTAAAGAAACAACTAGAGGAATTGAGTAATAAAGGATTTATTCGCCCTAGTGTTTCTCCATGGGGAGCCCCTGTTCTTTTTGTTAAAAAGAAAGATGGATCTATGAGGTTATGTATCGACTACAGGGAGATCAATGCTATAACGATAAAGAACAAGTATCCCCTACCTCGTATTGATGATTTATTTGACCAACTGTATGGAGCTCAATACTTTTCAAAGATTGACCTTCGATCTGGATACCATCAGTTGTGTGTGAAGAAGGAAGACATTCCGAAGACAGCATTTCGAACCAGGTACGGGCATTACGAGTTTACTGTAATGCCGTTTGGATTGACTAATGCACCCTCTGTATTCATGGATCTGATGAATAGAGTTTTCAAGGAGTATCTCGATGAATTTGTGGTGGTATTTATTGATGATATCTTGGTATACTCCAAAACCTACAAAGATCATGAAAATCACTTGCGCATTATCTTGAAGACTCTGAGGAGGCATGAATTATATGGAAAGTTTAGCAAGTGTGAATTATGGCTTCAGGAGATTTCTTTTCTTGGCCATATTGTCTCTAAAGATGGATTCTCTGTTGATCCTTCTAAGACCAAGGCAATCCAAGAATGGCCAGCACCAACGAATATAACTGAGGTACGTAGTTTTATTGGTTTGGCAGGATATTATCGACGTTTCGTCCAGAATTTTGCCCGATTGGATAACCCATTAACGAAGCTCACACGTAAAGGGGTTAAATTTGTTTGGACAAAAGAGTGTGAAGAATGTTTCGAAGAACTGAAGAGAAGATTAGTCAATGCTCCTATATTGACTCTACCATCGGGGAATGATGGGTTCGTTATTTATAGTGATGCATCGAAGAAAGGACTTGGTTGTGTCCTTATGCAGAATGATAGAGTTATTGCCTATGCATCACGACAGTTGAAAATTCATGAACAAAACTATCCTACTCATGATCTTGAGTTAGCAGCTGTGATCTTTGCTTTGAAGATATGGAGGCACTACCTCTATGGTGAAAAATGTGAGATTTATACTGATCACAAGAGTTTGAAGTATATTTTCTCACAAAAAGAACTCAACATGAGGCAAAGGAGATGGCTTGAATTACTCAAGGATTATGATTGTACGATAAACTACCACCCGGGGAAGGCAAACAAGGTGGCAGATGCTTTGAGCAGAAAAGACCATGGAGTTCTGAACATGATGAGAATTGAAAGGGATCCAATTTTCATGGATCTAGTGAAGATGGACATGGGAATAACCAGGGAAGGTGAAACATCAATGCTTTTTTAAATGGTTGCCAAACCATCTTTACTAGAAAGTATTAAGAGTTCTCAGAACGATGATGAAGAATTTCAGAAGAAGATTAAAGCTGTGAATGATGGGAGATTGAGAGACTTTGCGTATGAAGGTGGAATTTTGAAATTCGGGAAGAGACTTTGTGTTCCCAATATACCTGATCTAAAAAAGGAATTGCTGGATGATGCTCATAGTTCCAATTTCTCTATACACCCTGGGAGCACCAAAATGTATAGAGATTTGAAGGAACATTTTTGGTGGGACAACATGAAGAGGGAGATTGCTGATTTTGTGTCAAGATGTATGGTTTGTCAACAAGTGAAAGCTGGAAGGCAACAGCCTGGAGGAGTCATGCAACCTCTTCCCATACCGGAGTGGAAATGGGACAATATTACGATGGACTTTGTCATGGGGCTACCAAAGACTCCTAGAAGGAACGATGCAATATGGGTTATTGTTGATCGTCTTACCAAGTCAGCACATTTTCTTGCTATAAGAGAAGATCTACCCCTGGAACGTCTAGCAAGACTATATATTAATGAAGTTGTGAGACTTCATGGAGTACCCCTATCGATTGTTTCTGATCGTGATCCCCGTTTTACTTCAAGATTTTGGAAAAGTCTTCAGAAATCCCTGGATACTGAACTTCATTTGAGCACTGCTTACCACCCTCAGACAGACGGACAATCAGAACGGACTATTCAGACCTTAGAAGACATGTTGAGATCTTGCTCACTTGATTTTCAGGGTATGTGGGATCAATATTTACCACTAGTAGAATTTTCCTATAACAATAGCTTCCATTCGAGTATACAGATGGCACCATATGAAGCGTTATACGGAAAGAGATGTCGTACACCAACCTGTTGGGATGACGTTGGTGAAAGAAAACTTGTAGGCCCAGAGCTGGTGGAGGAAACGGTGGAAAAGGTGAAAGTAATCCAAAATCACATTAAAGCAGCTCAAAGTAGGCAGAAGAGCTATGCCGATAATCGAAGGAAGGATTTGGAATTTCAAGTCGGTGATCATGTTTTCCTGAAGGTATCTCCATGGAAGGGAGTCATACGTTTTGGTAAGAACGGTAAATTGAGTCCCAGGTACATCGGACCTTTCGAAATTCTAGAACGAATTGGGGCTGTAGCTTACCGATTGGCAATGCCGCCAAGTCTCTCCAAAGTTCACGATGTGTTCCACGTATCTCTGTTGAGGAAATACATGCCTGACCCAACGCATGTACTCACCTATGAGGAATTAGAACTGGAACCCGATCTTTCCTATTGTGAAGAGCCCGTCAGGATTCTTGATACAAGAGAACAAGTACTGAGAAACCGGACGACGCGTCTGGTAAAAGTTTTGTGGAGAAATCATAAGATGGAAGAGGCAACGCGGGAACCCGAGGAACTTATGATGAAGAACCACCCGAGTCTTTTTATGCAGTAATACCCTAGAAATTGCGAGGACGCAATTATTTGAAGGAGGGGAGAATGTAACACCCCAAGCTTCTACGGTACGTTTCCCTTTGAATAATGCGATAGCGTGCGTTGTACGCAACCTCGAGTTCTAACACACACCACAACTAATTAAACTAGCCGTTGTGAATAGTAATACCTAATTTTTGAAATCATATATATTCTATATGGACTTCATTTTTGGATTCGGAATATCAAAATTAGCCTAGGGTGAAATTTTGGTACATTTCGGATAACTTTCATATTTTGATGAATAGTGAAAATTTCTAAATTTTAATTAAAAACAACTTTTTTAATCAAAATAATTAATAGTGATAAATTATGAATTTGAGTGGTTTTAAAGTATATTTAGAATATATTTTTACCATTCAATTTAATGTTTATCATTGGACATAATTTTACAATTAAACCGAACATAAACAAGTGTCAATCTTTTGATAGTTATTATCTCTTAAAAACACGCTTTTTGTTTTAACAGCGGGAATTAATTTTAAATTAATTTCTGCCACTTCTGTGTTTTGAATTTATTAAAATGGATTCCATATTTGAAATCAGGATGTCCAAATTATGTAAATAGGTAACTTTTATTTTTAGACATTTTGAATAATTACTGCGGTAAATAATTTATTTACCATGGTTAAAGGGTAAATCCGGTAAATAAGGGTTAAAAAAATAATATTATAATAATACAAAATTACCCTAAAACGTGTCTTAACCCTATTGGTTGATACATGGTCGACCATGGGCATATTTGTGTCAATTTTGGGACCCCATGGATCCACTTGTAAGTGATAATGACACTTTATTTTAATTAAGTTAAAATGAATACAAAAATGACACAAGCATATATCTTTTAGAAGAACAATTTTTACATAGGGTTATACATGTTGGATTTTAGATTATAAATATTCATTAGAAAGATAAAAAGATTTCCTACATAAGGATAGTTTATTTATAATTTTTAGACAATAAATAAGTTATTTTATTTATGACACAATGATGATGCAGTAATTACTATAATAGTGAAAAATTAAAATAATTGATATTATAAATTCCCAAATAAATATAATATGAAACTTTTAATGAATTAAACTAATTTTCTAGGCTAATATGAAATATTAGGATTGATTTAATGGACTTTGTTCGAAGTAATCAATCTGTTATGAGTTTCACAAAAATCAACTATTGAATAGTGTCAAAATTGACATAAAAGAGTTCTTAAAACAAATATTATATTATTAATTGATATTAAATTCCTAAAAATCTAAGGATCGGCCAAGAGACTTATATTATGATAGGTTAATCATTAATGGACCACTTGGGTGTCGCTTGGATGTATATAGTAAGTTTATTAACCATATTATATAAAAATACAAAGAGACATTGTAAAAGTGAAACTAATTAACTTAGAGTTAATACTTAAAGATAAGGTTAATATAAGTACCCAAACCTGTCTAAATTCTATTGGATGAGTTGTTTTCGACCTATCCCCACCTCATCCTTTGAATAGTCAACTTTGGAGCCTTTAGAAACCGAATATGAATTTATTATAAATTAATATTTCTAGCTTTTCCAAAGGTGCCCCTCACCCCTCTTATAAAAGGGCACTCCTCCTTCTCATTTCTTCACACCTCTAAAGCCTTTTGGTTCGGCCAAACTCTGCCCAAATACTCTCCCAACATCCCTCAATACAACCTAGAGGCCTTAGTTTGATCAGAAAGCCAACCTAAGGAGCCCTTTTGATCAAATCAAAAGGAAGAACCCGAAGAAGAGGTAATGATCTCACCACCCTTTTCTAAGTTCATTTCTTCTTCCACTTCTTCTTCCTTTGTTCTTACCATTCTGAAATAATAACTCCAGTATCTCACATATACTGTGATGTTATTATAAATATGGTACAATCATATTCAGTATTCTATCCACCCTTTGAATAACATGTCACCATACGTGCGTACGTACGGCTTACCGTCTCCACGTCGTGGTGTAATTGTTATTCAATATAATATTATTTGGATGGGTATAATAATGATGTGTAACTCATGTAAATAATAAATATAACATGTTAATGATTCTGTATATATGATATACCATCCATTTATATATTATTTTAATATCAAAAGAATGATATTGTCGCTCGTGCGTACGTACGGACTACCGTCTCCACGAACGCGATGAGATTCATTCTCCATCGTAACCATTAAAGCGTAATTATCATTTTATGATTTAAAAATGATGTTTAAGGACTTGATATCATTCTGGATATGAATAATATACAACCTATCCTTTACAAACATGTCTTACGTAACAAAACATATGAAAGAAAACAAGTAAGTTAACACCCGAAACAACGATAATACTAAGATATTATTATCAAATCAATATTAAAAGATCATATATGATATCATATTAATGTATATGATTCTTGTATAATTTAATAACAATTATTTCACCATTATACAGGAGGTTAACCTACCACAACCAAGGAAAAGTACAAGGTAAGGGTTATTTCACAATCTCTTCATTATCCGAGGTTGTATTATACGTAATAATCTACTGGGATCTCTTTATCATCCACATCCATGTTTCTTCGAAATGTATTTCAAAACATTTTTTCTATTTACAAGAATATGGGTTAAAGTCATTTATACCCGTGTTTGACTTTTTATAAGAGGTTTATAAAGGAATCTTTCCGTCGTTTTCAAAACAAGGTCCTTTTTAACCTTTTCGACAGAATTGAGGTAAGAATGTTTTTTTTAACTTATACGGCGGGTGCGGTTATTTTCTGCCGTTATAAAATCGTCAAAGCTTCCCATACAAGCTTATAAGAGTATTTTCAAAGAAAATGTTTTATTTTTTATGGATCTTAAATGATTTCAAAATAAAAGGAGATATTTCTTTTAAAAGAATTTTGATTTCATCTATGTCAACATCCTTTGATGGATTTTAAGATTATTTGAAGTTGATTTATTATGATACAAAACTTCTATATTGTATTGAAGGTTTTGTGATATGTTTGACTGTGGATGTGCTATTTTTATACCATTCATAGTTTATTGTGAAAGTATTGACATTTCGTATGCTAGTTTTAATATGAATGTTTATGTTATGTTTAAACCTTTTCATATGGGAATGCATTGGACTTAATAAGTGACGGGTGGAGCCCGCTATAGCTCCTCGATGCATCGGTAGGTCTCATGAGACAAACTAGTGTCTTGGCACAAGGCCTTGACAAAATCTTATTTGTAGCCTTGGCACGAGGCCTTGGCTATGTGGTTATGATAGTCTGGCATTATGCATTCCAACATTATGAAAGTGGTTATTGATTTTGGCATGTGATTATTCGATTAGTAGAATATACATGTGAATAAGTAAATGGCATTATTTCATTTTACTTTTGCCATACCATGTTGAAGTTCAATTTTAAAAGGCTTTTGTTTTAGTAATGCATTGCCTAAAATGTTTATTCTTATTTATGAAAGTTTCCGCTATATTGTTATCCTTACTGGGCATTTGAGCTCACCCCTTTTCTATGTTTTATTTTTCCCCAGGATGTGAAGAAGTAAATTATGAATGACCTGCAGGGATATTATGAGGGGATAGTAGTGTGGATTATGGAGACATTATGTTGTTGTAGTAGTTTTTCATTTTATGATGTAATGTAAAACTTATGAATATATCTAGTGTTTCCAAGGCTACTAAACCAATCGGTCTTTCGAGATTTAATCTTTCTTGTGATCATGCCAATGTTATGTAATAATGCACCGACTCTAGGTAACTAGGGTCGGGGCGTTACAAACATCACCTCCATGAAGAACCCATTAAATAACACGAATTAGATGTTTTGGTGATCCCAATCGAAATTCGACACGGGGATAGTTTATATGATAGTTTTTTATAGATATTTTTTATTATTAAAGGAATATACGGTGTGAGGAGAAGGGGTGGTGATGTGTGGTATTCATAAGCAAATGAGAGGGGTGTTTGTAATTACTATTTCTCTTAGTTTATTATGTTGGTTTGAAAATATCAAGAATTTTGATTATTTTGATTATATACTCTATCCAGTTCATGTGATTTTTAAATAATGGTTAGTTACATCATTTATGACCCAAAAATTCCTATATTTTACTTATAATATTAAATTACATAGATTAACATATTTCACTATTCACCAAAAAGAAAACTATTTTAGAAAAATATATAAAATTCAACCTAAAAGTTTTTTATACGTATATTTTAAAAATGGAATACATTTTATTGAAATTATTTTCTATATATAAAATTTTAATTTATAAATAAAATCATTGTTTACTCAAAAAAATACTGATTTTATTATTATAATTAATTTTACAACCCTTAGAAAAAATTATTTATGTTCCCATGAAATTTTATTATCATTTTGAGAAAACTTATTAATAATTTATGAATATATTTTATAAAAATAAATTTTCATTGAAAACCTTATATTAAGTATATAATTTCAAATTGAATTGTAATGTTTTAAAAAAATACCAACCCACATGTTTTCATTTCTAAAATATTTATTTACTTGTACCATGTTATAAATATACTATATTTTCATTTTTAAGACTACTAAATAATATTTAATATTAAATTAGCATGGTTACAATTATAACATTCATATTACTATTTATAACTATCAAATTTACTTATCCAACAATTATGTTACAATTCTAATGGTTAGATTTATAATGGTCATATGGGTTCTCAACTACCTATAAACACCTCTTATTACATTCATTCTTCATTCAGTTATATATTCTCTTGAAGGTTACACATACCTTCATCATAAAAATGAATATTGTATTACTAACATTCTATTTTAACTCTCTATATTTTTTCATGACCATGGTCATTAAGGTTGAAGGAGTAGATGCAAATTATCCTATTCTTATTATATTATTTTCAATTTATTGTACTACTATAATATTTTTCATTATGTTTGTTTTAGTGGTTGACAAATGTATCATTCTTAAATTTTGAGAATAATGTTTTGTTTGTTTATCTACATGAATCTTTTTCATTATACTACATGAAATAACAATAAGACGGGAATTTACATAGATAAAATTATCGGTCATTTAATTATCACCCCCTTATGAAATGTCACCCAGAAAATTTGATTTAACATACTAAAAAACAGGTTAAGGAAAGTATTCTTCATCACATTATATAGTTTGCATGTCACCTGTCCATATTTATGGTTCCTCTATAGTAAATTGACCGAGTGATTAGTCTTGTTGTGTAGAACTTCATCACTATAGAATAAGATCATCATGAAGTTCTCCTCATTAGGGAGACAATTTTATAGGTATACTACTATAGGATTACAAAAATTCAGTAAAGGGAAGGAAAATACTCTCGCATGTGGGGTGAAGAAAAGATACAAAGTATTATTACAAATATGAGAAGAAAATGGATGAAATCAAATTTTGAAAAGGTATTTGGCTCGACTATGTACCAATTGTCAGGAAAGGATCACGAATGTTATAAAACGTGAATCACTGGTTCGCAGATAACCTATGGTGTACTGGCCCATGAGACGTTGGCCATCGAATGATTCATTTCGCGCTAAATTTCCCCCCATGAACCAAAGCCACCGTGAATGATTTTCACTGGAAAAAACTCGATAGAGGTATGCACTGCTACCTTCCCCACAAACCGAGTTATTTTCGAATGAGTATAATCTAATGGTGTACTGCACCTCCATAAACCGTGGATGACTATGTCTTCCATGGATCAAGATAAATCTCTCCATGATCTTCCAGAGAAGGTGTCACAGGTACTGTAGATGCAACTTCCTTAGTATTCTATAAAAGAACCCCTAGGGGAACTAAAAAAATGAGATGAAAAAAGGAAGAAGATGGGGAGTGATCCCGAGGGATGGGCAAAAAGGGGATGAAAAATGTAGAGGGTGTGAGAGAAATTTCTCCCACACCTGAAGAAGTTTGCGGATTCCATCCCACGATCAATAAACAGTTTGCAAAATCTATCTCGTGAACCATATAGATAAATAAATTCATGGAATTCCTCCCAGAGAATTATATTAGGAGGATCTTCTACATCCAACCAGAGAACCAATAAAAAATATAATAAAAATGTTTCGCAGATGCCCATATGTGGGAAGATATTTCGCAGATGACCATATTCAAGAAGCTAGTATGCGGATGCCAACATGTGGAAGCCAGTATGTGGATGTTCCATGGTGGCCATCACTTCGACGTACCATCCTATGTAGCCAGCTCATACACGGACAACCTTATGTAGAAAACAGGTCATGCCCACTAGTCCATACTGCGGGAACTACACCCCCACATCCACACTCGGGTTCAGTACTGGGCTGCAATCCCGACCCTTCAAGCTGGTCCCTTTGCTTCTATTACTGACCCCCATGAAAAATGGAGAGTCTCACCACTAATTTTTCAGTTCGGGTCGATTCCATTTTCCATTGCACCCTTACGCCACCCAAATATTCGTCCCTTAAATACCATGAGAAGATACATTTTTCATGGAAATCCCAAAAGCCGTATCACCTACCTCCTATGCCAGGTTGACCCAAAACTCCATGTATAAATACTGCCTGAATGTTTCTTGAAGGCCCGAACACATATTTTCCATCCCTCAAACGTTGGGTCTCTAGTGATTATGGATCCTCATAAACCTCCATGGCCATCAGAAGAGGAAGCCCAGTGTTCAGAGCACACCTCTGCTTGACTATGAACATCATTCCTCGGTGGCTCTACATATGAACCCTACAAGACAACCATCAATCAATGGAAAATTAGTCCTGAGGAGAGTCATTTTCTACCACTATATGCCTCAATTTCTTCCATGCCATATATCATTTATCCAAAACTGAGAATCCCTATAGTCATGGTTTACACCTTTGTTCCCTCTCATGTTTGTGCCATGTCATAACATCCCAACCTGATTATCCCCCAGCTAATCAAAGTTCCTTCCCCATACAATCTAAACTCAATGAATATAAACTATGAGTTATCATCATAACCACATAACATTAAACTTTAACACCATTTTCCAAGCTATATAAATTTAAACTGTAGTATACTGGGTGAATTTTGATCTTTATAAACATCCTCGACCATCAGATTAGGAAGGCCACTCTTCTGAGGACACCTCTGCTTGACTATGTACATCATGCCTTGGTGGCTCTATAAATGATTCCCAAAACAATGGACATCCCACAAAGGAAATTTCATCCTCAAGGGAGTGCTCACCTACATATGTACACCTTAATGGATTACGTGACTCATATCATTTCTCCTGATCTGGGAGACTCCAAAATCATGGTTTTCACATTCATTCCCTCTCAAGATCGAGGATTGTTGGAAGATTCCAACATGATTATCTTCCATGTTAATCATCTTCCATGCTATATGACATTAAACTTTAGTATTCTTCACATGATGCTTCCGGGACCTCCCACTGAGGTAAGTCCCCCATCTTCTGAGGTTCGGCTTTGTGAACATTAATGCCATTTCACATGGAAAGGTTCATCACTATAAACCATCGCCCTTGGTCCCCACATCCTATTCAACTGTAGTATCTACCTTCCCCACCAATAGTGGGGGGGGGCATGTGCATTGTTGAATATTTTAAATCCTCTTATTTCTCACACTTATCATGACTCATGTGCACTTAGAGATTTTAGAGGAGTACAACATCCACCTAGTTTGAACTATGAGAACACTGATTCCTAATCAAATTAGGATACAAAGGACGCCTACCAGAAGGCCTGATCTCAAAAGGGTGCCCATCCAATGGGGTCCACCCAATCATGTCCCCTTAAATGGGACACTTCCATGCGTAAGATCCACACAATCCAAACTACGTGGGTTACGATTCCTCCCCTGAGGATATATAGGAATCCCTCCTTGTGGGCCCGATCCCTACATCAAGTCATCTTCCGTCCCTTATGGATGATGAAAAAATCCGTAGTGCCTTATAATATGGAAATCTCAGCATCAACTCTGTGGCATCAAACATATGCATGCTCACAAGGATCTTTCGAACTTAGGGTATCATGTGGACACACTCTTAGTGAATAAACCAAGGATTCATGAACATATGAACATAACATAAATCTATAAGAGAGTCATGAAAGAAGCAACAAACCTCCCCTAGAAGGGTATGGTGAGCCTGACCTCATATCCTCTCAACCAATTGAGTCTTTAAGTGTCGTTGGCCAAACCATCAGTGAAAGCACGTCCGCCTTTGGAATGTAGGTCTATGAATCATGGAAACCATGGCCTTTGTGCATTCTTGGATTCATGAATAAACCCATTGGAGACAATATGAAGAATTTATATCCGAGAAGGACCGATTACATGAGTTGTTGACCCCCATTCAATCTCCTGCTGGGACCATCAGTTACAGTAGGGTAAATTCTACCTTCATTAAAAGATAATGATGTCGAACAGGCCAAAACAAAGGAATGGTAATTTTGACGAGAACCCATCTATAGTAAAAGGGATGGGTGATTATTCTCATTGTGCCAGTTCTACAATGCCCTCAAAACACGCCACCTTAGAGGCATAACAAAAATGGTGAAACTGACGTGAATCCTTAACCAAGGTGGTGGTTCTACCCAAATGATAAAAGAAAAAATGATACTGAATGTAGGATCATTTTGTTCATCCTGGTACGCGAAAAATTCACCACCTTGGAGGTGGAAGAAAAATGATGGAACCGATGTGAATCCTTAACCAAGGTGGCAGTTCTACCAAAATGATTGAAGAAAAAAGGGTAATGCATGCCAGACAATTTTGTTTGCCTGAGTACATAGAAAACATGCCACCTCGGATGCTAAAAAAATGATGAACCCAACGTGAGTCCTTAACAAAGGCGGCGGTCTCACACAACTCAAATCCCTTCACCACACAGTAAAGTAAAAGGGGAAGGGGGCCAAGATGAATCACCAAATATGGATATGTTTAAATGAATTCTACTTTGATGTTTTTTGTGGTCTGTATGTCATATATGTATATTGTAGGTTCCTGTAGAGTGATCATCAATCCAAATGACATCCCAACAAACCATGAAGGCATGCACCTCAGCGATCCAGTAGGGGGAGAGTGACTCAAGAAAGATCAGGACCCCTTGGCCTACCTTGTGTCTTCAACACTAGTTATCTAATACGCTGATCAGGGAGTCCCACCAAAACGGTTCCCTACCAACACTGGTGGCCGTAAGACAAGCCCTCCAGTCTGAAAATGTCCGCTAGCTGCCTCTTTAGCCACTATTGATACCCCATCACAAGGTGGCCCCAGTGGTCATATCAAACTGTTTCGAGAGCCTATATCAGTAACGCGATAATGATTAACTCCCATACCTTAGGAAGTCTAATGAAGTATATATTTATGACTTCATCTCAACTACATAGGGTTCCTACAAACAAGGCCCAAATAGAGAGCGTTGCCACAGACATCGGATGACCAGACCTCCTCCCGCCAAGGAAGAGCTTATGCCGAGAGAACCTACCAAAGAACAAGAGACTCAGGCCCCTCGGGCAACCCAGATAGGCCGACAAATATATAACTGGGAACACACTATCACTATGGATCTTGAGGAGCAGCTTCACCGTACATATGTGGAATTATTCAATGGGCAGAAATACAACTCTGCCCTCTCCACTCAAGCCCACTATAGAAATAGGATGGAAAAAATGATCACATGCACGTTCTTGCTAATTCTCGTCTGTCCAGCCATGCAGAAAGAGCAAAAAACTACTGGAAGATGGAGCTATCTTTTTGATGCACTAAAATCCCCCCATCTAAATGGGGCGGTAATAAGCTACATGCAGGCACAAACCCCTACTGATGCACTTCAAGCCCACCATCCAAATAAGCTGACAACCAAATATGAGCAGTGTCAAATTCCTATTGATGCATAAAAATCCTACAAGACAACTACAATAGAAAATGAGTGGATGAAAATCCTCTCTTTCTAATTTGAATACCACCATTCAAATACTATAGAAATTATAGAAGACAACCACAGACAGACTCATTCCTCTGTCTCGGCATTGGATAACTGCTTGTACCTACTAGAAAATCACGAATGACAGGAGCAAGCACAAACTTCTACTCTGACATCAGATTGGACCTTAATACCAATTCCATCCAAAAATGTATCTTACCTCATCTATGCAAAGATTGAATATCATATGCCAATTTGAGAATAAATACACCAAACATACCATGATATCCTTGAATCGGTGGAAAATGAGTGAAATTGGGCCCACGACCCAGTTTCCTCGAATGGAATGACTCACTAACAAATTGATCTAGTCACTTAGAAGCATTTATGAATCCCTACTCTAGTACAGGATGGTTGATGGTAATATCCTACGATATACATACAAAATGGATTGGGAACAAATATCTATTCCAACTACGGGACACCTTTCCAAAATAGTGTCTACTCCGAAGCAGACATATATCCCTACCAAAACTCAAGATGTATGTCAGCATATACCAACAACTTCGTGGTACCCAACAAGACATGGACATTTATATGAAGTCTATTAACAGTAGCATATGGCCCTGGTTACCCGTAAGATAGCACCTAAAATGAAAGGTTCCAAAGTAAACCAGAAAATGAAGAGCACATACATGATCCTGATCTGCTGGAAGATGGGGGTCTTGACACCATCAAACAAGTATAATCAAAGGCTAATGACCCTATCGTTCTATTACCATATTATGTAAGTTGAAGTAGTATTTGTGAAGGTCCTCCTCACAATGTCGCTACTAGTAGCTCTGAAGGTCCTCCATAGAGCACCCACATGGGCTTACTCCCTGGGTTAATAATGATCGATCATGAGAGAATATCTCCTGATGTGCATTGGGTAAACCCTCCCCTCGACCTGAAGATCAGATAGAAGAAGTTACCCACCTTCCGTCATCCACCCTGATGGTCCTCCCTATGGTATACACTATAGATATGCTTCTCCCTGTAGTCATACATCAATTAATGATGGTAGTCCTCTTCACGATGACAATCATTGTGATGTCCCACCCCACAATGGAATAAACTCTAAAGCTTCTCCCAATAGTAATTAGAAGCAACAAGAATGTCCTACCCTCATTGTAGTACACCATGAAGGCCCTACTCAGGATGTAAACTGTAGAAATTCTCCTTGCAGCTAGGTATCATGTCACAATGGTAGTCCTCACCACAGTGATAGTCATTACAAAGGCCCTCCCCATAATGAAAATTGATGTGAAGGCCCTCCCCAAAGTGACATCAAGCAGCAAGAAGGTCCTCCCCATACTAAAACTCTCTCTGAAGGTCCTGCCTAGGGTATACGCCACAAAGACATTTACCACGGTCAGGCATCAATTTGTAATAATAGTCCTAGCCATTGTAGCACCAATTGCAATGGTCCTCCCAAAAATCAAACTTCACTATGGAAAAAAGGTCCTCCCCTTACCAGAACAAATATGATAAATCCCTCCTACGCAGAGGTGCTCAAAAAAAATTCAGACACATTGGGAAATCTGTCTATAACAAGTGATATTATTTCTCAACCAAAAGATGGTCCAAGGGCATGATCGTCTTCCAAAAAGCCTCCGTGGCATCTGCCAATAGAAATGGCTCCCACAATCCGGTTACTTGGAACAAAATTTTCAAGAAGTAGTCGAGCTGGCCATTTCAAGTTGAGGAGCCTCCAGAATAAAAACAACACGATATGTTGCTTGTGAGAAGACAACTAGCAAGGGATAATATACCAATGATGGATTTTCCTATGACCACTTCTCATTTTGACATACCAGGAAAATTTTCCAGGGAATCCAGAAATAAAATTCGACTCAATATATAGAAAACTCTTCAAAAGATGATAGACAAATCCCTACCATACAAAGGGTACATGGACTAAGTCAGCATGGTAGGGGAGGTTCACCATCTAATTGACTTGGATACCCTCTGGTTCACAAGGAATCCACAATCAAAAAGGATAAATTAAAACATTGAACTGGGTTTCCTCTATGAACTGCATAAATTGTATCGCCTCATTGGAAACACCCTAGCTGGAGTTCACATTCGGGGGTGGGGGGAACATGGAGCTTTGTACTTCACCCCATGTCCAGCCCAAGAGGCCCTGTTGGAAATGAAATCTTAAAATTTCATCTCCTAGAGGCAACAATCAAGAAAAACACCTTCTTTGGAAAGATGGGATATCAACAAAATCTAGCATGAAGTAATCCTCAAAATCTTATTGGTTTAAGAGATCAAGTCATCAAAAAACATTTGAGTCGGGCTGCTAAAATCATCTAGTAGGCTTCCGACCTCAGGGAAGCCAACCAGAATTCAGTGCCCATGTCTTCAAAAGACCATAAAATCCATTCAAACCCAATGTCGTACTCATCGTACACCTGAGTGGGATTACATGAAATTGAAAGGGTGGAAATAACGGCAGCTACCGACACGATACATGAACAACCGTAGCCCACAGGGCTGGGGATATTTTCAAATAAAAAACTCCCCCATAAGACCATAAAATCCAGGCCATAACATAGTGAGAGGGAATGAGAACAATCCCAACCTGCATGGATGGGAGCATTTTTACCTCAAAAACCCACATGGCAGACATCTATATTCCACTGTCTTGGAAGAAAGATGGACATGAGAGTTACCCGTTCCACCGCTTCTCGTGGTTCTCACCCTCTGAGACAAAGGTGCATTACGAGGTCAGAACAGGGCTCCCTTCGAGTCAATCCTTGTCAAGAAACCCATATAATACGACAAAATGGGAGTAGAATGTCCTATAAAGGGTGTAAAAATCCATCCCACCATTTGACGTTAGGTACACCAACCCAAATACAGTATGCCTCAGTGAACGCGAGAAACGTTAACCCCAAAGACCTCGTATGAAATGACGCGGGAAGAGAGGAAACAAAGATATATGGTTCCCTTCTAGAGGCATACCACACCATGCCTGATGGTGTGTATTCTCAGAACTTGATAGCGGTCCTAAATCAGAGTGCCCCCTCAGTCAATCTGACATTACCTCTCCCAAAAAACCCTAATAAAAAGAGAAATAAATCCATGGCCATATATGAATCACCTCCTCCTCCCCATGAGAATGAATACCTCAACCTCGAGGAATGGTTCACCAAGAAAGTGGAAGAAATGATATAGATCAAGAAAATTAATGTCGAGGTACGTCGATGGATCTATCTCACTGGATGTGTTCCCCCCCACGAAGAATCATTAGGTGCTCCCAGAAAAAGTACATATGACCCAGGTACTCATTCGGGTGAATGAATCCATGATCGTAGGACCGGTCAACCTGGACCTGGAAGTACGTCAAGACTTCCCCCCACTAGGAAGGCAAAAAAATATCATGTTAATCCCACAAATGATGTCCTCTGTGTGGTATCCAACCCAAATCCTAGTAGCGCTGGCACACCCAATCTTGGACCCTAGCACAACAGCCCAAGCTCAAGCCCAATAAGATATGCATAAAGGGATTTCAAACACTACCAAGCTACTCATAGCTTGAATAGAATCTATAGGGGGAGGCGCACTATGAAACATCCAGAGCACAAACCATACCCTAAGTGGGTGAGCATAATTCTACCCCCACCAAACTTCAGCAACCCCATATTCCCAATATTCAATAGCTTAGGGAACCCGAAACAACATTTAATGCACTATTATTACCATTGTGACCTCATGATGGGAACTACAGAGTTGAATGAATCTGTAAAACTCCGGTGCTTCATACAAACCCTGCTGGGATTGAATTTTGTATGGTATACTAGCCTACCATCCAATTCAATTACCGGTTAGAAGGACCTCTAGTGACAGTTTCTCTTTCAGTTCAATTCAACACTGCCCAAGATGATGGATAGTGATCTCATGAACTGCTAGTAGAGAGAGAATGAGATAGTCTCAGAGTTCATTAACAGATGGAATGGCCTGACATATTCTCTGAATTGGCCACTCCACTAGGATGAGATGCTCTCCATGTGCATCAATAAACCTTAGGATGTATTGAGAACACCACTCATCCAAGTGAAGTACACCAGTGGGTTTAGAGACATGTCTATCATTTCCCAAAGGATAGAAGAATCCTTGAAAAGGAGCAATCATAAGTCTCGAGTTGTGCCATCGGACCCTGGAGAATTTTTTTGAAAAGATGAAGCATCTTCTGTCACGCATAAGCCCCACCTTGGCACCAAACCAAGTTGCGAGGCACCCACCAAACCATGCGAGACCCCATAGATGCCAATAGCCATCCCCACCTCAGCAAGATGAGTAATGGGGTGATAAAAGAATTCAGTTTGATGAATGAAGAAATAAATTTTATTCGTTATGAGATGACCAGGTTCGTGGCTATTTTATAGCCTCCATGAATTGAAATATGCTCCAGCTGCTAGAGCCAAAGTGAGTAGATAAAGTGGGTCTCAACAAACATCTAAATTACTATCCATATCAATGGACACTAGGACACACCATCCATGAATTATTTGTTTACATGTATCTTTTAAAAAATATGGTGGATTCCAAGTAAGTTAAACTAAGACCAACCCTAGTACAAGTAGCATGTGTTTCCACCTCCGACTCAAGAGAGGAAAAAGAGTGGAATGTAGTCGCTAGTATGAAGATACAAAATTTTGACAACCAGATGACTGGATAACCATAATATTATTCCACAGTATCCTCCAGGCATAGTTGAAACTACCAACTGTGCCCTAAAAAGATCATAATACAACACAAATATCTTCCTCAACCCCATGGTCCTTTAATGGCTAGAAGGGTAGAAAGCAATATCAAGAAGATGGGATGACACCAAAGCTAAAGTCAGTGTTGAATCTTTCGAACATCATGCCAACAGTCTTGGTTCAATGGACACTTCCCCACCAAATAGTTCAATTGGAACCACCCCACCGAATGAGACCATCAGAAGAAGACAATCAGATAGAAACAATATCAGACCAAGAACTAATATTAGGCTCCATTAAGGTCATTCAATTTATGGAACCATTCTCGGATGAAGAATATGGCTACAAACCCAATCTCCCTTCACCCAAGTGGATAGCCGAAGGAAGAGGCCTCAGAGCCTGGATGTTTCTTGGAAGGCATGATCGTAGTAGGAGTCAAATCCCTAGCCACTCCACATGTCAAACCATTAACATCGTGGAAACTCACGGAAGGACCCTCTGACAGACACAACAAGAACCAGAATGTTCCTTCGCCCCTGTCAGAAGAAATCCAGGCCCAGTTATCATGGAGTGTCCATCAGGGGAAGAAAAAAGTACCAAACCAACTAAGGTATACAAGTGGACTAGTTTAGAAAAATGTTGAAATTATAGTAGCACAATCGGTCCCTATTAGAGAGGCTGAACCATCTACATCCATAGCTCAAACCCCTAATGTGTCTGTAAAAGAGAAGCCCCTAGCTGAGAAGCATTGACCTTTAGAGAAGAAGTATGATATTCTAAAGTGGTTGGCTTTAGTAACAACAACATTTCAAATCCTGGGCACATTGAGTTTGTCTGTAGACCTTAGGGAGTCAGTCATCAATGCCTTTGTAATCCACCAGGTGTTCGATGCAGACATAGCTACGTCCAAAGTCTACCGGATGGAGATCGATCCCAAATAATTTCACACTGTCATCTCCTTCACAAACAGGGATGAAGATGCGATCATGAAAGGGAACATCAAACCCTTATATATGTCTAGCAAGATAAATGGAATTGATGTTTGGAGGATCTTCATCTACAATGGCTTTGGAGTTAACCTCCTACCACTAAAAATGATTCATCAACTGGGGTATGACAAAGGCAGCTTGACACCCAACACTATGACTCTACTGGGATACAAAAAATGTGAGTAGAAACCATTGAGATGAATCACTAATAAAACACGGTTTGAAGATCTCATATCATATTCTGAGTTCCTAGCAGTGCAGTAAGGTATGACCTTCAAAATCATGTTGTGGAGGCCTTGAATGCATTAGCATGCAGTAATTCCATCCTCATACCATCAGTGCATCAAATCTTTAGCTGATGGGAAAAGTGGGTTGTTTCATGCTGATAAGTCCCCAATTGAATTTTTTGAATCACACTATATCGACACAGGGTTCTATTTGTCGGAATTAATACATCTTTCAGACGAAAATGTTAATTGGATCAATAACCTAAATGGATTGGAGATGGATCCCGCCTACCCATTATAACAACTTGGGGAGGAGTACAGACTTCCCATCAACCAAGTTGAATGAACAAGTACATGTATGGATATAGGCTCACCAGTCTTCATGTTCTTTGTTACGACCACCAAGTCCAAAGACACAGAAGAGCATGATAACTTCAATGTTTTCAAGAAAAAACCCTATCAAATATTCTCCTATCCAATCCATGGGAAATCAAACTGCCCCGACCATAATCATTATGAAAAATACATTTTCTTTCCCATCATTGGAGAGTTCTTCTCAAAAATATTTTCTCTATCAGAAGAGGAAGATGATGAAGATGATGAAGATGATGAATATAAAGAAGAAGAATAGGAAGAAGACCTCGAAGATACCCCTCCTACATTCGAAGAAAGTGTTTCTACCATAATTGATAAATTTAGGGAGATAAATATAGGAACTGAAAATGACCCACGGCCCACAATAATCAGTGTGACCATGCTTGTATAGGAACATGATGAATACAACTCCTTCCTAAAAAACAATCAATATTTTTTTCGTGGAATTACACGGAGATTCCAGACCTCGATCTTGAAGTCACCACCCACCATCTGGGCTTACCAGAAGATCAAAAGGGCAATAAACAATCAGCTAGATGGACCCACCCAATGCATGCTACCAAAATTTTGGTTGAAATTGACAAGATGATAAAAACCAAATTCATATGGGAGGTCCAATATCCGGTCTGGTTGGAATACATAGTCCCTATCAAAAACAAGATTGGGTAGAGTAGAATCTGCATTTACTTCAGAGACCTTCATTAGAATTTCCCAAAGGACGACTTCCTATTCACGATCACAGAGTTTTTTATCAATGCAATAACTATATAGGAAGCCATTTCCTTCATGGAAAACTATTCTGGATACAAAAAATTTCAGATGGAATAAGGAGATGAAGAATCCATCACTTTTAGGGCTTCTTGGGAAGTGTTTTTATATAAAGTGATCCACTTTGGCCTAAAGAATTCTAGGTGCACATATCAATGCACCGTGCATCACAACTTCAAACCCTTATTGAAAAAATTCATCAATTGTTATGTCAAAGACTTGGTGGTTAAATCACAAAAGAATTCAAACCACCCTGATGACCATGAAACCATCTTCAACACATTGGGACACCACAGTTTAAAGATGAATCCCCTAAAATGCACTTTTGGCATTACCACAGGAAAATTCCTCAGCTTCGTCATGTGCCATCGTACCATCAAAGTCGATCCTAAGAAGGAGAAATCCATTATTGGCATGTCACCACCTCGAAACCTCACTAAGTTTCGAGGTCTACAGGAGCACCTTACCTATATTCCGTGATTTATAGCCAACCTAGTAGGTTAATGTTTACTTTTAAAAACGATCATAGAGAAAGTAGTTACGTATGAATGGGATAATGACCATCAAGAAGAGTTTGACAACTTTAAAAGATATATCCTAGTCCCACTGTGGCTCATGCTGCTAGTCCAGAGGAAACCTTTCATTATATAAAAAATATCCCTGGAACAATAACTAAGAGCCTTTGTCGCATAGAAAAATTATGTCGGTAGAAAAAAATCCTCTACCCCCTCAACTGGACAATGATCGATGCTGAAAAACAGTATTTGAAGATTGAAAAGAACTACCTACCCCTAATCATCGCAGTTCATAAGAAGAGGCATTACCTACTACCCAATGATTTCCACCTGGTCTCCCGCTGCAATCCTCTCTTATATATCCTCAACCATCCCAAGCTAAATGGGAACCTATCATTACGGGTGGTCATCCTAGAATTGTTTTACATACAGTACGTTCCCTAGAAGGACATCAAAATATAGGAGTTAGCAGACTTCTTAGATGAGTACTACTCAAAATAAACAACATCGTTAGATGCTGGAAATCCAAATGAAGAAGTGTTTTACATCCAGGAGAACCGCTAGGTATGAGAAATATACATCGATGGTGCATCCTGAAACCTGATAGAGAAAATGATGGAGAATCCCAAGCTCAACAAAGTGGGGCTGGGAGTCGTACTCGTGTCTCTTGGAAAGTCTATTTTTAATTATTCTTTCATGTATTTGGAAGGGTGTCCAAAAAATGAAGCCGAGTATCAGGCCCTAATTGTAGGCCTAGAGTTGGCACTCCAAGTGAAATCCAAACACCTAAAAATATAGGGTGATTCAGAGCTAGTCATCAAATATGTCAGCATTGACTATTCTATCAAGAATGAAGTGTTTCTTCCCTTTATGTACCATGTTTGAGCACTAATGGAAGAATTTCCATTGAACCAACATTGACTCATGTAACTCGGTCACAAAATGCTTATGTCAATGCTTTATCAAATGCAACCATAGCCTTGGCCGATCCTGACCAGGATAAAATAGTCGTTAGCATTTCTTAGCATCAGATGGTATTCCCATTCATCTAGAAAAATACAATGGATTCAATGAAATTATACTCATTCCTAAGATTTATAGTCATGCCACCGGTTAGAGTACACCCCTTATGAATTAAATTTGTAAGGGGGAACTCCCACCAGTTAAGGATGAAAGGGAGTAGGTCCAATGATGGGCAGTCAATGTTACCCTTTACAATGGGGTAAACCATGAGAATGTTCTCTACAAACAAGGCATCAATTGAGTCCTTCTCATGTGAATTGAAAGTGAAGAGACTACTATCATCATGAAATAAATGAATGGCAGAGACAGTGGAGAACACCAGTCAGCAACCAAGCTCTCTCAAAAAATTCGAAGGCTTCGATATTACTGACCCACTATAATACAAGATTATGCCACATTTACTAAAACGTTCCATTCTTTCCATGTTCATGATAATTTCATACGCCTCCGCCCAGATTTTCTTCACATGACTAAGTACTCTTAGCCATTAGTCACTTTGGGGAAGGATGTTTGGGGACTATATCCTCCTACTAGAGTTAGATAATTAAAGTTCATACTCACAAAAACAATTTTTTTTTCTAAATGGGCCGAAGCCATACCCCATAAAGAGGTTGGGGTGAAAAACATTGTCATCATTGTGAAAGATAACATCATCACCAGATTCAGTGTCCCTTATACAATAATGATGATCAATGACACTAACTTCTTCTCTGTTAAGCTGGAAAAGCTCTACCTAGAATATGGAATCAAGGCCAACTGGTCATCCCTCTATAATGCATCTGCAAATGGGAAGATAGAGGCTTTCAACAAAACCATGTCCAACATAATTCAAAATATGGTTGATAAGGATAAGAAGTCGTTCCCAGATATGCTTCTTAATGCTTTATGGGCTTACCAGACCATGACCCGCACTACCACCCAGGAAACCCCATTATCACTAATATACAGGCAATAGGCAGTGTTGCCTATTGAAATACATGTTCCATCTCTTAGTGTGGACATTTATGATCAACTATCCATGATTGAGCAATCCCAGAAATGGTTTGATGATTTGAAATAGAAATAAGAGAAAATTCTTCATACTCTACACCATTTTAAAATCTACCAAAATCGGATTGCATGAGCATTCAATAAAATGGTTCGCCTTCAATCATTCCTCGAAGGAGAAATGGTGTTGGTCCTTAGATCCCCGATGTTACTAGGTAATAATACCCCAAATCTAGAATCAAAGTGGGAAGGACCATATGTCATACATAGGTTCTATTCCAATGGATCATATGCCTTGATATGGATGGAAGAACATCTCATCACAACTCCTACAAATATGATGTTCTTGATGAAATACTTTTCCAAACCAATATCAACGTCTAAGCATTAAAACCCTAAACAATGAGTAAAAAAGGACCCCAATATCAAGGTCCAAGCTCTACGACCCTATATTATGTTCAATTAATTCCTCCAATGTTAATGTCCAAGCTCTAAGACCCTAAAATATGTGTAAATAACGACTTCAATGTTATGGACCAAGCTCTACGACCATAAACAATGAGTAAATAATTTCTCCAATGTTAAGGTACATGCTCTATGACCCTAAACTATGAGAAAATAATGTTTCCAAAGTGAAGTTACAAGCTCTAGGACCCTAATTTGTTATTAAAAAATGTCTCTAATATTAAGGTCCATGCTCTAAAACCCTAAACTATTATCAAATAATGTCTCCAGCATAAAGGTCCAAGATCTATGACCATAAACTATGAGTATATAATATATATAATGTAATTTCCATGCTCTAGGACCCTAAACTATGAGTAAATAATGTATCCAATGTCAAGGTCCAGGCTCTATGATGTTAAACTATGATTCATAAAAAAACCCATATCAGGATCAAAAGTCTAAGAAACTAAGTTATTAGTCATCATATTTTCCACATAATGTTAAACTGTAAGGAAATCATCCCCGAAACTTGGAGTGAAAATGTGGCTCATGTCCTCGTTGTAAGATGGTAAACTACATATCATAAAACATTCTAATTTATTGAAAATAAACTACATGATCTGCCCGATCATTCACAGAACTACTTGCAGCTTTATTCTTGCACTTGTAGGATACATAGCGACACCTCAATCCTCGATCCTGGACCATCCCCCCCAAAAAAATTAAATGCCTCAATCATGCCCAAAATTTACCCATATTCGTAAAGGAAACCCTTATCACTTATTATTTCTCACATCGAGTATAACTCCTATGAGCTTAGGATTGGTGGTAGAGATTCTCTTATAAAATTCCACTACGAGGTAACATGATAGACATGTCTACTGTGATAGGTCAAATGAAAATTCCCCTACCCTTTAGACTGAGCCAAAACGGTATAGGGTACATGCAAAACTACATATGGCTTGATTCCTTCCCCCACATGATATGTAGCGACCCCTCGATCCTCAATCTTGACTATCCCCACTAGGAAAGAAAATGAAAATTCCCCCATCATATTCCCTACTACCTCGCACTTAAGAACGAGACTTAGGGTCCACTCATTGTTCCTCTCATGGAGTATGACTCACATGAGATTTGTATCAGTGGTAGGGAATTCTCTTACGAAAATAAACCATATGAAAATATGTTAGGCCTAGCACTCGTATCAAGTGAAATAGAAATGCCCTCATGTATCCCTAACACATCAAGAAAACGTTTTTAGGGAAGATATAGAACTATGTGTTTCTGAATTACTACCCTTGTAGGATACGTAGTGATTCTCAGATTCGATATCCTGGCCCGTCCACCAGCAAAAAAATGCCCCTTTCACCCAATCGTAGTTTAGACCTGTATGAGGAGTCCCTGAAAAGTCCTATCGTAAGACAATAAAACTGAGAAATTCTTTCAGAGTAATGTGTGGATTAGTCCTCAGTATTATGAGATTCCACACATGCCTCTTAGTGATGATATTTCAATAGATCATGATTATTTATATACATATGGGTCAGAACTATGTAGAAGCTCCAAGTAGGTCATGGTTAATCACATTAATCATGGTATGGGTATTAACACAATATCTGGAACACCATTACCATCCATCACACTCCATATCTCAGAGAAATATAGATCCTCATAATCATTCTCGACCATCTAGGGTGGAAGGCCAGTGTCCTGCAGACACCTCTGATTGACTATTCATATCTTGACCTAGTGGTTTTGCATATGTCACCCACAAAAATGTCCTTTTGTAAAAGGTCAATTTGTCTTCAGGAGAGCCCTCTCCTATCTCAATACTCTTAATGGATTTCCATTTCAATTTCAACACTCCAAATTCAAGTCTCCCCCAGGACTATGGTTCACTCCTTCTATCATCACTCACGTTTATGGAATGCCAAAATACCCTGATTGTGATTATCCTGAAACTTTTGAAGACCATTAGGACACCAAAAATCATCCCTAATGCACGATGATAAACTGCGAATCATCCCCACTGCATGACGTCAAACAATGTGTTCAAAACTGTCCCCACCACACAACATTAAACAGCGTGGCCAAAATCATCCCCACTGAATGAAGTTAAATTGTGAGTCCAAAATCGTTCGCACTGCATAACGTTGAACTGTGAGGCCAAAATCATCCCCAAAATAGGATGTTAAACTTTGAGGCCAAAATCATCCCCACCGCATGATGTTAAAATAAGAGGCCAAAATCGTTCCCACAACACGATGTTAAACTACAAGGCCAAAATTGTCCCCACTGTACTACATTAAACTATGAGGCCAAATTCATCCTTGCTACATGAATCTAAGCTTCATAGCAATGGATTTAGCCTAAAAATAACCCATACAGTGGAATTCAATATTCTTAGACGGTGACCTAGAACCCTTGTAAACCCTTGTACCTTACATCGATCATAACTCACATGAACATAGGGATCATAGCGAGAGATCTACCATGGCATTATAAGAAAATTGTCTGGAAATTTGGACCTAACCTCAAGACCTCAAAAGGCCTATCACGATTCTCTTCCACCAAGAGGAACCTCATGTTCTAGACATGTGATCTCAAACAACTAGGGATACCAAAGATGGAATGAATACATCACCCTATGTACGAGTCATATATATTTAAGGGACACCATTATATGTGTAAATTATAGCCTAAATGTCCCCAATATGCATGGATACTCTCCTTGGATATTACAAAGTCCATGATCTGAGTGATCTTGAATCCCCATAACCCTCCAAGGCCATTTGGGATGGAATACTAGTGTCCTACAGACACATTTGATTTACAATGCATATAATTCCCTTGTGGATCTTTATATATTACCCACAAAAACAACTATAAATAAAAGGAAAATTCATCCCCAGGAGATTCCTCTCCTATCTTAGTATTCCCAATGGCTTACAAGACTCATTCCATCCCTCTTGTTTCAAGGAACCTCAATGTGATGGTTTACATTTTTCCCATTTCACAGATCTAAGATATGTCGAAAAATAGGGGCTCAATTCATCTTTGGTCTCTTTTGAGGTTTCTAAAAGATATCCTATCAGTATGCATGACGTTGATCCGCGTGAAAGGGAAGAGTGCCCCACTTTTTTCTGGGTTTCCTTGAAGAAGTACAGCTAATAGCCTCCTTTTGTGATTAGGGGCACCCCTAGTCAAAAGTCACACACCCTATTCAGAAGGTTCCCAATCTCCATAATTCTCAAAAGCCATAGGATATGGAAGTCATGTGTCCTGTAGGAACATATTATTGACTATGTACATCATGCCCTGATGGATTGGAATATGTTTCTCAAAATAACGGTCATCAATCATAGCAAAATTCATCTGTAGGGGAGTTCCTTCTAGCCTCCAAATGGTCAAATGACATCTACGTATTTCCACACCCCAAAATTTCGAAAACTCCTGGATGAAATATTATGTACCTCATACATTCCAAGCTCCTTTGATAAAAAAAGTGAGACTCTTAACAAAAATGACCATTCGAAAGCTCTCTCTCACGCATGAAATAAATGTGCAGGAAAAATTGTTCACTCAAGGACAATATTATTGTTCCTAATGTTCAAAGACAACACTACTCCGGATAAGAACCCATTGTGACTCCCAACATCAAAATAAATCCAAAATGATATGAACCTCACCAGGCCATCGGGAAGGGATGTTTGGTGTCCCGTGAACACCTTTTCTTGACTATGCTCATCATGTCTTAGTCGCTCTGAATATGTCTCCCACAATAATAGAAGTCAATCAAAGGAAAATTCATCCCTAGTAGAGTATTTTCCTAGATACGTATTCCTAAAGAAGCTCCCAAACCTCATTCATGTCCAAAGTCCACAAGTCAAGGGTCAATAAAAATACATAATCCATGTCTTAAGGATACTATATCATTCCTAGAAAATGGTCTCGAGTTAGGGTCATACACCATTATGTTTGGTCAAAGATGTTCGACCTAAAACATTAGTAATAAGTATGATTGTTAAGACTATAGACTTTCGGTGAAATGAAAAGACACCATACACTCAAGGGGGGAAATCTGCAGAAGACACCTCTAAGAAAAATTTGGGTATTGGTTCATTAAAAAACATTATGCAATCAGAAAAGGCGTAAATCTCCTTAGTTCAGAATCCTTTATAGGGTAGGCCATAGAAAATTCCAAGTTATACCCGCTAAGACTGTACCATAAATGCTTTGGCAAAAATTAGGGTAATAATAATGAAAAAGACATAATTGTTCGTGAGGTATTTCATAAAATATCAGCAATAGTCAAACAACTCTTGGTGAGTCCCTTTGTTCAGGAAAAAAAATCTGAGCATTTTCTAATAATTCAAGTCATGAACACTTCTACATTGGAATTGCCGCCACTTCATCCCCATCAGAGCCCATTCTGATGGGGGGGGGGCATTTGTATAGTTCTGATAATTCAGAAAAGGGAAGGAAAATACTATCACAAGATGGGTGAAGCAAAGATAATTTTTTTATTGAAAAGCATGAGAAGAAAATGGAATAAATTAAATTTTGAAAAGGGATATGGACCGATCGCATAACGATTTCCAGGAATGGTTCACCAAAGGCATAAAAAGTGATCCAACCGATATGCAGATTACCTACGGTGAGCTGGTTGGTGAGGCATTGGCCAGGGAAAAAAGCTATTCGCGATGAATTTCCATTGCAAACCGAAGCCGCCACAAACTATTTATTTTGGTGAAAATTAGACAAAAATATGCCCTCATACCATCCCTTTGAATCGAGTAGTTCCCAGATGAAGAGAAGATGACGGTGTACCGAACCTCTGCAAACTATGGCTGAATATGTCTTTCGTAGATCTAGATATATCTCTTAATGAGATTCAAGAGAAGGTTCTACACATACCACAAATACAACATCCTTAGTACTCTATAAATTGACCACTAGGGGAACTGAAAAAAATTATAGTAAAAGAGGAAGAAGAAGGGGAGAGATCCTAGGGGACGGGGGAAAAGTGGACGAAAAATGTAGAGGATGTGGGATAAATTACTCCCACACCTAAACTAGTTCGTAGGTTCTATCTTGCATACAATAAACAGTTCGCAGAATTCATCCAGCGTACCATATGAAGAAATTAGTTCATAGAAGTCCTATCCAAAAACAGTATTCAGAAGATCTTCCGCAACCATCTAGTGAACCAATAAAAAATATAATAAAAACAATTCTTGAATTCCCATATGTGGGAAGATAGTTCGTGGATGCCCATACGAGGAAGCCAGTATATGGATGCCCATATGCAAAATCTAGTACACAGATGGTCCTTGCCAAACATCTCTTCCATGTACCATCCTACACTGCTACCACATACATGAACAACCTTACGATGAAAATAGTTTGCACCCACCGGTCCATACTGTGGGGACTGCACCCCCGCACCCCATATGAGCTCAGTGCCAGGCAGTAGTCCTGGACCTCCGGGCCTGTCCCTTCTGTTCTGTCACTATCCCCAATAAAAAATGGACAGTCACACTTTGAACTTTTTGGGCCGGGTCGACGAAATTTTTCATTGCTCTCTTATACCGCCCGGACATCCGTCCAATAAATTCCATGAGAACAGACAATCCTCATGATCCTCTTGAAAGCTCTATCACCTGCCTCTTATTCCTGGTTAATCCAAAACTCCATGGATAATCACTTCCTGAATGATTATTAATTTCCAAGACACATATTTTCCATCAATAAAACATCATGTCTCTAGTGATACTGGATCCTCATAAACTGCCATGTCCATCAGAAGAGGGAGGATAGTGTCCAGAGGACACCTCTGCTTGACTGTTCACATCATGCCACACATGCTCTGCATATAAAGCCTATAAGGCGGCCATCAATCGAATGAAAATTCATCTTCAAAATAGTCCATTCCAACCTCTGTACGCCTCAATGGTTTCCATGCCCCATTGTATTTTTCCTCATCCATGAATCCCCGGGGCCATGGTTTACACCTTCGTTCACTCTAATGTTTGAGGCATGTCAGAACATCCCAAACCAATTTTCCTCCAACTAATCATAGTTCCTTCGCCACACAATCCAAACTGTATCACAATAAACTATGAGTTATTGTCCTAACCACATGGCATTAAACTGTTACACCTTCTTCCAAGATATATGACTTAAAACTGTAGTATATTGGGTGATTTAAGATATTTATAAACTTCCCCAACCATCAGATGAGGAAGGATAGTGTTCATAGGACACCTCTGCTTGCCTATGCACATGATACCCTATTGGCTCTACATATGATGCCCACAAAAATTTCCATAAACCAAAGTAAAATTCATCGTCAATAGAGTCTTCTCTTAAATTTATATTCCTCAATGGAATCAAGGTCTCATATCATTTCTCCCGATTCCAGATCCTCAAAAATCATGGTTTGCACATTCCATCCTTTTCACACTCGAGGCATGTCAGAACATCCCAACATGATTATCCTCCAAGTTAAACATCATACAATCTATATGACTTTAAAAGTTAGTATACCTCACATGATGCTACGCGGCCCTCTTACTGAGTTATTTCCTCCATCTTCTGAGGCAGTTATGCATTACCATTATTTCTATTTCACAAGGAAAGGTTCATCGCTCCACTCCCTCGCCCATGGTCTCCTTGGCCTCTTCCGCCATGGGTCTCCCTCCCCATCCAATAATGGGGGAGGCATGCGAATTTTTGAATCATTCAAGTCCTCTTCTTTCTCACACCGATCATGAATCATGTGGTCTTAGTGGCTTGCGAGGATTACAACTTCCACACTGTCCGAACAACAAGAACTATGAATCTTGATCAAATCAGGATACGTAGGATGCCAAACCGAAGGCTCGATTACAAAAGGGTGCCTATACAAAAGTTTCCACCCAATCATGCCCCCTAAAATGGCCATATTCCATGTGTAATCACCACACAATCCGAACTTTGTGGGTTCTGATTCCTCTCCTCAGTATGTGTAAGAATCCCTCCTTGTGGGCATGATCCCAACATCAAGTCATCTCCATTCCCCCTGGATGATCATAACCTCTAGAGCACCTTATAATATGTCTACGTCAGCATCTCCTACATGGAATGAAACATATGTATGCTCAAAATGATCCTGCAAACTGAGGGTAGACTATGAACATAGTCTTTGGGAACGAATGAAGGATTCACAAATGAATGAACATGACATAAATCTATAAGAGTGTCCTAAAACAAGCAACAATCTTCCACCGGAAGGCTACAGTGAGCCTGACCTGGCATCTTATTGACCAAGGGAGTCCTTAAGTATTGTTTTCCAAACCATCAACCAACGAGCGCATGCCTTTGGAAAGCAGGTCCTTGAATCATGGATACTGGGGCCGTTGGGAATTCTAGGTTCCATTAAAAATCCATTGGAGACATTCCGAGGAGGTTATATCTGAGAAGGATCGATTTCATGAGTTCTTGACCCCCGACAAAATCTTCTGCTAGGACCAATAGTTCTCTCAGGGTTAATTTGAACTTCATTAAAGGATAATGATGCTAAACGGGTCAAAACAAAGGATTGGTAAATTCGACGAGAACCCGTCTATAGAAAAAAGGTACGGGTGATGATCATCCTTTTTCCATTTCTGCACTACCCACAAAACGTGCCACCTTAGAGGTGGAACAACCACCTTTGAATTTAGTACTTTTGAAGGATATATTTTTTTAAACCTCAAATGGGATACATTGGATACACCATGTACTTGAGACATGGCTCGTGGAAGTTCTATTCATTAGGACAAAACTCAAACACGATCGAGAATCTCAAAGAGGACAATATACCCAGTACTTAGCTTTCACTTCATTCAAAGTCTCATGACTCTCTTATGTTGAGATATGTGGGGAAATAACATATCTCAAAATAAAAACTCAAGGTCCCTTCGATGACTTGCTGCAAGAATCTTCTAACGACTCTGGGAAGATCTGATGTGTTACTGAATTAATTTCACATTTCTACCATTTTTATGACCATTTTTCATCCCATCCACCTGTGTTTTGTAACTTCATTCTCAAAGGGTTGTGTTCAACATACATTCCCATTATATAGATCCATTTGGATGATTGATTGGAAAATATTTTTGTAAGAGAAGTTGACTAGAGGAAGATGTTGGTCCCATACTCCATTGATGTCAATCAAGATTGTTCTAAAAATGTATTTCAATGTCTCAATAGTTTTCTCAGAAATTCTATATGTTTGAGGATGATAATATGTACTAAAGATTAACTCAGTGTTTATATAACGTTGAAGACTCGTCAAGAAAATTGTTGTAAATATTCGATCTAAATTGGAGAGAAATCTATAATTTAACCTCATGCAGCCTTAGTACTTATTTCATGTATATCTATTCAATTTTATTCAGTGAAAAGTCAATTTGAATTGAAATAATGTGAAAATTATTTGTAAGATGTTCCACTTCATCCGATATAAAACTATTTAATTGGGATTTATTTTTAATTCTAGTGAAAAAGTATACAGTGATGTCTTATCATTTCCATTTAGGTATGGGTAATAGTTGAATCATTACTTTATGTGTTTTCCTTTTATCCTTCACTTGCTGACATACAAGAACATTTTATGTACAACTAGTGATATCCTTCTTCAGATTCATCCATCGATAGTTCTCTTAGAGATCTCGATACGTCTATGTTCTCTCTGGGTGGATGTAGAAGGTCGAGCTATGTGAATCATTCACAAGATCATTATTTATATTCAGATTTGATGGTTCATGTTGTTTTAGACCAAATCATATGAATTAATCATCATCAGTTTTGAACTCAATGGATTTCCAATTTCCAATAGCTTCCACCTTCTTCTGAATATTCAAATCATCTCTTTGAGCATCATTTACCATCAAAGAACGAGATGGTTGATAAATCATTAGAGAAAATGATATTTTTTATCTTCCTTTATTATTCCCATGTATATCATATACAAGTATAAAAAATTGGATCCTAATCAATACCCACCATTGATAAATTTAATGGATCCTTTAATCTTAGAGAATCTGCAACATTATTTTCATTACCAGAATGTTAGTGGATTGTGTAGTCATAATATATGATGATATCTAACCATCATCACTAGAACATATTATAGTAATTTTTTCTGAATATATATTGGGGGCCTTTATGATCATTATATATCTCACAATTAACCACATTGATATAATTCAATCATATTTTCAATATGAATATCAATTATTCCTAATCTAGATAAGTCATGGTGTAGTTTTTCTACTGAATATTTAGCTACCTTGAGGTATGTAATATTACTTTTTTTCTTCAGTATATAGCCTAATACCTTCTTTGAGTCATCAATTTATACCACAAATATTTCTCCATTTATGGGTAGTATAAGTACTAGTGTAGTGATAAGCCTTTTTTATCTATTTAATGTAGACTTTATATTCATTGGTCCAAATATAATTTAAACCCTTTCGAGTCATCTTGGATACGAGTTTCCACAATCGGGAGATGTTCTTCATAAATATTTAGTAATAATCAACAAGGCCAAGAAGTATATGGGTGCGTTTTATAGATTCTATCCTTGGGAACTCCTATATTTCCTTTTTCTTTGAAGGGTCCAAAAATATGCCTTCACTTATGATAACATGATAAAATAATGCTACTTTCACTATCCAAAACTCACACTTACTGTACATCATATATAGTTTGTCCCTACAAAAAGACATTAGAACATTATTCAAATTTTCCTCATGATCCTCCTTTTAAATGAACTATATTATATTATCATCTATAAATACTAGCACAAATACATCATGGTAATATCTAAAGAATTTATTCATTATGTACATGAAAATTTATAGAGAATTAATGAGTATAATGGGAATCACTATGAACTATTGAGGTGCATGCTAGATAATTACATGGTCCCATGTAGGTTATCAAAAAAATAATCTATCCATGTTATGGGATAATTTTTCTTTATCATGAATTTTTTTTATCTCAAAATAATTATTATAGAGGATTACTGATCCATCATTCTTCTTGACAAAGATAACTTGTTCACCCTACGGGGAAGCACCAGGGCATATAAAACCCTTGTCCAAATTCTCTTGTGACTTCTTCATTAGTTATTAAAAATAAATTTTAGTCATACTATAAAGAGTCATTGATATATAAAGATATCCTTATATATTTTCAGTTGATCACTCAACCTATCAGTCAGGAGGAATACCACCAAATTCATCAGGTGAAACATCAATTTACATCCTCAAAATGGGCATATATCTATGTATGAATATATTATTTATCAAAATCAGCAAAGATAGATATGTTTCATCATAAGTAAATAGATTCTAGGATTGAAAGGTTGATTACAAAGGGGATTTATCCACCCCATCACAGTTTAATCGAATTTGAGGATTCCTTCCGATGTGAAGAGTGATCTCCCGTTCCTATCATTTAATGTTGGATTTATAATAAATAACTAATCTAATACAAATATAGAATTAAAATCCACTAAAAAATTAGGATGATATTTTCTTAGAGGCTCAATCCTCGAACATAGACTGGGGAGGAGTTATATACATTAGACATAATTTTTATTCTAATATTATGTACTCATGGATAACTCAAAATCCATATTTTTATGTGGTTATTGAATAGTTATACTAAACATTAAATATATAAACTAACTTATATATAAATATTTAAATAGTATGTTTATTATTTCTAAGGAATAACCATCTTCCTTTTCACCAAATCATTTTTGGGTTCCACTTCCATTGTAGTGATAACATATTCCCTACAATTCTTCCTTGGAATTTGTTGTTGTTTTCTATCTCTGATAAATATTAGATTAGGGAATTTTCTTGCATAATTCCCTTGTCCATTATAAATGAAACATTGTACAATATGATGAGTGTTGATCTAAAACTTCCTCTATTCTTCATTAGTAGTGGAATTATTCACATCCCTTTGGAAATGATTAGCATGATACCCCTATTTTCCACATTTGAAGCATCTCTTGATTCCATTTAAGGAGTTCACAATATTTTTATTCCCACACATTTGACACATGAGATGATGAATTTCCATATCTCCTTGGTATTTAAATAATGATTCTCCCTTCTTAAATTCAATTTTACTCTTTTTATATCCTATCCCGTGTGGCCACTAAGAGTCTCTAATCTCTGTCACAACATTAATGGAACAATAAACAATAAACATATTACTATTAAAGTCTTGAGTCCCCAAATATTTTCATAGACTCATTATTAATCCACAAAATAGTCGATCTGTCTTGCTTTTTCTGTTCATGATAAATCTAAAGGTGTATCATCAAAACCTTTTAATGTTTTCCTAATATTCCTTAATAGACTCAATTTCCATTTTTTAGTCCATGGAACTCTCCCTCTATCTTATGATATAGTGTTCGGGAAAATATTGTTTGAAAAATAATCTTTAGAATTCGTCTTGTTCCAGGGAATCAATTTCCTCTTTAGATTATGTGTTTTTATCAGTGTCCACCTATGCCCATATTCTCTATAAAAAGATAGGGTATAAAATTATCTTCTATTCATCTAATTATAGTAGGATATAGAATATATTCTCAGTAGAGTTAATCCATTATTCCGTGATGAGGGTATTAGAAGATCCACTAAGATATGGGAAATTTTTCATATAACGTATTTGATGACAAATATATCTTTATTAATAGAAGGAGGGAATTGAAAAAGATTCAAGTTATTATTCATAACATGATCCAATTAAACCAATAATACCAAGAAGATTCAAGATCATTTTTCCATCAAGTTTAGCATCCCATTAGTGAAACCATCACAAAGCCTATCACTATGATTATTTGAATAGGTTCTTCAATTTACCTCCATTAACTAAAAAATAAAAAATAACATTATTGTGAAAGAATACATAGATAAAGAACATATAGAATGGAAACTATAATCATATAATTAATAACATATAAATATAAAGTAAAACCTAAATTATGTTTCTGTAAATTTCTATAGTGGTTATCTAGGGAAATTTTTCCTATATATAGACTTATCCTGAGGGTTCTCAGTATGGATTTTTAGTCTTAATCCCAAAAAATAACTAGAATATCCTATGATTACGTATATAGTGTCCCATTCCATTTTCATATATCATTACTTTATATTAATCATAATTTTCCATTAAATACAAACAAAGGATAAAAAATTATAGTGTATTTAGAATATGAGATTAATAATCACAAAAAGAAAAATTGGTTGGAGCTAATTTTTTTTCAATCTCTATAATATGGTCTTAAATCCATTTTATGTCCTATAACTATGAATGATAACCTGGGGAACACATAGAAAAAAGGTATATGTAAAATATCCCAATAAGGGCGTAAATAAAGAAAATTAACCATAGAACATGAGTTTGTAGAAAAACCAAGATACCATAAAAGGAATGGATCATGAATAAACATATAAAGGCATAACATAATGTACATGGAATTAGATTATTATTGAAATTATAGAATTTGGTAGAATATAACATGACATAAACATGAGTCAAGGCTATCTTCCATGACTATATCACATGGGAGACATCATCCCATAATAGATTAGGTTTACTCCATAATCCCATACATAATTCTTCATGAGACTAAAACACTACCAAATGAACTATGGTAATATATGAGTGCACCCATCATAATATGTACATGCATATGTGTGCCACATGATGATATCAAAAATAAAGAATTAACATAAGGATTAACCATGGAAAGAGATGGGTTTTGTAATCCTGTCACAAGTCATTACCAAAGGGTATATCATAATAGTGTCTATAAAAAAGGATTAAATAATATTTAGAAACTAATAAGGTAAAAACAATTGGTTAAGAAAAAAAATTTCTAATTAAATTAAATTTTTAAAAAAATAATGGCTAGGTAACAATAGAAATGAACTATTTAAGCATATTTTTAGGTAAAAGAATAAATTGTCATTAAAAAGGTAATGGAATAATTATTTACTTAATTCATGAAATGAACTAAAAAATATTTTCATTATAAAATGAGTGATTTTATAAAATATTGGTGGATGAAAACATTTTATGGAACTTACTTGAAATTTTTTAATAAATAGAGAAGTTCCCTTTAACCAGGTTTGCTTATTAAGAGGAAACAATAAGGGAACATTTTAAGATATGTATTTCCCCATAAAAGAAAGATGAATTAATTTATATATATATATATATATTGTGGGATTATATATAATTAATATTGAATAAATATATAATATTAATTAATAGATATCTTGAGGAGAAGATAGATAGATAATTTCCCAAATGAATTATGGGTTTCATAGAGATCCCTTTCCTTACGTACGGATGTCTTATTCACTTGAAAATATTTCCATGGATAATCAAATTTGATTCAATAATAATTTGATTAAAAACATATTAAAAATATATATGATATTATATAATTTAATTAAGCTAATTTATGGCTATTTTGATGAGTTATAAAGATCAATTTCATTGTTCGTTGAGCATTTGTTCCATAGTTTCATGGTTGGTTCTATTGTGTATAATCTACTATATCTACTAAAAGTGGGTGTTTCCTAGCTTATGTGTCACCTCCACATTAAACCACATCACCCAATTCTCATATCCAATTACCTATATGCACTCCAGTATCCACTTGGATAACCGTAATACCCCTCGCTTATCATCTCCGAAAAATGCATAAACGTGACCCAACATCACGATTAGGGTTACCCTATTCCATCTTCTTCCTCCGGTTAGGAGATAAATATACATGCATTTCAGCCATACCACTTGTGATTTCTCTTCAGTGTCCCTTGGGTTCCCACTGAATACCAACGTCTCCCTTCACAGATCTCATCTCGAGCCACACTGCACGACACCGCGCCTCAGCCTATGCTTCTAGTCTCCTCCCTGAAATATCCTTCAACCATGGTATCCATAATGTCTTATATTCCACTCCCCAACCATTTCCCTCAAATCTAAGACTTCATACTACTCAGTTTACTCTTAATCGATACTATATTTCACATACAACATGTTGCTTCTCATGCTTCCATCGAAAGTATTACATAACCCCACCTCCATCAACACTACAATCCGCACCTGGAAACCCTAAATTCATCCTCAAATTTTCATCTGGTTGGATTTATTTCTTTCAATTTATTTTCTTCAACGTGATTCGTTGATACAGATAAGGGTTTTGCTGAAATCCTCTTTATAATTGTGAAAATGCGACATGGCATTCATATCCAAGATCAGGTGGTCCTTCGAACACTGGAGGATCATCTTCATCGACTAGGTTTGTTGTTGCATGAATTAGATCTGGTTGAATGAAAATTATTTTTTTAGATCCAGGTTATTAGGTTTCGATTTCAATTTCGGTTTCAACTTCAATGTGGGTGGATCTTCTTCAAACTGTATGCTCACATCGAGTTTCCATTTGCGTGTGAGGTCTATTCATTTTTTTCATAATGTGAAATCTTATTAATTTTGTTAATGTTATGTCTATATTACTTATTCATTTAATGTTTTGTTTATATTGCTTATTTGTTTCACGTTCTTTTGAATGAAATTTTATTAACGACTTGTACATTGATTGTACATTCCATTATAATTAGAATGCTACCCAATGATCATACATTTTTTATTCTATTCAGGTTGCTTTATCAGCATCTCCAGTTATTAAATGAAATATTCACAATGATTCATTGTAATTTTTTATCCGGTATTGATTCAACATTGCATTATCTTTTTTACTGTCCACTGTTCATAATACGGTTACAATGCATACATTGACTGTTAAATATAAAGAAAACCATTACAAACATGCATTGAACATCAACCTCTAAAGATTGAAAGTTTCAGATGAGATTACTAATGAAGGAATGCTAAAAACATTGTGAGTTATATATTATGTTCACTAAAAAATTATGCATTTATGATATTTATTTTTGTATATAAATACATTAAAACTAAATCAATAACAGTTTCAAAATATTTTGGGAATTGTTCAATTACATATATTAATCTCTATTATACTCCAATAAGTGGGCCGCTGCCAACAAATGGAATCACACATGGATACACACACATGCCATTAACACCATTACCTATCAATTGTTAGTTATATCTAATTTTCCTATCTAAAGCTATATACTTATAAATACAACACAGACTAACACAAATTAGTCATATCAAACATCTTCAATGTTGACAGTGCCTCCAGAATCGACAGTCGAGACAACAATCTCTATAGGATCAAACAATAAAATGAAAACAACATGCCTATGGAGAATCTCTACTTCCATAATGTACATATGATTTCAATATTTTTATAAATAACTTGTAGATTTGAGAAGAATTTTCATTTTCTGAAAAACTTTTATATTTGAATCTCATATCTATGTTTTCATTTTCGCTCTAAGATAGATTTGCTGATTTCAATTGTTCTTAACTATTTTTTATGCATTTCTTGTTTAAAAGGTATGGGAAATTTCAGATTCTAAACGCCAAGTATTCCTCATGTTTAATGAGTTCGTTATAGCAATGCAGGTTGCACCATGGTTCCTCAATGAATTATTCTTCTTTTACTTTATTTAATGGTTTAATCCATACATATGTTGTATACTATATGATTCAACCAGCCTATTTCTTTGGCACAAGGAGGATATGAATTGATGTCAAATCTCGTTAGGTTTGTTGGCAAGAAAATTAATTTTTCTCAAATTTTTCCTTCAATTAGAATTGTTGTCTTATCATTGATTAATTTATGGTTATAAACTTTTTCTCTTAAAAATTAAGTTAGATACATAATGAATTTGCTTAATATTATATATCATTCAACTCATTGCTTCACATTTCCTAAGAATCGGATTCTCTTATTCAATCTCCTAACCACATCATCCAATGAAGATTAAATGTTCATTTGATAGCGGATTTGTTCCCATCTAATGACATGTGGCATAGGGAATTTGAGCCTCCAATAATTTAAGGTGATGATTCCCTCACCATGGTGAAGGTAAACACTCTGATGAGCAAAGATGAATCTCAAGAAAATAGTTAGTTTCTCATCACTCAATAATTAATTACTCACTTTAGTTTCTTGACTGTAAAAAAATTACTTTGCCGGTACGGTATGGTTGAAGCCCTTAAACCTTCCAAACAATGGTTTACTTCAAAATCTCCAAAGCGGGTAAAGAAGGAACTTGTAATTTCAACTGGATAGATAGGATAATAGTTTCATATTTTTTATGTTTTTATTAGATACCATTAGACACAGTAACATCAATAAATGATCGGTTGAAAATAATGAACATTGAAATGCTTAAGCCACTGGATATTGACTTTATTTTTAATGATTTATGATCTCCCTTATTAGAAAGTAGATTGAACACATAATGAATATATTTCACTCCCCATTGAAATTTAGTCATTTTCATGTGGGCTAGATTGTGCCAAGGTTTCAAATTAAATGTGGTTTCTGTTTCTACTTGTAAAAAAATATTGATTTCACTGCAAATCCTATTATTATGCTTCTCGGTTAGTATTAAAATGGAAAAAATACCTATATAAAACACTTGATTAGGAGTGACTACCTAGATAAGAAATCTCCTTTTCCACATTTTTTGTGTTTCTTCATTTTTAAATAATGGTTAATTATATGGGTAAAAATTACGGTTTCATTCTTTCTTTTAATTTGAGCGCACATTATACTAGAGCCTACCATCGATCGATTTGTTGTTTTTATGGTATCATAATCGTTATTAATAATAATAATCATATATATATATATATGCTTTCCTTTTCTTTGTTCTACTGACTGAATATACCAGATTTTGGTTTGAAGGATCAATTAATTTCTTTTCTTGTTTAGGGAAATCATGTGGTTTTAATCACTCTGCAAAACAATTGTCTCTTTAGACCATAATCCAATGTAATGTAACTTATGATCATTATTTCATACTATGTGATTAATGGATAATTTTGTTATTTTACCCAAACTAGACCCGATGAAAGGAGTATTTCTAGAAACATGATTGCAATTCATTCAGACATTCGGTTTACTGGACTGACAACATTAGGGGTATATTTATTATCCAAATTCGAGGGTTCTCAAATGCCACATCCTGTGAGATATATACTAGTAGGGGTTAAATATATAACAACCATTGAATATAAATATCACTGAATCCTTCTTTAATATTCCAGATATTGGATTACATATCATTTGTGGACAACCCATGGGTTTTATCAGGAGAGAAGAAACGAACAAACTGATGTTGTGACAATACATCTGTCATGAATTCCTTGGCTTTATCCAAGGAGGAGCTGTGTTAATTTTTTCTTACAATACATCTGTCAGAAAGTTTAGAAATCTAGTTTCTTTTACAAAATATGGTAGCAGTATGCTATTACTTTTACAAAGGTTTATGGACCAAATAATTATATAAGATAAGAATTATATTGATATTGATACATATTTTCAACAGAATGTTAAATTAAACAGATTTCAGTAATATCAGTTGGAGATATAGTGAAATTAAAGATTTTTAGTATTTTTTTCTTTGTTGATTACTTAGTTTTTGGAAAAAAATTCTAAACAAATTGGACTTCCCATTTTACAAGTGGGTTTGATGTCTTCATTATACATATTTTCTGACATTACTAGAAACAGGTGAACTGCCACCAAATTTGAGACATAGTAGTAGAAATATGCATGTTCTCATTATAATATGTAAGATCTATATGGAGGATTAATACAAGAATTCCACTTAACCATGAATTTTAGGTTTCACTAATTTCATTACTTTGTGCAGGCTTTAATATTTCATTTTCATGAGACATTTGTGAGTCATGGTGAGTGTGAATCGGGTGCATGTTCCATCCCAAATTCGAATTGTAGATGGTGAGATCCTACCATATTACATTTGATTCCACCCCAATAACTCCTCAAATAATGATGTCTACAAGTAAATCAATCTCAATAGACACTTAATGTGGTATAAATGGTATGTAATAATTCACAACCACTTTTTCAACTATTTATTTTAAATTACTTTTAATATTTGTTGTCATAAAATGAATGGTACATATAGTCTGATATTACTATAACCTATTATATATAGTGTGCTATAAAGAATATGTGGAAATAAGTCATATTCATGTATTGTTTTCATGATACCATGATAATGTTCATAGGATTTCTTTCTGCGATCAATTGATTATTGATTAGATGGCTTCATTATCTTCTTAATTAATTATATAAATTTTAAGTTCTCAATGTGAAATTATAAGATCAAGACCCACCCACATGGACACCCACCCACATAGGTATTGAAATATAAATTCTTCTTTTTTCTTCTGCATTATCCCAGTTTCATTTATAAATTCATCAGGATTTCATGTTTTTTTTCCTGCATTGCTGAAAATTTTATTACTTATATAATTTATCATTGCAATGTTTTCTTGACCATGGCTTGAGTCTAGCATTCATATGACACTTCTTTATATTATGTTTATTGGCCTTAGATATTTCTTGGTGTTTATGTTTTTTCTTCTATGGTTATATAATTCAATGGGAATTTAGAGCTAGAGTGTTGAAAGAATATAATGCTTCTTTATATTATGTTTATTCTACCTTGCAGTTTCTTAGTGTTTAATTTTTCAATTTATTCCTAGGTAAATTAAAATATGGTTATCAAGAGTGAGATTGAAGATGTATACATAATGAAAGACCAACCGGATTCTCGGTCATTTGAAGAAGATAGAAGTGATGGAAACTTAGGTGGAGTCTATTCTTTGAAAAAGGTCCATGGACAGCTGCTGAATATGTAATTTTAATGAATTATGTTAGCAAGAATGGTGAAGGAAATTGGCATGATGTTTAGAAGCACTCAATGATTTGTCCCTATGGGTAAAGCTGGTGCTTATGATGGAAAAATAATATGAGACCAAATTTGAAGAACTGTGTATTCACCCCGAAATAGATTCATCACATAATCGAGCTACATACTAAGGTGGGAAATAATTCGGTTTGGATGGATGCAGAGTTATTTTTTCCTATTTCATCTTAATTACCCTATCTTTGAACCCAAAATAAAACATATGCCTTGATTCCCTATGTATGATTAAATTAAATTCAATTGGATCTTATTTTTTTATTGTTCTGGCTATATTGATTTGATAATTAATCAATGTTTTTTTGAGCATGTTACTGTCCAGTGTCATGTTCATTTCCAAAACATTTGCTTCAATTAATAATACATTGTTTTGTTTAATTTTTAGATTGCAGTTTCATTTTTAAATATTAGTTACTACTTATTAATCTACAAAATTAAATTTTCATCTTCATAGTTCATTTTCTAGACAATGATGTTGAACAGATGTTGCAATGACCCTTTATTCCTGGAACACTTATCAAAAATCACTTACGAGAAAAAATTTACAAACATGAAGTTTATATACTATTGTGTAATTATATATTGGGTTCTGACATTTTTTATTCAAATTAATCCTATGGTTACAATGGAATAGAAGCAGGACATGTATAAATTTTGAAATGATTTGCAAACTTCTTCCAAAAACAAAAACTACTTTTCATGTATTAGTTCTATGTTCAAATTTTATATTGTTGTCTCCATATTTTTCCCATTCTATTACATTAATATGTACCAATACTATCTTATTACAAATTAATAAAAAGTACTATTAGTAGGTAAATTTTACAAATATCATTCTATTTTTAATGAAAACCCATTAATTTAATATGTCGTGCGTACGCAAAGGTGAGTACTATTTATAGATATTCATTGGAAATGGAAATACAACTCTAAATTTTAATTGAAATTGAATTCATAAATATATATATATATATATATATATGTGTGTGTGTGTGTGTTTGAATGGTCATATATATGTTTTTTTCCTACTTGAGGGTGATCTATTTGATAAAATGTTAATGATAAATGATTAGTTTATTTTTGTGGTTTTTTCTAGACATCAAGAATTTGTTTAATTTTATTCAATAATATGTATATATATTATTTAAAAACATGAAATAAGTTTTTATATAATTTCTAAAATATGATTTAAACGTAATAATAGCTTTATTACTATCCATGAAAGTTGTAATGGAAAATGAAAAATCATTTTCTATTAGGATGGTTAACCTCATTAATATAGACAGTGGTTTCATTTCATTAAATAAGAATGTAAGAGAAATGTAGTTGATAAAAGATATTACACTAGAGATATAAAAACAAATTATTAAATTTTAATGGATTTATTATGAATTTATGGATTTTAGATGTGAGGAGAAGGTATAATAATAAAATATATTAGGAGGGAGGTTTGAGAAAGTTACCTCTTTAATATCACATCCATAAGGGAACAATTAAGAAACTTAGAATTGGTATTCAGTGAGAAAAAAGTCTTTTGTATGTGTGAAGAGTGGGTATGATGTTGTTTTATAGATATTTTGAAGGCTTCATGGATTATAAGGTGTGGGGAGAATATGTGGTGGGGCATGGTATTTATAAGCACAGAAGAAGGGTGGTTTTGAATATTATATTCATTAGTTTATTATTTTGACTTAAGACTATCAATATCATTGAATTTGGTGAATATATAGAGTAACTAGTTCATGTGAGACTTAAATAATTGGTTCTTACCACATTCATGACTCAAAAATTATTATATTCGAAATATAATGTTAATTACAATAAATTAATATTTTTCATTATTCACAAAACATCAAATATTTTAGAAAAACCAAAAAACTCTCCATATCCATTTTTTGTTTTTTAGATTTAAAAAATTAAATCAATTTTATCAAAATAAATTTATATAATGAGAATTTTAAATTTACAATAAAATTATCATACATTTAAAAAAATATTGATTTTAATATTATAGTCAATTTTATAGCCCTTTGAAAAATTATTTACAGTCTAATAAAATTATATTATAATTATAATAAATCTTACTATTAATATAATAATCCATTTTATGTAGTTTAATTTCTATTTAAATCATTATATTGATTATATAATTTAAAATAAGACGGTCACATTTGGTAGAAATAAAAACACTTAATTTATTATTTTAAATCATTTACTAATATATAACAAGATATAAATATATGATTTTTTAATTTTATAGGATACAAATATATTATTTTAAATCACCATATGTGTAGTTACTATTCTAACGGTCCCATTACTATTCATAGTAATCCAATTTTAATTTCATCTGTTTGGTTACACATCCAATTGTTGGATTTTTAAAAGTCACATGGGTTCTCAACACCCTGTAAATAATTATTATTCAATTTATTCTTAATTCACTAATGTATTATATTTAATTTTACATATACGTTTATCTTCAAAATAAATATTTTATTAATATCATTATGTTTTATTTCTACAAATTTGTTCGTTAGTGGCGTTATTTTGGTGGATCGGGAAAATCAAAATTATCTTATTATTCATCACCTATTTTCTATTTATTTTTCTTCTATAATATTTCAAATTATTATTTGTTTATTTTTCAAAAAATTTGTTATTCCTTATTTATGAGAATAATTTGCCTTTGGTTTCTCTATGTGATGTATTTTCGTTATTCTACAAGACATAATTATAGGAAGGTAATATATATTGATAAAATTTTTGTTGTTACATGAAGGGTGTGTCGTGATAGAACCCCAGTTAATTGGGTAGTGTTTCCAACTCATGAGATAAATGTATGGTGCAAGGGTGGTAATCCATGATACATTATCTTATTATTTATTGGTTGTAATCTTCTACATATGATTATAATGTCACATTTTATAATATTTACACATTAAAATGATTTCAATACCTTATTATACCATCCTATCATATCATGATTAAATTACTCTGTCTTTAAATATCACATTCTTAGGTTATAATGAAAATACTATTGAATCACATGTATTACATTTTTTTTGATATTATTTGTTATTCTTTTATCGGTAATTATATCTTAAACCTATTATCATGTATTCTCCAAGGATATTCTTTTCATTACTATGAGTTTTGGAAAACTAGGAGAATAGTAGGGATATTTGAAAAAATGGTTTAATTATTTTTAAATTTAATGGTATATGTATCTAATTTCCTAAATACCCAAGCATCGTTGATTTTTTTATGATTTTATTATTCTTATATTTATGTTAATAATTTAGAAAGAAAATATATAAGCGATAAGGGATGTTATAGTTGTTATTAGAGTAAGGTATAATTATTTTTAGTAATTACAATTGATATAATAGTAAAGATAATCCTAGGTATAATTTCAAGTAAATGACCATTAATTTTTATTAGGGTATATTTTATATGATTTCTTATTAATATCCTCAATTTTTAGATACTATAATGTGGATGCTGATGTGGAAAAGATGATCATAGAGGTAATCGCCATAAAAAATTCTAGAAAAGTATTAACTCAATCTTAACTCAGTTCATGATGAGTTGTTCTGAGACCAAACACGTGGATATACATTCCTGAGGGATATTATTCTGACCATTTAAATTTTCCTTAAAATCCTTTATAAATGATTTCAATATGATGTTATTTTATAGAACATTAAAAGAAATATATCATGGAAAACCTATATCTGAACATATAAATTCATAATTTAGGGGAAATATGTCATTGATTTTTATGTTATGAAATTTTCATTTTTATATTCTCATTGAATCACTTATTATCAGTAAAAAATACTTGATTTAAGGAAATTTATTTAGATATGATTACTCATTTCAGAAAAAAAATGAAAAGGGTAATGTGAAGATATACCTAATGAAATGGTTAATAATATTAGTGCATGTGTAAATAAATTCAGGGATGCACCATGACAACTAACTCTTCTTATATAATAAATAACATGGATCCTATATATTTCCCTCCTTATCTTAAGAGAGAGAATGTTGGAGTCAAATGATTTATACAAAAAGGCCTCATAATATTTGAGTCTCTTCTAATAAACTAATTATGGTGAAATGGATTAAAGTCATTGATAAAATATTCTCTTTACTCTAGTTATTTGAACATGTTAAAGTCACATTTTCCATTTATTTCCCATTGGGTGAAGTCGATCAGTGGTGGATGTTAATAAAAAACTAGTACGTATAAGAAATATATTGAGTATATAATTTGCGATGAAATCAAAAAAATGTTTTTTACTTAATATTTTAATAGCACTATCAAAATTAAATTGGTTAGGAATTCCTTAGATTGATGAAAAAGGAGGATGGTTCTATAGTTTATTATAAGAACAAATACACTATTATTTCATGGTGTACTTTTGGTTTTTTTCATTGACCATAAAATTAAGGCTGAAATATTCTTTTTTTATTTAAAGATCAATCTTCAAAAAAAAATCAGCGATTTGAGACATTGTCAATAGTGAGGAAATTGTATAATGTTTCTTAAAAGCTAAGATTGATATTGGAAATTCTCAAGGGTCTTATGGGTCATGATATTAAAATAAAATAATGAAGTTCAATTTCAAAGGGTCATTAGATAATCCTCACGGATGTAGGAGAATCATAGTACCCACATAACTTATGTGTGGGATGAAAAATCAGGAAACTATCTCTAGGGGACAAGGAAGTGATTGAATTGTGGAAGGGAAGGACAAAATTCTAAAGAAATCCAAAAGGTGATTAAGAAGGAATATAATATTCCAAACATTCCTTATCCAATGGTCCAATGTTTCCACTATAATAAACATGGTATGTTTAAAAAACATTTCCTAAAGACAAGGGCAACTGAATATAAGTGATGACAACAAGCTCCAAATGATGGGGGAGAAAAGATGAGCCTATGCTAAAACTATTACTAAGTTAGAACATAATAGTGAAATAGTGGTAGAGATTCTAGTTATTCATTCAAGAATAACATACATAGTAATTGATTTTGGTTATAAAAACTCATTCATATCATCCTTATTTATTATAACTTTTCAAAAACCACCTCCAAACATAGATGTTGAGATATAATTGTAAATAATTAATGTGAAGATTACTTCCTCACAATCATAAAACTAATCTGTAGTAGATATCTATGGATTAGATATCCTAGAAATCCAGATCAAACCCCCTTTAGTAGAATTAAATGTAATACTGATCATGGATTGGATATCATAATATAAATGCAACATGAATTTTCATGAGAATGAAATGAAATTACATGTCCCAATTCATCGTCCCATTCTATACAAGGGAAATAAAAAAGAAGAATATCTATTGGAAACTTCTTCTATATCATGGATATTATATAAGAGTAATTATTTAGAGCACAAATGTTTGAGATAAAGGAGGGGATCACTATTGTAGGAATCCTCATTATAAAGGAATATTATAATGTATTCTAGGAATCTTTTCCAGGTTCATCTTAATCAATTGAGGTTGAGTATTCAATTGAAATTATGATAAGATACATATGATTACCTAATAATCCCTATAAAATGAACACTATTGAACTAGAAGAACTCATGAAAGAACTATATGGTAATCTATAGATGGTATTTAAATACAAAATTTGTAATTAATATGCTGAACTAGTGCCCTTAATAAAAATTAAATATGGTTCAATGAAACATTGAATTGATTATTTTGATACAAAAAAGACTATAATAATGAACATGTATCACCAACCATAGATTAATGAGTTTTTTCATCAACTATATGGATCCCAATACTTCTATAATGTTTTCCCTTTTCTAGAATATTGTCAATTAGACATGAATAAGGATAATATTACAATGAAAAAAATTCAAATAAGGTATAAACACTTTGAGTTCATGGTATTTCCAATCAGACTCACTAATTCTCCATCAAAAATCATGAATATGATTAATAGAGCCTTGAGTGACTACCTAAGAAACTTTTGTTCTGTAATTCATAATTGATATTATAAAATAATTAAAAATCATAGAGAAGCATGAGGAAAATATATGTACAATTTTGTGAACATTGGGAAAGTATATTTTTCATGTGAAGTATTCTAAATTTGAGTTATGGATAATGTATGTAACTCTATGAGAGAATCAGTTCATTATAAAGGGTGTATTTTTGGATACTTTGAATATTAAGGCAATTGAGGAATACTCGAACAAAATTTGATAATTAAAACCCATAGTTTTAGTGATTAGTTGGGCACTATAAATGATTTATAATATTGTTATAATAATTTTTACTTTTCTTATCTTAGATAACTCATAAGGGTGCAAATGTTTCTTTATTTATGAATTTAATGAGAGATTTAAAGAGTTTTATAAGAATTTAAAATTAACATGAATTATCAAAATTACTAGTAGTGGGTAAGGAGTCTTCCTCTACAATTATGCATTCATAAAAATCTTTGTTTTGTACTCATACAAAACAAAAAGGTGATTGTTTATTACTCCTTTTATTTGACTGTCCATGAGAAAAACATCTACTGAATTTTTTGTATAAAGATTTATTAATCTATGAATTCAATATTTGGGGATATTATATTAATAGAGATATTTGTGACCTATATATGGATCATAATACAATCAAGTATATTGTAACAAAATAAATCCCCCAACATACACTAATTAAGGATGTCCTAGCTAATCAAATATTATTAAATTTCAATCCATTACCATCCAAGGAAGGTAAATGATGGGGACATATTCTATGAGTAGAAAATATCCGAAAATATTATCCATGATGAGGATTGAGAGGGATGCAATAGTAAATATGGTTTTGTTTGTTTGGTCCTTTGAATATTTCTATATATATTTTGAATTTTCCTTATAGCTGGAAATGTATTTGGGCATCAAAATAACGTCAGTATTAATATATAAAAAAATTATAACATATTATCACATGTTTTAATAACTTTTTATTACAAAAGTTTTCACATTTTTGTGAACTCATATGGGAAATACAAGACAATAGTTGCTTATGTAATGTGTGGTTTACCCTTGGCACGACACAAAGTCGTTCGGTTTTTCATATTTGGATGATGATGATCATTGATGGCTAAACTAAATCAATTGATTGATTAATTTATTATTTTTTTAGTTTCTAAAAACAATGATTTACACTCCATAATATTCATTAAAAAACCCCCATGTTTATCCACATGATTGTGGAGTAGCATTCATTCATCAAAGGGTTCTTCTTAACCAATTATAATTCTAGATATCATTTACAATAATAGCACAAAATCATTATTCACCAGTGATTGATCCAAACTCTATTAATGTAAAATTATTTCAAGGATTTTTCCTTATCTAATTTTTTTGATAACCATGAACTTTACCTTCTTATTTACATTTATTTCTTTTATCTGGATGAATATTTTTTTTAAATTGATTTCTTAAACTCTTTTCTTTATATCATTTTAACCATTTATGTCACAATGGGATCTATATTATTTTATCATTGGATGGAATCACACTTTACAATACTAGGATTTCACTGAATTATTTTTTATTTTCCCCATTATTCATTATGTTCTTCATCATTGGTCCACTGGGTGGTGGTTTGATATTGTTTGGTCATATTAGATTGTGATAGAATGCATAAAATTTATGGGTATTCATGAATGTGTTATAGTGTTGTGCTTTCTAGTCAGATCAATATGTGATGTGTGTGTTGGAGATAAGGATCAAATGCTATATCATTGGTTTTATTCCATGGGTAGGGTGATGTGGAAAAATTGTGTGATAGGAATGAACCACATGTGTCAAGTTGCTTGAATTTGTTCATTGGAGATGAATCAGACATGACCATCCTTCATTTTGAGTTCCCCAGTGAGAAGCATTGTGGAAGAGGTGCAGTTGTGAGTTTAGTTGAGATGAATTGAATAAATATAATTTTATGGAAAAATTTTACATACATTATACAGAGTCAAGGAAAAAAAATCATGCATTCCTCCAAAAACAACAACAATGGTTTGTAGTGGAGTTAAATAACAAATCTGATATATGACACTTACACACCATGTCACTCATTATTTAAAGCTCATTGTGTAATATAGGAGAACATGGGAAACAAATCTTGATATAAAGGCACAAACATAGTAAATGGGTATGAATATGCACTCAGATATAACCAGGGTTCTAGGACATGGACAATTTACATATGCATGAAAAATTTAAACATGCATGATTGAAGTTTATGATCATCGAAGAAAGTGATTGTGTATGGGTTGAAGTACGTGGGAATGGGTTAGGAGCACACTTACATACCACCAGTAGCCAAGGAACACCATGTTCCTAATTTAAATTCAATAAAATTACACATTCAAAGACAAGACTTGTGTAGGAGATGACACTCCATGATGTCAAGCATTGTTCACACGTCATTTCCCCCCTATTCTCACACCATGTACCTTCCTTTTTGTGTCACTCCTTTTTTATCTCATTCATCATGACTCATATTTGGGGATTCTAGTATCCTATAATGAGAAAACTTTATTATAGAACTCGATGATAGCCTTAATTTTGGAAACATAGTAACAAAATAGGGTATTAAGAGCCTGACACTTCCTTCAATGATTATTTTCCAACAGCATTGATTACGTGTGATCAGTATAGATATTCCTAGGTTGGTAATACCCTATTTCACTTGGTTGAGGGTTACCTATACTCTTTTCACATGTATAGTTACTACTCCCCCATTCTACTATGGGTATTACACATCTATCTATAGATTGGTTCTGTTCGTCTTCGAGCTCTTACAATGGGTGGGTGCTCCATGAAATTTGGTGGAGCATGGGCCATGGAACCTAATTGGGAGAATAGGGCCCCTCTACATATATTATGATGATGGTTTATTTGATTCTAGTAATCAAATATAGAAATTATATTTTATTTTATTAATCATTATTCTTATATAGGTGGTGGATACTGAGATCCCCTTCTTCTATCTCATGGGTTTATTTTTGGGGAATATATATTGAGTTTCCTTTCCCACTTCATTAAGGTTTGAGTTGATTTTTTATCTTTCAAGTGACTCCTTCTAGATTTTCTGGGCATCTCAATACGTATGTATATACTCACCCCATGTGGGGTATTCCCATACATGTTGTGTATTGTAGAGATGATGAGAAGATTAGTCATCATATTATAGGATCTAGTTTTATAAAATTATCTCTATATCTAGTGGTGATAGCCATTTTTATTGGTTGACCATGGCTATTTTATGTTAGGTTCTCTTAATTTTCCATTTTGTATTTATTTTTAGGTTTGGACCTCATTTTTTATTGGGCATTTATTTTTACCATTTTTAATTTTATACCATGTTGATATAATTTGATACTTTCCAAGTGGCAGTTTGACGCTTGGTTTTCAATCTAGATGTTCCATTTTATTCCAATATCACTACATTATTTCATTGATCATTTTCTGAGTGTTCATATAGGTACATCCTCTAAGGACCACTATTTCAGTATTTTCTACATGGTGCTTATCTCTAGCCCCTAGCATATTTGAGGTAGGATTGGAGTATTAACCATCAAATAACCATTATCTATGAAGCCCCCATGGGGGGTGTCGAGTTATCAAATACTGTATCATACGTGGTCTCCCACCATGTTGGTGTTTGAAGATAGATCTTGTGTGACTTTTTTTTCGATATATTTCGGAAAAGGTGTCTGAGTGTCTCATATCCATCTCTCATGTTGGGGAAACTAGTGTTTCTCCGACAACAAACATTTCCATTTTCCAAATCTATAACTATCTTATGATTTTATGAATATAATGAGACGTTATTTATTTTGGAAAAATGAAAAATGAATCATAGAATATTTTTTATTTTTTTAATTTCATTAAATACTTATGTTATCTTCCAATATATTCTCATAACACTAAGGTAAGAGGTTTTAACATTCACGATTCCCCTTTGAGGATTGATTTCTGGGATACTAATATAGGATTTCTAAAATGATCAATTGAGTTATGATGAATTGGTACATGGAATTAATGATTAGGTATTTCCCATACTGGTTTAGGAATAGGGCTGACAACATATTGAGCGGCTGATATCTCCAACAAGTCTGAATGACTATGTGTGTGGGCATAGTAAGTTATGTCAGTCCTAGAAATAGAAACCACTAAGAATTCATGGTGAACTAAACTATTAGGAATAAAAGGATAGGAAATATTTAGTGGGGTTTTAGGAATTTTCAGACCCTAGATGATCAGATAGTTTCCATGGCGGCCAAACTTTTATATGGTCTATCATAACACTTATGGGGTATGGATAAGTATAACTGTGATCAGGAAATGCTAACATGGTTTGAATTATATTTTCTACTATATAATGAGTAATACCCTTTAATATATCTCTCTCTATATATCTATATTTTTAATCATCCTTTGTTTTAAGAGGGTGATATATCAGCTATTCAGTGCACCGTGATGTTTGCTAACCAAATACATTGCTCCAATGTTTTGGGGTCAGATGGATACATCCCAACATGTAATGTTGTGTATGTTCTTCAAAAAGACGTCAATTCTAACATGGTTTCTTTATAAATTCCCACATGTACTGTAATAATGAATTGGAATCTGTTTATAGATTGATTCCATGAAGAGTAATGCTAGGAAGTTGGATATTGAATATGACATCATGGGGAAGAGTCATCTACAAATGATAGTAGGTGAAATGAATTATGGTCATAGCATATGGGAAATAATAATTTCAGAACTACAAAACATGGATATTTTTCATTAGGTTCATGAAGTGGATCTAGTTTTTTATGTGAGGTGTGATACTATGTTTTTATGGAAATGGTCATAAGGATCCTAATTGGTGGACCTGGAATACTAAGGAAGATACAATAGAAGTGGATGGACTTCCATGACCTAGGTTTCATCCTGATACTGGATATCCTAGTTATAGTCAAGGTGGTCCCTGGGGAGGTGGCCCTGATAGATGTGGAGGTGTATCTCTATAGGGAGGAGCTACTAGTGGAGGAAGATTATATGAGATATTTCCACCACCACTACTTTGTTACCCATTCCAGGTTTTGAGGGACAGTGGTTGTGGCTATGGGATGTTGAAGGCTTTAGGTTGGTTTGACTTGGATGCTAATGAAATGATTCGAATTACGATATGTTTCTCTCTTACTCATTATCCTGTACTTTTATACATAGATATGATTCATTACCCAATCTCTATATCCCTCATGTGAGAGATAGATCTTCAACATTAGTGTTTAGCCTATAAGCAAGTAATATATCTTCCAAAAGGGAAAAGTTCTTCTATATAGAACATATACTAATAGTATGAGTTTTCACTCAGTGTTTAGAGTTTCCCATGAGACCATATAGTGATTGAAATGAATCCTTATGTTGTATTCTTGTGTATATACTGGTTTTCTATTGTGCATTCCTTTTTCAACTCTCATAACATGAGATTCAGTAACATACTTATAGATGAGACATGATTCCCTTTTATGGGAATAGGAAATATTTTGTATATGTGGGTAGGGATTATAAGATGGAGGCTACCACCTATAACACATTAGTTTGAGAGATTATCCCTTCAGTGAAACAGTCTTTTCTGGCATCTGGCTTCCACTGGTAGTGGATGATTGTTTTTACATCTTATCCAATATTGTTTTTAGGATAAATTTTTTGATAGATACATATTTATTAATTTAATTTAACAACGAGACTACACTAATTCCTTATTATTCATATTATATGGCCCATAATTTTCGTTGGGTGCTGAGGGTGTAGTCAGAAGACCATTAAGAGAAAGGTTCTCAACATCTAGTGTGCCCCTGGGTATCTATATGTCTGTTTGTGAAATAGGAATAAGTGTGATTAAGGATTTGTAAGGAATATCATCAACTTAATTTCACAATGATAAATAAAAATACCACTTTCCAAGGATTGAATTTCTTTTTGTCTAGTTAAATGGTGTGACCTGATTCTCCAAGATTGATCTCAAGTCTAGCTACCATCAGTTGAGGGTTAAAAAGGATGATATTATAAGGAAGGTATTCTAATGTATTTATAGAAACTAAGAGTTCTGGGTGCTTTATTATGGTGTGACAATTCCCCCTACAATTTTCAAGGATATGATAAACTATAATTTCCAATCATACATTTACTAATTTTTATTTTTCCTTCTCTATGAAATTTTCACACACTCGGTATTAGAGTAGGACAAGATGGGGAATTTACAGATGGTTATAAAATTACACTAGGATCTCCATTTTAATGGTAAGAAGTTGAAATATCTATTTGTGGTCTATGAGGTCAACTTTTTGGGGAAGGTCATCTCATATCCTTACTTAGCTATGGATCTAGGGGGACTGGTGTAGTGATTTCTAGGGATCCACATGATAAGGTGTCAAAGGCGTTCAGTTTTCATAGTTGAACATGGTAATATAGAAGGTACATGGAATAATTTTCTTAGATATCAACCCCCTTTACTACCATGAAACATATATAGAATATATTATCTAGGATTATTACTATTATAGAGCCTTTAAGGAGTTTACACAGTGGTTTTCCAATGCACTTGTGTTAAGGTTACTAGAGGAGGGTGATGAGTGTGTGGTGTGTTTTGATTCTTTTGGAGTTGGAAACAATTTCTTGTTGATGTGTAGGGAGAAAATAATTTATTATGTGTTGAGGAAATTGAGACCGTATGAGTATAATTTCCCTACCCATTACATTGAGGGGGAATTTGTTTTCTTTTCTCTGAAGATGCGAATGAATTATCTTATGTGTGGGTGTTTCATTATTTACTCAAATAACCTGAGAATCAGGTGCGTCTTCTAATAGGGATATATTAACCAAAGATAGAGTAATTGTCTGGATTTTATATATAAAAATTAATTTTTTATAGTCTATACTCTTGTTAGAGATAATATAATGGATAAATTCCTTAGCAGGATGACATATTCTAATTTGGTGTAGGAGGATTTTGAGCAATTAAAATTATTTCAGCTATCCCTAGTAGAGAAGGGGGTGCGACTTATCATTCCTCTATTGTGGGGAATCCACCACATTTCACACTTGCGAGGTAGACCATGTTGGATGAAATTGACTATGAGGTTTTATATGAACCAATATTCTTAGGAAATGCACAAGAATTGTTTTTTAAATAGTTGAGAACATTATATTTTCTAGGGATGTGTGATGGTTCATGTCATGTGGTTTTAATAGGTGGTGATAGAATTTCACATATCTCCCATTATTATAAATATTTTGTTTATAAAAGACATATATGGAAAAATAGAAGAAAATTATATGGGATGGAATGAGGTGAGACATAACTAGGTTTATCTATTAATTCCTCATATGTAAGAATTTTAAGGTTGAACATAAAGTCCCATCCAGTTTTTCTAAACCTCATGTGATCCCAATTTGGAAGTGGGGTGGCCTATCAATGGATTTTTTGATATTTTTTTTTCAAAATGAAAAAGGATAGGATTATATCTGTGTTGTCATTAACTGATACACCATTTAGGAATACATTATTTCTCTCTAAGGGTAATGTTTAGTAGACATTTTGTAGTGGTTATACATGTGAGAAATCATCCAGCCTCATGAGGTACTGATAATGATTTTCTCTAACCATTATTCTCTTTTTATATCATGGTTTTAAGGGATATACATGATGATTTCAGGACATATTTATGGATTAGAACAATGTTTTGCCACTATATTCACATGAAGAATATAAATTCTACTCAATTTTTGGATGATATGATGAGAGACAATTTTTTAGACTTTTTATAGAGTTGCGTGAATCAATATTCAATAGTGGAGTTTTCTTATAATAAAATCTACAACTTTTATAATTTTAAGTAAATTTTTTGGTTATTGTATGGGATACCCTATAGGAAAACATTATGCTGGACTGATATTGGGGATAGATATATATGGCCCATATATAATGTGGCCAATGATGGAGAAGGTTCAGCTGATTTGTGAGTGTATCGGTATTTCTCATAGCTGATAGAAATCTTACATAGATCAACATCATTGGACTTTGGAGTTCAACCATGGGAAATATGTTTTCCTAAGGTTCTACCATGATAGGGAATGCTGTGGTTTTTTGGGGAATCATTCCACCTTTAGATTCATTCAGATATTCAATATCCTGTTGAGGGTTAGTGAGGTAAGTTACCACTTAACCATACCCCCTCAGTTGGACTGAATTCGTGATGCCTTATAAGTATCACAATTGAGAATATATTTATATGAACCGACACACGTTAGGGATTGGGGATGGATAGACATTGAGGATAGAGAAAAAAACCATGGAGTACTTAATGGTTATCAAGGTGGATGGTTTATCTCATTGGTTAGAGTGATTTGGAAGCATGAAAGCATGTTGAAGAGATCTTATGAGTCTGTGATCCAGATAGGGGTTTAGTACCACAAACATTTTTGTATCATAAATTTTTCCTGGAATAAATCTTTAATGGTGGGGAGAATATAATAAAATTCATTATTGTTGATTTAACTCTTTTAATGTTTCTTTATTTGTATTTGGAATTTCTCTCAAAGTTGGTGCTATGTTTGGGTGTCACAGGACACCATAATTAATATATTAAAAATATTAAAAATATTATATAATTTTCATTCTTCTTTTCAGAATAAATGGGTTTACAATTACTGGGGACCTTTTATGGGAAATCTAAGACTGAATTTGATTACAAAATTAAGGGGTTACACAAGGAGTGAAATAAATATGGTCGATATTGGGTGTTTGGTTGATTATGAAAATTGAAGGGTGCATTAAATAAATTTAATGATTAATATATATAACATCCTAAAAACTAGTTATCCAATATATATTATTCATTTTATCAAATTGATGTAATTGGACGCATTACATTGAGGGATTTGATTGGATCCATGGATGAGAGCTATTGATGAACTCCAACATATTATGGACTATCAATCATTCTTAAATAGATTATCCACATCTAATGATGCTCTTGGATAATACCAATAATAGTGTCACAAACCCATTCATTGTAAATGATGAATGAAAAATCAATTTAGGTCATGTTATTTAATGTATCTATTTCTTATATGATTTAATTTATAAGAGTGTATTTTTCAGCTTATTTTATTCCATTTTCCATTGATTGCATGAGCCTACTTTTAAATTTATTTCTTAAAGCCTTTACTTAATATAATCCACTCCATTGATTTCACCCTAGATTCCTCATTATATAACTGGTTTACAGATTCTAACCATTCAACATTAGTATTTCACATCATTCATGTGAATTTACCTCATCATTCGTCACATTCACCTACACTATCCCACGGTGATGTGGTTCATCATTATTGGTTTCGATTTCTGTAAATCAATACAACATATTCATCATGAATTCATGAATAATATGGAGTATGGATATTATTAAATTGTATTATAATGCAATGCGGGATACTGGTGTGGATGATAAGAATAAGAGGCCTAATCATGGAGATTCAACCATGGGATAGGAAACATAGTAGTGTGGTTCAATGGGATTGAACCAAATAGGGATTGAGAGGGAAGAATTTGCCTTCCAATGATGGATTAGTCACTAATAGCCTTAGATTCAATAACCACAAAAAAATCTAGCTGGAAATTGTAGTGCAAGAAATGAGTGAGTGATACATTGAATAGACATTAATTTTAGAAAACCTCAACATGAACTATTTTTATTACAAGAACATGAACCATGTAGTACTCAGGATGTTGAAGCTAGGGTTTTTGGAGGAGTTAAATATCATATGACGTGAAGACCTATACACATCATGGAACCTAGTTTTACTGGATCAACTTGTACCCCTAGAGTACACGAGCACAAAGTCATGATCACGTCCTAACTATAGAGGCACGTCTATGTACATGAAAAAGATATTTTAACCAGACATGGATAGTTTACATGGGAACAACAATTATGTAGAATTATGAGAAATGTACATGCACCTGAACTAATTTAAAGTTGTATGGGTATCAATATGTGGGTATAGGCGGGGAGAAAATGAGAATACACTTGGCATCCAACAAACACTTGGTACCACAGGTAAACACAGTTTAGTTCTACATGGATAGATGATCTGTGTGCATTAGAGGCCACACCTAGGTGCCTTGGCATGGTCACACACTGTGTGACCCTAGACACACACCATGTAATTTTGTATGTGGATTCCATATCATTTATCTCCTACCCCAAGACTAGAATTTGGGAATATGAGTACCTTATCCTGAGTAGTTTCCATGTTGAATATAATGGTAGCCTTAGTCATAGAATTAGAGATAAAAAATGAGGTGTTATGATAGAGTTTATTTCTTTAATGATGATTTAGTAAGGAAATGATCATGATGGATCATCAAATAGATGATAGGGTTTGTGATCCCTGGTCTCAATAGGGAATGAGTTCTCTATACTCTATAAACACTTTGAGTTGGTGCTCCCCTATTCTAAAGTAGTTCATCATTACCCAATCCACAGAGTGATAATATTTCATTTCTAAGATGCCATATTCTGAAAGTAAACTATAGGAGAGAGTGATCCCTTAGTTATGGATTGTAGTAGTAAGAAGTAGGACCTTCCACTCAAATTCTAGAGAAGATGCAAATGATGCTAGGTATCAGAGATAGACCTTCAGAGGATTATGATAACTCGTCATTCTATGAAAAGATATGGAGATGGATATAACAATTTTCTACCTCTCTTTGGTTTCTTTACAAGAATATGAAGTGGGTTTTATTTCCCACATTTTTATAAAATTTATTATCTATTATAAATTTATTTTCTCCCTTATTGTTGTTTGAGGTGTCCTACAGGGTATGAATATAATCACCAATTCATGTGATTTTCTGCAATATGTAGTGTATTATATAGATGACATGATGATTAATGGTGATATTGGAGAGCTGGGTTTTAGAAGATCATATATGTAACAAGAGGATCATCTCTTGTTCAGTGGTTAGCCTTGGAGGTTCTGAACCAGGATCACATCAGTCTTCCCTTTTCTAGTTATTGTCAGGTTGGTACCTTATTTCTAGTTGGACATGTATTTTAAAATTTTTTAACATTTTGATATACTATTGTCATTTACAAATTCTAGGTTTTTAATGCATTCCTAGTTTACACACACAATGGTTTAGTTTATTTCTATAACATTACACTATTACATTGAGCATTTTGTGTGCATGTGTACAACTAATTAGGCAAGGGCATCCTAGTTTTGTGTTTCACACTCAACGCTTGTGACATGCCATGTCATATTGGAGGTTGACTTGGGGTAGTCTCACTCGGATTTTCATTGACTATGGAGGCCCCAATATATCAGGTTATGAAAATAGAATATTTTTAAAGATGTAAATAATGGACATGGAGATTATAAGGGAAGTAACTACATCATGTCTTGATCAGATGACTATTCAACCACCCATCCTTGTTAATATCTAAGAGTTCCAAAGAGATTATAAAGAGATATAAAAATATGTAGAGTATATTTGGGTGGTTTACTTTGAAAAAGATAGTATTATGTGATTTTGAAACTATATATGTGTTACATAAGAACCATAATATAATTGGGAGATTTTAGAGGGTCCCAATAGATCATCCTTATTTATTCATCCAGGGAACGTTATGATGTTTATAGGTCTATGAATAAAATTATAGTGGGATAAAATCAATTCCTAAGATTAAAGGATTTGTTTATCCATGAATGGTAAGAGAACTAGTTAATGTCTAATGATATAATTATAAATGTATGATGAAGCATTTAATAATACCTATATGGGAATGAGATAAATACCACTTTAGATTTCATAGAAGCACTCCTTAGGACATTTAATTTCAATATTTTTTAATTATTTTGATCTTCTTACTTGGTAAACTCTATTCATTAACATCCGTGGTAATTTTTCTCTTGAACAAATCGCATTGATATAACTAAGAGAAGTGGTAAGACTTCATGTATTACCACTCTCCATTGAATCTGATCGAGATCTATGGTTTACCTCATGGTTCGATAGAAGTTTTCATTATGATTTAGATTCTAATTTTTGTTTTTGCACTTCTTATAATCCACATACATATAGAAAATATCAAATAATTATTCAAACATTGTAGGGTATTCTATGAACTTTCTCAATATATTTCCAATTATGTTGGGATAAAAACCTCACCCCAGTAGAGTTCACATATAATAATCTACTTTATTCTAATATTAAAATGGAATTATATGAGGATCTATATGGGCAGAGGTGATTGACTTCAATATGTTGGGATGATGTTGGAGATGGAAAGATGGTAGGAAATGATATTCACTAATAAATTACTCATATTGTCAAGTCTATTAAATAACATAATACGGAAGAAATTTTTTTGATAGAAGAGTGTTAATAAAAAACATCAATGAGACCTTGAGTTTGGAGTAAGAGATAAAGTATTCTGTCATATAGTGCCATAGAATTAATTCATGATGTTTAAGATGAAAGGAAATTATGTCATAGATATATCCATCATTGTGAGATTCTCAATTAAATAATAGTAATGTCCTATCAAATAACTCTCCTAACTAACCTCTCCTATGTTCATCAGGTGTTCCATGTATCCCTCTAGAGGTCATATACACTAGATCCCTCACAAATACTACATCTAGAAAGGGAATCATTGGAGGATGATCATTCATATGGGGAGAAGCTAGAATGGTTCTTAGATTGTAGATACAATGTTCCGTAAAAATGACCATTAACCTAGTTAATGAATTATAGAATAATGAAAATTAAGATGCGGAAACATGGTAACATAAATAAGGATTAAAGAAAAATTACCTAAATCAATTTTAGGGTTTGAACTGATGTTAATAGGGTGAAATTTATAGACGATAATAATTAAAGTACCTAGACTTTTAAAACATAAATATTATTTATGAATGTATATATATCCCACTAATTAATGTATAACACAATCACCCCATAATGGAAATCAATAACCCTTTATTATTTTTCTAACACAAAACCTTAATTTTACCATTAGTAATTATAAACATTAAACATTACAACTATTTGTTATATAACTATTATAGAGAGATATTTAATATTTGTGTATAATATTAAAATATTATTGATATAGTAGGAAGATAGGATGGACTCAATCAGTAGGTTCATACCATGAAAAGCTCATTTACCAAGGATTCCTATAGATATTGAATAACTATGGTTCACCCATGACCATGACCATGATGAGATTCAAAAACTAATACATTAGTGGAATAGATTAAAGGTTATGTTTAAGAATATAGAAGTCAAAAACAAATCAATGTTCACCAAACCACCCCATAATTGAACTAAAATCATACACATTACCTTTAAAAAATATTATAATGTAAAAATGTTTTTTCTACAAAGACCTTAGCTATATAAATTCCTGAATTTTCTTGTTAGAATTGATATATTGGTTACTTTGATCCAATTTTCATCATTATTGAAAATAATATATGATTAAAAACGAAAATATATTTTAAATACAATGAAAAAATGTTAGTATTTTAAAATATTTGATTATATTTAAAATAATTTTTATTGATAAATTGATGAATTTTTTTAAAAAAATATTTCCTTGAAATATTCTTATAAAACACTATTTATTTGATTATAAATGATAATATAATTTTATTATGTCCTAAGTAGTTTTTATAATGGTCATAAAGATGAATATGTTATAAAATATTTAATTATATATATATATATATATGTTTTTTAAATAATGAATAAATTTATCATATTTAGAAAAATATTTTGATTAATTAAATTTTAGGTTTGAAATCATCTTGTCAAAATTATGAAAAAATTATTTTTTTCATAATTTTCTAATACTATCAAGTATATAGGTAAAAACATGTAATAAATATACGGTACTTATTATGTATTAATAATGAAATAAAAGTGAGGTAATTAATATTACAGGATTTAGATGGACCAAAAATAGTATTATTCATTAAAATAAGGAATTTTGAAGTGTTAATATTAATTTAAAAAACATATAAAGAATCTTCCAAAACCTAAATTATACTTTAAAGGGTTTTGAAGAAGTATATTTGAAAATGAATCGTTCCCACCACCAAAATATTATTAGCTGAATTTGTTTGGAATGTAATATTTTAAAATAATAGAATACTATATCCCTTGGATAATACCATGTAGAATGATGAAAATGTTTTTTTTTCATTTTTTATTAAATAGTTTTCTATGTCCTATTTTTAAAAATTAATAAATAATTTTTCCAATTTCCCAATAAATTACCTCCCACTTTCCCTTTTCTCATCACTACTATGTCTTGGACCATGAAAATCTCCATATTTTTTTTTCTAATGTTCCCTCTCAAGGTGTTTCTAAAATTCAAATGATCTCTTCCCAATCAGTAAGAAGAAACATCTCAAGGTAATGGGTTCCCTTCATACTCTTTTCTATTCTAGAAGTACCTTTGTAATAAGACTTTTGATTTTCAATTGGCTATGTTTTTAAATTTTATAAAAATTATTTCACTATCTAAATTACACCTAGATGATGAGAAACTTTGATCATCTATCATTAATACATTGGATAACATTTTATGTATGCCCATTATACCACCAAATCTATCTCACAATTTTCTATATATTTACTTATATATTGTGAATACCCAAACAAAATTTCATTCATGGGCACTCAATTATATATAAATATACTTAATTTTTTAGGAACCTCCATTTATAAATCCTATATTCTATATGTATTCGATTGAAATAATGAAATTTTTTCATATGTTATATGATGAATATAGCACATGAAATGTTAGGCATATGAAGGGAATGACTTGATCGCACTCTAATGAATTGGATAATATTTCCACATCATGAGATACCATGTATGGCCCATGGGTGGTTATCCTAACGACACCATGTTATGATTTCGTTGTTGATAACCTCAACTTATGCTTTTGAAGTCACATTTTATATTGTTTCCACATTCCTATGATGGATCAATCCTGTGATATAGACCTCTATAGTCATTATTCTATGATTTTTATATGATTTCCACATTTCTATGTTATCAAGATATGTATAGTAACTTACATGTACAACTATTCATCATTATAAGATTTATTATAACCTTACAGGGATTTATATGTCACCCCTTTTCTAAGGTATTCCATCATTTCATCCAACAATGTATTAATATTTCAAAATAACCCAGGATCATATTATTGTGATTTGAAATAATGATTCCATTTTAATTTTATGTTAATGGTTAATTAATATAAATTCTTAAAGACACTAATTATATCAAATATTCAGGATTATATTCTATAGATTTTTATGTTTAAAATCATGAAATAAAATGCAAAAGAGATGGGTTATTATGGATTATCATCTTGGAACACAAATTTTTATATGATATATTTATGTTTGATAACTAAAACTTGAATTAAATGTGATTCAATAACCACATAACAGAATAAGATGATATCACTTGACTAGAAGGTGTGAGTGAAAGTTGGTCGGCATCAGTGAAAACTATGTAGTTGATAAGGATATAGATATGGGTTCTTCAAAAATAGCATACTTTTAAACCTCAGATGGAGGGAGAATAAATTTAACTTGAACCAATCCATATAAAGGTCTCTAAATATAGGACATAAGTCATATTTCAAAATTCATCAATTGACTCCCAACATTAGTAATCCATTAGGTGAATTTTCCTGTTTATTTGAGAGTTAAAAAATTATTTATGATATGAACTATCCAAGGGTGGTGATTAAGGGGGATTATAAAAGTGTTTCCCATTCCCATTTGTCCCTATACGACACACTTAAAAATTTAAAACGTTTACATTCTATAGAGATATACATCGATAAGAAAATAGCTAATTATAGCACTACAAATAACATAGAAATCATTCATCTACCCCGATATTCTTATCTTACGATTAAATTATAACATACACCTACAACTACGGTTCATTTCAAAAAGAATAAAAAAACTCACTCAACATTCCAGGAATATGTGGAGTTTCTTGGAAACACAACCACCCATGAATAACTTCTTCTTGAAAATCCCAAACCAAACCACTATGATCAAAACATTTAAATATGACACATGTACGAGGAACACAATACATGGTTATAAGACCTTGTGTCATACTCATACATAGATACACATCCCTATAATGTTTCAAACATCCATAGGTGGTTCACTATTGTTTATAAGGGATCAAACTGGAACCACAACAAAGTAGTCCAGTCTAATGTTCATGGAAAAAATTATCCAATAATGAAATTATGAGATTTATCAGAGGATAAAAATTAGAATCAATATTTATTATGAATGTATACAATAAATAGGAAAGTGAGTTTTATATTTCTTTAGTCCCCAGTTCATCTAGGATTATTCATTAATCAAAATGCCAAGAGTCTTGCATCATCAATGAACACATAACATACATAACCTATGAGTTACCTCACATGAATACGAAGAAACTACTATCCAATTAATATGTAATATAAGAATAATGAAAATAAATGATAACTTATATTCTAGAGTAATTAAATATAACAAAAAATTCTAAAAAATCCTCATTATCCCCTTTCAATTTAATAGAGAACCCATTCCTCTCTGGAAAATACACAATTGAAATGGGTGGAGAAAAAAGGTTTAGTGCATCAAATAGAAGATTGGGGAACCCAAATGATTTTAGAACACAACATGTTCGTGGATACCACTTATGATAGTACATAGTTTCAAACATCACACAATAGATATGGTAAAATAGTAGGATGGATAACATAGTGCACATTTTAGGTATGGGAACACAAACGATATTAGAATATAGTTGGCTCCAAAAACTATAATGGGATCATCATCGCTCAACTAGTTATTGACAATATAATATATCATAGAAGATTTTACATAATGATCTAACCATATATTCATAAATGGACACTTATGTGGATGCCTCATATAATTAATAAGATGAAATGTGATTAACAAAACATATCTGGTGAGCCCACTCTAGAAGATGATGGAAATATTGACCCATTCCTATAGGATACAACTAGAAATATTATTTCTGATAGCTGGAACCCTTGCGTACATTATTTAAAAGTATGTTACCAATGAAATGGTTATTGGATACGTCTTTGAGTTCTCAATGACCCGATAACATTGTTGGAAATCCAAAGCTAAGATTCCCAAATTATGTTTCCCTAAATTCCCATGCATCCTCAGTTGACACCTAATTATAAAATGTCCCCCATATATAAACCCACCTTTTTACCACTATTACTAGACTTGAATAATGAATACCCTTATTTGGTAGTGATAATATTATTATTTCACCCCATGTTAACATAAAATAGGTCAGGGGATGATGACTCTAAATCATTGATAAGATGTGTCTCACAAAATGGGATACTATATTCTAATGTATATATACAAAAATTATATCTTCACATATGATGAAATAATACATAAAGGTAAATAAATTTAACTATAATGTAATTATTCATGTAATAAGTGCCATGATCCACAATTTTTAAGAAAATAAAGAATTCATAAAAAATATGGAAGAATTATATTCCCAACAACTAGAAAGGTGTATCGACATAAAATGATTGAAATGATTTCATTAAAAAAATTAATCTAACAAGATTACTTGTCAGTAATATTAATGAGCAGAGCACTAAGAACAACCAAAATCACTAACAATATGGCCACAACTTGGTGTCAAATGAAAATAATCCATAGCATCTCAATTTCCATGAGGAACATATTCATCTTTTTTGTTGACTACCCGAACTGAACATTGTTGGCCAAAAACAAAATGAAAGGGTGAGTATAGACATACATAGTAGGATGCCTCTAAATCATGAATATAATAAAAAACGTTACCTAAAGGTAATCATATTAATGAGTAATAGAGAAATTTGAAGGGAAATAAATCCAGGTGTGACTTATAATCAAAATACTTAAAGAATAAAAGAGGACCTAGTTATCTCATTTTTACACCATGTCGATTTATTATAACAATTTTATATCTAAAAAAATAATTTTTGATTCTCATATATTGGTATGGTTTCCTAGAGTACCAAAAATAAAAAATAGTTTTTTGTTCTGGAGCCTTTCATTTTATTTCATATGGATGACAACCCACATGTTATTTATGATTTGTAAGTCCGGATGTATCTTATATACCCTTATATACTTTCTCACAAGGACTAGAAAGCATAATAAAGCACCACATACTTTCTTAATATAGAGAATTAATAGAGGGATTACAACACTATTTTGGTAATAACAAATAAAAAATTCATCATTCCGAAAACATTTAGTGGGATCGACACTAAGGATCATTGTTTTATATGGGAGAAATGAACCCTACTACCATAATAGCTTGGTCTATGGTCAAATTCACATTAGCTTACTTGTAACCATAATGATGGAAGTAAAACAAAACCAATGGAAAAAATGTATTATTCAAAGAGGAAACAATCCTTAGTGGAAGTCTCCGGCCCTAAGTAGCACATAGGTAAGGGTGAAATAGTTGAATACCTAGATATAGGACCTTCAACCCAGTTATAGAAATAATAAAATGGTGAATAAATTTTTTAAAATAGTAATATGGGGTACTTACACTTTTACAAGTAGAAAACAATAGAAGAGTGCTAATAATTTTCCCGATGACCACTTTGATTATCATTATTGAACCACTATGTTGTCCATATAGATATAATTATCAATCCAATTTGTATCACCTAAAAACTGACTTCATATGGTCAAACAAACCACACAATTGTTATCAACATGATACAAATACTAAGGTTAATCTATTTAATTTACAGAAATAATTACATGAGGATGAAACATTGAAAAAATAATAGAGGGGACTCCCATGTCATATGGAAACCCCAGGTGCATGCACTGCCATGTTCCCTTCACGTACAATGTAATTAGGTCCATTCATGGAACTCTAACCCATTACTCACCTGCTAGATGAGGTGGGTCTCCCCAACTCAAGGGATCGATAGTGTGGTTGTGATGTAGGCATCACTACACTGTATGGTCACTCAACCATTATAGAAGGATATACTAGGATCACTTCTTGACAAAACCTAGTGGTATTATCCCTAATGGTGGACTTCACCAAGACTTCCTGATGCGAACTAACTCCTCTAACTATCATAGACTGTTTGGGTCACTATCCATCAATAATGTTGGTGTCATCATGTGATGCCTTTTATACACATTACCAACCATGATGGTGGATGAAACTACTGTTATAATAACTTCATATATGTGAACACCATTGGACGCAGTAGTGGGCGGTACTCATTGTGCAAGCTAAAAAATTCATATATCCCAGGTATTCCTCATGTGCTACACAAGCCCCAAATATGGTCCGTGCTTATTTTCCTTACATCACAAGGGATCCTCACCCCTACACAATTTCCAAAATGATATTATACACCATACCACCATCTTTATGACTAATCTACCCCCTTCCCATTCGGTGGTCATTACAAGGGATGATGGTTATCAACCAAAAGTGAGAGGAAGAAAAGATAAGACAAAGAGGAAAGATATTAGAGAGATAAGAGAGAGAGAGACAAATTATCAAACCAATTCCAAATTTAAAATTTATTCCACATGGAATAATTTTAGTGTTTTTCGATTAAATATTAATATTAAACAAAATAGAAATTCACCAATAAAAGTTTGACGAATTGGGATCAAAATCATAGGTACCATAAATAATTATTTAATAATGATGATTTATTTTTGTAAATTAAATTATAATATCCATGAAAAAATGAAATATAATTAATATAAATTTTTACATAAGGTGATCCAAAAATAAAAAATAAAAATAAAAATCAGATATAACTACCTTGAAAATGTTTCACTTATTGATTAAGGTTTTCCTCCCACATTAATCATCGGTCCCAATGAATTGTTCTTCGATTTTTCTCTAAGAGTTTCATTTCATTGGTCTTAAAAATTAATTGGGTTTATATAGCTAACCCGATTATTTTTTACACCATATAAAAAAGATGTTATGGAAAGATTCAAATAATTAAATCACCATAATTATCTATTAAAATATATTAAAAAATGTTTAAAAAAAATTGAAACTCATTCATTGAACATTGTCTAAGACATAGGCTCATAGATTTATATAAAAATTATACCACGCTTGGGTAAAACATGAATTAAATACGAAACAATATTTTTGTAAATTTATATCTAACCATGTATTGTAGATATATACACAATTTATCGTGAAATAACTTGTAAAAACTATAGATAAATTTTTTACACTAAATATACTTTTTAGGAACCACCATTGCTAAAATTCCATTCCATCCAATTATAGTGTTAAACCCCACACTGTAGAATAATCGGGACCCTAAAAAAATTATTGAGTTCTCATTACAGGTGAAAGTTACCTTTTTATATGTTGAAAGGCCAAAAGTCTCAGAAAATCAAAACTTATTAAATTCTTAGCTAGGGAAATTTCAAGACAATATGCATTGATTTATTATCCTAGTTCATATATATAAATTTATACTAATTAATTGAAGGGAAATATCTACAATATAAATTATCCCTTACTACATTTTCTTACCATTTTTTATACTATGCATAAAAAGAACCTTTTAGATTATGTCTTTTTATTGTGAATATTGTTAAATCATTATTTTAATTGATGTTTGTTTACATAAATACCCCTAAATTTATTTAACTTAAGAGATTATAAAATATACCATATTAAATTTATTCTATATAGTTTAAATACCTTAAACATAATTATCATAGATTAATGACATTTAACACTATTGTTACATTATTCCATTGGATACTGATTTTTTTTCCGTAGGTTAATCATGTTATGATTTTTAATGGATTTATGGTTGTTTTAATGTTCATAAGCAATACAAATTCTTAATATAATATTATTAAATGGGAGATATTGGAATTATATTTTCTATTAGTTGATTTTAAAAAATATTTACATATCATGAGATTACAATGCTCAATTCGTGTGATGCATGCCTCAACCATAAAGTAATATGTGGGCTTGGTATAATAAGCCTAATCCATAATTTTTTGAATTGGATTGCTAAGATAATAATCATCTATAATTTTTTAGATGAGTGAGGTATAGTAATATTTATCCTTAATATAATGTGTGGGCTTGGTGTATTTTACATTTTCTGTAAAATTATTCATGGGAAGGGAATTTTAATCCTTATCCTTAATGTTATGAGTAGGCTATGAAGAGTGATCCCTATGTATAATGTCATGCATGAAAAATGTGATGTAATCCCCATACACAATGTTTTCGTGGGCTAAGTTCACTAAGAGTTTTTCTATAATATAATATAGTTCTCATGTATAAAATCTGATCCATAATGTTATGGACAAGGCAATTATACTCATCCATAAAGTTATGATTTCTTGGAAGTGAACATTGACACATGTTCATGATGGAACACATTTCTTTGTACCACATTATTGAATTTCTCATGATTACTATGCCCATATGGCATCTTTTATTCTATAATATGATTTATTGATTTATTCCTAGTTATGATCAATGAATATTAGTATATATCATCATAATATTATGTTTTTATTTATAAAAATCTATCAAATATCTTGTTAACTTCTAATGATTTCATAATATTAATCTATTACTCATTTAATTTCCCTCTTGATATATTTATATTATCATTTTATACACAGTTTATAAACACTAAAATTTTAATTTATTCTGTTTTTCCCTACTTAATCATTTGAGATAACTCCTTTTATATGTTTCTCCATTTATTATGGTGACTATTTGTGATATAGGTAGTTTTTATTGGTTGATAAGGGGTGTATTATGAAGGACTTGTTAAACTTTATAATTTAATTAAAAAATATGTTCCCAGTTAGAAAAGACATTGAACATTTGATTGTGGGAAGTTGATTAAAATCCACATCCTATATTAAAATTTGTCTTATTTATCATGAGCTATATAAGTGTTGGTTGGTGGTGATATAGTTGTTATTAGAGAAGAGTTTGGTTATTTTTCAGAATTTGAATGGTGATAAAGAAGCAAATTGTTGGTCAGTAAATATATAAGAATTTTTGATATGTGTTTATCAATGGGTAAAATTGTAAGGACTCAATTTCATTATGGAGGTGGGGGGAGGGGTGGAATGTAACATAATATTTTTTTGATAAATATTTTTGTAAATTTAAATAGATAATTTTAATATGTTTCAGTCATGTGAATTTTATTTGTGTTTGCTATTGATATATAATTATAATTTATATTCATATTTGAATACATGTTTTTTGATTATTTTAATTAATGTTTAATTAGAGTTAATAAAAAATATTTCTCTATTAAATTTTATTTTAAATCACTTTTATCGAATTCAAGAATATTTTTAGAAATATAATTTTAATTGATACATAAATTAGTTTTATTTTTTGTTTTATTTTTATATGATCATTTAAATTAAAATTAAAAATGTGTAATATAATTTTTAACATTGTATGAAACATATTTTTATAGTGATAAAATTGCAACCTATAACCATGAAAAGTTTTATCATATAATATATAAGAATAATATAATACAATATTTTTAAATATCATTTTTACTTATATAATAGGTTTTGATAGATTTTTAATCTACATAATAGTTCATTTAATTTATAAATTACCTTCCTTGTATTCCATGGAAATTTTTTTATTTCATTACAAATATCATTATAAATCATTAAAAACATGTTTTCCATAAAAATGAAATTATGAGGTATTTAATATTTTTATTTGAAATTACAATTTTTATTTATATCATGTCTTATTATGATAAAATTGTTATTAAATTTTAATAATTTATTGTTATAAAAGTAAAATGGTCATTGAAAAGGATTTATAATCACATTGTATAATGATTATTGACCTAAAATTTCTTTCACAATTATTAATTTAAAATATTAATTCCACATTGTTAGAAGAAGAATTTGTAAAAATATATACGGTTTACATTTATTAAGAAATAATTATAAATCATACGATAAATAATAACTAACAAATAAAATAAAATTAACTAATCATAAAAAAAGAAATAGTTTTCATTCAAAATAAATTATTTTTTATGTATTATATGATTTTATTTAAAAGTTAAATTTAAAAATTTAAAATTTGAATATTGTAAAACAACCTTTATTTTTTGATTTATTTTTTATAAATTATGTTACTTTTATGTTTGAAGGTTTTCCTTAGATTTTATTTTTTTAACAAATATTAAGAAAAGGTTTTTATGAATATGGTATCTTTAATGACACAATAATGAAATATTATGAATTAAAAATTCAGAAAACTATCTTATTGACATAAAATGGATTTAAGGGGTACAATAGTAAATTTATAATTAACAATTTTAATTATGAAGACTATTTTTTAAATTATGAATCATAAAATAAATTGTATTCTTATAATTAATTTATATTTTTTTATTTTAATTAATTGTTTTTTGATGCGATTCATTTTTGGCTTTGATTAGATGTAAATGATCTGAATTTTTTTTAATAAAAACATTAAAAAATAATGGTATTGAATAATATTCAATATCTTTATTCTAGATAGTAAAATAATAAATTATATAATTTAACATAATCCTACCCTTTCTATATAGAAACCCCTCCTTCATCCCCATCTGAAAACTTCCATAATTTCCACCATTATGAACAATCATTCAAAATCTCATTGTAAAATTTCATTACAATGTTGTTAAGATATCTTTATATAAAAAATGACCTACACTAAAGTATGTAGGATAAATCCAATTGATGTGAATCATATAAAATTATTTGGTTTCCATATAAAATTCGTTTTTCTTATTCAAGAAACTTTTACCATATTAATTTTGCACACCATATATTATTGTAAGACATGTAATATTATATCCCATTTTAGTGATACATGTAATATTTAAAACTATCAATAAATATTAATATAATTGTAATTTTTTAAATTAAATTCATATAATTATTGGGTGTTCTATTTTTTTAAAAACTTTTGATAATCTATGATACCTTCTATAGTTTTAGGCTGCCTGAGTGAATGATGTTATTTATATAAAATTATGAATTTTCATGGATATTAATAAAAATTAATTTTAATATTTAATTTAATAATACTATTAAATTAAATTATTTTTATGATTCTAAAAGGGAAGAATATTCTTGATAATAATGAAATTACAAGTATACACCAACTAACAATTTTTATCTTAAAGAAAGTATTAAAAGAGAATATTGAAATTATTAGAGACTATCTAGAGATCTATTAATCTCATTAAATTATAGTGTGATATAAACTATATTAATTTATACTTATAGAGTTTAATAAATGATTTGAATGTTGGTAGGAATTATCAACAAAAATAACAACAGAAATATAATATATGAATTAAACCTAAAAATATGTTAATTAAGAGGAATAATAGTTAGGAAATAAAAAATAAAATCATTTTGAATAAAATAATTAAGTCATATATTTTAAATTATACATGGTTTTCATCGATATAAAAAGCGATCTGGAAGTCTGTGTATGAGTTTTCTTTCAAAGTCTCTATTATTTTCTTGTATTGTCCTTCTATTTCACATATTCTCTATTTTTTATAAGATATAAAAATTGAAATGAATAAGTTTCTATTTTTATTAATTTTTGATGAATTTATTGTCTATTTTCATTTTTTTGGGATTTATAGTTCCCATAATAATATTTTTGTAATGGTTCCTTCAAGATATTTATATCTCTTGAGGATATTTTCTTTATCCTTATCTATCTCTCTCACATCCTCTTTTTCATTATTATTGTATTATTAATTTGTATTATTTATTCTCTATTTTTATTCCTCTTAGGTTTATACTGATTCTTTATTCCCCACATCTCTTAATTCAAATCCTAAGATATTTATAATTTAATATTCATATTTTTTATCTATCTCATTAGGTTTTTTCCAAATTCAATATATTATTTTCAACAGATCCCGTATTTAGAAAAAAAATTAATTATTTTTTTTCAAATCAATTTTAACCCCCTTCAAAAACGTGTTTAACATCATAAGATTTAAATAGAACACTATGATAAATAGTATATACAACATCCAATACGAAGATTCAATAAAGTAAAAAAAATAATTTTTATTGTTATTATATAGCCATTAAATTCAATTCTATTTATAATATTACCCAAATTATGAAATATATATAATTTTCCTACTCAGAATAAATTTTTTTCATTAATTATTATCAAATAATCACCTAATTTTTTTTAAAAATATTTTTATGCTTTAAATATATGTTTTTCAAAAGAATGTTTTTTTATTTCTTTTTATGATTGATAATTATAAATAATTTTCAGGAAATTTTGAAATTAATTTTTATAAAAATGTTATATTATTTTAAATCATCATGTAATAATTATCTTAGAGTGAAGTATTAGTAGTTTTTCGAGAAGTTCCATTTTTTAAATAAGTGGTGGGAAAACGTATTTTTTTTTGAAACAATATTTTAGATTTATAAATTTAATAAGAATTTTTTTTAATGTTACATTAATGTAAAAATTAGATCTATTATTTGATGAATAGAACAATTATGTTCATTAAAATGAATTTTCTAATAGATTTTGTTATAAAATTTTTAACTTACTAAAACATTTCTCTGAAAAACTGTACATCATTGCACTTTTCATTTTAATAATAAATAAATTTATAAAACATATATAAATTAAATATTAAAATATTGATTATATATTTTGAATCATGGATTGTGAATTGGTTAAAAATGACTATTTTTATTTTGGTCAATATAGAGAGTTACCATAATAAATTTTGGTCACCCCATTAAGGGAAAAATGAGTAAAATTTGGATAAAACTATTGGATAAGGATCTAATATTTCTCTAAACTTTGTATTTATCCTATTAGATGAACTGGATTCAAAAATTTGGTAATATTTATAGGAAAAATGTTCACATTATTCCATTTTTCATTGAATATTACCCTTATATTAATTTAATAAATGTCGAAATGTTAAATGTCAAACTCTTGTCATTAATATGTTTATTTGTTTCAAAACAAAATGATAACATTTGAATAATTTCAATTAGATATTTTTATTTCAAAAATAAATAAATTTCTATTGTTAGATTAATTTATTCATCTTTTTTATTAATTAAATAACTACCTTAAATTTTTATGAAATGAAGAGATAATATTTATTCAATTAATAGAAAAATAGAACAAAAGATTTTTAAAATAATAAATCAAGAAAATTATATTGAATAATTTTTTAATGAATTTTTTATATTTATATAACACATTATTGATGTTTTAGGGGTTTATATTATAATTTATTTCTTTTCATGTTTTTGTAAAGTCAAAATAAATGAATAGTTCTAAAAATGACATTAACGATATTAAATGTTAAATAATAATTTATTAAATTATTTAATAATTATAAAACTATTAATATAGAACACATAGGATGATAAATGGTCAATAATTTCTTCCAAAGTCCATTTTGATCTAATTGTAAACATGTATGTAAAATTACAACTCTTTAACTTTGAAAATTTCATTTCCATAGTTGAGGTTAGAAATTTTTATCCAAGGTTTTAAAAAAAATATAAGGATTAAAATGACACAGAAACCTTCATTAAATTTAATAGTGTGATGATATTTCAAAATTTTATTCTTTTTATTCTAATTTATGAACATTTTTAAGAATTTTCTATGACAACGACTTCATTTTATTTGTAATATTTTTGTAAATTTGAGGGTCCCCATTCCCTACCATATAAAATGGATACTATTTCCCTCAATTAATCACACAATTTGATCTTTTTTTCATAGATTTTAAATTTCACAATACCATCTTATATTCTATAACTACATCCTATATATTCCAATTTTTCAAAAAAAAACATCACTTCCATGCTTAAGGTGTAACAAAAAATATAATGTCTAATGAAAACGTATATCTCTTAACTAGGCATTTTAACTATTGTTTCTCATTGATCATATTATAAATAAATGGTATCAATTATAAAATAATAAATTTATTATCCTAAATATTATTAAATTTTATTATTATGTGGTATCATACATTATACTCATTCTTTCCATCATACAAAATGAAAAAACATCCCCTGTGCGTATGCATGAATTACCTTCTCCACAGTGCGAGGTAAGTTGATTTTCTTCAAAAAACTACATAGATGGATGAAATTATGGATTAAATAAATAAATATATATATCTGTGTTTGTGTGTGTGTGTTTTATATTGTTATTATTATGTAAATGGGAATTATTATATACACAATTCATTGCATCCATCAAAAACGTGAAATAGCTTTTAGGCGCATGTATGATCGAACGTCTCCATGAATGTTGCAATTCATTTTGGTTGATATAAATTTTAGGGATTACTATAAATACATGAAAAATAAAAATATATATATTAATTTCTTGGGTAGCTTTTTTGAGTCTATGAAACCATGATCTATGTAAAAATACAAATACTATCAAACCGAAACATACAATAAAAATGATGTAGTTATCACCCCAAACTAAGATTTTAATAAATAATTATTAATGAATAAATGATAATATTTTATAATAAAATCATATATAGAATGATACATATTAGTATGGTTATGTAATAGTTTTACAATATAATTGTATTTACTATACAATAGTGTCAACTGCATATGTATAAGATGAGACTAGAGGTAATGGTTTATCATATACATTTATCTTCTTATGAACATAAGATATATTAGGAAGATATATTATTTTTTCATGAGTAGATGTTGAACCTTTGACATGTTATTTCATGAATATAATTATGTTAAAGATATTTATGTTTAGAATTTATTTTATTTTTTGACAGGGCTTGGGATTCAAATGTTACAAAAACAATAATGGCTATAAGTTTCAATATCATTGTTTATCGGGATTATTTATGAATAAATATATAATGATGAAATTTCATAATATACCTCTTTAGAATCTCCAAAATTTCATTATACTCAGGTAAATTCTTGAAATTACATATTTCCCAATCATTTTACTCTCTTAAAGAAATTAAAAGACCAAAATAATATTACCTTTTGAAAATTGACTTTTTTTATCTCTTCAATCGAAATTTATTTTATTCCTTTTCATGTTTTATATTATTTAATTAAATAATGTTTTAACTAATATAAAAATATTTTTTGAGTCATTTTTACAAATTTTCAAACTTTAAAAAACATGATTTGAAACGAATATTATTATCATTTTCCACTAGATGTACTTGTTACTTTATGTAAAAAGTGTTAAAGGAACGTTTTCTTTTATACTTATAAAGCATTAATAAAATTTGAAACCATCATGATCACTCAATTATTTGAACAATAAATTAAATTTTTATTATTTTCTTTCTAAAGGTTATTTTTTACTTAATATTTTCTAAATACTTGGATTTTAAATAAGTGTCCTCAAGGTTAAATGTGTAATATTCTCACGAAATATTCAAAATAATCATTATGGAATTTTACATCTCTGATAACTTTTTTAATATTAGTTATTATTTACTAGGGATATGATCTAATTATAGTATCTTTATAATATCTCTATATGGTATATGAATATGATGATGATATATTTTTTACATCCTTTTATTTTTAATGAGTTATATTAATTTGAAATGATAAAATACTTATGAAATGAATTTCCCTTCCATGAGTAATAATTTCTGAAGAATGATTTATTATATTGTGAAAAAATTGTGAATGGAGTATGATTATGTGATGGGTGGGTGCAAGATTACATATACCTCTAAAAAATTTGGAAATTTTGAGTACCTCATGAAATAAACAAGTCTACAATGGGGAGTGAACCCAGTTTTGCATGGGACTCTATAAAATGTGATAGTCTTGGGAGTGATGTGACAAACATGATTTTTATTGCAAAATTAAACATAATTTATTAAATAAACATCTCTTTATACAACTTAAAATATTAAGAGGTCTAGTTTCTTCAGGGCATAGGATCATTACAAAATAACGTAAAACACGGAATAAAACATCTTTATTGAAAACTACCTTTATATGATCACTACATTCCCGCATACATAGCATGGCATGGGATATCCTGAAGACATGCATAAGAAAATGGTGATCTATAAAGCCCAGAAAGGGAATAATCATGCAATAACCTAATGAAAACAATACATTTTATAAAATATGTATATCAATAATGAAAAATATAAGCATAAACATAAAGGAATGATAAAGCAGGATAATCATAACATGGTAATGCAACAACAACACTTAACATGGAATTTGCACGAGCCAAGGATCATTACACATGGAGCATGAGTAAACCCCCATTGCACATGAATCATGAATAAAACCTCATTTCACTTGAATTAGCATGATTAAACACCCATTGAACATGACGTATCATGATACTATACTTTACCCAATGCATTGGAGCGCTATCAGGGCACACCCTTCTTAAATATTTCATTTCATGCATAAGTGTGCCACATAGATCATTAAACATTGAATCATTTTGCATAATATTTTTTTAAACGATAAAAAAATGTGTAATACATACATGAAAACATTTAAAAAATAATTAAATGTGCATAAATTTGAATACCCTTAATAGAGAAATGCGCATGGTATTCACTACATAATGACATTGGTTTGTAAAATCGGTGCAATTTCAGCAGCATTATAGCGTGACGTAAGAATTCCTAAATATGGTTGATTAAATAGAAATGAGAGTCACTTAACATGTACATGGAATGGAATTTAAGGGGGTCATATATATACATCTACCAACAATTGTAATGGAATTTAGATTCATGATACAAAAGAATTGCTTGAATGTAAATGAAGAGTGATAAATTCGATTCGGAATTTTGACATAGTAATGGGTGTACATGGGAGGAATTTATTGAGAGAGAAAGGGGTATCTCATAATTAAAACATAAATAGGGTTGTATGGGGGAGCTGTGAAACTATACCCAAACATTTATAATTGAAATTAAAAGGATATAGTAACAATGAGAAAATTGGACAAAAAAAGAAAGGAAGAAAAGAACCCTTACATGGAAGTATGCTTCCAAAGGCTTGAGAGAGGCTTGAGAGGGGATTCATGGGAGTTTGGCGGACCTTTGGAGGATTCTATAGAGAGTAGGTAAAATTTTGGATGAACTCCAAAGGATTTTAGTGAGGAGGAAGTGGGAGCTTGGGTGGGTTTATATAAGAAAGGTGGGGGAATTCTTTCTTATTTTGGTTTGAGACACCTCTCATTAAACAAATCCAAACCACAAACCAGCCCACAGTTTTTGCCCATGGTATTTGGAAAAGGGAAGTGGAAAAAAATATTTTATATGGCCAATTTCCTAACATCATAAAATAATGTTGTTGCTTCTATGGAGGTGAGTCACACTCCCAAGGAAAACAAATTTAAAAGAGAAAATGTTTAATAAGTTTTGAAGGGTCCACTAATGCTTTGTAAAATAAATAAAAAAAACCCAAAATCACATTATTTTAATATTAAAACATATATTTTAAAAAAATAATGTTTATAGTATTTTATTATATCGCTATTGGATCATTATTATGTCATAAAACAAATTATATATTTAAACTATATATAAATTTTAAACAAAAATTTCAGTATCTCAGAAAATTTTGAAAAAATCACCATTGGATAATATTAATGTCCTGATTCCAGAAACAATAATCGTTTTATCTAAATAATTTTCTAAATATGTTAATTTTTACTTATAAAATAAAAACCGACATTTAACGAGAATTCATGGGTTTTTTCAAAAATGGATTTCATACCTTAATAAAAAATACAATTGCATTTCCTAAAATAAAACGATCATTTATATTTAATAAAAATTATTTTATTAATAATAATAATATTTTATTAAAATATAATTTAATTCAATTTTTTTTAATTCATCAAAATAGATTTCTTAGTTGAACATTAACAACAAATACAATTTTTGCTTTAAAAACTATTTTCCATGAAATAATAATAAAATGATTGTATATTTATTATTATATAAAGAAATCACTCATATTAATAGCGGTAATGTCTTGTTACAAAACCCCTTATAACACCCACATAAGACCGAAGGGAAAGGAGTGCGATGGTGACCGACTATTGGGGTGGCTCAGATAACACTGCTCGAGTGGTAATCTCTATCAACTTTCACTTATCTAATTGGTGGATCCACTAGAGCTTAACATATTCATGCTTAGCACGGGCTTGGTCAAGATTGAAGCCGAAAGATGCACCTCCTTTCTGAGCTCTGACAAATGGGATTCGTATCGGGCACATCTACTAGATGAGGCCATCACATTCTTTGTTTGAGTAAATTGGATTTGTTAAAGCCCTACATTTATACTAATCATGTGATCACTGTTTAATGACTATATTTGAAATGGTCACAATTCATAACAGTATTTCAAAATCCAACACAATAAAACAAAATAAGATGAAATTTTATATAAAAATTTTACATAAAAAGACATTTAATTAGTTCAAGAGGAATTTTCATTAATGAAAGTTTGGGTCGTTACAATCTTCCCCCTTAAGAAATTTAGCCCTTGAAATTTCCTACTCCCATACTAATACAGATGTGGGTAACTCTGCTTCATAATTTCCTCTGATTCCCACATCACTTCTTCAAACATTTGGTTTCACAATGACACCTTGACGAGGGGCATTGTCTTATTTCATAGAACGATTTCTCAATAATCTAAGATCTTCACTGGTTGCTCCTCATAAGAAAGATCATCCTCTAACTATACCACATCTGAAGAGAGTACATTTGAAGGGTTCGGTATGTACTTATTTAAGAGGGATACATGAAATACATCAAGTACTTTGGCCATGGTAAGTGGAAGTGCTAGTCAATAGGCCACAACCCTCAAATGATCAAGAATCTAGAAGGGGCCGATGTACCTTGGAAATACCATCCATTCATTTCTATACCTCATGACTTCTTCCATGAAGATATGAGTAGAAATACTATGTATCCAAATTTAAACTGAAGTTATCATCGATGGTTATCTACATAATGCTTCTTTTGACTCTAGGCTGCCTTGATATGCTGCTAAATGTTTTTCCCCTTATCCACCATTTCTTCGACCATTTTTAGTCCAAACAGCACACACCCACCGACCTCATCCCAACATGTCGGTGTTCTGCACCTTTTCTCATAAAGGGATTCATATGGTGCAATTGAATTCTCTAGTGGAAACTGTTATTATAAGAGAACTCAACCAAAAGAAGATGTTGATCACATCCTCCTTTAATGTCCATTTAGAACACTCTCAACATGTCCTCAAGTGTTTGGATAGTCCGCTCGGATTGGCCATCAGTTTGAGGATGATACGCTGTACTAAAGTACCGTTCAGTATTATGAGAATGTTCAGGACTCTTCCAAAACGTAAAGGTGAATCTTGGATCAATATCGGACACAATATATAGCGGTGATCCATGTAGCCTTACCACTTACCATATATATATTCATGCCAGTAGATCCAATGAGAAATCATCCTGAATAGAAATGAAGTATGCAACCTTTGTAAGACGATCCACAACAACCCATGTTTCATTTTTGCCTTGGGCTTTCTTCGAATGTCCGGTGACAATGTCCACGGTGATGTTCTCCCATTTCCATTCTAGTATGGGAAATGGCTTCATTATCCCCTTAGACTTCTAACTATCTACCTTCACTTACTGACACACCAGGCACTTTGATGTATATTCAGCGATCTCCTTCTTCATATTATCTATCACGACCCCCTCCCCAAAAAGTGTACCCCTCCTAGGCCGGCAATGTGAGAAGGGAGATAATGACCCCCGAGTCCCGCCTCCAGTAGGCCCCGGGTAGGCGACTAGCACCGAGGGTATAATAAACATACAAATGGGAAGCATTACCCTATAAGAGAACACATGCAGAAAAGAGAGATAGAATAGACTCCAATCAACTCCAAATCATAACTGAAATATAAAAGAAATCCGAGCACATATATGAAATTTCATGAAAAAGTACTATAACTGAAAGGGGAAACTAAAAGTACCCAAAAGAAAGTAAAACGACAGCGACCACAAGCCCGAACAGCTCCTCCTCCAACCGCAAGCTAGTAGTAACCAGCTTGATCTCCAACCTGCTCCAAGTGACCTGAAAAACAGTTTATATGTACATAGGGTGAGTATAACAGTATACTCAGTAGGATCCTCCCCAAGCCTCTCGTGCAAAAGTAATGAAAGCATGCTAAAGCCCAGTGAACCATAAGTGAAACTAACTCATCACCTAAATATGTATACTAAGTTCCAAACCTCACCATGGATACTCTCACCAAGTAACACATACAAGAATATAGAATATAGTAAAGAATATCAAGGGTACCTTGCTACTACTTCCCCACTGGTTTGCCGCTTTGTCCCAATGACATACGTCCTGTGCATCTCTCTCCAAGGCTTGCCCGCAGACACCTGGGCTACGCTCCACAATCTGCACCTCGTACACCACATAGGCTTGCCCGCAGACACCTGGGCGAAGCACCACACCGTCCTCACAACCAAAAGTAACCAGGTAGTTTCCGGGAGCCACCACAGCCCACATAACGTGTATCATACGTCGGGTAAAATACCTCAAGCCATTACAGCCCATACTCTGAGTAAGGATCTTCAAGCCATCATAGCCTATACACATTACACCTATAGTAGTCCATAGGATACTATATCCAGAATATATGTGTGTGAATAACCACAAGCCATTACAGCCCTCTACACATATATATGGGGTAACTAACCGCTGTGCCTCATGGCACAAGTATCTACCAAGAGAAGAGAGCGGGGACAAAGGGGGTAGTCATCCATTCAACCTCCCATCAGAATGATGGGGAAAACACACCCCCCAGGGCTCAGAATCCCCAGGGTGTCAGTTGCCCTTACCGACATGGTGGAGTAGCGTATAGAAACAAAAAAAGTACAGAATATATATGTAACTCACATCCACACTATGGGCATTACCTAGTCTTAGATACAACTGCAGCTAACGTCTCTCAGACTCCAGGCTGCTACTTCAAAGACTATGTATCCTATAAGCACACAAACATTTGAAGAGCTTTATTAGATTACTCCATTCTCATTTTATCAGTTCCATTGTACGTTAATTTAATTCTTTAAACATTAATTAAGAATGAAAAATTCCACATTAAACTGAATTGGAATCACATTAAAAAACAACTGCTCCTTTTAAGATTCATATCTCCTTTAAATTATAGCACCTTGGTCCCCATGGATTATCACTATTTAATCAAACATTCATTATAGAGTTACTTTCCCACATTCCCAGGAATTCTAGAAAAGCATCCTATGCTACTAAACACAAAGGAGGCTCAACACGGTGAGTAGATATCCTACCCATCGAGTCTTTGCCGCCTATATAAAGAGCACATAACCATTCTCCCTCGAGAGGCTAAACACGGAAATCACGTGGCATACCCCGTGCGTCTTTGCCTCCTTCAGAAGAAGGGAAAGTAAGACCAGCTGCCTTGAGCAGTGGGGAAAAACAAAACAGATAATTATTCAAATAACCCACAAGAATCCAACAAGCACATCCATCTCATTCCATCACCCTCGGTGTCCTCCCCAACACCCAGATGCATAAACTGATGCATCTCGCCACTATAGGCATCATCCGCTACCACAACCAAAAGGCCCCCAGGCCTCCACATATCACAACACCCATCCAGGATCACATCACAGTACATGTAATGGCCCGGACCTCTTCGGTCCACTACTTTGTGAAAATGTGGTGTTGGAGGTGTTCCGGGAGGTCAAGGTTACTTATCCCCCAGCCGCACCCTACAGGTAGCTCGGTCTACCGGTAGCCGCAGCCTACAGGTAGCTCGGCCTACCGGTAGCTGCTACCTACCGGTAGCTCGGTCTACCGGTAGCTACAAACTACCGGTACCTCGGTCTACCTGTAGCCACAGTCTAGCAGTAGCTCAGCTAACACTTTGCCAAATTTCTAGTTCTTTGAACAGTGTTTCCAGAATCCTAAGAGCTACCGATTCCTTTGCCAAATTTCATGTTTGAACAGTGTTTCCAGAATCCTAAGAGCTACCAATTCCTTCCTTTCCCAAATTTCACGTTTGAACAGTGTTTGGAAAAGTGTTAGCTGAGATACTGCTAGACTGCGGCTACCAGTAGACCGAGGTACCGGTAGGCGGCAGCTACCGGTAGACCGAGCTACCGGTAGGCAGCGGATACCGGTAGACCGAGCTACCGATAGGTTGCGGCTACCGGTAGACCTAGCTACCGGTAGGCTGCGGCTACTAGTAGACCGAGGTACCGGTAGGGCGCGGCTGGGGGATAAGTCACCTTGACCTCCCGGAACACCTCCAACACCACATTTTCACAATGTAGTGGACCAGAGATGTCCGGGCCATTACATTATCCCCCCAATAATGCTCCTGGAGATCTCGAAACATATTTTTGTTTCCTTGGTGAATAAAGAAATTTGAACTATGTACATCATCCAAATGTTCCTTCTGCAACAAAAAACTTGATGGAACAGATAGTATTTTCCCAAATCTCACAATTTCTTCTTCATTAGAATTAATCTTCGAGGATTTCCCTTTTCTTATAGCTTCCACTTTTTATTGAATTCCTACATCATCCTTTTTGATAATCCTTTAACCATTCCAATAGTGACAGTTGAGCAATAATTTGTGAAAGGATGGATGATGTTCCCTTTTTTATGATTCCCATGTCCATATTCATCAAATCGATGAAGATTAGATCCTTTTCCATTCTCGTCAATGATAGAATCGTGGGGTCCATTCTACTTAGGGAATCTGCAACCTTATTTGCTTTCCCAGGGTGATAATAGATTGAGAAGTCATAGTCTTTGATCAGATCTGACCATCTTCATTGGAACATGATCAACTATTCTATGTGAATATATACTTGAGGATTTTTTGGTCGGTATATATTTCACATTTCTCTCAAAAGAGATAACTCCTCCAAATTTTCAAATCGAAGATCACTACATCCAACTCAAGGTCATGTGTTGGATAGTTTTGATCATGAACTTTTAATTGCCTTGAAGCATGGGCAATGAATTTATGATTTTTCATCAACACACATCCCAAGCCCTTATTCGAAGCATCACTGAATACCACAAAAAGTTGTCCACTTTTGGGTAAAATGAGAACGGGCACAGTGATAAGCCTCCTTTTTAACTCTTTGAAGCTTTATTCGCATTCATCACTCTAACAAGAAATTACTCCTTTTCATGTTATCTTGGTAAAAGGGTTCAAAAAAATGAGAAATTTCTCACAAATCGTCAATAATATCCAGATAACCCCAAGAAGCTACGAATATCTGTTACCAATGTTGGCCTCAATCATCCCTCAATTGCATTTTTTTAGAGGTATCCACAGATATCCCATTGCATGTGATGATATGGACCAATAATGGGACCTCCTTCAACCAGAACTCACACTTGATGTACTTTGTATAGGGCTTCTCCTTTTGCTAGGTCTCTAATACAGTTCATAGAAGCTCCTCATGATCCTCCACGGTTTTGTGGTATATCAGAATATCATCTATAAAGGCAACCACAAATTTTTCAAGGTAATATATACAGACTCTATTCATAAAATCCATGCATATTGATGGAGCATTAGGCATTATTAGGAATTCACAGTGCCTGTATCTTGTACGAAAAGCAATCTTGTGGATATCTTCTTTCTTCGCCTTTACTTGATAATATCTCGACCACAAATCCACCTTGTAGAAGTATTGTGCTCGACGCAGCTGAACGAACATGTCATCAATTCATGGGAGAGGATACTTTTTCATTATCGTGGTTTTTTTTAGCTCATGATAATCGATGCAAAGGCGCATTGACCTATCCTTCTTCTTGATGAAGAGGATTGGTGCACCCCTTGGTGAAGCATATGTGTGTATAAAAATTTTATCTAGATTCTCTTTTAGAGGTTTCTTCAACACCTCAATCTCCACAACAGAAATTATATACAAAGTCTTGTATATTGGAAACTCCCTCGGTATAAGATCAATTGAGAATTCAACATCTCTTCTAGGAGGAATACTGGAAACTTCCTCAGGAAACACTTCAGTGAATTCATTCACAATATGCATGTCTTATTGGATGGTTTCCTCCTTAGACTCAATCATCTGAGCCGAATACACATACTCATAGGGCAGTAATATCCATGTTTGAGAAAATGGAGATAAAGAAGGTTTATCTTCCTCCTTGCACTTGTAAATAATATGGGGGACGATTCTTCATAGGGAGAGTGATATCCCTCTCATGACAATTTAAGTGGTCTCTATATAAGGAAATATAATCCATGCTAATAATTTCATCAAAATCTACCATAGGGAGTATGGATAGGTTCACCAGGAAGTTCAATACACAGATTCTGAGAGGGGAGAAGTAATATTCATGGGATGCAATGATTTTCCAATTTCTCATACTCACCGAAATCTTCACTCCAATGATTTTTGGTGGTGTTGGGATTATTCTATTAATCTTTTGAGATATAAAAGATTGCGTAGAACATAAATCAAAAAGTACATTCTCTATTCATGAATGAATAACCAGTGTACCTGTCACCACTTCATTGTCAGGGATCACCTCGATAGTAGTGATGGAAAAAATATCTCCATTGCTGCCTTGGAGGTTGTTTTCTACCTTAAAAAACATTTGGATTTGGGAAATGATATGAAAGATACCTTGGTTATTTGTATTTGTCGCAATGACCCAGTCATTGAGGTTCAAATAGAGCGTTCCTCTCTTTTGTCGCAAATGTGGGTCATTCTTGCCTGCAGTTAACAGCTAGGTTCCCTTCTCTTCCACACCTAAATCATTTCTTCATTCCCTTCAGGAAATTTCCATGGTTATTTTTTCCACAACATTGGCATGTGGGGTGATGGATCTTCATAGCACCATTGGATTTATCCATCGGACCGCCAGCATTGAATCCCACCTTACGCTTCTTATCCCCTTGATACCCATGAGATAATTTGATCTACATTTCGACTTTGAGGGTACATTGAACAATTTTTTCATCACTATCAAATTCACGGAATGCCAGCACATTCTGTAGGCTAGGTTTCATCCCACCCAAGAAGCGGCCAACCATGAATTTGGTGGTAATGACCAAGCCAAAGGCATATCATGCAAGCCTTGTGAAGGTTTCCTCATACGCTCTGATAGATTCGTTTTCTATTTTGCTTGAGGTTAATGAAGTCCCTTTCCATCTTAATCCTAAGGGTGTGTGGAAAATATTTATCGAAAAACAACTTCTGGAAATCCTTCCATTCCAATGCCTCGATATCCTCCACAGGCTTCATATTTTTTTATAAAAGTCCACCATTGATCAGATTCACCATATATATGATAATCAACCAAGAGAACCTTCTATTGTGCAGAACATTGAAGGATGGGGAAGATCTATTCAATGGAGTTGATCCATTGTTCACCGATTGAGGGTTCAGATGATCCATTAAAAGTAGGAGGAATTTGTCTCATGAAGCTCTCGATAGTGAATTTTTATTTCTTAGGGGGGTTGAATGTTCCTCTTGACCCATGATTCTATTCAAATCTTGAGTTAGATGAGAGAGAATCATGAAAAAGTTCATGATTAGTACTGCCATTGGATTGGGAATCCCATTATTACAGTCATCACATTGATCTTCACATCGGTTGTTAGCCCGAGTCCTCCTATTACCAGCCATAGGTTGGAATAAAAGGAAAGTTAGTGGTAACACATAGAGGGTAATACACAGACAAAACTGATGACCAATAAATAAATCTTATTTTATTAACATATGAATCCACTGGATTCAGTCTATGTTATCCATGATCTACTTTCTAACATATATTTTTAGGAAATGTTTTGTCACATAATAAGGGTTCATACTAAGCTTATGAATTTACCAAAGCATATCCCCTGGGAGTTCCATAACCAAGAGTGTAGAAAGGACCATTTTCATGCACTAGTTTCCATTCGAGTCTAGCTCAAAATGGTGTTTTCAGGTTTTCCCCTAGGATACATCTATGCCAGAGCCACCTCTACATACTCATATCTAGAAAGGAATGTATTTTCATGATAAACCATATACTCAATACTCACCAATACTTAGGTATGTTTTTATTATACTTATTCTTGTCTAAAATCCTTCACTAGGGTTTTCTAATCCTAATCCCAAAAATAACTAAACCTATCATCTGATACCAAGTGTGAGAACCCTGCTTTTTATTACACAATTAAACATAATTTATTAGATAAACATCACTTAATACAATATTGAAAACCGAGAGGTCTAGTGTCTTTGAGGATTAGGATCATTACATAACAACTAAAATCATGAAATACAACATCTTTATTGAAAACATCAATTAAAAGAACACTACATTCCCTCGTAGTTAGCATTGCATGGGATAACCTAAGGACATGAATAAGAAAAGGGTTAGCTGTAAATCTCAGTAAGGGAGTAATCATAATATAACATGAGGAATAAAATACATGTTAAATAGTAGAAATATTAATAGAGCACAAGAGAAGCATTAACATAAATGCATGATAAATCATGATAATCATAACATGGAAATGTGGCAACAATACATAATATGGAATTAGCTTTAGCCATGACTCATTGCACATGAAGCATGAGAAAGCCCTCATTTCACATGAAGCATTAGTAAAACCTCATTCCAATTGAATTACTATGAGTCAACACCCATTGCACAGGGTGTATCATAATACTATACTTTACCCAATGCCTTGGAGCGCTATCTGGGCGCACCCATCTTAAACATTTCATTTCATTTATAAGTGTGCCACATGGATCATAAAACATTGAATAATTCAACATAATCGTTTATTCTATGATAAACGGATGTGGAATACATACATGAAACTCATTGAACAATTAGTAAATGGTCATAAAGGTGATTACCATTGATAGAGAAATGGGCATGGTATTCACTACACAATGAAATTGGCTTGGAAAATCTGTGCAATTTCGGTAGCGTAATGGTGTGACGTAAGAAATCATAAAAATGGTTCATGAGAGAGAAAGGGGTGTCCCTTAATATTTACAAAAAATGGAAAGTAAGGGGGTTATATAAATACATGTCCCAAAAATTTTAATTGTATTTATATTTATGATACAAAAGAATTGCTTGAATGTAAGTGAGGAGAGAAAAATTCATTTCTGAATTTCATCATATTAGCATGTGTACATGGGAGGCATTTATTGAGAGAGAAATGGGCCTCTCATAATTCACACATGAATATGGAAGTATGGGGGAGGTGCCAGACCATACCTGAACATTTATTATATAAATTAAAAGGGCATAGTAACATTAAGAAAATTGGAAAAAAATGAGAAAAGAAGGAAAAACCCTTACTAGGAAGTGTGCTTCCAAAATATTGAGAGAGGTTTGGGAGAGGCTTCTTGGGAGATTGGGGCGCCTTGGGAGGATTATAGAGAGAAGAGGGAAGAGGTTGGGATAACCCAAAGGAGTTTAGTGGGGAAGAAGTGGGAGTTACTTTGGGTTTATATATGAAAGGTAGGGGAATTATTTAGTATTTTGGTTTGGGAGACCTCGCATTAAACTAATCCAAACCACAAACCAGCCCATAGTTTATGCATATGGGTTTTTGCAAATTGAAGTGGAAAAATATATTTTATAAGCCCAAAGTCTTAACTTATTAAAATAACATGGTTGATTAGGTGGAGGCGAGTCACACTCCCAAAAAACAATTTAAAAAGACAAAATGTTTAATAATTCTTGAAGGGTCCACTAATATTTAAAAAAAATCCAACAAACCCAAAATCAAATTATTTTTATGGTAAAACATATATTTTCTGGACATAAAGTTTATATTATTTTTTTACATCACTATTGGGTCATTATTATGTCATAAAACACATTATATATTTAAATGGTTTTTAATTTTTACCTAAATATTTGGTTGTCTTAGAAAATCACGAAAACATCACTGTTGGATAATTTCGATGTCCGTATTAAAGAAATAATATTCATTTTATATAAATAATTTTTTAAATATTTTAATTTTCACTTTTAAAATAGAAACCCACATTTATAAAAAATTCATGGGTTTTGACAAATATGGAATTCAACCCTTAGTAAAAATTAAAATTGAATTTCGAATATTTATAAGATCATTTATATTTAATAATAATAATAATATATTATTAAAATATTATTTAATTCAAAAATCCATTTATTCATCAAAATAGATTTCTTAGTTGAACATTATCTAAAAATATTATTTTCACTTTAAAAACTATTTATAATGTAACAGTAATAAAATGAGTGTATATTCATTATTATATTAAAAAATGAACATATTAAACATGCTAATTTCTTATTACATAACCCCTTATAACACCAGCATATGTTCGGAGGGTATGTTGTGCGATGGTGATTGACTCTTGGGGTGGCTCTGATAACATTGCTCGGGTGGCAATCTCTATCAACTTCCACTTCTCTCCTAGGCGGTTCTACTCGAGCTTAACGTGTTCAAGCATAGTTTGGGCTAGGTCAAGAGAAAATCCCAATGATTCCACCTCTTTTATAATCCCTGAAAAATGTGATTCGAATGGTTCACGTCTACTGGATGAGGCTATCACTTCTTTTGTCTGAGTAAATAGGATTTGTTAAAGCCCTATATTTAAACTAATCATTTGATCACAGTTCAACAGCTACATTAGTAACAGTCACAATTATTAACAGTATTTCTAAATCAAAAAACATAAAACCAAATAAGTTGACATTTTATATAAAAATTTTACACAAAGATACATTTAATTAGATCAAGAGGGAGTTCTATTAATGAAAGTCTGGGTCATTACAAGTGAACCTTGACTAATATATAAGGAGTGAACCCAATACACAATGATAGTGTTAGTAGAAAACCATGGCATTTGAAATGGTAGATAACATAATTTAGCACTATATTATGGGGAGTTAAACACATACACTATGATAGCCTTTGCTATTAACCTTTACTGTGGAATGGGGAGTGAACCCTATCCAATATGATAGTATTTTAGAATATCATGTACTATTGATAAAATTATTTTCTACACATATGTGAATTCCATAGATATATTCTCTTATTGATAATGATATTTAATTTTGATTCAGGTCTTATGAACTCCCAAAATTTATTCCATGACTCATGATTATGATCTATTAATAGAACGACATGGTTTTAAAATGGAAAGATCATGTTCTCATACCCTTGTTCTAATGTAATGATTTTGTGATCATTAATATCTTCTTTATTTAACCTTACTTATCATCCGAGATCAAAATTTCTTATGTTTCACAAGGGATATATAGAATTTTTATATGTATGATATGTATAAAAATGGTGACTTTTTTGGATAATTAACTGGGAGATTATTTAAATAAATTTTGAAGTAGTTATTTATGTATCCATGTTTCCGAAGGAATAATACCTATATGATTTAAGTGAGTATCCTTGTATTATATAAGGAATATTAATCTTATAAAATTTATTATATATGTATAAAGTGAACATCTTGATATAGTCAGTATGAGTTAAATGTTTAGAGACCCTTGGGGAACAATGATGAGAAATGATTGTTGAGAATACGTAGGATGAACTTGTATATAGAATAATTTCCAATGTTTTGGTAAATAGGGGAGTGGAAATTTCCATAAAAAACTACCTTTTGTGGATATTGCAAGTCGATGTGTTTTTGGAACATATTCAACTAGGGGTAATAACCTTTAATGTGGTTAGTCGATAATACATAGACAATCGTTATGACAGATAGTGATTTTCCACTTTCTACATACATAGTTTCACACTCTTGAGGGATATGCTTGGGATAATTAAAATTTTATTTATCAACCATTTAAATTCATTTGAATAGTTGATAACCATGTAAAATCAAAGTTAAACCTAACGATTCATATACTGAAAAGAGGGGTTCATGATTTAGATATCCTATAGAAATTTTTTCATGATTTTGTGGTTGAAAACTAGGATTATCATTTCTCACACTATGTTTTTTAGGGTTGGTCATTGGATGGAATCTAAAGAAAATAAATTCATAATGAATTTTAGGTTAAATTTAATTACTTTCCTTAAATGAAACCAAGTGAAAAATGAGAAATAATGTAAACCGTTGTGATTATACCTAATCAGTTGTCTCATTAAATAATTAATAATCATAACATGGGTGAGTTTCCTAACACACCTGACAAAAGAAAAATGGAATTTTATAGAGGCAATGGATGTAATAATATCTAGTTTCCTATATGATAATGTTTTTGGAAGAATCAACCTGAAAAATGTATCAAATAAACATGATGATATTTATGGGTATGCAAAATAAGTTCTTTGAAAAATTAATTTTCAAGGAAAAATAAGCAATTTGGTTAATACAATGGATCAAAATAGTGGTTTCCATAAGTTATCATCAATGGAATAATGTTTTAAATGAGGAAAATATTATCATTACAAAAATAAATGTCATAAAGAATAATATTGAAATCCGTATCCTCATGGTTATATGAGTAATGGTTATATTATCATTGACAAAAAGATTAAAATTTTGTATGTGAAAGGAAGGAGGTATTAAAAAATAGGATGAAAATGCATTGTCAATTGTTTAATAAGGAAGAAGAAAGATTGATGCATTTATTTATTGTAATTCATGAATAATTTTGTTGAAGAATTTTTATATCATTGTATTTCTAGTTATTGGAATAATTAATCATTTTAGGATTGTTTTGATGTAGTTTTACTTTATTGATTTAATAGAATAAGTTGAATGATATTGATGAACTATTAAATTTTTTAATATTAAGGTTTTGTTTTATAAAAAACACAAGGTTGAGAGAGAGATAACTCTAAATATTTTCTTGTTGAGAAAATAATTGTTTTATTTTAGATAAATATATTATTGATAATGTAAATGGGATTTTATTTTCTTACAATGGAATAAGTTACTAATTTAATGAAAATGGGTTACATGTAATCATTTATCGAGGATAAAATATTTTTCCATGTATAGAAAATATCATAAAATCTATGATTTTATTAAAGAAATGCGAAGATAGTTAATTTTTTGGAAGCATGATAGTTTTAATTAATGTTTTATTGTAATTTATATTATCAAATTTTTTTTGGGAGAATATTTAATAATGGAATTAAAATATTTATTATGTCACATTTGGATCTACTTTATATACTTTAGTGGATTGTTTTTAAGTTTATATTTGAAATTTTGTGACTATATTTATATAATTTTGGATTTTAAATCTATCCAGAGATAATTTTGGAATTGTTTTAAGGTTGACTACTAATGTAATAGATTATGATGAAATTTGGGTACTATTGTTTGGGGATAGTATCTAATTTATCATTTGAGATAACACATGAAAATAATTTTTTGATACATATCTAAACACCAGACGAATGAATTTTATTTTTATTATTTTTCTTATGGTGTGTTAAAAGTTAATTTTAGTGCTTCCAAAATGTAAAATTCATCATGAATATTTATTTTGTGGAGTAAAAGATAAAGGTACAATTGATCGAAGCTCGATTAACGGATGATATTATGAATATAATATTGAAATAAATGAAGAAAATATATTTTCTCATGTTATATACCTTGATAAAAATAAAATTCCTCAAATTTAAGAAATATTCCTTCAAATTAAATTTTATACTTTTACCATCATGTTTGAAGAATCTATAATCTTTTCTCCCATCAATGATTTATGAATTTTTGGTTATTAAACATCTCATGACTAGGTTATATATAACCCTAAATTATTCATTGATAATTTTTCCAATTCTTTGGGTTTATGTTTTAATTTCCCACCAATTTTATCCTTGTTAAGGAACTTAGTTAAATGTTTTTTCTCATAACATGCATGTTTTTCACATCCACTTTTGAAAGGATATTTTATTTTCACATTTTACAACATGGGTTTAAAATAAGTGATTTTAAAATATAAAATTCATTACTAATTAGAAAAGGTTAAAAATATGAGGATGAAATTTATTAAATTGGGGATAATGTAACAACACATGATTTTGAAAGAACATTATTTTCGGTAGCATATATGCATGAAACACCGAGCATAAATAAATAAGAAAATATTGTTATGACCATTATAATGTATACATTATGTTCACTGGTATGAATATGATTAAAAAAATTAGGAATTATATATAAATTACTACTCAAAATAAATGAAATGAATAAATCTTAGGAAATAATAAACAAGTTTTTAGAAATATTATTTTACGCTTCAAAATAATATTTTTTAAAAAATTATATTTATTTCTATTTATAAGAAAATTATCTAATAATGTTTTAGAAAATTAATTAATTTTATTGTATATTTAAAATAATATTTTTTAAATCATCATGAAAAAATATCGTTGAGTTAATTTTTGATTATTTTATAATTTTTTTATTTATCAATGAGTAATTTAAAATAACGATTTTTATGAAAAAACTTGTTTTTATTTGAAGAATTTTATAATGTTCATTTTGATTTAATTTTTTTTGAAATTAATGGTAGTTATATTATATAATTTAAAATCTAATTAAATTTATTTAAATAGATATAATAGTTTAATTTGTAATAAATTCTTATTTTTCTAAAAATTATCTTTATAAATAAAAATTTTCCATTTCATTTTACATTATTATATTAAATTAATTTTTCCACTTATATAAAAGGAATCATGAAATATAAATTGCATATATGTAATATTGGGGGTTCAAAATCTTTAAATAGTCTCTACTTATTTTTTTTCAACATTAATTGTTATCATAGTAATTTTGTGTCACCGTAGTAACGTCAAAATATGTAAAATGTGGTTAAAACATTAGGGTATGGATTTAAATTTTATAAAACAATTTAATTTTTCCTATTGTATGAGATTAGGATAACCATATCCATCCAATTCTCAATTATAGGGCCCCTTATTTCTATATTTCTTTGAATATGAACCTAAAACTAATTTTTTAAAATAATAAATTGAAAATTTTACTGTTTTGATATTAATATATTTATATATTGTTAGATAAGGTTATAAATAATATAGGCTAATTTATAGATTCTTATTTAATAAAATTATTTAATTTTTAAATATTTTAATTTATTTTTAATTCTTACTAGGTGAATATTTTTTATATTCTTATAAAATATCAATACAAAATTTATTCAATTCATAGAAAAATAGAATAAATGAATTTGAAAAAATTATGAGTAATACAATTTTGGTGAATAATTGAATAAAATGAATTAGTTTATATTAATAGAACATATTACATATTATTATGGGTTTATATTCAAATTCTTATACGATCATGTTGTCTTTAAAGTGAAAAAAATAAATATTTTTAAAATAACATTAATGATATTTAATTTTAAGTTATATTTTATTAATGTTTTTAGAAATTATAAAAAATGTACATTTGGGAAAATATGATGATACAGAATAATAAAATATAATTCAATTTTCCTTGATGATCCAATTTTTACATTAAATGGTAAATATTATTACTTTTATAATAAAAAATTAATTACTATGATGATGTTTAAAATTGGTTAACTAAGGGGTTAAACAAAAAGATAAAGATTAAAATGACACTAATACCTATCCAAATTTCATTGGTTGATTAAATATAAACTATAAAAACTTAATTTAAATATATGGAAATTTTTAATAATATTTAGCAACAATGAGTTATTTTTATTCATAATATATTTGTAATTTAAATCTCTTTGTTTCCCAAGGTGCATGATCTGTACAATGGAAACAACATTCATGTGTACATATGAAATACCATATCCATGAACAATGTAATTAATTTTTCAATATATTCACTTTATATACTAATTTCAATAAATATTTATATATAATTTGAATTTATTTTAAATTTATATCATGGTTAAATTTATTTATTTTTTGAAACATTGATCAGTGTCAAAAGTTAGACACTGCAGATCCAAAACATTTATCAAAAATGAAGGTGTTATCACTTAAAAAATGAATTTAATAAGGAACTATTTATTAATGGGTGATATGATGTTATAAGTAAATAATTTATATTATTATATTTGTTATTATGGATCTAGAATACATTTATAATAAATCTAAGTTTATAATATAATATTTTCAGACACAAATAAATTAATACAAAACTTGAGGTATGTGTTTATCATCACAAAGTTTCTTCCATGGGACATATATTATGTAATAAACCAAAATTATTTTCTGTATTGTATATGAATCCACTTTGAATTTCTATATAATTAATCTCATCATGATCATGATATTTAAATTTCAATTTTCTATGATTGTTTCATTGATCTTATTATTCCAAAATTACCAAAATGTTGATTGTTTTATGTTACAAACACATTTTTTGGGTTTGATTAGGATAAAATTTCCAATGATGAAATTTCACTTTCTAACACTCAATAAAATCATGAATTTCAAAAAAAATTATTTATTTTTTGATATTAATTTTTTTTCATTTTAATTTTCCCCTAAAAAATAATCAAGTAGACCAATAGAATGTTCTTTAAAAAATCAAATTTCTTTCAACCTTTGGTCGAAAACTATTGTTCATATCTGTATATGTTTTTTAAAATTTATTTAAATAATGTTTTTACTAATATCAAATTATTATTTTAAATCATTTTTACCCATGGTTGATTTTTCTAAATTTTTTCAATGTAATAATATTGAAATTATCAAAATGTGGAACTTTTGAATTTCTACCAAATGTGTTAGAATAATGTTTTACTTTTCAATTAAAAAGTATGAATGAAATTTGCCACTATCATGACCACTCATATTTTAATATCATTTTAAAAGTTTATAATCTTCAATTAAAATATTTTTTTTTCATTAATATTTTAAAAATAATCATATTTTATATAATTCTTTTTAGTATTTAAAATAATATTTTTCTCAAGAAATTTTCTAGGTGATATATTAAAATAATGTTTCATCTATGGTAACATAATTTGACGTTACTTACTGTTTACTAGGTGTATGATCGAATTATACCAATATTATTATTTATATGGGTTGGTTATGATTATTATTATGAGTGTCTTTGAAACTTGTTTATTTTCTACATGTTTTATTTTGCTGAAATGATTAAATAATTATGTAACATGTTTCCTTTCCATGGGTTATGAACTATGATTAATGATTTATGATATTATAGAAAACATATGACAGTATTATGTTTTTTTATGGGTGGGAAAATAATTATATATCCCACTAATGTATTGGGTAAATATAGATATTTAATCAGATAAACATGACTATATTCGGGTGTGAACACAATTCAGTAATGGACTTTTTACACTATGATACTCTGGGTAGTGAACCTTAGATATAGAATGAGTAGTGAATGCAACCAAATTTAATAGTCGTGGGAGAGAAACTATTCCAATGTGATCATCTGGGGAATGTTCCTTAACTACATATTGGGTAGTGACCCCAATATAAAATAATACTTTTGTGATTGAACCTTTGACCATGGAATGAAGGAGTGAACAAAATCCACTCTGATATTCTTGGCAGTGAGCCTAAGATTCTACGAAAATTATATTATATGCTTATGTGAATGAAAAGAATATAAACTTTTAAGTATTATGTTGATTGATTCCTTTATGATTCATATCATATGAGCTGACATTATTATTTCCATGCTTGTGATTATGAACTATAATAACAATTATACGGTTCTCAAATTCTAAGCTCATGTTCTCACAAACTTATTCTCATGTTATGTTTCTATAATCATTCTTAACTCTATTGTTTATCCTTTCTGGATAGATGAGGTCACCATTTCTTATGTTTCCCTTCCCAAAGACTTGAACGTTATTTTTAGGCATGATATTTGTTAGAATGGTGTAGGTTTTGAATAATTAAGTTGGAGATGATATAGATATGACATAAAAAAATAGTTTATATATCCATGTTTCTAACGTCACTGGAGATATATGATTATGTCTTGGATTTTTATGTTATTTAATGAATATTCTTCTAAAATGATATAATATCTAGGATTGAAATGTATGGGTCACTACAAATTTCAAAATTTATTTGTTTATTAATTTTTGATATATATCCAAAAAATATATAAAAACCTTTTTTATGAATTTATTCAATTTTCCTCTTTATTCATATCGACAATATATTTTCAAATAATGTCTTTATATTTTTTATTATAATTATCATTTATTTTTAAAATTAAATTTTCTTACATTTATGTCAATTCTTAAAGATGAAGTTGTCTTTTTATTTGTCCATTTTTCATAAATCAATGTAATTATTTTACTAAAACCTTATCATTTTCTTATATTCCTCTATAAAATTTTTATTTTTCTCAATAATCATTCATAATACCCTCTTTATCAATTTTTTTTGTATTTACATGATTTCTATATTTATCATAATCATATTCTATATCATTATAATCTTCGGATTTATTATCCAAGTTATTATGTTAACAATTTATAGTGGAAATGAAATCTCTATGTGAAATTGACTATTAAAACCATTATCTAACCTTGTTAGATACTATTCATAAACATTAAATTTCTACCAATACATTTACATAAGAATGCCCTTTCTTACTTCTTTTGATTAAATTTTGTTCACCGATATACCCATACATTTGATTGACATGTGAAATTATTTACTAGATTTCTCAAATATTATTTTATATAGAGTTTTTACCAAAACCATCAACACCTTGGTTGATGGGTATTTAACTCAATGTATAGTTTATTAAAATTGATACCAATTTCATTTCTGTGGGATAGTCACGATATTATATTTTAGGGATCTATGCTTGTTTTGAGATTCTTTTAACACACATATTCATGACATATCAAAATATGACTAGTATGTGTATAATTATATAACTCTTTAATTGAATTGGTTATTATTTAAATATCATGATATAAATATTTGTGGTCCAGTTAAAGTGATCTTCATTCATAATGTTATCAATTATCTATTTTTTGTATGACTAACCCATAATATTAGAAGCGGGTTGGGTTAAGAAAGCCGTATCCCTATTATTTACTGGATTTTTCTCTTTATTCGTGCTTTTTAATTAATATTTTTTTAATTTTATTTAACGTTATTATTTAGGATCAATTAACAACTAATATAAATTATATCCCTTATTCATTGTTATTATATAGTATTCTATTATTGTTTTCACATATATACCTTAGTAGGTATATAAGATTCTATTTGATGGACAAACTTCTTGTAGAAGAATGCCGTGATGTTGTTAATTATATATTTCTTTATTAATATGTTATTTATTTATTACTATTTAATTATTATACTTATAATTATTTATGATAAATTTCTATAGCCCGAAAAGGGATACTTTTTACTCTTTTATATTTAATACATTAACATTTTCAGTGTATAGAATCATGAAGTGTACTCTAGAATAATTAGACCACACCAATAAATTTATTTATAGTTCCCTAGAATCTATAATTAAGTTCAATACTTTTTTATATTTCATTTGGTTAGTAAACTCTTTCTTTAATAATCCTAATTGACCTAATTTTTCATGTGTTATAATACTATTTACAACTTTATTTATTAAGAAATATATTATAAAGGTATCAAAAAATATGTATGATATTTAAAATTTTTATGGTATAGGAATATGAATAGATATTCATAAAACATCATTTCTTATTATAAATGTGATTTTATAGTATCTGTTTTGGAGACAATTTCAATGGTAAGGAAAATTGGTTTGATGTGATTGTTATTTAAAAATATCCTATTAATAATAACGTTCAATATGTTTATTCATTATCGGATAACATGATTAGAATTTCTCAGTTATGTAATGATGAAATACAAGTTAAATTTATAAATGATATATTAATTTATTTAAAATTTAATAGACTAATAATTTTTTAAACATAAGGATAATATTTAATTAATTATCTTTACTATAATAACTATAAAACATGTAAAATTTTTATATGATATATATAGAGATAATATGTTTTATCATAAGATATTCAGGAATGTAAATTTTATGTCTTTATATGAACATTCTAATTATTAATATGTGTTATAGTTACCAAAATATCTAATAGAAAAATTTCATATTTCTGATTCACACTTGAGACAGAGCTCTATAAGGATTCATTTAAGACATTCAAGAAAATTGACAATGTAATACCACCCTTGTTAGTTCATCATGATTTTGTACACTTACTTATAGTACCAACATAAGAGGAAATGGTAAGGATTTTTTTTATAATGGATGACTTCAATAAATTTACATGGGTATATTTTCTCACTCATATGAGTGACACTTTATCTCTTTTCATCTGTTACAATAATTTTGTTCAGAATTAAAAATTTTATAAGATTTTTTCTTATGAAAGTGATAAAGGAGGAGGATTTCAGAATATATAATCCCAGAAATTATGTTAAAATATTGTTTATTATCATTAATTCTTAATATAAAATTATCTATGAAAATCGAGTTTTAAAAAAAGAACTAGACACTTCATGGAATGGAAAAGATAATTCTAAGTGAGTATTATTTTATATTATATTTTAAATAAAAAACATTTCATGCATATTATGATATTTAAAAAATAATTATTTCTCAAACTCTTCAAAATAAATCTTTATAAATATTATGGAATCAAAATTACATGAAATTTTGTTATTTTTATGTTTTTGGTTCTATGGTGTTATTCTCATTTTAACAATAGATTAGATTTACATGATAAAAAATCTAATAAAGATAAAATTTTAGGATATTCTAGTGAACGTAAATCATATACCGTATATAATAAAATAAAATCTATTGTTAATGAATTGTTTTATTTTAAATTTTATTTGAAGGATTAAAAGTAATAGAGTTTTGGAAAATATCGTATTGAAATAGATTTAAGAAAATTCAATTACTTAGTTTATTACACTCATGTTGCTGATGCCCTAGTTTAGGGGGGGGGTGAAAATTAGATAAAAAAATATTTGAAAGACTCATAATAATGATACTATTGATATAGTGGTTGGTAGTATTTATTAAAGAGTTAAAATAATAAGATTGGTATTGATTTTTTTCATTTATATTCTGATTCATAGATTTCACATAATGATGTCACATAAGCCTTGATAGACCCAAATTAAGGTTGAAGATACAAGAGGAGATTGAACCATTTTTAGGGATCGATGTTTGGGAATTGTTCAACCCACCAGTAGATCAGAATGAGATTCAACATAAAGGGATTTTATGGAATAAACATAATAAATATTGATATATTGTATGAATAAGGCTATAGTGGTCACTAAAGGTTATTATCTAGAAAAAGTAATTGAATATGATAATAAATTTTATCTAGTTACAATTTAGTAAGATACTTAGATTTTATTATCTTATATAGAAAATAAAGGATTCAGGTTTTATAAAAAGGATTTGAAATGTGAATTTCATAATAATCTTATTTTAAAGGAAGTATAAGTTAGAAAACCATCAGAATTTGAACTTGAGAAGAAGCCAAATATTGTGATTAATATTTATGATTCACTTTATGCACAAAAATAGGCCCCTTTTGCTTTGTATTAAATGTTATCACAGTTTTATTTTCCAAATGGTTTTGTTAGATTTAATGTTTACCCAAATTTATTTATTAAATGGTATTTTCATCATATTTTTTATTTTTATTTATATAGAAAAAATTTACATTATTCTATCAATTGAATTTCTATGTAAGGGATATTTATATTATAATACTAATGGGTTTTATGTGAATCCATTAGGAAAACTCATGTTTTTTTAATTTTAGATTCCTCAAAGAGATATTGGAATTTTATTAAATATAATTATGTTTAATAATTAGTCACTAGAGGGGGATATACTATACTCTTGTTAAATCAAGATATACCAATGAGTATTTTATGAAGAATAAATAAATATTCTATTAATAAATTAGCTAAACATGAATATTTCTTAAGTATTACTAGAATCATTTTATATTTAATGGATATTAAAACTAATTTTATGTTCAATGTATACATGTGTAAAATATTTAACATTAACTCATTAGAAATTCATTTCTCTAAAAAGAAAATATTTATAATGTTTTTGAAATTTCTAAAAAATTATTCTTTAAATTTATTAGTTATTCTGATTTTTATTTTAGAGGCTAAAATATATATCTAAAACTCACTTGGGTATGTCTACTAGGAAGAGAGTGAGAATCTTACATTTTGATCACATTCTTAGTAGGTTCAAGGGAAAAGTTTTGAATTGAAAAATCGTTAATTACAATTCTATAGAAGGATCACATTGGTCCACAATGTTATCTCGAAAAATACTATTCATTAACATCCTACCATAAATTTTCAAAAAGGAGTTATCCAATCTATATACATGGTATTGGTTGGATTCATTTTGGATTCCCTCTCAAAAGATAAGAAACATTGTCTCTTCTAGTCCAGGATTGCACGAGCGATCCTAGAAAGGGGTATTAATGTAAAAAGTCTCTCTGAAACAATCCATGGAAAGCACACAAACATAGAATGTGGGGTATTAGTAGTGTATAATACCTGGGGAAACATTATGGATTCTATGTACATAGTGGATTCATAGGTGAAAATCAGTCACAATTATCATATTTAGTCTATGGTCTTCCCCAGTTTTTATCTCTTCAACCTCTTACACGTTGGATCATGGGGAATGGTGACATAATATTTTGACCCTACAATTGGACTAGTAAAACTATCAGTTTTTAGAGATTTTATACTCCTAAAATATCCTTCAGTGATCAATCATGTACCCTCCATTCATTGGGGTCTTCATGAATAGAGACTTTAATATAATAACATTTTCCATGAATGATTTCTGAAGTTAGATGACCAACCAGGATAATCATGAAAGCAGGATTGAGACCCTATGGTTTAATTTGATTCTGAAAAATTATAACTTTCAGGTATGAAGAATAATGAATTGGGACGTTCCAACTAATTACAACAATTATATATCGAGAATCCACATTATCTCCTTGTGCATGTGCTCCAAGGATTACATGGAGGAGAGTTTTAAACATTTGTTCTTTAAGGAGATTGAGTGTGAGATATAATGGGAACATTTGGAGATTTTTCTTATTTATTATATCTATATTTCTTTAGTGTATCCTTCCTAGAATTATGAATTCATTGTGAATGAAATGTAGTCCATGAAAATAGTTTGTGAAATTTTAATAAATGTATACTAATTGTGAATCTAGAAAGCAAGGAAAATGGCCTATTATGAGGAGGTTCATGCAACAGAATAGTCTATCAATACAAGATAAATGAGCATGATCATTGACATGGTAAGTATTTATAAGCACCAACATGATAATCCTACCCACAATCTATTGTAAGTCACTGGGCTCCTAAACCACTCTATCTACATGGACTCCCAAGGGAACTAGGATTGTTCGTATCCTCTAATCACATGGATTAAATTATACATAGATAGTTTATGTAGTTTTACTGACTTTGGGGGGGGGGATCATATGATACTCTAGAGTATTTGCAGTGGTAGATTTTACATAGAATTATTTGAGAAGATACTCCCTCCAGGAAAAATCCAAGGTAATTATCAAAGGAATAAGCCTATTATACTGGAGTAATATTAACCTAATAGAAGTGGAATGAAACTATAACTCTTTACATAAGATCATAATGGATAAAGAAAAATACCATGGTTGTTCTTTCATATAATTAGGAAATAAAAAAGACCCCTCAATAAAAACATTCATGTTCTCAAAACCAGGAGTGAGGGAAACAAGGCAGCATACCATATCACTTCCATAGATGTTAAAAAATCTAGTGTAACCTAAATCTCCAGCATAAACATTTTAATACCTATGAAGAGAATATTGTAAGATATGATTCTATAGGAATCCTTTATTCTCTCCCCTCATAGTTCTTTATTCTTCTATTTTCTATATTTTCATCATACTTGTTATTAATAAAATAAATAATAATTGAGTAGTTGTAGTATGTGTATTTTTATAGGAAATAATTCACTATCATGATCTTAAAAGAAAAAAATTCAATAAAATTATCTTTTAAGAAACCTTTGTATCATATTATTAGAGGATATTGAGAAGATGATCTTTTTATTTTTCATACGTCGTCTGAATTTTATATTCACACTGATTAGATAATAATTATCCCCAATAATGTTCCATATCTATTTTTAGGATCCATTTACAACATTCTGTTGCTATTCTTATTGAAGTGGGATATCATTTTATCATAGATCGGGTACTAAATTGATTTATTAGTTAATTTTTTTCTATTTAAAATAAAATAGAATATATGTTTATGAACTATTTTTGGTTCACAAATGTTTGAAAATATTAATTATAAGGCTGGTTTGATGTAATCATGAACTTTATCAACATGGAGATTTAATAATTATTTTTTAATATGTTGTGTTAATTTTTTATAATTCATAAAATTTTGTTAAAATTGTTAATGTATCATAAATATATTTTTTGTATTGAATATATTATGAGAATAATTATTTCATTGAAATATCTTTTATGTGTCATGATATTTTCTTTAATAGGTAGTATACCGTAATAATTTCTATATTTAATTTCACTTTTTAACGTTGTTAAAAATAATTTAACATACTATTTAATATTTCATTTATATATCATTTCATTAATAGAGATTATATTTTTATTCTATGTTATTTTATTATGTTTTACAGGATTGTCCTTTTATATTAATATCTATTTATTAACAAAAATGTTGATAGTTTTTTATGTTATCTAATAATGAAATATAAAGAGAATATTGATGAAATCATTTATCATTATATATGTTATGATAATTACTCTTTCTCTCATTTTATTTAACATTTTTATTTATAATATTTTATCTTTTAAGGTATGTTATAGTAATATTAATTTTTATTATTTTTCTATTCTATTATATTTTTGACATATTTCATGTTAGAAGGAATACATTCTTTTATTTTAATCATCCACTTCTAATATTGGAAATTAAATATGTTATTGATTATTTTTTTCAGTATAATTTTCTTATTTATGTAATGTTATTGAATTATTATGTTTCATGATTTTTGTGTTTAAAATTTACTAAATTCATTATAAGGTATTCTTTTTAATCATTTGAATTTAAGACTTCGAAAATGAGAAATGTAAAAACTTATGGTGGTTTCACTTTTATTTGGAAATTTCCCAAAGTCATGAATATTTTTGAATTATTTTGGAAGTCGACATATAATTTCTAATATTTATTTTTTATCTATGTAATTACTAGTAAATTTTAAGGTTACTACTCTTACATATTAATATATTCTATGTTATTCTATGTGTGGGTTAAAAAAATACATATATTACTATTAATCATCATCTGAAGTTATTTAGAGTTGGGTTTTCTATATTTATCATAATCAAATTTATACCGGGGGATGTTAAAATTTACTTTTATGAAATATAATTTTGGAGAATAAAACTATTATAATATATTATATTATGAAACTAAACTTCAGAGATCCCATTAGTGGTTATTTTATTACATTCAAAGAGTCTATCTTTATGTTAAAACTTATCCAAACACATCATGATTTTATATATCATTTGTCATGATAAGGTAAATAATTATATCCTATGAAATAGAATTTGTGTATTGATATTGAAAATTTATTGTTGAGTTTTTGAGTGATATGTTTTCATTATTTTAGTAAAAATACTAAATGGATTATTATAGATAGTATTTAAAAGTTGTTCAATAATTATATGAATATAAATAAAATCAGAGTAAGCTATGAAGAATTTAATTATTCAGAGATACTTTTTTTAAGGTTGACATAAAATTTATGAATACTTATAAGAAATAGCAATCATTGTAAAAATATAGTATAATGTTATTATTTTTTATGTTTGAATTAGTTTAATAATTTAATCTATAGAGTTGTTATAGTTTCATACATATAAATATACCAAAACTATATGATATAATTATTGATATCTAAGCTAATGTGATATTAAAAGGATATAAATATGAGATATGTAACACAAAACAGGACTTGGAGTCCATGAAACTATTTTTTTGCTTCTACTATATTTTATGAAGCCTCAACATGTGGATTAATTGTATAAAAACTATTAGATATGCTACAACACTAAAATTTCATCTTTCCTTGAATGGTTAAATGTTATTAATTCTATATTAATAATCATTTTATTGATCTACAATTTTAATATTTTTACACTTTTCCTTTATAAAAGAATGTTATTATTTGAATATACCTCAATAAATTGCACGAGTTTCTTGTTTTGTTGTGAATATCATTTAATTGTTTAGTTTTATTGTGTTTGGGGTTCCCTTAGAAAAGATTGGTCAAAATAGGTTCGTGAATCACCTCTAAAAGATTTTTTGTTTCAGTAGGCAACATACATTCTAAGAACTAAAGAGATTAAAGAGTAGTGGTATGATATTTATAATATATTCTAATAAAAAAATTTAAAATGTTATTTTTATTTATATAAATTTATTTAACATCTTAATTTTGATCAATTCACCCCCATATTAACTATATATTATGATTATATTTTATCATAACAAATAATTTTATTTATTATTCATGTATATTAATCCTTATCCATAATGTCATACAAGGGATAGATTTAGTAAGAGTTATATACAATATTATGTGTGGGTATGCTATAATAAGACTCACACATTATGTTTTAAAATTTCCAAATATAATAACCAAATTCCATAATATTGTGAAAGGTAAAGGAGCATGGTAAAGTTATAATAATTATAATATAAAATAATAGGAGTGGTTGTGGTGTTATAATCCTTATTCATGATGTTATCTTAATCCTGGTGTGATTGGACTCATATATAGAGTTATGATGTCTTGTTAGTGATTCTTGAAATATGTTTATGATTAAATGCCTTTTATTTGTTCCAAATTACTATATTACTCATGAATACTATAATACCTTGTCGATGTTATTCCTATACCATGTTACTTGGAGTGATTAAATTTTATTATTAATGTTTCTCAAGATATCTAACCCTATATTCATGTCATGATTTATGATTACACTATCATGTCCCATCCTCAATTGTTATGATTTCATGATGTTATCACTTTAATAAATACATTTATCAATAGATAACATATGTATGACCCATTGATAACTTTTATAAGTCAAATTGATTTTATATTACCCCTTATAGAAAATTTATATTGCTATAAATTCAAAACCTTCAACATTTTCAAATGTGACAGTTGGCGAGAAATTGTTTTATTAGTTTATAAGGGTTTTATGATGAAGGATTGATTAATATTTATAGGTTAATGATAAAATATGTACATAATATTAAAATATAGTAAATATTTTATCATTGGGAGCTAGTTTTATTCCTTATAATGTATGAAAATTATGTATATTATCACTAGGTCCAGAAGTATAAGTCTGGTACACTTTTATTTTGATAGATGGTCACACTGAGATGCGCTAAGAATCACATAGAGTTATAATGATTTTAACAAACTCCAAAAAGTGAAAAATAAATAATTTATATAGAAAATTATTTCAAATGGGATATGATTTGGAATTACCTTATGACTGTTATTTTAGTATTCTTAAAAAACATGTAAACTGTAATATGTTTCATGTCATACAAGATGAATCATTTTCATCATCTTTCATTCACATTGGATGTGAATATTGCATGATGTGTAATGATAATTAACCAATAAGAGAAAAAATATTAGATATCCTTAATTGATATGAATTTAATATTATTATAGGTATTTATTAAATTCTCTGTGTATTATGGTGATGATTTTTATATAGATAATAAAAAAATCATGAGTTAGAAAACATGTGTTGTATATGGGGTGACCTATAACGTATACCACATAGAATTTCATAAACTATGTTTTGGTTATTCATATGGTAAATGTTTCATATTGTTCCCCATACCGTCGGTTGGGAAGATACATTTCATTAAAACATTTATAATTTGATACCTCTATTACACAATCCATGAGGGCTAGTTAATCATGGGTTATTTGTGTATGTTTCTAATAATATAATCTATTATTAATTAACCAAGATAGGGTTTGTCCAATCATATGATTTTTATGACATATATACCATCTATTTAGATAGAATGAGAAAGTTTTTAACTAAACAAAGATAAAATATATTGGATTTTATTATCTACCCCGAAGAGTGGCTTGTGATTCCCTCATGCACTTAGATGATTTACATATGGGGTTTTCATCCATATGGATTGTATATACTAATAGTGTTAATAATATATGGGTGGTGCAGATAGGGTTAACATACTCCATGCCTAATGGTAACTTAATGTCACTAAAAATGGATTCTATGATTAGGAATATGAATGTATATGATACAAATGGAGGATATATGTACAAATACTCACGTATTTTATTGAGATCCCACAAGATCCCATTGAAGCTTGAGTAACATTGATACTTTGTTAGAGGATTCCCAATTATTAAATATATATATTCAAGAGTTAAATTTTTTATTCAATTTTATAATGGCCCATTCAGAAATAATATTTTGTAATTTAAATTAGGATCATCTTTATGAAAAGTTGAGATCTATTAAAAATGTTTTTAACGATATTTTAATGTTTTTTTGGATGGAGTTTTAATTTTTTTGACATTTTATATATGATAAGGATTAAAATAATGACATATTATCCAAAAGAGTATTGGAGTATGTAAAAAATGAGTTTTTGAACACAGTTTGACTTGCTTTAACAAATTATGTGTCATATATTGAAAGTGTGATTTATCTTTGGGGATTTTATTAAAAGTAGGAAATTGACAGATATGCGCACTAAATGGTTATCTATGACATGGTGATTTAGATATTGACAAGGTTTATACTTATATTCAGCATATCATAGTGTGATATACTAGTTAATGATGGTTATTTATCGGATTATCATTCTATATTATAATACATTGTTTTAGCTCAATTTTTTACTCTAACTACTATTCATGATGAGTACATTATTTGATCATGAATGGTATGATTTTGATCCAAATATATAATAATTTTAACATTAAATTATGGTTAATGAGATGGAATAAATAATTTCAATAATTGAAACATTTTGAGAGTTTTTGAAATACTAAATCAATGTTGGCCAATAGTTTGAATATTAATATAACCTATATTAATTAGCTAATTTAATATTTAAATAGGGACATTCCATTTTAGAAGAATCTTGTTGATGTAATGAATATAATAATAACTTATTCATGGATTTTTGATCTACAATTCACTTTCTTAAAATTCCATGTTAATTTTCAGTTTAGTGTTTTAGAGAATTACAAAAAAATCTTAAAAAGTAATCCCATACAATACAAGTAGACACTTATTCTTAGTATCTATTTCTCAAACTAAACAAAATTATTTATAATAGATTATGGTTTTTAATCATGATAAATATTCAATGTTTTTATCATGACTTCATCATTATCCCAATACATCCTTAAACCCAATAAAAACATTTTAATGATATGTGATTAATAGAAAACTATCACTAGGGGTCATAAAGAGGAATAAAACCATTAGTCTAGTGAAAAACATGAAAATACATAATATACATTTTATTAGATAATTTTTCATTGATCTAATGGAATTAATCATTTCTATAGAAAAAATAAAAACATTTTTCTCAATTAAATCATTTAAATCCATATTAAGCATATATAAAACCCAATTAAATCTTGGGGATTCATTGTAATAACCACCATAGCTATCTATGTAAGACCTTTATGGTTTACTTCAGATCATTACCTTAGAGTAACCATCACATCTACACCAGATTACCCATCATAGTTAATCTTTTAATATACATCACAATATTTTTATGTAAATTCCTATTACATGTTTCAGGTATACCTTGACCGTTGTTTTCTTTCCATTTTTGATTAGTCTTTTTTGAGGTGTTTTTGGTAAAAATTAGAGAACTTTGGAAGAAAATTGGATTTTTCATAGAGGTCGCATGTATAGGGAAAACTGAGCTAGTTTTCCTAGAGAACTATACTCCCTATTGAGAGACACTGGAGGGAGGTCCATAGTTTGGAATAATGGTTTTTCTAACTTTCTGATGACCCCTCTAAACCATGAACCCCATGGAATGATATTAATTCACGGCTAGTGAATGGTTAGTTTTATCATGTGACCAAACTATGAACCCCATATAAAAGACTATTATGGGTGAAAAGTTTGTCTAACTATAAATCCGTCTCAAGGAAATCACATTTGGGATTTTTAATTGCTGTGAAAATTAATATTTTTTTTCATCCAAACCCCCTGTTTAAGTGTTGAACAACCCCATTTTGATTGAATATGATTTTTATTTTTATAGTATCCCAATAAGAGATTTTGGATCCTCCAACCTCTTCATTTTGGGGAATCAATGTTCTGGTGGAATATATGACCCCCCTCTTGTAGGAAAGTTTCCTATTAGTTGTTCTAATCTAATATTCCATCCCCTCCTCCATAGAGAGTTTTATATTATTTTGTTCTTGATTTATCTTTCCAATATTTAAAGGATGTAAACATTTTCTACTTAGATATTGATTCAAGATCTGATTCATTGATCTTCTTTTACCCTAGTTCAACACTGTGGATCTAGTTATGGGTGTTGATCATTTTATTTCCTTGATTAAAGGTATGTGGTTCCATTTTATATTTTACAAGTAATTGATTCCTTGATTTTATGTATTTTGTCGCGATACATTTCAATTGACTTCCAAAACCTGGATTTTTAATGATTTGATTACTAAATTTGAAATGGAATAGTCTTTAAGAAAATCCACAATTTCAACAGAATTGCAATAGTTTAATGGATTTTTAGAATGATGAAATTCTAGAAATAATATGCGATTATATGTAATTTTTTTTAAAATTGATGTGATGAAAAGAAATAATTTTTTTTAATTTAAAATCATAAAATGTTGAAAAACATATGTTTTGGTTTTGAAATTTAATTGGCATATTGAAATTGAATGTTTAGAAATTAAATTTAAATGATGGTTGATTTTAAACGAGATGATTATCCAATTATTTTTTGATTGATTGATAACATGAAATATTTGGTAGTTAGTTGGTTATTTGGGAAAAGAAGACTTGGATTATGGTCCCCTAGAAATGGACTCCTCATAAAACGATAAAAAAATCATAGTTTCTCAGGATTGTCCCCAATGGATTATTGATGAGTTATACTCACACTTAGCATAATGGATGTGTTTTCTCATGACTATCCCTGATCATAAATTTCAGAAGTATACGTATTCTAGAGCCATAAACTAATGTTATTTAGGGAAGCTGAAAATGGTTCCTATTTTGTATAATTAGATTATAAATTCCATTTCTGAATGTACTATTTCACTCATTACAAACGGTTTATGTAAATTATTTTATATAAAAATATTATTTAATGTGAATTGGAATTTTTTTCAATCTGTTTAAATGAAATCATGTTTTTTAATATGAAAATAATACAATATTCCATTCCCTATTTTGTTAAAATATAGGGTAAGATTGGTTTATTATTATGGGATATATTATGGAACACATGGTGAACCCTACTTGGGGTTTTATCTCACACTCTACCATTAATGTTAGGCATTTATAGGTTTTCTTATCATAGGTTTTAGAAATGGTAAATCTCTTCTTGGAGGCAGTGGGTATTGTTGACCCTTTGGAATATGGATTGATAACAGCGATCGAAGGATATGGGGTCCACTTGTTACATAGGGTATTGAGTATTCTATATGTTATTGGTGGTATATTTGGTGTTGTTTAGTAATGTTTCAATTCATATCTTTGGTTACTAATTTAACTCTTTTGGTTTTGGTACATTCTCTATGAGGAGTGTTGATAAACCAATGTTTATATTTTATTTTCTGTTTTTTGAAAATCATCCACTATTTGATCTTGTATGAAGCGAGGTTCAATTTTCCCACCCTTGGGGATTGGGAAAGACTTTCAGGCTATGTATGTGCTGGCTTGGGTATCAAGGTACCTGGAAGTCCATGATACTAAACAAAATTACCATTATTTGTTAGGAGAAATATAATTGGTTAACTATTTCTTATATATAGAATAAACATATTGTGAAATTCTATCTCTAGAGTAACCAATGCATTTGAGGTTATAACATTACAAACTATCATTGTATTATCATAGAACAACCTATCACTATTTAATAATATAACTAACCATCATGAAATTTTAATGGAACCATCCATCATCAAAATTACTTCCCAGGACCACAATATAATAATAAATGATGAAATGTTTCTTCATAAAAGTTTTTTTATAGAAAATAAACTTTTAGGTTTAAATAACATATTTTTAACGAAATTGTGCATATACAAAGGAATAAAATTTCATTGAAACTTACCATGTAATAATTTAATGGAATAATTAAATATTTAAGGTATCCTGGTGGCAGGAAAATCCTCTCATTACATATAAGTTACTAAAAAAATCCTTTGTATTATTTCTGAAAAATTCACAAAAAACCTTGTTTGGAAAAAGGGAAAATGATTTTTATTCAAAACATTTGGTAAAAAGAAAAAAAAATTAAAAAGGAAAATAAATAATAATATGATATTTTTTAAAAAAAAATTAAAATATTTTTATAGAACATTGATATGGGAGAGAAATTGAGTTTTATGGGAATCTATAAATTAAATTTTTTTAAAATAAATTCTCTTTATATAAGTCAAAATAATAACATTTATTTTCTATAATATTCTAAATTAACATTAGGTGTTTTAATGATATTTGGTACTTAAGTAAAAAATGGATTTTATTGGATTACTATGACCAAAATGGTCACCATTACATAACATCCAAAATAATAAATATCATATTATTTTCACTTTGATATGTCAATTATATTTTTAATTTAGACCACTATAGATGGTTATGAAAAAATAACCATGGTATAATCATGGAGATGGTAGGCCATACATATGCATGGGTAATGTTTCTAATTTTCAATGATCATCCCAAGACATAAGGTAAGTATTATTTTATTTATCCCTAATGATTATAATATCATATAAATAATTTTAAATCTTTTAAAATATTTATATATATCATCCATATGATGAGGTGAGGAAAAAAATATCATCCCTTCATAGAGGGGGTAGTCCAAACGTAAGCATGAATGATGTTATCATATTTCTGTGCATGGAAATGTAAGAATATAATTGATATATAATCTTTTTTAGAATGAAAATGACATCATGAATATAATATATAAACATTAATTCTGTAATTATATCCAGTCTTGATATATTGTGATGAATAACAAACTATATCAGTTTACGAGTTGGTATTTCATGATACACACAAATGATGTGTTATTTTCCCATTTTATAGAAGTGGTTATGGATATAGGTTATTAAACTAAAATAATAATATATAATTATATTTATTATTTTCGATCAATTACTGTAAATTTATTGAAATGGTTTTAGGTTTTCATATCAATAATGATAATAGGAACACTTATTAAAAAATGATACATACTCTTCTGACAATATCCTTTTTCTAAACACCTTAAGACCACTAATGTTGGTTTTCCACCAAAAATAATTCATCCATAATGAGGGTAGGAAGAATATAATGCTACAGTCATAAAAATTATATAATCTCGAATTTTGTAAATAATTTGACATTATTTCACATTGGGGATCTTTTCGAGTTTAGATTTTTTGAGAATTTGGCCATAACTATTACATAATACACCCAAATATTACATGTGGATAGTTACAATAAGTATTCTCTTTTTCCTCAAAAGTAAACCCTTTAAACATTATTTTTTTCTTGAAAAAAATATTCTAGAGATATTTCATTCTCTTACTCATCCTTATAAATAGTGGAAAACATATCAAAAACTTGGGATGAGTATAAAAAGATGAGTAAAAAAATATAAAAAAAGGAATAAAACTGTTAGTCCAAGAATATTAAAAATTGATGTTTTAGAAAAAATCATACTTTCGACCCCTAAAACATAATCTTTTTATATTACAACATTTAATCATAGGATTCATAAAAAACATCATAGAAATCAAAAAACATAAAGGTAAATTGTGGGATCCTTATCAAACTTAATTTGTAGCTTTCACAACTACATAGGGTGTAACCTCTGTGGTTATATTTGGAATACCGATCATAATATATTACATCAATATATTAGGAGAAACAATAACATTTAACTCGTTCATGTTACCCAATGCATTGGTACATTAAACCTCAGTTTATCACAGATCCACCCGTATAAATAAACACTACCCAAGATCCATAACATAATCATAAAATATAAAACTAAATTAAAGTTTAAATAACATTTTGACATTTTCATTTAGAATATATCATTTCAAGATATTGATATAATCAATCCTATTTTTTTAAAAAAAATAATCATTTAAAAAGATTATTTTCGAATCAAAGTGTCCCATACCCCTTTGAAACTTTTAAAAGTATTAACATTTTAAAACATTAATGTCCATATTAATAAACCCTTAGAACAAATTTGAAAATATGAACATTAATGATTGATATTTAAGAGAAGAAATATTAAGAACATTTAAAAAGGTGTTTTAATTAAAGGGACCCTTACCAAATGAGATATAATTGAATAAAATTAAATAAAGAATGAAATTAAAGATAACAAGTTATATAATTAGACTAAAGAGATTCATGATCTGATATGTCAAAGGGTAGTATATACACCATATAAAAGTTAATTGGTGCATAACAACATATAAGTCTCAATGGAATGAAAATTGAGACAAAATATCATAGAAAGATCGTATCCTTAGATTATGGATTAAACAAGGAAATAATTATGTCTGATAAATATAAATACACCAAATATAAGTGGATATTTATTGTAAAATAGTCATATTTATTCACACATATTCATGGCACAACAAGACCAATGAAATGGATATTAGACTAAATGAAATGATATTGAGTTAAGATTTCCCTTACATCAAGTTTAACTCATCACATAATATAGTTATGATACTAAATAATAAAATTCGGTTTGTTTATAAATCTTTTAGAACCTTTTTCAACATTCTTATCTCTTTTATTTCAATTATTAACATGTTTTAAATATTACATAATTATTTAAGTTTACAGTGATGATTTTATCGTTATTTGGTACTTGTATTGGAGATGAACTTGTTTTGATGTTAATTGTCCATGTGGTCAAAATTATATAATCATCAAAATATTATTTTTATTTTGGTATCATATATATCGAATATATATTTATTTATAATACTCTAGAAGATTTGGTGATAAGAAGTAAAATACACCATTCATGGAGACTGTAGGTCCTACGTACACATAAACTTTACTTTCATTTCCTTGTCATATAAAAGGAGTGAAAACTAAATGATACATATGGATATTATAATTCCAATATAATATCTACGATATAAATGTAACATAAGTTCATTGATTCCATACTTTATAAATTCCATGTATGGAATGAACAGGTCATATCACTTTAATGGGGAGGTAGTCCACACTTCATCAAATGAAATTATCGTATTTACATGTTACAGATAACATAATGGTATGTTGTAAATTTAAATAACAGAATTATAGAGAAAATATAAATATAATATATTTCATATGTAATATAATTTCATCTTAATGGCCTTAAAGAGAGGTGGTATGATTAAATTGAACAATAATTGATTCTTGAGGTAGTAGTATGTCGTATATAGAGAAAATATCTTCTATATCCATTATGACGAGGTGCCTATAAGTGCATGTACATACCATAGAATAAAAACATACATTTAAATTGAGTGTACTTGTGTTCTATAAAATAATGTAACAATGAGAGGTTAGGGAGATTTTAGAATGAAAATAAATGAAAGGAACTTAAGAGAAGATGTTTCCTCTAAATTGGGCAACTCCTTTTGATTTGAGTGAACGTGATGCCTTGGGTTGCCTTATAGCCAAGTTAAGAATTTTCTGAGTAATTGAGGGCTGTTGGAATATTATTTTTTTAGAATTTGGTCATGCCAATGGTCTTGAGATGTGTGAGTAGATGGGTAGAGGTGGTTTCCTTTTATAAGAGGGAGGATGGACACTTTAGAAATGTTTTGGAATATTAAATTATTATAAATTTATTTTAGAATTATAATGTCTCTAAAGTGATACATTTTAATGATATGATTAGTATGGGTCCAAATCATTTCAAAAAATAGATCTTAGACACATATATATCACATATTTACCCTAATCGTTTGGATTTAACCCATAATTAAATAAATAAAATCATACCTTGTCTTCTTGTATTTCTAAACTACATGGTTAAAATAGATTCTAAAAAATACCAAGAGAATATTAAGTGGATAATTAATTAAATGTTTAACATTATAGAATTTATTTGGCCAAATATATTATTTTTATGACCATTATATCTTTTAATAAAATTTTATTTGTTTTAAAAAACCATTCATGTCAATTTTGACACTATTTTGTAATTTATTTTTGTTAAAGTCATAACAAATTGATTTATTCTAATAACCAAAATTAACTCAAATATAATATGTTATAACAATCCTTAAAATTCATATATGGAATTATTATTTTATAATTACATTTATTTTAATATGTATAAACTGGTTTATTTTAACCTTTTGTTAATAAGGTAACTGCTGCATGATAATTATGTCATAATTAAATTTATTTATTTGAAGCCTAAAAATTATAAATAAAATACGATGATGGAATAAATATTTTTATATTTTTAATGAATATTTATATTCAATGATATCAGTTATATAACCCTATATTAAAAATGTTTTATTGAAAATATACATGTTTATGTTATATTTCCCTTTACAACAAAATAATTATTATAACATCTCATTATCATAACGAAGTGCCTCCCAAATGAAATAATTTATTCCAAAGGGTGGTTTTTATCCACCACGAATCTTCTAATAATATTAGAACACGTGTTAGGATAGTTATACATTATTATAATCTTATTTTTACTCTTATTTACCTAATTTATCTTTAACCGTGGTAAATAAACATTATTATTGAAGCTACTATTCATAATGTCAAAAATTTAAAGGTACCTATTTTCATAATTTGGACTATATGATTCCAAATACGGAATCTATTTTTCAAAGTCAAAACATATTTCTTCATTAATTAATTTTAAATTAATTATCATTGTCAAAATGAAAAAATATAGGTTTTTAGGAAGTAAAAACTATCAAATAATTTACATGTGTTTATGTACGATTTAAATGTGAAATTACATATAATGACTAAAATTAGATTAAATAAAAAAAATATACAAATAAACGTTAAAACCAATTAAAAAGATAAAATAACTATATAAATAAATGATATGAAAAGGAAATTTTGAATTAAAATGCAGTATTTTTCACTATTCATTAAAAAAATGAATTTTATCATTAAAAATACCTAAATTAAACCAAAGTATGTTATGATATCCCAATTCTAAAGAAGAAGTTTATTTTCTGAAATTGATCATATAAAAGTTAAAAAAAACTAGATGTAAAAAGGGTTCTCCATCCAAGGCGGTAAATGACTTTTAAAAAATATTAGTGTATTTTGTGCTTCAAATTGGATTCATTAACATTTTTAGCCTCTAAAATTTATTGAAAAAATGTATAAAAATTTAACAAAAAATAATAATAATATTTTATTTAGTTATATTTATTCTTTAAAATACAAAAACTAAGCATTAACTACTATTTAATATAATAATAATAATATTGTATTATTTTTCAGAATAACTCAGTGTTGTGAGAAACATAAGATTTCAGAAAAACCCACCATAACATGTCAAATACGCTGTCTGACAAGGAATTACGTTTAAAGTAAGATTATTATCTGGTTCTTAAATATTAATAGATATGAAAATGTCTTATACTTTAACTAACTAGGTTGTCACTTATTTTTTTGAATGTATTTGGGCAGGGTTTGGGTTATCCATGATATTTTTTGAGTGTGAAGAAATTGGCAGGAGTGGTTCTATTTTAAAAGAGTCGGGAGGGACACTCTTGGAACATCTCAAAATAATAAGTTAATATAATGTAACATTTAATTCCAAATGGATCCAAAAATAATAATTTTGAATATAATATTATTATGGGTCAAAATAACCTCATAAAATATAAATATGATGCGTTTAGATTACATTTCTACAATAATTTTTGGTTTTAAAAATTATTTATCCCTTTAAAATCTTACCATGACATATGAATTTTTATATTATTAGTGTTAATATAGTTATAATATAATGAAAATTACAAATTAATAGACTATGGTTGATATTTTATAACTGACACTAGTCCTATGGAAAAATATAATAATATTCGTAATTTTACATTTATTAATGAAATATTATTTATCATAAAATACTATTTATTATAAAATTTAAAAAATTCCAATTTTCAAAACAGGTCATTTCATTAACATCAATCATATCAAGAGAAAATTAATAATTAAATACATATATTTCATTATTTCAATAACATTTCATGTTCAATGATAATTCTTTCACAATATTTTGGATCTCATATTATATTTATTTTAATATTTTTAATTTTATTAATCTTATTTTTCTATTAAATAGATAATTACTACCTCATCATTGTGTGAGAACTTAAGTTTACAATATCTTTTCTACATATTATAAATAAATTACAATGAGGAATATGAATATATTAGATATCAAAAAAAAAACATGTAAATTCAAACATATCATTTTTATATCTCTGTATTAGAAATATTACACATATTAAAACCTATATTGTGAAATATTTGATTTTTCGTTAAATATAATATTATGATGGTCATAATCTTATTCATGTTCCAAAAAAGTTAATAAATTATAACCATGGTTTATTATTGTCTATATACACACAAATAATAATATTTAGGATAGATTTTGTCTTATTTTATGGTTATTATCATTTTTACCCTAAATTTCCCAATTTATCCTTCACTATGGTATCAAAAATTACAAATGTTTCTATTCATATTTAAAAAAAATTAAAGGTTAATATTTTCTTAAATTGGAGGCCAAAAATTAAAAAATATAGCATAAATTATCCAAAATTTATGAAAAATATTTATCATGATTAAATTTAAAATTACACCAGAAACAAGGAATGAAAAGTGGTTTTTTTTGGAAAAAATGTCCTATTTAAATTTAAATTTTATATATAATAAATAAAGTTAAAAATACTCATTTTTGAAAACATAAGGACATTATTTAAAATCATATTTAATGAATTAAAATTTAAAATTAATCAAAAACAAAATTTCACCATGAAAATACATTAAAATAAAAAAAACTTCAATAAAAAGTCATAGTTTTCACTACTAAAAAATATAAATTTCCATAAAATTATAAATAATTATTTTGAAGAAAATTTTTTAATGATCAATTAATGAAGGAAATTAATTCCTTAAAATTAATTATATTCATCTTAAAAAAATATAATATCTATTCTTGAAAAGAAGAATACTCATTTCTGATAAAAATATGTTTTTTTAAATAAAATGGACTTATTAATATTATTGTGATTATTTTTTGAGAACCTACCAATACATTCATATTTAGTAGTAATTTTATATTTATTTAATAATTTAGATATTACTATTCATAACTGTTAATATTAATACTGGGTTATAACAACCACATTTAAACTATGATGTTTTGTTGTTTGTTTATGCTCGATGTGGAGTATCTTGTATGCTATCGAATATTGTATTTCATTTTTAAAATATGATTTTGTAAAAAATTCCCCCCTTTATGAAATTTCATCCACACAATTTTGAACATGGGATCAGTATATAGGGTTTTATTTTAAAAAACCCTTTTTTGAAATCCCACAATATAAAATGGATTAATAAAACATCCAATTAGTATGCCAGAAAATGGAAATAAGAGGGTTTTCTGGAGTAACACATAACACTTTTAAAAATATGGAAACATGAGTGGGATGTGAACACATGGATATGGAAGAGAAAAATAACTCCCAGTTACTGAGACAGATTTAGAGAGAATTTGTTCAGGAAAATGTTAACTATCACAAATTAGTAAATTAATGATAGGTTAAATAAACATTGATCTATTGGGATGAAAATTAAAAGGATTACCTTTTTAATTCAATATTATTTTCAAATTGTTATAAAATTACTTTTCTAGATATAATTATAAAATAATGAAATATAATTACGTGAAAAGTAGAGTGTCATACATTAATTAATTTCAATAACAAAATCATATATCTGTCAAAATGATGAGTACAATTTTTTTCAAGCATTAACAAATAAAATAAACTTCTATGAATAAAAAAACATATAAATGAAAAATATATTCCTCTTGCATTTATGCATTAAGAAAAACCAAATTCATTAGTTCAAGAAAATATTATTAAAAATAATAAATATTAATCTGAATAAATATACTTTAGTTGCCAAAATTCAACAGTAATAACTAAATTTTAACATATACCATTCAAGAAATTACTATCCTTAAAATTAAAAAACAAATTCTAGACCATGACTAAATCTCAAAAATTATAAAGATTTGGACATATAGTTTTCCAATATAACATAAAATTTATCTCCAAATCACATAAATGACTCTTAAAGGATCATACCTAAAAAGTAATTTCTGAAATAAAATAATCTCAAATACATGACAAGGATTTATATAAATAACCTGAGTAACTATAAGTTAACAATAATATCATATATATTTCCAAAATATAATTCAACCATTCTTTCTCAAATAAAATACCTAATTATTCTGTTTACCTTATTCATATAGTGTTCCAAAATTAGTTATTGTCTTCTGATATAACCTGAATAACATAATCCCTAAATGATTTTCAAATCTAATTATGGTATAGTCATTAAAAGATATGTTCTTAAAATAAAAATAAAATTTTTAAGTAATATGATTTAAATAATTATAATTTCATACACTATAGGATGTCATATTATAGGACATGTATCATTGTATACCATTAGTTATGGTTTCAACCCCCATGACATTTATGAACAAGATGAGTTAATACCCATCATATGGGTTACACTTTTTATAAAACTATATTCAAATATTAATTATAAAATTTTAGAAATGTAATTAGCATCCTAAAAAATAATCTTAATATATTCAACCATAAATAAATGTTTTAGCTTCAATGGTTATTTTATACCTTTAATTTTTCCAATCCAAATTGAAATTACAAATGAATTCTACCAAAAATAAATGCTTATATAGTACTTAAATTATAACAATACCTTTAAACAAATGTCCATCAAAACTAAAGGAATTCCTCCTAAAATAAAATTTCCAATATATCTAATACTAAACATATGTATTGTAAAATGAAAAATGTGTTTTAAAAATTATTAAACATCTTAGTCATCCAATACATAAAACCTCAAAAGGGGTGTCTATTAAATTTAAAAAAAGACTAAACATAAACATTTAAAACCAATATGGTGTCTATAACTGTTACGACAACCTCACATGACAAAAACCTAGTCACCAAAGTTATCTAAATCCCCCTCGGATACCAAATTTAAAGTCTTGACCTTAATCATTACACATAATAGTGTTTTTTGAACTTCAATTAAGGATAATAAAATTCTAATGATCTTATCATTTTCACAGTATTAGATAATTATGAAAAAATATTAAAAATTAGTAAAATACATTATAATTAGACAATTATAATCAGTACAAATTTTCCACATAAAATAATACAATTTAAAATAAAAAATTATTTCGTACCATTATAAATCATTAATTTTGTAATAGTGACCTCATACCTGTCATTACTCATTCATAAACCCTATGAAAAATTATAAAACATGGGGTGTGAATAGAAATATTAGAAATGAACATGAAAAAAGGAAAACCATTATTGCACTAGAAAACATAGAAATTCATAATATACTTACCATCAACATTATATTCTTTGAGATTATGGAATTATCTATTTCTATATGAAAAATATACATATTTTTCTCAATGAAAAAAATTAATATCCAAAGAAAACATAAATAAAACATATTGAGAACATGATGTATCATTTGATTAACCACTATAAGTATTCAAGGAAGACCATCACAATTAACTTATAATTGAAACCATTGAGTAAACATCATTGATACAGATGATTAACCAGAAAAATTAATATTGGAATATATATTAACTACAGGAAACAGAGGATTTACCAACGGTTCTAAACCATTGGGAAAGGCTGCAGAACCGTTGGTATATGTCATACTAACGGTTCTGCAGACAATAGGGAAGTAAGCCGTTGGGAAAGCTTTTTCCCAACGGTATACTGTGAACCATTGGGATAGGGTGCTGAAAAATAACCCTATCCCAACGGTTCTGGAAAACCGTTGGGAAATCTTTTTCCCAACGGTTTACAACCGTTGGTATACAAGCACAAAATTATCACGTTTTTCCCAATGGTTTGAAAAACCGTTGGAAAAAACCCAACATATCCTCTTTCCCAGTGGTTCTAAACCGTTGGGAAAAGAGTTTTACCAACGGTTCTATGAACCATTGGTAAAACAAGACCTACACATTCTATTCCAACAGTTTGGAACCGTTGGAATAGCCTCTGCTGGGAAAATTGCACAGCAGCTCTGCAATTTACCCAGCAGGTCTCCAATTTGACAACCTTCTATCCAATTTGCCCACCAGGTTTGATTTTGTGGGTTCCCTCTCATTTTCAATCCAATTATTGAACCTATAATAACACTTACATATAGAAAACAAATTCATATACATTTCACATATAATGGTGGAACTATACACTTCCATAATTAAATTAGAATTCATAACATAATTATGAACATACATAATTCATTTAGAATTCAATTTAAAATTTAGATGACAATTATATGTGTAATCCGGAAGTCAATTCATAATTTGATCAGTTTTTTCTATACCATATAATTTTACTTGAAATATTGTCCATTTAAAACATAATACATACACCCTGAGAGCTACCGGCCACACCAGGCCTCGGATTGAGGCGGGGCTGACTTGTACACGTCAGTTATGACCCATGGATCATTGTGGTAATTTATCGACATAATCTGAATGCGTTTGGTCGGTTTTCTGTATGCCAGTTGATGTTTTTCAATTAAAATGACGTACTTTTGAAACAAAAGGCAGACACATTGAGTGGTGTCGGCCACACCGCGGCTCATATTGAGGCGGCGTTGACTCGTACATGCCACAAATGTCCCATGGATCATTCTCCTGAAGTTTCAATGGAATATGAATGCGTTTGATCAGTTTTCCGTATGTACTTAAATTATTGTCCATTTTAAGCAAAAGACAGACACTTTGAGTGGTGGCAGCCACACCGCACATCGGATTGACGCGAGGATGACTCGTACACATCACATATGACCCGTGGATCGTTTTGCTAAAGTATCGACACAATCCGAATGCGTTTGGTCAGTTTTCCGTATGCCAGTTGATGTATTTCACTTCAAATTATGTTCTTTTGAAACAGAAGACAAACACTATGAGTGGTGGCGGCCACACCGTGCCTCGGATTGAGGAGGCGTTGACTCGTACACATCACATATGACCCATGGATCGTTCTCCTAACGATTCAATGGAAACCAAATGTGTTTGATCGGTTTTCCGTATGTACTTAAATTATTGTCCATTTTAAGAAAAAGACAGACACTTTGAGTGGTGGTGGCCACACCGCACCTCAGATTGAGGCGGGGTTGACTCGTTCACGTCACATATGACCCATGGATCATTGTGCTAAAGTATCAACACAATCCAAATGCGTTTGGTCTGTTTTCCGTATGCCAGTTGATGTATTTCACTTCAAATTATGTCTCTTTGAAACATAAGACAGACACTTTGAGTGGTGGCGGCCACACCGCACCACGTATTGAGGCCACGTTGACTCGTACACATCTAATAAAACCCATGGATGGTTGTGCTAATGTATCGACACAATCCGAATGCGTTTGGTCAGTTTTCCGTATGCCAGTTGATGTTTTTCAATTAAAATGACGTACTTTTGAAACAAAAGGCAGACACTTAGAGTGGTGCCGGCCACAACGCGCCTCAGATTGAGGCGGTGTTGACTCATACACGTCACATATGACCCATGGATCGTTCTCCCAATGATTCAATGTAAACCTAATGTGTTTGGTTGGTTTTCCGTATGTATTTAAATTGTTGTCCAGTTTAAGAAAATGACAGACACCTTGAGTGGTGGCGGCCACAATGTGCCTCAGATTGAGGCGGGGTTTACTTTTACATGTCAAATATGCCCCATTGATCGTTGTTCTAAAGTATCGACACAATCCGAATGCGTTTGGTCGGTTTTCCATATGCCAGTTGATGTTTTTCACTTCAAATTATGTCCTTTTGAAACAGAAGAAAGACACTTTGAGTGGTGGCAGCCACACCACGCCTCGGATTGAGGCGGGGTTGACTCGTACACGTCACATATGAACCATGGATCGTTGTGCTAATGTATCGACACAATCTGAATGAGTTTGGTCGGTTTTCCGTATGTCAGTTGATGTTTTTCAATTAAAATGATGTTCATTTAAAACAAAAGACAGACACTTTGAGTGGTTTCGGCCACAACGCATCTCGGATTGAGGTGGCGTTGACTCGTACACGTCACATATGACCCATGGATCGTTCTCCTAATTTTTCAATGGAAACTGAATGCGTTTGGTCAGTTTTCCGTATGTACTTAAATTGTTTTCCATTTTAAGGAAAAGACAGACACTTTGAGTGTTTGCGGCCACACCGTGCATCAGATTAAGGCGGGGTTGACTCATACACGTCAAATATGACCCATGGATCGTTTTTCTAAAGTATGGACACAATCCGAATACGTTTGGTTAGTTTTCCGTATGCCAGTTGATGTATTTCCCTTCAAATTATGTCCTTTTGAAACAGAAAATAGATACTTTGAGTAGTGGCAGCCACAACGCACCACGGATTGAGGCGGAGTTGACTCTTACAGGTCCCATATGACCCATGGATCGTTACCCTAAAGTTTCAATGGAAACCGAATGCGTTTGATCGGTTTTTTGTATGTACTTAAATTGTTGTCCATTTAAAAAAAAAAGACAGACACTTTGAGTGGTGGCGGCCACACCGCACCTCAGATTGAGGCGTGGTTGACTCATACACGTCACATATGACCCATGGATCATTGTGCTAAAGTATCGAGACAATCCAAATGTGTTTGGTCAGTTTTCCGTATGCCAGTTGATGTATTTCACTTCAAATTATGTCCTTTTGAAACATAAGACAGACACTTTGATTGGTGGCGGCCACACCGCGCCTCGTATTGAGGTGGGGTTGACTCGTACACGTCACATATGACCCATGGATCATTGTGGTAATGTATCGACACAATCTGAATGTGTTTGGTCAGTTTTCCGTATGCCCGTTGATGTTTTTCAATTAAAATGGCGTACTTTTGAAGCAAAAGGCAGACACTTTGAGTGGTGCCGGCTACACTGCACCTCGGATTGAGGCGGCATTGACTCGTACACGTCACATATGACCAATGGATCGTTCTCCTAATGTTTCAATGGGCACCGAATGCGTTTGGTCCGTTTTCCGTATGTACTTAAATTGTCGTCCGTTTTAAGAAAAAGACAGATACTTTGAGTGGTGATGGCCACACTGCGCATCAGATTGAGGCGGGGTTGACTAGTACACGTCACATATGACCCATGTATCGTTGTGCTAAAGTATCGACACAATCCGAATTTGTTTGGTCAGTTTTCCATATGCCAGGTTCTGTATTTCACTTCAAATTATGTCCATTTGAAACTGAAGATAGACACTTTGAGTGGTGGTGGCCACACCACGCCTCGAATTGAGGCGACATTGACTCGTACACGTCACATATGAACCATGGATCGTTCTCCTAAAGTTTCAATGGAAACCTAATGCGTTTGGTCAGTTTTCCTTATGTACTTAAATTGTTGTCCATTTTAAGAAAAAGTCAGACACTTTGAGTGGTGGCGGCCACAACATGCCTTGCATTGAGGCGGGGTTGACTTGTGCACGTCACATATGACCCATGGATCGTTGTGCTAATGTATCGACACAATCCAAATGCGTTTGGTCGGTTTTCCGTATGCCAGTTGATGTTTTCACTTCAAATCATGTCCTTTTGAAAAAGTTGACAGACACTTCAAGTGGTGGCGGCCACACTGCGCCTCGAATTGATGCAGGGTTGACTCGTAAACGTTACATATGACCCATGGATCGTTTTTCTAATTTATCGACACAATCCAAATGCATTTGGTCGGTTTTCTGTATGCCCATTGATGTTTCTCAATTAAAATGACGTACTTTTGAAACAAAAGGCATACACTTTGAGTGGTTCTGGCCACACTGCACCTCAGATTGAGGCGGAATTGACTTGTACATATCACATATGACCCATGGATCTTTCTCCTAAAGTTTCAATGGAAACCGAATTCATTTGGTCGGTTTTCCGTATGTACTTAAATTGTTGTCCATTTAAAGCAAAGGAAAGACACTTTGAGAGTTGGCGGCCACACCACGCATTGGATTGAGGTGGTGTTGACTCGTACACGTCACATATGACCCATGGATCGTTGTGCTAATGTATCGACACAATCCGAATGCGTTTGGTCAGTTTTCCGTATGCCAGTTGATGTATTTCACTTCAAATTATGTACTTTTGAAACAGAAGACAGACAACTTGAGTGGTGGTGGCCACACCACACCTCGGATTGAGGCGGCGTTGACTCGTACACGTCACATATGACCCATGGATCGTTCTCCTAAAGTTTAACTGGAAACCGATGGCGTTTGATCGATTTTCCGTATGTACTTAAATTGTTTTCCATTTTAAGCAAAAGATAGACACTCCGAGTTGTGGAGGCCACACCACACCTCGGATTGAGGCGGGGTTGGCTCGTACACGTCACGTATGACCCATGGATCGTTGTGCTAAATTATCGACACAATACGAATGCGTTTGGTTGGTTTTCCGTATGCCAGTTGATGTATTTCACTTCAAATTATGTCCTTTTGAAACATAAGACAGACACATTGAGTGCTGGCGGCCACACCGTGCCTCATATTGAGGCGGCTTTGACTCGTACACGTCACATATGACCCATGTATCATTGTGGTAATGTATCGATACAATCCGAATGCATTTGGTCGGTTTTCCATATGCCAGATGATGTTTTTCAATTAAAATGACATACTTTTGAAACAAAAGGCCGACAATTTGACTGGTGTCAGCCACACCGCGCCTCGAATTGAGGCGGCATTGACTCGTACACGTCACATATGACCCATGGATCGTTCTTCTAATTTTTCAATTAAAACAGAATGTGTTTGGTCGGTTTTCCGTATCTACATAAATTGTTGTCCATTTTAAGCAAAAGACAGACACTTTGAGTGGTGCCGGACACACCGCGCCTCGGATTGAGGCGGGGTTGACTCGTACACGTCACATATGACCCATGGATCGTTGTGCTAAATTATCGACACAATCCGAATACGTTTGGTAAGTTTTCCGTATGCCAGTTGATGTATTTCACTTCAAATGACGTCCTATTGAAACAGAAGATAGACACTTTGAGTGGTGGAATCCACACCGCGCCTCGGATTGAGGCGGGGTTGACTCGTACACGTCACATATGACCCATGGATCTTTCTCCTAATGTTTCAATGAAAACCGAATGCATTTGATCGGTTTTCCGTATGTACTTAAATTGTTGTCCATTTTAAGAAAAAGACAGACACTTTTAGTGGTGGCGGCCACACCACACCTCAGATTGAGGCGGGGTTGACTCGTACACGTCACATTTGACCCATGGATCGTTGTACTAAAGTATCGACACAATCCTAATGTGGTTGGTCAGTTTTCCATATGCCAGTTGATGTATTTCACTTAAAATGATGTCCTTTTGAAACATATGACAGACACTTTGAGTGGTGGAGGCAACACCGTGCCTCGTATTGAGGCGGGGTTGACTCGTACACGTCACATATGACCCATGGATCATTGTGGTAATGTATCGACACAATTAGAATGTGTTTGGTCGGTTTTCCTAATGCCAGTTGATGTTTTTCAATTAAAATGACGCACTTTTAAAGCAAAAGGCAGATACTTTGAGTGGTTCCGGCTACACCGAGCCTCGGATTGAGGCGGCGTTGACCTGTACATGTCACATATGACCCATGGATCGTTCTCCTAATGTTTCAATGGAAACCGAATGTGTTTGGTCGGTTTTCCGTATGTACTTAAATTGTTATCCATTTTAAGAAAAAGACAGACACGTTGAGTGGTGGTGGCCACACCGCACCTTGGATTGAGGTGGGGTTGACTCGTACATGTTACATATGACCCATGGATCTTTGTGCTAAAGTATCGACACAATTCGAATGCGTTTGGTCGGTTTTCCGTATGCCAGTTGATGTATCTCACTTCAAATGACGTCCTTTTGAAATAGAAGACAAACACATTGAGTGGTGGCGGCCACACCGCGCCTCGTATTGAGGTGGGGTTGACTGGTACACGTCACATATGACCCATGGATCGTTCTCCTAAAGTTTCAATGGAAACTGAATGCGTTTGATCGGTTTTCCGTATGTACTTACATTGTTGTCCATTTTAATCAAAAGACAGAAACATTGAGTGGTGGTGGATACACTGCACCTCGGATTGAGGCGGGGTTGACACGTACACGTCACATATGACCCATGGATCGTTTTTCTAAAGTATCGACACAATCCGAATGCGTTTGGTCGGTTTTCCGTATGCCAGTTGATGTATTTCACTTCAAATGACGTCCTTTTGAAACAGAAGATAGACACTTTGATTGGTGGCGGCAACACCGCGCCTCAGTTTGAGGCGAGGTTGACTCGTACACGTCACATATGACCCATGGATCGTTCTCCTAAAGTTTCAATGGAAACTGAATGTGTTTGATCGATTTTCCATATGTACTTAAATTGTTGTCCATTTTAAGCAAAAGACAGACACTTTGAGTGGTGGCAGCCACACCTCACCTCAGATTGAGGCGGGGTTGACTCGTATACGTCACATATGACCCATGGATCGTTGTGATAAAGTATCGACACAATACAAATGTGTTTGGTCAGTTTTCTGTATGCCAGTTGATGTATTTCACTTCAAATTATGTCCTTTTGGAACATAATATAGACACTTTGAGTGGTGGCGGCCACACCGCCCCTCGTATTGAGGTGGGGTTGACTCGTACACATCACATATGACCCATGGATCATTGTGGTAATGTATCGACACAATCCGGATGCGTTTGGTCGATTTTCCGTATGCTAGATGATGTTTTTCAATTAAAATGACGTACTTTTGAAACAAAAGGCAGACACTTTGAGTGGTGCCGGCCACACCGCGCCTCGGATTGAGGCAGCGTTGACTCTTACATTTCACATATGACCCATGGATCGTTCTCCTAACGTTTCAATGGAAGCCGAATGCGTTTGGTTGGTTTTTCGTATGTACTTAAATTTTTGTCCATTTTAAGCAAAAGACAGACACTTTGAGTGGTGGCGGCCACACCGTGCCTCGGATTGAGGCGGGGTTGACTCGTACATATGACATATGACCCATGGATCGTTGTGCTAATATATCAACACAATATGAATGTGTTTGGTCAGTTTTCCGTATGCTAGTTGATGTATTTCACTTCAAATGACGTTCTTTTGAAACAGAAGACAGACACTTTGAGTGGTGGCGGCCACACCGCGCCTCGGATTGAGGCGGGGATGACTCGTACACGTCACAAATGACCCATGGATCATTGTTCTAATGTATCGACACAATCCTAATGTGTTTGGTCAGTTTTCCGTATGTACTTAAAATGTTGTCCATTTTATGAGAATCCTCTGTGCGGGGGGTTGTTCGGGGTCCAAGGAATAGGGTGGGGGGGGGCTGTCCGGGGGACTGTCTGGGAGGATGTCTGGGGGGCTGTCTGGGGGGCTGTCTGGGGTCCAGGGAGGAGGGTGGGGGGGGCTGTGTGGGGGGCTATCTGGGGGGTGTTCGAGGAGTTGTTCGGGGTCCATGGACAAGGGTGGGGGGCTGTCTGGGTGGCTGTCCGGGGGATGTCTGGGGGGCTGTTCGGGGGGATGTCTAGGGTCCAGGGAGGAGGGTGGGGGGGGGGGGGGGGCTGTTTGGGGGGCTGTCCGGGACTGTTCGGGGGGTTGTCTGGGGTCCAAGGAAGAGGGTGGGGGCTCTCCGGGGGGCTATCTGGGGGACTGTCCGGGGGGCTGTCCGGGGTCTAGGGAGGAGGGTGGGGGTTGTACAGGGTCCAGGAATGAGGGGGGTTCCCAAACACACAACCACTAAAAGAAAACAACATCCATAAAAACAGATAATATATAAAAATAATTCAACTCAAATACTATACTACGAGTCTAGATAAAACCAACAACTAGAATAGATTAAATATCAAATCTCAGTAATATCAGTCAAAAATGTAATGGATCAACTTGTCTCACATCACCATCACCATCATTACCATCATCATCATCACCATCGTCCTCGTCCCCATCATCGTCCTCTCCCTCTTCTTCCTCCTCGTCCTCTCCCTCCTCCTCGCCCTCGCCACCCGCCTCTCCCTCCTCCTCTCCCACCTCTTCCGCATCAGTCTCCTCGCCATCATCATCATCAAGTCGTACATCGTCCTGACCACCACTAGAACTACCACCTCGTGCACCGTATATAGAATGTATCGACGACATATACTCATCAAAAGCTGGGCTGGCCTCTGCTGGAAGTGTAGGACGTAGAACTTCAATAAATTTCATAAATGCACGGTTTGCCCTAGCAGACTGTTCTGCCCTCTCTGTGACCCTTTTCTCAGCCTGTTATGCCTGTGCCCTAACTTGCTACAGCTCAATGGCACTACAACTCATACCTGAGGAGGGCCAATAACTCGTCGGGGCTATCCTAGGTCGGCAGCGTACTCTTCCAGAATGCTCCTCTCCCAACACCTGATGTAAGTTATATGTTGGCCCAAAATTGTCTGGTTCTTGGGAATCGAGGGCCTCTAAAGCAGCCTGTTAAAAATATAAATATATCATTAAGTTAAAAAATAGATATTAATAAATAAATTCAACAGATTAAAACTTACAATCTGCTGCTGAGTCGCTTCGTTGACGACACTTCCATCCTTTTTTCGTCTACTTGAGCAAAACAGTTTTGCTCGAGGCACGCGTCCTTCAATATTTTGTATTTTCCTCTACAATGACATTGAAAACTAAATTTATATGAAATCTTTAGAAAAAAATTAAATAAATGATGAAACAAAAGAAAGTGTAATTCGTAAAAACAACTTATAAACAATTGTTATACCTGCTTCCTCTCATGATCATGCATCGTAGTTCGTCCCAGTGTGTGGAGGTATTTTTTTGCATCAATGTCCTTTTTTTTCCAGATGATTCCTAAATAAAATTCAAAAATGCAACAGATAGTATTAATGAAAAACATGAAAGTTATTATTTAAATACCTCAAATGTTATTAATACCTTAAACTGGGTACTCGTCCAATGAGTAATCATCTGATGATACTGCCCTATAGGACAAAACTGGTACCGCCTCTAACTCAGTGCCAACTCTAGCACGCTAGCCCATATACAACTCATGCTTTTAGGCTCTCCAAAGCTCGCCTAAATCCTTTAGACGTTCCGATTGTGCACCCTCACCATCGGGAAAACTAAATCGAAGCTGAAATCAAAATATTAATTCATATAAATAAAAAAATAATTCATGGAATTAAATAGAACAGATTTTTTTACCCATATCTCTACCCAAGCTCTATCCTTGACCTCATGCGGCAAATGTCTCCACTATAGCGGGCTGACGAGAATGATGTAGGAGTATTTGGAAAGCATCGCCAAAAAACTCCTACATTGATGACCTGTTTTCTCAACCATTTGGTTGTCTTCATTATAATCCACCATAACCTGTGTGTGGGGATTCCACACCGAACGCATGCGTGTACGCCCCTTCCCACACCTCCTGTCAGTAGATGTATCTGTCATGAAAGAAAAACAAATATTTTATCAGAACATTTTATAATGAAAATAAATATTTCTATAAAATTTTTTTAGGGTACTATAAATATACCTGTGAAGGTATGATCGCTGAGTGCCGCTGGATCCAATGAAACTGATGGAACACCCTGGGGTGGAACAGGAGTCGAAGACTATGGAATATAGAAGCTCAGAGAGACAGAAGTAGAAGGAAAAGAAGATGGGACAACTGTCTGACCGGATGCTGACTAAGGAGTGGGAATCATCATGGGATGTGAAAATGATGGGCCAGAAGATGCAGAAGGTAGTGAAAACATGGGAGACCTAAATATACCGTGTGTCTCTAACGACACACCGAGATCAAAATGTGGGAAGGATGACATGTCAGTGGGAGGGACATGTTCTAGTCGGGTACGCGCAGCTGCTCATCCACCTCTGGTACGAACCCTCCTTGTACCATCAGCCTGAGTACTAGGACCAGTACTAGGATCCTCGTCGAATAACTGTCGACGTATAGGTGGATCCTACAAAAATGTTTACAAAAAAATTAATCACATGACATTATATATTCTTTAAATATATCAATTTTAAATAATATACTCACTGTAGGAACTAATGGTGGAATGCCCACCTCCGTCTTCCGATGATTGTTCTCCATAATTTTTTTCCTTCGTCTCTCTTCAATTGGCTTCATTTCCTGCTTTTGAAAACTAATATGTAATTAATTAGAAAAAGAAAACTAATGTGTAACCCAAAAAATGAAATTCAAATAAAATTGCAACCAATAAACATTGTAAATTCACATAATGGTTAATTAAGCTATCAATTGTTTTAGAAGAGCTTGAATGGATTTAATAAATCATACAAGTTGTAATGTTCACCAAGTTAGAAATATTGTTTGACTATGTTTGAATACAGTTCAATTACAAATTATAAAATGCAATTCAAATAAAACTGCAACCAATAAACATTGAAAATTCACATAACGGTCAAGTCAGCTATCAATTATTTTAGAAGAGCTTGAATGGATTTAATAAATCATATAGTTGTAATGTTCACCAAGTTAGAAATATGATTGAATATGTTTGAATACAGTTTAATTCCAAATTAGAATGTTCAATTCAAATAAAACTGCAACCAATAAACATTGAAAATTCACATAATGGTCAAGTCAGCTAAAACATATTTGTGATCAATACTAAATCAATTTGAATATTACCAACCTTAATAACCCAACTCGAGGTAAACCAAAAGAATTGAGAACATGTATGAATGATTCTATATATTTTCAACCACAACTTCAGGTTCACAATCAACTTTGACAATTGAGCTATTTGAGTAATCAAAAGAAATAAATGGATTGGTTCCAATGGAACTAGGGACAGTGTCAATTCCATCATAACCATCATCAAAAATATGTCTTGGAATTACTTCAACTATGACACCAAATTCATGTCGAAGTTGGTCTTTGACATAAAAAACTTGTTTAGCCATTGATGCCAACACATATGGTTCTTCGGTAGCAAGAGTACGAGTCATATTAATTACTCGAAATCGAAAATCATCAATAAATTTTCCATGTCTCATAATCGAATCAAACCAATGGAATTTCATCATTGTGACTCGTCCATGAGAGTAATAATCCAATATTATTATTTTCTCAACAACTCCATAATAACCCACATTTTAAAATCGCAGTCTACTATTTGATGCACTGGCATAACAATCTGTTGTGGAAGTAACCATAACCCCATCATGTTGTGTTCTCATGTTTTTTTCTCTTACAGTGACAATAACTTTGTACCCATTGATATCAATTGATATACAGTCACGAACAACGGTATTAGGCCAAAAAGCCAAATCTCTTATTTCCTTAGAGACAGAGTCAGCAGTCAAACTCAATACCTGCAATATAAATGACTATTAAAGTTAATTAAATATTAATATAATTATTTTAAACATTAATTTTTTTATACATTCAATTTTAACCAAGCAGAAAACTCTTTTCTATGCATAGTCTCTCTCCTTATCAAAGATAAAGAACGATGCTTCCTATTTATCATTGTTTTATGTTCCCTGTAGAAAAAAAATATTAATAGTTTAACAGATATATATGAAAGATATACATAATCAATTTAGTTACCTGATATAGTCATCGAACAAATCACAGTTGAACTAAACTCTGCGATGTGCCATCTCCCACTCTTCATGGCTTAATGTCTTCAATGTATATGATCTAGAAATTCCTCCTATTTGAGGAAGTTATGGAAAACTGGGTTCAATTTTCTCATACTGTCTTCTTCATTTCTCATTGGTCTGTTCAATCTTGTGGTAAGATCAGACAAATACATCGAACAAAAATCCATACATTCTTGAGCCAAGTAACCGTTCACGATAGAACCTTCAGGGTGATTTCTGTTTCAGACGTAAGACATTAATGTGAACATATTTCTTTCAGTTGGATACATCCAATGAAAATAAACAGGTCCTCTGAGAAGTATTTCAGTGGGAATATGGATAGTCAGATGCAGCATGCAAGTGAAAAATGATGGAGGAAATATTTTTTCCAACTCACACAAAATTAATGGGGGAATCTGTCAACATTTTTTTGCAAGAAAGACTTGGACAACTTTTTAGCACAAATATCTCTAAAAAAGGGAACAACTGAATAACAACCACCCTTACATTATTGGACAAAAGATGACAGATTACTGTTGGATGCAACTCATGCAGTAGAACGTGACAATCATGAGTCTTCAAAGATTTTAGCTTCAACTCCCTTCTGTTGACCTGTTTACATATGTTTCTTGAATAACCATCAAGAACTCTAATAGTCTCTAATACTTCCAGAAATTGTTTTTTTCCGTAGGTTTCATCACATAAGAAGCAGATGGAAGTTGCCATTTATTTTCACTGATACGTACAAGATGAAATTCTGGTCTGATGCCCCAATCCACCATGTCACACCGAGATCGTAAATCATCTTTTGTCTTCCCCTTGACATTTAGAAGAACCGAAACCAACATTTCACATATATTCATTTCAATATGAATTATTTCTAAGCAATGACGTAAAAAATTGGTTGACCAATAAGGAAAATCAAAAAATATACTCTTCTTCCTCCAATTGTAACAGGTTTCAGTGGAAACATTCTTTCTCTTTCCAGATTTCATTTGACCCTTCCCGAATGAAAAACTGAAATCTTTCAATTCATTAAGCATGTCAGTTCCAGACATACGTTGAGGTGGATCATCGGTCTCTATGGTATTATCAAATCTTCAATGATTCATTCTATATGGATGATCCTTTGGCAAGAATCATCGATGTCCCATAAAACTGAAACTACACGATGTTTCAGTCTTCTAGATCATGTATTCTTCATACAAGCTGGACATGATAGTTTTCCCTTCGTGCTCCATCCAGACATCATTGCATAAGCCGAAAAGTCATTGATCGTCCACATAAGCGCAACACGCATCTGAAATATGTCTTTTGAACATGCATCGTATGTGCGCACACCCATATCCCAGATAAGTTTCAAATATTTTATTAAAGGTTGCTTGTATACATCAATATCAATGCCGGGATTAGAAGGACCGGATATGAGTATACTCATGAAAGTGAAATGTTTTTTCTTACACAACCATGGGGGATGATTATAAATGTTTATAAAAACTGGCCATGTGTTGTGCGAAGTAAGCATCTGCCCAAACGGATTAAAACCGTCGCATGAAAGAACTAGCCTCACATTATGCACGTCAGATGCAAAATAAGGATGTCGAGCATCAAATCTCTACCATGCAAATCCATCTGTAGGATGAACCAACTCATCATTAGTCTTCTTTCTCTCGGTATCATGCCATCTCATTTTTATTGATATGTCAGTAGACATAAAAATATTCTGAAGTCTGGGGATCAATGGAAAGTGCCACCTTACTTTTTGTGGAACGCGGGATGGTGTTCCATCAGATTTTGTCTTCCAGCGGGATGTGCCACATTTTATACAATCATTTCGTTCAGCGGTTTCCTCCTAGAATAAACTTCAATCTTTCGGGCAAGCTTGAATTTTGTTTCTTGAAAATCCATGTTCCTCAACTAACTTCCTTTCCATATAGTGGTTTGAGGGAATATCTGCATCATCTAGAAGTAAATCCTTCAAGAGGGTAAGAATGTAATCCATTGCTGTATTAGAAATTCCATACATAGTTTTCCCATGAAACAATTGGATTAAAAATTCCAGCTTTTTCATTTTATCGCATTGTCGATATACTAGAGTCGTGGCAGCATCATTCAATTTTTTCACCCTATCAATATCATCATTTTCACTAGATGCATCAGCTTTCCTCATATCAATGTCTTCTTGAGTCAAAATCCTTTCTTTTTCATGATGACGAGTAAACGGAGACCGATCATCTAACAAATTCTCCATTCCAGTCCATTCATTTTGATCATCACCAATTTGAGATTTCATTTTCTCCCCATTGTGATACCACACAAAGTAGTTTGCTTGAAAACCATTTTTGGTTATGTGGTAGCTGACTTCTTCACAACTCAACCAAGGTCTACCAACACAATTGGAACATGGGCAGTGTATGCGACCACTATCTAAAGCATTGTGAAATGAAAAATCTATAAAGCTCTCCAAAATGTTTTGAAAATCGCTTAAGATCTGATCGGTCTCATACATCCATCTTCTGTCCATTCTGTAAAAATAATTTATATAAGTCATTTTGTTATAAACAATTCAATAGGATTGAACTTGAATAGAAAATACATTTAAGTAAATGATAATGGAAGAAAATAGTCAAGGTATCAACTACACATGTGAAAAAACATTCAAATGTGTTATTGAAAAAATGTAAAACCAACAAGAAATTAATGTGTTATATCACATCATAGAATGCCTCATCCCATACCCATATTAGTAGGGTATTATGAACTTGAATAACATCAACCTTGTGCCATCATCTTACCCTATATGACCCCAACCACATGCCACATCTTATTATAGCCTTATCACATCACACCTCACTTGAAAACAACAGGGAAATCATATTACCTCTCACTTGAAGACACATGGACAATCACATCACATCATTCCTAAAAACACATGGTCAATCACTTTTGAAGGAAGAGTAGGGAAGACATGGTAGCTATCCAACCATATAACCACCATCCTAGATATTAGAAAAAATACCCATAACTCAAAACCTCTGATCATTGGTAAGTTTATCCAACTCAAGTTGGGAATGTATAGAAATAACATAAAAATACATGATATATACATAGCACAAAATACTCAACCTATGGGTTCACATTAACTACATAACCACACACTTCACTACTACCAAAAAAAACATAAACCACACCACCACCAGACATGATGAATAGAATTTCTCACTTTCATTTATAAGCCACTTCATTCACACTTACATTTTCCATTCATTTAATGTTAAATTAATTAAATCCATTTACCACACATCCATTTCTATTCCATCTCATTTATTTAATATCTTGATTTTTGGTTTTTACAGCATAATTTATTCCATAGATAACCAGGAAACTAAAAAAACCACCACACAATAACTCACCATCTCACAATAACCATCGACTCCATGTTACATCAACCATCCATCTCACAAAAAACAACCCCATATCACAACAAAAATATTGCACATCACAAACCACCGCACAACCAAAACTATGAATCATCAAAATTAGAACACAATAAAGAGACATCGTGCCCTTATAAATGTAAATGTGTAATGAAAACATTAATTGGACATACACCGATATAGGGATTTGACTACACAATTCGTGGAACAATAATAAATTTTTACAGAAACCCTAAAATTTGGGACTTAGGAAATCATTCGTAGATGTATATTCTTTATAACAGGTGGAACTAAAATATAGGAATCTAACCAGGTGGCTGGTGATCCGATGGAAGATGTGGTGATTGGGAAATGATTCTGCCGAGGAATCGCGTCTGGAGAGCTTCTGGAGACGAGTGGAAGGCTCTCGAACCTCTTCTGAATCGTGGGGGAGGCTGCTGCTAGAATTGGGTTTTTGGGGTTTTTTTCCCAACGGTTTCATAAAACCGTTGGGAAAAACTTATTTTTTCGCACCTTTTCCCAACGGTTTTATGAAACCGTTGGGAAAGACTGAATTTTACTCCACTTTTCCCAACGATTTCATAAAACCTTTGGGAAAAGTCTCTTCTAAAAGGTATTTCCCAACGGTTTATATAAACCGTTGGAAAAGACAGAATATACCAACAGTTTTTTTGAACCGTTGGTAAACAACTGTTGCTAAAACTCCCATTTCCAGTAGTGATTGTAGTATTTTCCCATTATCTACTTGGAGAGACCTAATATATTAAATATATATCATATATTGAATATCTAAACCACCAATATCCATATTCAGGGTAACCAGTGTGTTGGAGGTTATTACATAACCATCGATCCTTGGTTTATCATGGAACCTCTAGTCATTGGTAAATAAATGAACAACCAGTAATTAGTTTTCTATAGAACCAAAAGTCATCCATTAAATTCCCAAGAACCACTACATAATAAATAATCATGAAATATTCCATCAATATTTTTTAAGGAAAATAAACATTTCATTTTGAAATTAGTTATTTTTTAGAAAAAACATGTGCATTAAAGGGGGAAATTTTTATTTTATATTAACCATAAAAACATTAATGGATTCCTTAAATAATAATGTTATCATTATACTAGTAAAATATAATCATTTTGTAAATGATAAATAAACACAATCCATTTTTTTGTTAGAAAATTCAAAAAATACATCATTTGAAAAGAAACCAAAATGCATCAATTCAAACTATTTTGTGAAATGTAAAACATAGTCATAAAAATATTTTAAACACTTTTATGAGAATATTAAATTAATTTTTAAAACCTTTTTAGAAAACTTGGATATGAGAGAAAAATAGAATTTTTAGAGAAACATTAAAAAGATAATTTTAAAATGAATGTTCTATTCCATATGTCAATCTTGTCCAAAATGTTCTTATATTCTTGATTAATAATCATATATCAATATTTTACGTGATGGGGAACCATTCCCACGTTCATTTATTTCTATGAATTATTACCATTCTAATTACACAATCATATAAATTGATATAATGTGTTTTTTAAATATTTATTACTTAAGTCCAAAATTAGAATGGTCAGATGACTATAGTCAAAGGTATAGAAATCTGTAATCTCGAGAATATTTCTGGTGAAATGATAAATAATATTATAATTCAATTTTAATTTATATTTGGAAAATCACATATGGGTGTAAAAAATGATCTACATTACAATAATTATGATGGAATCTCCTATGTACGTATAAGTAAGGTGTCCTTTTTTCAATTGTCATTATGAAATGATGAAAATAATGGTTTTATCGTTATATAGTGAAAATAAAATTATATATATCAATTTAATTATTTTAATATACTTATATATATTTTTAATGTGTTGTGGTGATGAAAAATGAACCACATCATTTCGAGGATGTGGTAGAGTCTACACACACACACGAATGAGTTTGTCAATTTTTTTGCAAGGAAATATAAGATAAAAAATTATATATGTAACATCCCAGGTAAATAAAGAATAAGAAATTTTCATATTTTTTAATATTTGTTAATTAAATATTAATTTTATTTTAAATGAGATTCTATGTTCTATGGCGTACCTCACACACAACAATGGGTTTTTCCGAAATTTCATGGTGCACAAAAGGCTGAGTCATACTGAAAAATGATAATATATTATTATTTTAAATGGTTATTAAAACATAGCCGTTGTATTGGAAGGACTGAAAAAAACTAACTAAAATATTTTTATTAATCGTTTTGATGTGTTTTTACACGTATCCAATAAAACATAGAGTCTTAAAATGTGAATGAATCCAATTTTATTCATAAACACTCTAATATTCTTTAAAAGATCGATTTACCACCTTTTGATAAAGTACCCTTTTTAAATATAGTTTTTATCTCTTTTATATGTTCTAATTGACAAAATAATATTCTTCTTTATAATTGGGACATAAAAATTTACCTTATATGAAATTTTGGTATTTTTCTGATAATATTAATTTCTTAATGAATAGTGTATAATACTGCATTTTAATTCAAAACTATATTTTAATCTAATTTTTTTATATGGTTAGATTGTTATTTTTTAATTGGTTTTAAATAGTAATTGTATTATATTTTTACCATTTAATCAAATTTTGGACATTGGAAATATGTTCAGATTGAAATTGGACTTAAAGAAGTGTCAACCTTGTGATAATTATTATTTCCAAAAAACATGCCTTTTGGTTTTGAAAATGAAAATTAATTTTAAATGAACAATGTGATTTTTATGTTTTCGTTTGGGTAAAATTGAGACTATTTTTGAATTCGGAATTTCAAAATTTTCTTTGGGTGAATATTTGGTGTTTTTCTGAAAACGTTCATTTTTTTATGAATAGTGAAAAAACACTGCATAGTTGTTAAAAAACAACTTTTGCATTTAAATGATGTTTTACCACTTCTTTGAATTGAATTTCAAAAATCTAACAGACATGGTTGTCATCAGTTAGTAAAATTTGGTTCAATAAAAACAAAATAATATTTTGTGAATAGTATCTTTTGACTTTTATTTATTGCAATTAAAGGTAAATAGGGTAATTAAAGGTAGAAATAATATTATAATAATATCAAATTATCATAAAACATGTTTTAGAGTTATTATACGAGTGATGGATGACCAATACTATTCTTGGGTTAGACTTTGGTCCTTTTAATGCCTTTTGGAAAAGATAATGGCATTAATAATTTTTTATTTAAAGTAAAAATAAAAATATCATAAAAATGTTTTGTTTTGATAAAACGATATTACTATGGGGTTCTATAATTGATATATTTGACTAAAAATTGTAATTAGAAAGCTACAATGATTTCCTACATCATTGTATTTTATTTATAATTTTAGACATCAAATAAATAAATTTATTTAAGATACAATGATGATGTAATGATTACCCTATTACTCTATGTTTTAAATAAATGAGAATATAAATATTAAAATAAATTTATTTAGAAACTTTTAATTCCATACCCAAATTTTATAGATTTTGATGGAATTTTATCTTTGAATTAGTTATGGTTTTTTGAACGAATCAAGTTGGATTGGATTTTTTAAAAAGTCATGATATGAATAGTATTAAAACTTACATAAATGAGTTTTTAAATCAATTAATATTTTATTAAATGATAAAATTGTCCTAAAAATCAATGATTCGTCTAGATGACATATATGAATTTCAAAATGTCATTAATGATACATTTTGGGTAGCATGGCATTTTATTGTAAATATTTTAACCATCTAATAAGAATATATAAGAGGACAACATAAAAGATAAATAACATAACCTAAGGTTAAAGCTAAATGATAATGTAAATTTCATGTCCTAAAATTATCTAAAACCAATTGTACAAGAGTATTTAGAACAATACTCACCCTACATATGAATTAAATTGGTTGGGGAACTTTTATAATTTATATTCAGTTTATAACAGAATAATATTTTCAAACATTCCTAAAGAGCCTCTCCCCCCTTAGAAAATGAGATAACCTATAACCCTTACTCACGCATCTCAAAACCCCTTGGATATTCCAAAATATACCAAAATAATATCACAAGATCACACTATTCCTCCTAGAATCCTAACCATATGCAAAAGGCACATCATGGAAGTCTTTTGGTTCAATCCAAAGGGAGTTACTTGATTTAATAGTAACGTCTTCTCTCAACTTCATTTCATTTATTATACTTATTCAATCCATATACTCTTATTAATATTTGATTACATAAAAAAACCAGAATCCTAATTCTACTTGGTTTTTCTTATGAGATATATTCTATCAACCCTTACACACACCTCTGTCTAATGGGTAAAGAACATACTGTTTCTATGGATGGTGAACAACTACCTCACGAAACGATGATTGTTCAATTTTATCCTACCACCTCTTATGGCGGCGATTATGATGGAATTTTATTTATATTTTATATATATATTACATTAATATTATTTCTATTCCTCTGTATTTTTTATTTATAGCATACCTTTATGGTTTCCATAATGGGAAAATACGATAATTTCATTTGAGGAAGTGCAGACTACATCCCCCTCAAAGTGATATAACTCGTTCATTCCATATGTGGAACACATAAAAGATAGAGTTTATGAAATTATAAATGATATTATAGTTTAATTAAAATATTTATATGTATCAATAATTTTTTATTCCTTTAAAATAAAAAATTAGAAATTAAAGTAGCGTCCACGCGTACATACAATTTACCATTTCCATGAACAGTACATTTCATTTCTTATCTCCAAATGTAATGTAATTTTATAAATACACATATATACTAGATATATATATATATATATGATTTATATGATATATTAATCTGGAATATTATTCTCGAGATAACGGAATTTGGACCACACAAAAAACTTTTAATTATAAGAAGTTCATTTTTGAATCAAGAACCAAATATCGACCAAATGACCGTTATTAAATTAAATGAGTATTTAATGCTTACAACATGGTAACAAGTGATGTAAAATGAATAAAAAACCTTAAAAAGATTATGAAGAATATATAAATTAACATTAGTTTATTATTCAGGAGATTAAAGAACGGACGAGTCATGTCAGACACGAGGTAAGGGACTTCCTCTCAATCTCCTTTCATTGAGGCATATTTTTATTTATTCCCGATATTCATTTATATGGTGTATAAAATCCGTTTAGTTTTATTTCATTCAAAGGGAATAATTTTCAATGTATACTTTTACTTAAATAAAAAGGGAATATTTTTTTAATGTACGTGGTGACAACGACCTTTCCGCCGCCGCAACTTTTATATTATATTTGGCTTCTTTAATAAGCCGTAATGTTTTTAAAAGAAAAATAAATACCATATACACTTTTTACGTATTTTGGTCTTGAAAAGGGTTTTGATAATGCATTCATTATGTCAATATATATATATGTTATTGCAATGTGGAAATGTTAGATTTCTTTTATTCTTGTCCATGTTTTATGATTATGTTAGGGTTATTGGGATTTGTTTACACCTACGGGTTGTCCCGTGACAATCCTATGGAGGGTGAGCCCAAGATAACTCAACAATGCATTGGGTAAAATGAAATAGTTAAATATTAATATATCACCTATGAGATTTAGGGAATACATTGTGCTTGGTATTCAAAATTTAACTCCCTACGTAGCTGTGAAAGCTACAATGTATGTTTAATATTGATTCCACAAGTTACGTTTAAGATTTATGATTTCTATGTGTTATTCATAAAAATTAATTATTCAGGAGGTATGTTAATGAACATATGTTTTTTATGTATCGTTGAACTAAATTTTCCTTTCTTTTTTTATAACCCTTACTGATCTTTTTATGCTCATTTCAAGTTCTTGAAATGTTTTTCCTAAGTTACAAGGCATGATAAGAGAAGGAAGAATTCTAGAAGATTCATATCAAAAAAGAATTATTTTTTTATTTTTTGAATTATTATTTTATAAAACAATGGATACTGAGTAAAAGTGTCAACTTTTTAATATTGGATATATCATGTAGTTGGTATGTCCTAATTTACTAAAACACTAAACCTGAAAAGATCCTCAATGTGATATATTAACTTAGTACAAAATTATGTAATGTTTATGGCTAGGGCCTTATAATATTTTCAATTTTTAAAACTATAAATTTGTAATTTATATCATATATATACATTAATTATATGAGTTTGACTAGTCTTAATAGATGGTCATGGAAAACGAATTACATTTGTTTGCGAGGCAGTAGTCTACTGTACACATGAACAATAAATTATTTTCAAATTTGATTGAAGAAGAGATTGATATAGGTTATAAAACTACCATAATAAAATTCATTTATATATAGGATATTGGAATTATAATTTTATAATGATTTTATATGTTTTAATTAACGTGGAAGAATAATCCAAACAAAAACACTTGATTAAAAATGAGATCACTTCTTCACACATTGTCCTTTTCTTTACACCTTAAAAACATAAACCTAAAATTATATCTCGGGAATTATGGTTTCGAATATTGGAAGGTATTTGTTCGGTGAGTTATTAAATAAAATAGTTTCTAGGTGTGATAAATGGGGGCAAATATGTTCCTTTAATGAGAAAGGGGAGGGTCCCTCTTAAAACTATTCAAAATAATAAATTAACCTAAAATAAAATTCCAAATCGAAAATGATCCAAAAATATTAACTTATCATATATGATTAGGAGGGGTATAAAATCACTCATAGAATAAAAATAAGATAGGTTTCTTATCTATATTTATAGCCTTATCTTTCGGTTTAAACCCTTATATAACCCCTATAACTCTTATTGTGACAACATCGATTTTTACAATTTGATGGTCAATATAGTTAGAATAAGATGAAAAAAATAAACGGAAGATTGTTTATATTTGAAACCATATCATAAAAAAAAATTTAATTTAATATTTTTAGGATTTTTATATCAATTAATAATAAAATATTTAATATATAATATTAAAAATGTAAATTTTTAGAACTATTCATTACATCGAATTTAATCATATAAATATAACACGTGTAATTTAGAAAAAATTCTTATATTATATACCTAAAATGTAGATTAATTCTATAAAATACATTGGTCACATTAATTATTTCATATAATATATATTTTAATATGTTTAATACCATTTTTTCAGTTTTTCAATTAATTGAATAATTATTTAATAAGTGTTTTGAGAGAATTTGAATTAATTTTTTATTTAATAAAAAAATTATACGAATGAAAAAGATTGTTAAAAAATATAATAATTAAAATAATATTTATAATCAAACATATCCTTTTTATGAAAACTTATTAAAAAATACTACACTTATTTAAAATAAGAGTGTGACATTTTTGAATTTTCATAAATAGAATGATGTAAAGGTTATAGTTTTATCCATGTGGCCCCAAAATGTCCTAAATTTAAACATAAATTTATTATTATATATATAAATAAATAAATGATGATTTATCTATGTGTTGGTTTAATATTATGGTTATTCATATTTTCTTTTTAACCTATGTTACCTGATTTACTCTTTACGATGGTAACATAAATTAAAATTTACAATTCATAGTGGCCAAAATTATGAGTGATATATTTACTATATTTTAATCCATGCTTTATGTATGGAATACATTTAAAGTTTTTTTTCAAAAATTAAAGTTAAAACTGATTTGGAAATATGGTAAAAAAGACAGTTTTTTATTCTCGAAAATGCCCTTTAAAATATAGAACATTTATATAATGAATTGAAGTATAAAATCAATTTAAAAATGTGTAATTGGATTATATAAAATAAAATTATAGCAATTGAAATTTAAAACAAATCTAAAATTTAATTTCACCTTGTAATTACATTAAAAGATTTAAAATTTTTCAATAAAAATCAATATTTTCTACATTCCTTTAAAAATAAATTGTTTAATAAAATTATGAAAAATTAATTTAATAATAATTTAATAATTAATAATTTAAAAACAAAATTAAAATTTTCAATTAATTTTCTGTAAATTCTAGAAATTATAATATTCACTCCTAAAAGGAAGAAAAACATATTTGTGAAAAGACATTTAAAAAAATGACTTTACTAAAAATTGTGTGAAAAATTTCTATGAAAATACTAATAAATTCTTATTGAATTGAAAATTTATATAAATTTATTAAATTATTTATTCTATTTCATTCCCTATAATTGAAATACTAGGTTATAACTATCAAATTTAAATAATTTTATTTTTTGTTTGTTTAAGCTCAATACCACATATCTTCTATGATATCAAACATAGTTTTTGTTATTTAAAAATATAGGATGTTATAGTAAGAATTACTTTGACAAATATAATTAATAACCTCATTATAGCTCTTTATTTTTTCACAAGGTTCCAATAAACTGTAAATTAGGAGAGATCATTCTAAAGATTCAAGTTATTTCCATGATTCAAGGATTCCCTCAGAGGAATGAACTTTTTGGCTTCTCCATAAAGATATTTATTCAAAGAGAGTGATAATTATATATACCATTCATTATGGTTCATGATAAGAATTTTTTATATGTATTTCATTATTAAATTTAAATGTAAGGATATATATTGGTTATTTGGGGTTGTTCTACTACTATGTTCGAATGAGTATAATTACTTTGAAACATTAAATGAAAAGTTCTAATTCATGTATAGATTATCAAATTATATAATATATTGTATAACATATGATAGACTAAATAATGTTTCTGAATAAAAGGATATGATATTTGTTATAAAATGGTGGATGTTTCTCTTTATAAATATTTCAATTTTATTATTCTTATAAACTTTTCACTTGCTAAAGGATATAAAACATTGAAGATACAAATAACAGTTATTATCCAATTTTAGGATTCAAAGGATACCCACCTTTATATTATTTATTTGTTTTTATATATTATTTGACATTCATTGATGACCAAACATAGAATGTTTGAGTATATTTTTGAAATTTTTTTTTTGATGTTTTTAATTCCAAAAAGTGGAAGTTCCTAACTGAAACTATAAAAAGAACCAGGTTTAAGTTTTTGAGACATGATAATGGTATTGACTATGATAATCAATAATTAATGGAATTTCATGCAACTAATAAACTTTTTATAAGAAAAATTGTTTAAAAAAATATATGTTGATAAATAGAATAAAAAAATATAATGAAAATGTTTGGAGTTTGATATTGCATATTAGATTGTTTGATAATTTGTAGAATATTGATTCTATCGTATAAGTTTTGAAATAAATTTATATCAATTATTATACATTAGATATAAAATAACTGTTGTATTTTGGATAAAATATTGGTATGTATAACACACCTGAAATGTTTTGGTAGTATATCATATATTAATGTTTAACCAAAGAATATGGATAAACTGTATGAAAATTACAAAAAATGACAAATTACAATTCATGATAGTAAAGAGTTTTTTTATCACTACTGATATTGTGAGAATAAAAAATCCATTAGATATGAAAATTAAAATATATAATTATAATCTTATTTTAAGGATAGAAATTTCATTGAATCTAATAGGGGGAAAACAAAAAACATTCCTTTTGACCAAGTTAAACTAAAATCCATGCAATAAAATAATATATTTCTAATATAGGAGAAATCATATAATTTTAACCCAACTGTATCTATTTGAATATCAACAATCATACCCCATAATCTATCCACCAATGTAATTACATCTGACGGGGTTCCAGAATTTAGAATTGAGGTTTTTCAATCCATTTCTAATCTCATGGAAAATAGAATAAAGAATGTACGAGGTTGGCCGCATTAGAAAAATTAATAAATCTCAATATTTTGGTCGAAGCATTTATTGAACATTTTTTTTTGAAGTTGGAAGGATCATGGGAAATAAGTATTAATGTTTAAAATAGTTTAAAAACTAATAATCAAAGAATGAAGTAAACTATAATTTCAATGGTTGTTTTTCCATAAATAGTCATATATGTTTCCTTCCAAACTTATTATTTCATATAGTTTATTTTAAAACATTTGTATTATTTTCTTGGACAATTATAATATTTCTAAAACATTCCATATAAATTTTTTATCAAATAAAAAAATTAATCAAATTTCACTAAGTTAAATATTAGAAGAAAATGGAAAATGTAATCTACTATTAATATTTTAATAATTTCAATAAATTTCAATAAAATATCTAGAAAAATATTATTCTCAGATATTACCATCAAAATTAAATAATAATGGTTCCTCAAAGTAAATCATCGTTAAGAAAGTTTATTTATGAATAAATTTGATATAAAATTAGGCCCTCGTCCTTATAATATTGATCCCATCCCCTTCAGAAACTATTCAATATTGATTAAAGAAGAATGAATCAAGAATATTTTTTTAATTTTAAATAATATATTAAAACTATAATATAATGGTGGTGAAATTATAAAAAAATGAATAAATTCTAAATTAGTGTTGAAAATAATTTAAAACCCCTAAAATTATTTAATTATTTTACAATAGTAGGTTTTTGGAAAGAAAACATGCCTAAAAGTAATTAAAGAAAAAAAAGTTAATGTTACATGAATTTTTTAAAAAAGTGTTAGATACCACATATGTTTGAATAAAATCCACCAAAATATATAGGATGTAGAAACAATGTGGTGATTTTCTATCTAAGTGGATCTAGCTATCTAATTACTATAGATTCATTTAAAAAAATATATTCATGATTTTCTAGACCATGGATTCTCCTATAGCTTGGAATACTAGTAACACTTCATTTTTTTTATCTTTCGTAATTTTACAATATATGGTAATTAAGATATTAATTAAGGTTTTATTAATATTTATATGGACCAACAATCTAAAAACCTTTCACAGACTTCCACTCCAAAATATAACATTTCATTATATTCAATGTTAAATGGATGTATTTACTTAAGAGATAGTGTTACTTTTTTTCCTTGGTAAAAATTTATTTTTAACATATTTGAGACTTGTTTGGGGAAAAATTCCCCATGGAACATTACTAGTTTGATCCATGTTATTTCATGATCAAAACATCTCTTTGTCTTAAAAAACATCATTTTAACATGTTCCCAATATAAACATTGCATATACAGTTCATTTTTTTCTTATTTTTTAATGTTCTCTATGTAATTTATAATGACAAATTACTTTATAGAATAGTAAAAAATAACATAATTTTTACATAATAATAATTATTATATAATAATATTGAATTTAATAATGTATATAAATTTGATGTTTCTAATTATCTTATACATAATGGTCTAAATCTCTTTAATAAACGAAATGAAAAATAATTCAGAAGAAAAATAGTCTATTGAAAATAGAAAAATAATACAAGGCTAGAAAATATACCAAGTAATTAATTCATTGTCATAAAATTTTAAAATAATAACTCATACTAGGAACCCTAGTATACTTCATTATTAAATTCCTGGTAGAATATTATTTACTCTTATATAACCATATATCAATATTTACTTAGTTATCTATCCCCATGTTTGATGTACATTTTTATATAAACTATAACTTATCAGTAATGTTAATTATCTGTAATGTATTTATGATCAATATCATTTGTACACAACCAATCAATATGATTTAATTTTATCCTAATATATTTATGATAAATCCAATTAAAAAATCAAAATGATTTCTAATCATGTTTTTTATGTTCTTTGATGTGAAAATTTGGATGTTTAAAAAGTATGTCAGAATAAAAGTTCAATAAGGTGCTTTACTTCTAAAATAAAAGTACTTGTATTTCATTTTAATCACAATATATTTAAATTCCTTATTATCTTCCATTACAAAATAATATCATCAAATATATATATTTTAATTTTATACATATTTTCAAAATTATTGTAATTATTTTCAGTTTTATTAAGTTTTCTTCTATTATATTTTAGAATAGTAAAGGAATTATAAAAAAACATCAAAAACTGATGAAAAAAATCATAATATCTATTTCTAACTGGGAAATATAACCCGCAAGTAAAATTAATTACCAACATCTACATTTATAAAAAACAAAAATAATCAATATTTAGGAATGGATATATTGTATGGTTGAGAAATAAAAAATCAAGATGGATACCTTGTAAGTTTTTTATGATTTATGGAGTCCTAGAACAAGATTAAACATAAATTGGGTCCAACTGTAAAATGGGATAAAAAACTATCAATGGAAGCCTCGATCATTTTAATGGTGTTTAAATTATGATTTTTTCTTTGAAATATATTTTAAATTAATGTTATAATAGTATTTCATGTCATAAGAATATCTCTAAAAAGATAATAAAATAAATATTTAGAAAAAACTCCAAAAGAAATATATATAGTAATCAGAGTTTGATTTTGGATTATCACTCAAGATATAAATTACATTTAAAAATCCTATAAATTATAACTATACATTTTTTAAATCTTATGATAATGAAATTAAAAAATTAATTTTAATTTTATCCTAAAAATGAATAAGTACATAATTTTAAATGAATTGTATATAAAAATCATAATTATAGTTGCATAAATACGTTGAAATTTATTGTCAATCAATATAATTTTTATTTGAAATATTTCTATTTGATCAGAAATTTTAAGTAAAAAAAGAACAATGTGTCTCAAATATAGCATCCCACAAAGTGAATATCACATTGGGATCTGAACATTTTATATAAAATTTAGAGAGTTAAACAAAATCACATGAATAAAAAATATATTACAGGAATGAGTATACGAAAAATGAGTCATTTTTGAAAAAGTGTATTTTTATTGTTTCATATTACCATTGAATTTAGGTTTGTACGTATAAAAATCATAACTCCTTGAAAAAAACATATGTGCACAAGAATTTGGGTTAATATAATTATTTCTATGATTAAAGTAATATACAAAGGAAGTATAAAAATAACAAATTACAAAAAACGAAGATAAAATATTTAAAAAAATAATTCAGGTCTCCCTATGGAGAATCACCCTTCTCTCTCTCATTTGATGATTCGATTTGAATAATTGAAATAGGTTACTGAAAAATTTTCTATGAATAAAACCTCTGATAATTGATAATTTAAAGAGATTCAAATACAGATGTTGGATCAATTACCTAGAGTTTGGAATGGATCAACCATTAAATATTGATATGTAATGGATTTTTATTCCTATGTATCAAATATGATAACTTCTTTTATCAGAAGTTATCCCATGACCATAAACGTGATACAATGTATGGTTGTTATAATCATCATAAAACCCCCCATGAATATGAAATAGGATCTAGAATTTTTAGACACCGAAAAATAGTAATTACCCACCATTACTCTAGTTTTTGTCACCATATGATCTTCCCCCCAAGAAAAAAATATAATGTAACATAAACATAAAAGATACATAACGAGAATAAACAATGTAAGGATTAATTGGTTTACACCATAGTTATACATTCATTGGAGAAATTCTATAGTTATTTTATTGAAGTAACATAATTTATATGAGTTGGTAGGATAATGTATCTTTTGATTTTATACCTAAATTAATATAATTTAACCTATTGAATTATCCAATTAAAATCTTTTTACACAAGTGACACCACTATGATCACCGAAAAGCAATGGGATGTGAGCCTAATAGAATCTTCAGATTAACATTTTTCTCATTATTGTATTCAAACCTTCTGGATTATGACATTCTTCATTAAATAATGGGGAATTTTACACTTGATTAATTCTAACACTATGAGAATTTATTATTTTTTAAATGTGTTCTATATATTATATAAAACGCAACACCGATCTTCAACAAAACATTAAATATTATTATTTAAATATGACCATTATAACATTGATATTATAATTAGAGTTTGTTAATAAAAATAATTAAATTATTAAATATATATTCACATCCTATTGAACAAAAATGTATCGATTGATTCTTCAAAATTAACTCCTCAATTTTTACAAAAAACTTTTTATTATTCAAAAATACATTTTCTCTAAAAAAATTTATATTTTTTTGTGATCAATTATTATAATTTACATATAACTATTTATTAAATTTATTATATAATCGAATATAATTATTTATATTGTCATATAAAAATTATCTAATGCTAAAATTTGAGATTTTTTTGAAATGTTTTTTTCAATGAACATTGAAAAATAATAATTTTTATATTCAAAAATATATATTATATTAAATTATTTAGAAAGTAAGATTATATTTTGGAATATTAAAAAAATTTCATAAGTTCATTTTTGTTAAAAATAATATAATAATAGGCTTTTTAATTAATTTTATGCTTTACTTTTGATTAAATTTATTTCCATTATAAATGAGTTTTTTAGAAGGCTGATTTTTTCACATTTTATTCCATTATATTAAAATTAATTTCTAAACCTTATATTTATTGAATTTTATAAACTGAATTCCAAATTTTTAATAATGATGTTATAATTTGGTAAATATTATATTTTTATTTTAAGGTAATCAGCATATTAACTTTGGTAAATCATATAATCTCAGTAAATGGTAAATCAGGTTAATATTGGTTAAAACTATGTTATATGGCCATAATTTTTAATCTAATTTATTTTTGGATGAAGATAACTAAAAATTTATCCCCTTCTGTTCGATATTTATTAGTTCAATAATCATGTACCCATGAAAACAACACATATAATTTTTAAAGAAATGAGAGATATAAAATGTTACACTCTTAGATTTAAATAAATATTATGTGTTCACATGATAAAAAAATCATGTTATGAGTGGATATAAATGTATATTTTAAGAATAATTAAATTATATTAATGATTTACATTTATTAATAGTTTTTTACTGATGATGTTCATGTGAAACACTAATACATTATTTATTCAATTTCTAGAAAACATTAAATGAATGATTTTAAAAAACCTAAAATGATATATAATTTGAGTGATTTATATTATCCTATTAATTTTTACTATAATATAACAGATTATTAACTTTAAAAGGATTATATTAAAATGGAACTTCTCTATTTATGTCTTTTAGGTGAAATTATTTGAAGAGTGTTAAAATGTACATTATTATTATTTTATGAAATTTATAATTTATTAAATTATCTAAAAATATTAATTTTTTTACATAGGACAATGCTATAATGATATTTTCATAAATTTTATTACTTTTTAATTTATTATACAATTTTAATATAATATGTATAAATATAACCATTTAATAGTGAAAAAACCTTACCCAGATTAATGTTATAGCAGTTTAATAAAAGGATTAAACTAAATTATTAGTATTTAAGAATTACATTTACACTCAAAATGTTGTATTGTATGATGGAATTCGAACGACATAGTACATTATATAAGAATTCAGGTCCATTTGAAGGTATTTTTCCAAGATAATTATATAATTATATTTTAATATTTTAAAAAATTTCAATAGTGGAACTCCCCCAAATTTTAAAAGGGAACCACCACTGTCTCTTATTCACACATAACTAGGAACTATATTTCAACCAAACCTGACCAAATTCACTCCCAACTCCCCCTTTCAAATTCTATTTATTCTGGTCTTCCAAATTTTCAATCCATAGGGTACTTATGTGGAAATATAAAGGACTTATTTTAGAGAAGATGAAATCACCTTAACCATTCAATTCATTTTTAAAACTTATTTTTCCTTGACTAAATATGCTTTATTTTTTATAATATAATAATCATATTTTATGAAATATAAAGAAATATAAAAATTATCATGATACAAGATTTATTAATCTTCTTATTATCAAATGGGATGTTAAAGTTCCACTTGTGTGTACGTACAACTTACCATTTCCACATTATGATACAATTAAATTTACATCACCGTCATTTATAGATGGTTGATAGCATGGCCTAAATTTTAATATTTAATATCAATGAAATAATTACGATTTTTGAAATATAAAATCCAATATACCTTAATACATACATATTTTATGGAAAACTATAACATCATTGGCGCATATTTTTAGATTATTAACTTCACGAAGCTATGAAATTTTTTTTCATTTCCATTTATATCATGATTAATATTCTATATATGATGAATCCATGATCAATATATAGGGACCAAACCTAATGAACCAAAACATACAAGAATGAAGAATCATATATAATCTATAAAAGTAATCATAAAAAATAATTGTTAATAAATTGGTGATAAATGATTATATGCAAATAATATATGGTAAAATATATATGAGTATGGTTCGTTAATATATTTATACTAAATATATATTTATTATAATGAATGATTTGATATACTTGAAGAAATTCACACAAGAGATAATTTATTTTAACATCACATTTATTTCCGTTACGCACATTCTATATTCACCCCAAGTTTCATTTATGTGGTGCACATACTAACATAAATTTATTTCATTTTTTTTCTAATTAAATTTGTTATTATTTTAACATCAATATATTTTTTCCTTTCATGTGATTTTTGTTAAATAGTTAACTATTTTTTAGTCTTTATTATATAATCAATTTTTTATCGAGATTTTTTATGATTATGTTTTAGATGATGAAATCTTATGATATAACAAAAATTAAAATCATTATTTTTGTTCTCCTATCATTATTTTTTAAGAATAAATGTTTTAAATTTATATTTATCACATTATGTTCTGATGATATAGAAAGAATATTTTTATGTAAAATTGAATTTGTCTCTCTCTTTAGTCAAAATTCCTTTTTCATCAATGTCTATGACTTCAAAAAATGTTTAAATTTTAATATTACACAATGACTAACTGACTTCATTTTTAAACGTGATTGAATTTTTTTAAAAATTATTTTAAAAAGAAAAAATGTTTACATTTTTCATATTATGTATATTTGGAATTTTTTCAAAAGCATGAGATGATTTTTTTTAACATTTAAGGAATTAATGGAATTTCCCACATCATGAGCACTCAAATATTTGAATATTAATATGAGTTTATTCATTTTATTTTCAAGGAAAATTATTTCCATAATATTTTGGAAATTTCTAGATTTTAAGGAAATGATATAAAATTGAAAGGATTATTTTCCCATGAAATATTCAATTGATATTTTAAATAAAATTTCCATCCATGATAATATCCATAGGTATTATTTAATATTTAATGTGAATATGATCCAATAATACCATCCTTATTCTTCCTCAGGTATGATTTTGACTATGGTGATGATATGTTTACAAAACCCATTCATTTTCCATAAGATAACATATAATGTTATAATTTATGATATTGTGGAATTCATATGAATTAATTATGATTATATTATGGTTGGGTCCATTAAATCCCTCCAATTAATTGGGTAAAGATGTATAACTCAAGAGGTAAATACGTTATGCCTGAACATTATCTTTTGTTCAAAACATTATGCATGGAAATGATTTTCATGTTCATTAATCTAATCAGGGACTTTGATTTCATGTATAAAAGATTGAGTCTGGGCCTATTATTCATGTCTATAAGATAAAATTTCTACATGACCTTAATGTTTATATTTTTTCATAACTACAGTTTCATGTAAACAGGATTATACAAAGACCTAGTTTCTGTGTCTGTAATTTTTCTGTGAAGGCATTATTTCATGTCCTTAACTAATGTTGAACTTCTTTATATTTATAAATTCTCATAATGTTTTAGGATTCTATTTTATACAAATTACAATTTTTATGTTATTATCTCATAGATTATGTTAATTGAATTTCATTATGATTCATGTAATTGGAACTTCCATGATGTATTCCATGAATCAAGATTTTAATCATTGATATGCATGGTATGGTTTTGAAATGTTATAATCTTGTTCTCATATCCTTATACGAATGTTGTATTTTCATATCCCTTCTTTGTCATTTCTGAGAATATGACCTCTCCAGTTCTTTTGTTTTTTTCCCATTTTAATGCAGAATGTTTTTTGGTACGCTTTTTCTACGAAGGTATCTTGTTATGTAGAACTATATGAGAGAAAATAAAAAATACTATGAATAATTCGTTTATATATTTAACATTACTAGTATAATAATCTTATAAGATTATGGTATAGATCATTTTTTTATGTATTTAATATTTATTAAATGAGATGTTATATCATTATATGGAAAATATGGGTGTCAATAGTTTCTATCTAAGCAAGGTCAATTTATCCTTAGGAAAGTAGGATGAGAAAACTTTAATGAAATTTATAGGGTTAGGTATAAATATATGTTGACATCATAATGTTTTTTTTACCCTAGATTATAAATTATTGACTTGATGTGTTTTTTATTTAAAAGAAGGATTCTTGATTCAGATATCCAGTATATGAATTTTCATGTTTTTGTAGTTTTACACTATGAAAATCATTTTTTCACAGTATGATTTTCAGTTTCAGTCAACGGCTAGAACATGAAGGAATCATGGGAAGAAGGAATCAGAAAGCTAGTGTAAGGAATTCCATATGAGAAACCAAAAAAAATTAAGATTTGGTATGAAATTTCCCGTGATAATGGTAACTCAAGTATCTCATTCTATTTTTGGTAATAAAGATCATGTTGGATCTATGAATGTATGAAAGAGGGAGGGATGTGTTATTGAATATTTTATGTGAAAAAATACTCTGTTATTCTATGGTTGTTCTGCTCTATTATTTTATGATGGATTTTTTAATGTGATATAAAAGATATTTTTTGATATTTAGTTCTTGGACATTAGAAAATATGTCCATGTGATTTATTAGTAGGAAGGATAAGTAAAGAAAAGGTAGAAGCTTATTAAAAGTATTTGTAACGTGTAAGAAATTGATGTCAAAGAACGAGATGATCTTAAAAGAAATATTTTCAACAAGTATATCCCTAGTATTCTTTGTACAAAAAATATAGAAGGAATTGTTCGATCTTGTGATGAAGGATAATGAATCCATTGATAACAATGATGAAAATTTTAAAAGGTCTTTAAGCTATGAATTTGGATTAATAATGTAACTTCAAAGCGAAATTGAATAAAATTTTGTTGTTTTGAAACTAATTATTTGAAAGGAATTATCCATATGGGACTTTGGAAGCAATTAAAAAATCATTAAATGTCCACTAAATGTTAAAATAGAATCTAGAAACCCTCAATGGTATGGACATACGAAATGGAAAATAGAGCTATCAATGAATTCCAGTGGTTTGTCTCCAAAAGGGATGAAAATTTTTAACTTAATACTTTCTAAAAATGGGGTAAGGAGTACTCAGGTGAGTTCATGAAAGATATTAAAATATGTTTCAGTTGTGGGGTGCTTACCATCTAGAAAAAAATGTTCTTGTTTTGTGAAGAGGAAATTTAATTAAATGAATGGAGAGATAGGTCAACTTATTACACCACTAACACTTTAATCCAATTAATGAAATAACATTACCCAGGCTTAACATACATGGAAATTACATCAATTTAGGGAATATTTAGTACATTAAAAAATTATATTCCTAAGTACAATGTGTTTAAAAACATGGAAATAAATATTCCATCTTAGTTAAATATCTTCCATTTCTTACACAAAGATCACTACCTTTAGTACATAAACATAAAAACCATTAATTATAAACTGAGGAAAGGAAACAATAGAAAGTGTGCGGTCATTTTATCTATAAGGGAATACAAAAGGGGTATGTAATAATAAAATTACCATAAGGGTATGTGAACATGATCCTAGCATGAAATGGTCATAACCTATATGTGAAAGATACAAATCATGAGTCATGTAATAATGATTAACAGATAATAATACACGAGTTGTAAAAAATAGAATAAAATGAGTCATGAGGGTATAAAATTGGAATAATAAATTGACTTTTGGCATACAAATAAGTATGTAAATACATTACCTATAAGTCAAAGATTATTTCCAAAACTGATTAGGGCACTTCACGGGGACAATACATATTTAGTGCAGAACACCACCATCCCAAGTTTTGGTCCTTCCTAAAAAAAGGATAGTGTTTTCCAATATTCCCAAAGTGGGATAGGATTCTCTCATCTTCCTATAGTGGATTTCATTTTCTCAAAATTCCAATAGTGAATCATGTTTCTCCGTCTTTAGATAGAGGATCGAGATTCCCCATCACCCAATAGTGGATTTTGATATACCAATTTTCCGTTGTGGATCATCCCTGTTGACTTGTCTCCCATCATTATCACATGAGATATAAATCTTTCCCTAGCTTATTGGAGGGTGATATGTGTCCAACCGATATCTAAATAAAATCATAAATCATTCATCATATCTTGACTAATTAACCGAGATGGGTTCTATAAACATTATATCACAACCCACAAAATGAAATGGGTATCACAATGTTTTCATAATAAAATTACCTAAATAAAAGATATAAGTCTCAAAACCATTTCCTCAATGTATAAACGACTTAAATATGCGGGTTTCGAAAGAATATAACTCGTTGAACATTAACATGTTTCATAAAAATCAATTTATCAAAACATAACCAATCATGAAATAATATTTATGGTATTATTGTATCATGTCCCCATTAAATCATAAATTATGAAAAAGTATGTAATCTTGGATAGAAAATTATTTCGATAAATCACAAGATAAAATTCGTAAGGGAAAATATTCATTATTTTAGAATCCATTTTATAAATCCATTTCAAAAATAATTTTCTTATAAGGAAGGATTTAAAATATTATTGAAAACCTTTCTTGAGGAAAAGTTATTTGTCTACATTATTTTTTTTAAAATAAATAATTTTGAAAAAAATTTGTTTTTAAAATACCTTTAAATACATATAAAGGAAGATTGAAAATATAATGAAAGAATTTTTCTTTGAAAACACTTTTAAAACACATAATGAAATATTGAGCACACTTTGAAGAAAAAATTACATTCAAATCATTTGAAATCATAAAAAGAAGGCTTGAAATCAATTTGAAAGTATTTTTACTTAAAAACATATAAAAAAGGATTTAATAAATTTAAAAAACATTTTAAAAATAAATTTATTGGAAAAACTATCTTAGAAAACATTGTTTTGAAAGAGCACAAATGTTATCTAAAGAGATAGATATTGTCATATTTCATTAAAAACACTTTCTTAATTAACATATGTAAAAAGTATTAAGAAAATAGTAGTAGTTCATAAAGATATAATTAAAATCCATAGGAGAAAAAACACAAGAGGTATTGATATATGGAAAATAATATTACATTTATGAAATCATAGTCATAAACAATCACGATAAATAATGGGATTAGAGTAATAAATGTTTACCACATTGGTAACAGAAAATTATAACAAAAATGAAAGAATAAAATTAAATGATGCATAAAATATCATTTAAATAATGAGATTCATGAAATAAAAAGCGAGAAGATATTTTATATAGAACATAGAAAATCATAGGTTTATGACATTATATATATCTCAATGAAGAAATTTTTTGACAAAATTACATTACCAATATGGTAATAATTGAACCACAAAACATGTTAAAGTGATATGATCAAATGGATATTTAAATAAACATAAATTTATTTATAAGTATAATAGATTAAATTCATTGGATTTATATACATCCCAAAAAATAAATTATTTCCAGACATGGCATGTATCTCAGAGATATTAAAAGATAGAGGAGAAAACTTATACCTTAAATCTTGAATTTCTTAATACATCTTCAAAACCCTTTTATAAAAAATATTACCCTCTTATACATAAATTATATTACAATTTTATTATATCTAATACCAAATATTGTTTTGTTGTTAATTTATATTACCATTTTATTAACAACTCCATGTTAATGTTACTTTTCAGGTAATATCCAATTTGTTCTTCATATATGTTTTAGATTGTTATTTTTGATCCACTTTTTTAGATCATGATTTAATTTTTTTTATATTGTCAAACATGATATAAACATCATATATATTCAGTATATATATTTATAATAATTTATAAAATATAGACATATGAAATGTAATAAAATATTCATGGAGATGGTAGGTTGTACATACACATGAATACTCTTTCCATTTTATTATCATATTAAAAGAAATTAAGTAAATGAAATATGTTTATATATATATAATATCATTTATGTATAATTATAATTTCATATATATAATATAATTTCTTTATTCACATCCTCAATAAATTTTATGTAATGTGTGAACGAATCAAATCGCTTTTAGGAGGTGGTAGTCTATATTACCCCAAATGAAATTATATTATTTTCAAAAATGGAAAGATTGAAGGTATGAATAATTTATTAATTACAAAAAAAATAAATAAATCATATATATATTATATATCATATAAAAAAGCATGTCTATCCAAATTCCCAATAATGGGAGGGGGTAATGGAAAAATGAAAAACATCGTTTTAGGAGGCAGCAGTTTTCCGTACATAAGAACGGTATGTTTGGTACCTATTATATAGATTTTTTTAACTGTAGGTTGCAACATTATAATACAAAATTCTTGTTATATTTATTATAGTGTGGTTTTTATATTAGAATGGAATAATAATAGTTGAGGGGTGAACAACGAAAATAAAACAGAAGAGCTTGATGAAGGATTTTACCTCTTCTTTGTGTAATTCATTGTTTTTGAACTAAAGGGCTTATATGTATGGGTTTATGAAAAAATATTGTATTCTAAGATAGTTATTGGAAATTAGGGAGGATAATCGAGTTGATTTCAGTGAATATAAAGATTTATAGTGGCATGAATAATTTTCATTAATGAGTGCCTTTCTATAGTGTAGGAGGAATGACATTCATGTTAAATTTTTTAAAGGTAATTCCACCCGGGGTTTTCCCATGCAATGATTCTTTGATAAGGTTAAAAATACAATAAAAGGGTGGATATGGTCTAAATATGAACATCCATTTTCTTTTGGACATGTTTCTTGGTCATTTTGGGATTTTTGGTGGGTTAGTCCTTTATTTGGAAAATCATTCACTAAATCACTGTATCTATTTTTTTATCACATTCACTAATATCTTTGGTCAAGAACTATGTTTCCATTATTCAAAATTATAAATTATACTTATTCCTGATATTGAATCCATTTTTCCAATTTTTAAAAAACATAAGGGGATTAAATTAATTTTAATTTAATCCCAAAAAACGGGACGAGAAATCATAGTTTTAAAGTGAAAATGATCAAAAGTTTGAAATGGTTTTAAATAAAATTTTAATGTATATTTGATTCAAATGACATAAATTGGATAAATATATGTAAAAGTAATAAAAATAATCTTTAAAACTAATTAAATATAAAATTTTATAGTATAAATTAGTTAGCTGCAAAATGAATGTTTAAATAAAATTTATTGTTACTTTAATATTCATAAAAGAAAAGAAAATTATCAGAAATTGCCAATTATTAATATAATGTTAATTTTAATATCATGATTTTCAAAGTGAAGTTTATTTTAAATAACAATTATAAAATTTTCAAATTTAATATTTAAAATGGTTATTCTATTAAAAGGTGGTAAAATTACATTTTAGAAAAATACATTTTTTCATTCATAAAATTGGACTTATTCTCATATTATACTTATAAAAACTATTTGATGAGTATAAAAAATGTTTATTGAATTTATTATATATAAATTTTATTGAAAAATAAGTCAATAATGTTTTTTAAATTTATTGTGATAAAATTGTGTTTCTGTATAGGAAAATGTTTTTCATTGAAAATAAATTTAATTATTTTCATATTGTTTTTTAAATCAATTCTACTAATTGATAACCAATCAATACAGTTTACATACATGTATAAATAATATTTTCATAATTTAGTAAATCTAAATTATACATTCCATTCCAATAGCTTAGTGGTATCTGTAATAATATTTTAATAATAATGTATTTAATATAATGTCGTTCGGTAAAACTCAGCCTTTTGAGTTACATAATAAATCGAAGGGTTGCAAAATAATGTTAAACACAAGAAAAACATAGTTTTGGGCATACAAAAATTTAATCCATCATATTCCACACCTAAAAATATTATTTAATAGAATGTTATTGAGGTTTCCTTATTAAATAATTAGAAATGTAATTTACCTAACTAGAAGTGTTGGAAATCTTAAAATAAAAGGATTATAAGAAATCCACCCACTATTTTTAATAATGATTAATATATTTTTATATAATGATATAACTAAATTTGTTATAGTATGAGTATATGGAAAATAATTCATAAAAAATATAATACTTCTAACTATCTTGAGTATTCATCGTGACGGTTTGTAATATATCATTCATGGTATAGTTCTTTCCATGAGTTTGAAATTGAAGATATCCATAAATCACAATGTAATCAACCTATATGACTACACATATAAATCCCAAATATAATGAGCCATAGAAAAAGTAGCTTAGAATGGATTCCAAAATATTAAAAATATGATACGAAGTCAAAAATAAAATAAACTCTTTAAAGGAAGCCTATAATTTTGAATTTGAATATAGATTTTCACCCACCAGAGTAAGGGTTATCATTGGAGAATATATCTTTGGGAGATCCACCACAAAATGTTATAAATAAAATTCAATTCCCAAGAAGATATGAATCAAAAATGAATACAATGTATTGTCCCTACATCCAAGAAAACATTCAAGTTTTCATGATCAACTAAAATACCATGTTATGAATCCACGTGTCCTAAGAAATTTACCTACCAAATCTAGAAACGTAATTTTGAATGATTTTCAAAAATTCAATGATTTCTAAATATTTATGTATCTCATATGATGTGAATCACATGATCCTAATTAATCATGTAGTAAAAAATGTTTTCATACAGAAATACCACAAAAATGAAATCAAGTTATATATGTAAAATTGTGTTCATTAACTCCATGAACAAAATAGTATCATTGGCCAAACCAAATAGTAAAATATGGTTCTCTTAATTCCCATACCTAATATTGAATGCTGACTTTGGGATATTAGACTCCTTGATCCTAAGATGGTAATGATCATACCAACGATAAATATTTCAGAACCAAATAACCCCTTTTATCATGTAAAAAATCATCAATTTGGGAAAAAGGATATTTATTCTTAACGTTTAAATTAATTTTGTTTTTATTTTCAATAAAATGGAGTATAGTACAATTAGAATTCATTGAAAAATACTAGGAGCTTCATAAGTCATCAAACTATATGAAATGTATCCTTTAGAAATAAACTCATCAAATTGAGTCTTTATCTCTTTCAATTCATCTTGTTCCATTTGTTAAGAGGGAATAGAAATATACTGGGTAACTAAAAAAAATTCAATAGAAAACTACACCTCCACCATCCATGGAAAACTAGAAAAGTGAAAAATAAAAAAACTGGGATAGTCATATACTTTGGTAAGAAGGCCATCACTCAAATATTCCTACACCATTTCAATATAAACCATGGATATCACCCTAACCAACTATAGAATATGTGGTTTGACAGAACTCAAATTAGGTCCCATTCTTCTAGAAGGAAATAGAACAACCAATCAAGGGTAATAAAGGAGTCCCATTGAATATAATAGTTGATATGAGATTTATGAGTGATGATCCAATCCATTCAAATATTTATATTTAGTAGTTTCATATCCCAATGTAAAAATGTCTGAATAAATTGTGATTTTGAAGAAATAAAATTTAATGTTGGGAATCGAAGACCCTAGGGTCTCTTCATTTTGAAAGCCATAAAAATATATATTATATAAGCTATGAGACCCATTGGACGATTTAATATGTAAATAATATGGGTATATGCAAATGAATTATAGGTTATATTATCAAATAAAGAAAATAATTTTTAATCAATTATAATGGTACCTCTTACTATCATAAAAACCTCTATTAATATCTATTAGAGGTTGATCCACTATGTAGAGAAGATTCATTCGTAATTTTTTTGGACAAAACTCATTTATTCTGGAAGTATACTACTATACTGCAAAACTGTCATGTATTGTTGACTCATAACATTTCCTAGAACACTAAAAACAAGAATAAAACACAACAAGTGATTTTAGAATCCAAAAGATTGACATATATTCAGTGTCTCAATGAAAGATATATTTGTATGCATAAATTCATTATACTTTCATCAAGTAAGAATTCATTTAATAGTTAATTAATAATATTTTTTAAAATGTATTATATTAAGATACACCACTATATTTTCCATTCAGAGACCCATCTTTCTTCATATTCCTTTTAAATGGACCACTCATGACCCTACTAGAAGTATAATGATGTCCAATCAAACCCAAAATATGAGCCAAGTCATTTTCACCATCAAATACATGTCCATGAAATCCATTTAAAAGTTGATAAATTATAGGAAATCATGGGATTATATATATCTTCAAATATCCATCTCAAACCACTTGTTATCCTATTTTTATTTGATTCAAGCACATGTGAGAAATGAAAAAGATTTATAAAGAAGTTGAAACAATTATCCCAAAAAATAATCACTTTTCTCATGTATGTGGAACTCTATTTAATTATACAAACACCATTTATTCTAGATAGATAAATTTAAGGAAATGAAACCTGAATCCTTTCAACGCAAAGACCATATTGTTCACAATATGAACATCTGAATCCAATCATATTATTTTAGGCCCTTCATGTTATAAGGTCGAACATTTCATCTTAACTGAATCAGGAATCTCAAAAAACCTAGAGATACTAACGTTTCTATAACCAATAATCTACCTCCCATGGATTATTGAAACCTCAGAAATATGGTGGTTTCTGAGGATTGTAAACCTAGGAATGATATCATATATCTTTTATATTCATCACAACCACTGTATCTAGGAAGTAAACATATGGAACTACCTGAACCAAATCTTGGAGCACACACAAAAAAACATTCATAAGGTTTTGACATACTAGAGTGTTCCCATTCCATGTTTCATCGATATCTCCCTCCCAAGTTATGTTCAAAATCATTCTTGGGGGAATGGTATTTCACAACACCAATATATAACTAGGGAATTATTTGTAAATAGACATCAGATCATCAAATATATCAATTCGACATCATTTTATAATCATAAATATCAATTCAAATATTTTGAAAAAATATAGGATAATATAAAAAAACTTATCCAAATCACATTTTCCCAACATACCATAGTAACATAAGGCACTTTATGGTGATATATACTGTATTAATCACCTGTAACAAACACCTTAACTCCAAATAACATGGTCTCCCAACTATCATGATATTCCAAACAACATGCTAAAATTATTGAAGATGAATGAAAACCATAGATAAAATTTTTACCAAAACCAACTTGAATAACACCCCAAATATATACCCGGATAAATCCTTCCACAAAAGGAAGTATAATACTAATCCCTAGAAGATTGATACTAGTTCAAGGGAATCAAAAAAATCATAGGGAAATATTTTCCAACAATGAATACTCATCATGGAAAATTAATTAATAATAAAAGAACACAGTATGAAAAAACACTCCAAAAAGAATAAAACCATAATTAAATTGATAAAATTACCAAAAAAAGGTATGTAAACCCAGGTTATTAGAAGATAAAATCCATTAATCAATCTAGAATCTTTATTTAGCAAGTAGATAACATGTTATGCTAGTCACTATCAACACCTACGATCATATATTATGAAATATCCATCATCTATAAGTGGTGATTCCCTTTATCATAAACATGATATAAGAAAATATAAAAAATCAAAAATAGATAGTCATTCCATGAGAAACCAATACCAGTAAGATATCACCAAGAGTTTTATATGAATTCCATATCAAATAATAAATTTTAAAAATTTAAAATTAAAAAGTGAATGGAACTATGTCATTATTTCGTATAAAAAATTATTCATAAAACATTTAAATGAGTAATAAATATAATTTTTTCATAGTGAATTCCTATCAAATTAGGTATATATAAGAATATTTATCAAAATATGAATGAATAAAATTTTCTATCAAAACAGACACACATAAATAATTTTCAATCAATTTATGGGAATAAATAATAATTTTCATTCATAGAAATGTGGTTAAGATACTTGAGGTTATATTAGTGTAGGTATTATCATGTATCATATTAGAGAATGGATCCATGTGTGAACACACTCCATAGATCAGAAATAATAGGGGAAATAATAGATAATCCCAAAATATAATCTTCCAACATTCTAGATAATTTAGTTATGATTTTGACTATCAATTCAATTCCAAGTAGAGGTAATACAGGGCTAAGATGTGTTCTTAAGACCAAAATACCTTGATTAATAGGTTAGTCAGGGTAAATAAAAAATTACTGGGTTATGTTTTAGTTTTAATTATCATAATCACATAAATTAATCATTCCAATCTGCCACAAGTTTATTTGTCAAAACATTCCTTTCATTTCTAAAACCGCGCAACAATTTTATTTTGTAAAATATCGTGTATATACATGAAATTGAAACATTATATCAAATGGTGTTTTTAATGGAATTAATCACAGAAGAACAATATACCATTATTCTCATTCATCAAAAAACTAAATTCCATATTTATAATTATATTAAAAAACCTATTTGAAATGCAAATAATCAAAGTGTTTTATTGGAAGAGATTTCCTAATTGAATTACCTACCTCAAATGAAGACCATAAATACCCAATAAGGGATCTACAATTATAGGTAATGAATAGGATGATCAAGTTATAGTCCTAATTCTAAAAATCAATAAATCAAGATATAGATCCAACAATAATAAAATGATATATCATTCTCAATGAAAGTGGTACTGAGAAAATGGTTAGTTAAAAAAATAGATTACACATAAAAATATTTATGTAAATGATCCACTAGAACATAGTTTCAATAATAAAAGATCTTATAAGAGTCAAAATAAACTATTGTTATCCTATAAAACTAATAGGTTTGAATTTGGTTTAATTTTGGGTCTTTGGAATTTAATATGGGGGTTATTAGGTCTTTAAAAAAGAATTTAATTGAATAAAATTATTATTATATGTTTTGGTGGAACATTTTGACAAATCATGTGCATATTTTGTGCCTATAATGAGATACTAAAGAGACTTTCTTAGTTTACCCACACAGATTGAAAATCATTCACAAAACACACACTCCAATATTGGCTACTGGATAACGGGGCACTATTTGGACTAAGGGATTGACAAACCATGCACCCTCACAATCCCCTTACATAAGGTTTCAGGGGGAGGATTCATGGTTATTACTATTCATGTACCTTTTATAGAACACTAAACCTTGTAACATAATTGTTTTACCTTTCTATAACAATTTTATATTACAATGTTCTGACCGCACGTAGGCCCAAAATCATTGAAAAATCGTCGACACACACAAAAAAACATACCAAAATGGGATCTAATTTTTTTTGATAATAAAACATGGGATAAAATTAAATTAAATATGGTAAAGGGATATTATGAATACTCTATATGGTTCTTTAGTTATTCAAAGAATATCATATTCCTAATTATTTTAATTTTTAATTTTTTTTCAAAAGTAAAGGATATTTCATCTCATATTATGCGATAATGAGAAGTAATTTTACTTAAGGGATGAAATGAAAATAGTTAGGTGATTTAGGATGGGTATATGATATCTTATGTTTTTTATAATGATTTGTTCCTTGTAATGTTTTGTGACGATGATTAGGTCAAATATAAAGCTTTAATACATTGATTGAAAATATTTTCTCTAGAAGAAGCATGTTGGAATAAAACATTAAGGCTATTCCTTCATTAGAGTGATTATGTGGATAATATACAAAGTAAAATATATGGTTTTTATATAATTGTTATGAGTTTTAGTTAGAATATTTTAATTCAATAAGGTAAATAAATGTGTCTATGAATGGTTTTTATACTTCTAAAGATTAATGGTTTGTTTCTCAAGGTGAGAGGTTTTTCATGAGTTCTTATGTTTTCTTATGAATTTATCATTGTTAATATTTTGTGTTTGTGATTATAGAAGATTGTTTTAGGATAAAATAGTTAATAATCTGAATTTAATGATAATGTAAATGATTATTTGAGTTTAAAGTTAATTTTGTAAAAATCTAAACTTCTTTATGGATTTTCATGTTTTTCAATGGGATTGTTTGTTTTACATTATTTTTTATCATTTATTGAACTTTTTATTCTTATAAAATGGTTTAAATGTCTTTTATAGAGCATAAATATGTGTAAGAACTATATAATGTTCAACAGTTACATGTCTTACATGATGAAAAAGTGATATGAAAGAAATACAGGTATAAACAAAAGAACCTATTTTTTTGTGACAAAATCACCATATTGAGAAGTCCAATTTTGTTATGTTATGGTTTTATAATTATCTATGTCTAAAAACATATAGGTTCCTAATAGTATAATAAATTTCATCACTTTTTATAAATCATTTAATTATGGGTTATTTATGATACATTGTGTTACAGTTGGTTTTAATGTAATGGTTTTGAAAACATTAGATGTTAGTGTATGTTTAAGAAAAAGAAAATTTGTAGATACTAATATATGGTTAAATTATAATGGAATATAATTTAATGGTTATTGTGAAACGTCATATAATCCATGAATATTCAAAATTTAATTCTATAAGGAAAACATGGAAGTCGAATTAGAAAGGTATCAAGAGGATAATATCATTCTAGAAGAGTACTCCCATATCATTGGAGTCGGATCTGAGTAGTATGTTGATATGTTAATTCAATTAATATATGCTATCAATGGTGATTAACATGTAATGCAGTGATTAAATTACCCATTGAAGAAAATTTTTGTATTGGAAAATTTCATGGAACAATAACCCTTATGTTTTTTGAAACCTTAGATCCAATAGTGAATGATTTATGGATGAATGTTTTAGAGAATATATTAAAATTTTAGGGATATTTAATGAATTGGAAGGAAACTATTTCTATTTATATATTTGAAGGTGAAGCTATCTAGTGAATTTTATTGTTTAAAAATACTAAGGAATATGATGAGAATTATTCCATGGAGTGGAAAAAATTGGGGATGTATTAATTGAGAAAAAATTTCCAATACATTTTCAACATAAAAAGGAATTTCAATTCATGGAGTTAATGGAAGAAGAGGGTGATTCAGGTTTTTCCTCTGATGAAAATTATACTAGATTTTTCAGGTATGTATTAAATGTAATTTGAGAGAATGATAGTATAATTGGTTGATTTGACACAACATTGAATCCATTTTTTAATTTTTCTTTGGTTAACCATTAGATTGGAAGATATGTGGGTATTTTTTTGATGTTCTGAGAAGGTTGATATAGCGTTTTCTAATGTTTTTGAAAATAAATAGAATAAGTGATCCATGTTGAATGAAATAGGGAATCATTAATATAATAATTCTAAAGATAAGGAAAATAAATTATTCTCTTGTGATAAGTGTGGTAATAACTGTTATGTTTACATTTTAGTGAGGTTCGTAAAGTGTTACCAGTGTGGTATGTTGGTCTATCCAGCTTATGACTATAGAGAAAATATAAATTGAAATCGCCAAACTAATGATGAAAAGATATTTGTAAAGTGTTTTTATTATAATTATATTGTCCAACAAGCATATGCATGTTTGGAGAAAGGTTTAAAGGATTCATATCATCATGAACAAAAGTAAGAGGGTGTGCTAAATTTATTTTTAACTACCTCAGTGAATGTTGTCTCATCTGATGAAGTGTTTTCATATATATTACATGTTTATATAGGGTATTACAAATAATTATTGATTTTGGGTATATTAATTATGTAATTTATGTGATTTTTTATGTCTCCTGTGGTTCGACTGAATTGGAAACCAAAGTGGGTTGTTCCAAGGCACGATCTGATCATCTATAGCCTAGAGCTGTGTTTCCAGCTCAGACCTACCTGGCTCTCCTTAACAAAGATGCTCCATAGACATGATGTTGGATCTTTCAATCCTGTGTGATTATTAATTTGATTCTTAATCCATGGTTTTCCCCCTTTTCAGGTTTCTGTGGATGTTTTCAATGGGTTCCTTGTTGCCGCAATAAGTATCTTCTAGTTTCGGTTCCAGTGGTTATTGATGAAGGAGAGTTCATCATGGATCTACATATTTGTCTGTATTTTTGGCTACTGTTGGTGATTTGGCTAACTTGTGGTTGAATTTTCAAGCCTTTTGATGTAATTTGTGGAAGTTGTTTTGTTTGTTTGTCTCGATCCTGGTCATGGTAAGAGAGTGCAGCTGGGCTCAATCTCTTGTAATAGGCCTAGAGGAGGATTCATAGCTAGTGGTTTATATTTTTAGTGCTTTTCAGATTCTATTTTTAGAGTAGTAATGGAATCAGCCATCAAATACAACTTATTCGTTGACATAGTACACTTGATTGCCTGTTATCCTTGCAATTTAGGAGTGCTTCAGCTTGTGTATATGCAAGGGAGGGGCTTCTTGGGTTTTCAATCTGGTTTCCACTCATTTTTCCTTCAAGTGTGATTTTCCTAAATCCATGAAATCCTTTAGGTTTTTCCCTTCTATCCTTAAAAGGGGGCTATATCAATAAAAAAATTTGAAGGTCATTGGGCCATTTTGTGGATATATACAATGGTTTTTTCTGTATATGTTATCTTATTACGCATAATGGAGTTTGATTTTGTCAATAATTAAAATTACTCAGGTTATTGATTTACCTACGGTAGAATAATTTTAAGATGTATATCCTGATAATTGGTCGAGGTTTATTCCTTTTCAAGAGGTTCATTTATTCTTTCACTTAGTGCCTTATGCTAATCTAATTTCAAAACATCATTATTAAATGGATCTAGCTGGTAATTATTAATTCAAAAATTTATAGAAATGATTACATTATAAGTGTTTCAACCACCACATCACTTCAAATTAGGGTGATCTTATTTTTTGTCAGAAAGAAGGATGGTTCTATGAGTAAATATACTAATTATAGAGAACTTAATACCATTAATATTTATTATAAGTGTAGGGTTATTTATATTTATTATTGGTTTTATCATCTCAAGGGTTCTATGTGTTTTTTAAATATTTAACTCAGGTATGGATACCATTAGCTAAATGTGATGAAGATGATATTTTGATGAACATGTTTTGTTCTAGGTATTATCATCAAATACTTTTGTATATGCAATTCAGACAAAAAAATTCCCTAGGTGTATTTATGAATTTAATGAATAGATTTTTTAAGATGTACATTGATAATTTTCTGGGGGTATTCATTTACTATGTTATGTTGTGTTATAATAGTTTTGACAATCATTTGAAACATATAATGATTGTTCTACAAACCTCAAAAGAAAATGAGATTTATTGAAAATTTATAAAATGTTAATTTTTGTCATAACCTAATTCTTTCTTAAAAAAAATTTCTCCTAAGTACGGTATGACTATAGATACACCTAAAAATGTGGCGGTTGAAGAGTGTCCAGGTTCTATAAATTACACCCATATCCAATGTTTTCTGGTATTAGTGGTTTATTACTAGTGGATTTTTTGAATCATTTTAAATGTTATCTACTCCACTAATAAGGATAACTTAAAAGGAGTTTATTTTTTTTGCAAAGGAATGTGTTGATTTTTTCATGATCTAAAATAATGATTTTTAAATAATATAGTGTTACCATTTCTATCTAGAACATGAGAGTTTTTTATTTAGAGAAGACCTTTAATAAAGGTTATTGGTTTTCTTAGGATGTAATATGATTGGGAAATCTCTTATGAATCCCTTAAATTGATATACCATGAAGTATTTAATTCATGATATTGATCTCACCTTAATATTTTTTTTATAAATTTTGAGGAATATTTTTTATGATGATAAATGTTAAATATATATAGAGATCATAAAATTTTTAAGTATATATTTACCGAAAAATATTTAAACATGAAGAATTTATAAATTTTAAAATTGATAAAGGATTATGATTCTATTATAAAATACCATCCATGTAAATCTAAAAAAATATCTTATACATTGAGGTGACTAGATATTTCAACCTTAACCACAATATGTTTGGAATATGATGTTTTATTTGATGATTTGAAAATGATTAAAACACAATTATTGACTAAAATATCTCCAATGAATGATATTTATGATATAACTTGTCATAGGTCATTATATACTACCCATAGAAAAATATTGGTCCATAACAAGGCATGTATTCCAAATAAGGCAACATGAGACAAACATAACATTACTAATTTGGTAAATTTTGAACCATAAACCACATGAATGAAAGGAAATCAAATGGATATGTAAATTCCATTAAATATGATTATTAAAATCATATAATAAATTCATGGGTAGTATGTACATGTCACAAAATATATGAGTTGTGAATAAGGAATGCATATCATGAATATAAAAAGGGAGATGAGGAAACCCTTACCTTAACTCTTTACTTTCTTCACACACATCCAAACAACATTTATAGTCAATATAAGCTTATTAAAATTCTACCATAGTACCACATTCATATATATAATATCATATATTATTTTATTATGGACTTATATAACCCATTTATTAAATATTTCATGTTAATATTACAATTCGGGTAATATCTGCTTTGTTTTTTGTATATGATTTCACTTTTTGATTCTTTATCCTCTAACTTGGATTATGATATAGTTACATATAAAATTTTAAAAAGGAATTATATATCATATATTTTCAATATATAAATATTTAATAAAATCTATAATATCTATAAATATGAAATGGAATAAAATACTCATGGAGATGATAGGTAGTACGAATGCGTGAACATTGATTATGTTTAATTATTATTTAGATAGATATAAAGTAAATAAAATATTTGTATATATGTATAATATTTCTATTATAATTAATATTTCCTACATACCATATACTTTTACTAAACTAGACGCATCCTTAATTCATTCCATTTAGAGAGTGAATGAGTCCAATCGCTTTGAGGAGACGACAATCCACACTATCATAAATGATGTTACCTTGTTTACTCAAAATAGAAATAGTGATGGAATCTATTATATAATAATTCTAAAATAATAAATAAATAATATATATCTCATAGAAATAGTGTGACCGTCATTATTCCCAACCATCTGAGGTGGTATAGGAAAAACGAAAAACATCATTTTTTAAGTTGGTAATTCTCCCTACACAAGAATATAATGTTCGTTACCCACTATATGTATGTATGTTTAATTATAGGTATAAACCATAGAATAAAAACATATAATTATATTTAAGGAAATTATGTTATTATTTAAGCATATATTATGAATATTTGAGGTGGCGTAGAATGAAAATAAAAGAAAATATTGTGTGGAAGGATGTCACCTCATTATTGAAGAAGTCCATTTGGTTTGAACCTAATGGATTTATTTGTTCTACTTAAGATCATATTGTGTTTAAAAACATGAAATTTTGAGAGCTATTTTTTCTAATAAATTTATCATTTCAATACTTTTCATTTCACATGACACTACAAATAGTTTATATATATATATATATATTAAAACACAATGTAAAAAATTACATACAGATGCAATACCGACATGGCTTGTGCTACACGCAATACTAAATTAGATTGCACTAAAAACATCACTGAATTGGCATATGATTCATGCAACACTATATGGAAAAAAAGATGAGAAACATTAATAAATAAGATAAAAAATATTGACATTAAAAGATGAATTTTTTATAATATAATTATAACCACTAAATATAGTAATAACTACTTTCCAAATACTATTTATAATATTTTATATAAACAAAACATATTGCTAATTAATGGTGAGATTTTTTAGGTAAATTCCATTTATGTTAAAAATACAGTTTTATTGAAGGAAATGATTTTAATATTTAAATTAATTTCATAAAAAATTAAAAATTTAATTTGATAAAATAAACTAAATTTTGGAATTTATAACATCAATATTATTCTAGGGAAAAGTTTTGGGATTTTTATGAAAAACATCATTTTTTGAGGAATATTTAAAAATACTGCTTTTAGTTAAACACTGCCTTTCTTCTAAATAATTATTAATTATAAATTTTATTATAAATTTTTTGAAGGTAAAAATAGAATGATATTATATCTATTCATAAAATTTAATTTATTATAATCAATTTTACTTTGAAACTGTATATAAAATCTTAACAAACTTTTGAACTTTTTCCTAATTTAAAACCTCTTTACTTCATCCCATCTATGGGGTTAGTACTCATATTAATTTTTCTGAATGTGTAAATTAAATTTAAAAAATATTATATACACCATTATATTCAGTATAATATTTAGTGTCTAAGAAGGCCTTGTTAATTTTTGACCAAAATGATTAGTAAATATGACTAAAATTTATCACTGCACTTAAGACCAAAATAAGAATAACTATGGAATAAAACTAAAAATTAAGGGCCCAAATGGAATAAATAATTTTTAAAGATCCCATTTTATCAATAGTTTGTCCACACACATTACACTTTTTTTTGACTTTTTTTAGGTAAGAACTTGTGCACACCAAGCTTGTTTCAAAAAATTCCATGTGAGTCCATTTCCTTCCATTTAAGAGAACACCACCTCTACAAATTTCCTCAAACCTATCAAACAATTTAATCTCATCCCATATCTTCCAATATATCCTTCCAAAAGTCCTCCCTTTGACCTCAAAACATCCATTTGGGTAGAAAGATTCTCAATGAATCCTTGTGGCACAAACCAAAAGGAGTTACCCTTTTTAGAGGTAACACTGTCTCTCAAACTCCATTCATTTATTTTATTTATCCCCCAATCCACTCACTTTATTATTTAATTATGTGAAAAAAAGTATCCCAAATATACTAGGATTTTTTATGAATAGTTTCTAACCTACACTTACATACACCTCCATTTAATGTATGTTGAACATAAAATTTTTGTGTATGGTGAAGTACTGCCTCACGAAATGGTGATTGTCCATTTCTCCTTTTCCACCAATCATGGTATCCATTATGATGGAAAATCTATTTAAATATGAAATATATTATATTTAATTTGTATTTATGTTTCGTTATTCCTTTTACCACCTACATCTCTTTGCTTTCCATTTGGTGTTAATACGATAATCTTGTTTGTTGAAATATGGACTACCACACCCTCAAAGCGATGTGATTCATTCACAAACCACATGAAATATATTTGGGATGAGTTTAATGAAATTATATGATATATGTGGAACAATAATTCTACTATAATACACACACACACACACACACACACACACACACACACACACACACACACATATATATATATTCATATGATAGTTACATAAGTTCTTTCAATACGACAATAAAAACGGAAGTTGCGTTCATTCATATGTAATACTTACCATCACCATGAACGATGTATTCCATTTAATTATTAAATATACTATAAATTATTATAATATAAATATACTGTACATAAATGATATTTATATCATGTTTTACGTTCATGAATCATGATATAGTTAGAAGGACCAAAGATGTAACCAATTAAGACACACAAGATGAACAAAGTAAATTTTACCCGAAATAAATCCATAGAATTGGATTGTTTAAAAGAATGTAAAATAAAATTATAAATAAAAAAATGTTGTAATATATATAATAATATTATAATATAGGATATTAATAATAATATTATATTTATAATATAGGTAGATTGTATGAGTACGGAGATAGTCAATACACAAGTTAAGGTGATTTCCTCCCACTTTTAATTTATGTGAGGTATATGTTATGTTCGACACTCATACATTTTTTTACTGTATGTACTACCAATTATTGAATTATATATTTCTTATAATTATATTTCGGGGTATTCACAATTACATTTGTATGATCCTTCATTCATGGGTTATAATTTTGAAATGTTATGAAATTTGTAAAATAGTTTTGTCTCAATTTTTCATCTTTGCGACTCATGTTTCTTATGATCCTAGAATCTTTATTCAATGTGTATATAAATATATATTACATGTCCCCTAATTAATCTCAATATTTTCATGATATTTTAATATTCATGTGATTTTATTTCTTTCATGGATAATACGATCTCCAGTTAGCATGTTATAACACTTTCTTGGGAAAATCTCATTTCTTTTCATGATTGTTTATTTTTATATTTCATATAATGAACTCTTATGATCCATATCTTAATTAAATTCATGAAATTTCATATCCTCTGGTTATCCATGATATACTCATGTATTGGTACCATTTTTCTAGTTTTTGGTCCAAAATATAACTAATAAAGTGTTTTTAAGAAATCCCATCTTTACCATCCCTTTGGTCAGAAATATAAGTTTTCAAAAGAGTGTTTCCAATAATAATATATGATTATCCTATAACAATTTTTATACATTTTTTACCTTTTTATATTTTATCAATCTCTTTAAGTGATTATTTTTAGTACATTCCGAAAAAGGCATTATATATAACTTTTTTACTATGAAAATTGTATGTTATTATTTAATTCCTGTGAAATGTATAGAGTTACCCACCATCATTACATTAAATATAAATTTTCATTTTTAAAATGTTAATTATTATGATTTTTTTTAAAATTATATTTCAATGGAAAAAGGTTTTCAAAATGGTTTATATTATCATTATTATTTTTTCATGGTATTTTTTGAGAAAATGATTTTTAATTGATTTTATGTATTAATATGACTTTTCAAAATATTAAATGATATTTTAATCAATAAACATGTTTTATGGAAACTTCGTTACTATTTCCCTACTAATATGAAATATTTGTATTTAAATAATTCGATTTTTGTAAATTATCAAAAGGTACCATTCATATCCTTCATATAAATGGGTTATTTTTAATGTCATGGTCTTCACAACACCTGATTTTCCTTCATGGGTTATATGTTTATGAAATCAGTTTCTCTTTCATGAGTTATGATTTGAGGAAATAGTTATAAAATATATAGATTTTCAACTGGTTTTTATGTGACTAAATGTTAATGATACCCATTTTATTTTATTGGGTATAATTTGATGTTTTAAGAGCTATATATTTTTATGGGTCTTGGTATGATGAATGTTTTATTATCATGTGGCACACAAGTGAATGATTTTACTATGATATGGCTGTGAAATTTTTCTCCCTCCAATGAATTGTGTAATTATAAGATTTATATGTTCTCAAATGGTACACAAGTTATAGAATAAGCCTGAAAAGAAGAAGGTCATATGGGTTGTAGCCCCAGCCTAAAAAAGAAAGAGGGTGTACTGGCTATAACCCAAGCCTAAATTAAATGGGGTACATGTTTAGTAGCCCAAGCCCCAAAATTAAATTTTTTATGGGTTTTAGCCAAATCCTAATGAAAGTGGGTACACCTTTTGTATCCCAATAATGAAAAGAATAAGTTACATGGATTCTATCCTGATCCTTGAAGAATGTGGGTATAAAGGTCTCTATCCCAAGAGTGAAGATGGTACACATGTCATAGCCCAATTTAAACATGTCATAAAGGACTTTCTTGGTAGACATGATATAAAAGTTTCTATTCTTATACGTACGCCACAAATCCTTTGACTTATTCCCTAGTTATGATTTCATGGATCATGATGTTTATTTACTAATAATTCAGGTCTTATGACCTTCCATGATTTATCCCATTACTCATGTTTATGACCATTTATATGCATGGTATGATATCATAGCATTATGATCTCATTAACAAACTACTATGTTCATGTTTTTGATTAAATGACTCCCTTTGTTACCCTTATTGAGAATTTGAGGTCACCCCTTTATTATTCTTCCTTTCTCAAGGGAATGAAGAAATGTTTTTTGTATAATTACTAATAGTAGAAATATTTATGGGATGTATTTAAGATATTTCACTAGGATTAGAGATTTTTCAATGTTTCCAATGACACTAAACAATTGTGGTCCTCTGGTATTTATTTTGTTTAATATTCTGAATATTTATATAAAATGATGTAATATCCATGAATGTCAAGCCTAGGTCAATATATAGAGGATTATAGTTTGAGAGGAGGTATGATGGCAGCTTATGTGGTCTGGGATTGGATACGAAAATGTGTCTTAAGATGTGTAAGGATGGGAAAGACTTAAATCCTTCTTAAAGAGAATGAGGAGCGTCATTCTTGTAAAACCCAAAGGTAAGACTATTATGTGGTCTACCATTCCTCATATGATTCCAAAATGAAAATATAATGGATTAAATGGGAAATGTGATATATTAAAAACCTACCAAAAACAAAAAAAATTATTTTTATTAATTTTGTTCCATGAAATATAAGATTAATTATTTATATCTTTTTAGTTTTTATAAATGTAACCCATATTTTGTCATTTGTATTTTCACCATTTATACTATATTGAAGGTAATTTTTAGTAAAATATATATCCAATTAAATCTAAATAATATATATAATTTATGAAATAGATATACCATGAAAGCTGTAAATTAATTGTAAAACATGGTCACATAACACCCAAAATCATAACTTTATCCAGAATCATGATAACAATGTTTTTTACATTCTATGGGTCAAAATATTAATTATAAAAGATAATTTTTACATGTATGGAACATATTTAATATATAATGACACATAAAAACTGTTTTCCATAATACATAATGTGATTAATTTTAAATCCTTTAAGAAAATATTAATTATTTTAAAATAACCTTAATGGAAATTTTGACATTATTTATTATATTTTATTTTTATGATAACCAAAATATATTGGATTTAAAATATATTTTGTCAAATTAAATTTAACATTATATATTCATTGAAAAAAATAATGGAACATAATAATTTGGTAAATTTACTTCCCTTCAAATGTTTTTAGCATCATCTATTTTATTTAATTATGAATTCAATGGTCCATATGTTTATGTTTGTTAGAATTTATGCAACTAGACCATATTAAAAAAATATAGTACATTTTGTAACGAACCAAAGTTTAATTAATGGAAATCCCTCTTGAGATAATTAAATGCATCTTTAGGTTTATATAAAATTTCAGCTTCTTTGGTTTTATGATAACAATTTTGACCATTGCTAATATAGTCGCTGAACAGTGATCACATGATTAGTATAAATATAGGGCTTTAACAAATCCAAATTTACTTAGAAAAAAGAAGCGATGGCCTCATCCTGTAGAATTGCTCTGTATGAAGCCCATTTTTCAGAGCTCGGAAAAGAGTTGGCGTCTTTGGGCTTCACCTTTGACCATGCCCAAGCTGAGATTCATCTTTTCAAGCATGAACATGACCGTCTACAGGAAAAGTGGAAGTTGATTGAAATTACCAATCGAGCGATGTTATCTGAGCCACCCCAAGAGTCTGTCACCATCGCACACCTTACCCTTAGTTCTTATGCGGATTTTTTAAGGGGTTATGTAACAAATAAGTAGTACTATGTTCATGTACATTATTTTTTGTATATAATAATGAATATAATTTCCAGTCATTTTTTATACATTGTAAACAGTCTTTAAAGTACAAATTGTGTTTTTAGTTATTATTTAATAAAGAAATATATTTTATTAAATTAAGGGATTTTTGAATTAAATAATATTTTAATAAAATATTATTATTATTATTAAATTAATTTATATTAAATATAAATGATCTTATAATTTTATGAATGCAATTATAATTTTTATTATGGTTTGAACGCCATTTCTGTCCAAACCTATAAATTTTCGATAAATGTCGGTTTTTATTTTAAAAGTGAAAAATAACATATTTAGAAAATTATTTAGATAAGATAAATGTTATTTTTTGAATCAGGATGTCGAAATTATCCAACGGTGAATTTTTCATATTTTTCTCAAACAGTCAAATTTTTGGGTAAAAATTAAATACTGTTTAAATATATAATGAGTTTTATGACATCATAATGACCCAATAGTGATGTAGTAAAATACTATCATCTTTACGTTCGTCCAATATATGTTTTAACATTAAAATAATGTGATTTTATGTTTCTTTGACTTATTTTTCAAAGCATTAATGGACCCCTCAAGACTCATTCAACACCTTGCCTTTTTAAATTAGTTTCCTTGGGAGTGTGACTCACCTCCACATAAGAAGGACAAGTATTTTAAGAAGTTCATACTTTGTCCTTATAAAATATTTTTTTCCTATTCACTTTTCCAAAAACCATGGGCAAAAACCATGGGATGGTTTGTGGTTTGGATTAATTTAAAGTAAGGGGTCCCAAACCTAAATAATAAAGAATTCCCTCATCTTTCATATATAAACCCACCCAAGCTCCCACTTCCTCCTCACTTAAAGCCTTTGGAGTTCGTCCAACTTCTCCCCAACTCTCTCTAAAATCCTACCAAGGTTCCACAAGCTCCCAAGAAGCCTCTCACAAGCCTCTCTCTAGCCTTTGGAAGCACACTTCCAAGTAAGGGTTTTTCTTCCTTTGTCTTTTTTGTCCAATTTTCATTAAGTTTTTTTGCCCTTTTAATTTCATTTATGAATGTTGGGGTATGGTTTTGGACCTCCCTCATAATTCCCACTTTATGTTTGAATTATGGGATACCCCTTTCTCTCTAATTAAATTCCTCCCATGTACACCCATTACTATGCCGAAATTCCAAAAAGAACTTCTCTCTCCTCATTTAAATTCAAGAAATACTTTTGTATCATGAATCTAAATTCCATTAAAATTGTTGGTACATGTACCTATATGACCTCCTTACTGTCCATTAAATTTAAATATTATGAGGAACCCCTTTCTCTCTCATCAACCATTTTTATGAATTCTTATGTCACGCCGTTACGCTACCGAAATCGCACCGATTTTTCTAAGACAATGTCATTGTGTAGTGAATACCACGCCCATTTCTCCATCAAGGGTATTCACCTTTATGCATATTTACTTATTGATTGTAATGTTTCATGTATGAATTCTGCATTCCTTTCTCGTGGTATAAATGATTATGTTTTATGAATCCATGTTTTATGATCCATGTGGCACACTTATGCATGAGATGAAATTTTTAAGAAGGGTGCTACCTTATAGTGCTCCAATGCATTGGGTAAAGTATAGTATCATGATATGTCATCTGAAATGAGTGTCGACTCATGATAATTCAAGTGCTGCGAGGGTTTACTTGTGATTTATGTGCAATGAGGATCTACTCATGATCCATGTTCAATGAGCCTTGGGTCATGGTAATTCCATGTTAAGTGTTGTTGCCACATTTCCATGTTATGATTATCATGCTTTATCATGCATTTAGGTTCATGTTTCTTTTATGCTCTATTGATATACCTATTGTCTAACATGTATTGTACTCCTCATGTTACTCCATGTGTACTCCCTTATTGGGCTTTATAGCTCACCCTTTTCTTATTCATGTCCTCAGGTTATCCCATGAAATGCTAAGTATGAGGGAATGTAGTTTTCATGTAAAGGATGTTTTCAATAAAGATGTTGTATTTCATGTTTTAAGATTTTATTTAATGATACTAATCCCCAAATACACTAAACCTCTCGATATTCTTTGTTTTATCAAGTGAAGTTTTATGTAATAAATCATGTTTAAGTTTTTATTAAAAGTGAGGGTTGTCATAGTTGGTATCAGAGGATAGGTTTAGTTATTTTTTGGGATTAGGAAACCCTTGTAAAGCCATAAAGACAAGAATATGTATAATAAAAACATCCCTAAGTTTTGCTAAGTACTGAATAAGTGGTTTATCAGAAAAATACATCCCTGTCGGGATATGAGCAGGTAGAGGCGGCTCTGGCACAGATGTATCCTAGGGGTAAAACCCGAAAACACCACTTTGAGCTAGACTTAAATCGGAACTGGTGCACGAAAATGGGCATTGCTGCACTCTTGGTTACAAAACTCTCGGGGGATATGTTTTGATAAATTCAAAATCATAGTATGAACCCTTATTAAGGGAAAAAAATTCCCTCTAAGAATATATGTTAGAAAGTAGATCATGAAAAGCCTAGATTGAAGCCTATAGACTCTTGAGTTAAGGAAATGAAAGTTTATTTATAAGACATCAACTTTTGTCCCTGGATTACCCTTTATGTGTTACCCCTAACATTCCTTTTATTCCAGCTAATGACCAGTAATAGGAGGACTTGAGCTAACAATCGTTGTGAAGATCAGTGTGATGACTGTACTAATGAGATGCCTTATCCAATCAGAGCGGGAATCACAAACTTTGTCACACATATCTCTTAGCTAAATCAATAGTTAAATAGAAACATAGGTCAAGAGGAACGTTCAACCCCCCCTAAGAATGAACAAGTCACTATTGAGAGCTTCATGAGACAAAGGCCTCCTACTTTTAGTGGATCATCCAATCCCACAATCGCTGAACAATGGATCAACTCCATTGAAAAGATAATCTCCATCCTCCAATGTTCTGAACAAGAGATGGTTCTCTAGGTGGTTTATCATATGTAGGGTGAAGCTGATGAATGGTGGATGTTGATCAAAAATACGAAGCCTGAGGAGGAGATCGAGGCGTTGGAATGTAAGGATTTCCAGAAGATGTTTTTTGATAAACATTTTCCGCGCACCCTATGGCATAAGATGGAAAGGGACTTCCTTTCCCTCAAGAAAAAATATAATGAATCTATTGGAGCATACGAGGAAAACTTCACAAGGCTTGCATGATACTCTTCCGGCTTTGTCGTTACCCCCAAATGCAAGGATGACCACTTCTTTGGTGGGATGAAGCCTAACTTGTAAAAAACATTAGCGATTCGGGACTTCGACAGCTATTAGGAAATTGTATGATGTGGCCTCAAGGTCGAAATGAAGATCAGGGAATCACAGGGGTATCATGGGGACAAGAAGCATAAGGTGGACGTCAATGCTGGAAGTCCGATGGATAAATCCAACGGTGCTAATAAGATCCAGCACCCCACTTGCCAAAAGTGCGGGAAGAAGCACCATAGAAATTTCCTTGAGGGGAGGAGGAAATGCTCCAAGTGTGGAAGGGAAGGGCACATAGATGTTAACTATCGGAAAGAAAAACCCACGGCTATGACAGAAGAGAGGAATGCTCCGTTCGAACCTCAACGCGTTGTTCAATGCTACAAATGCAAGGATCCAGGTCATTCTGTAAATCAGCGCCCTAATCCAAGGGTTTTCGGAGACAACCAACAACCGCCTAGGCAGCAATGAAGAGCTTTTCCCATGACTTCTGCCAAAGTGAACCCCAAAACAAAGTAGTGACAGGTACACTAGTTATTCATTCAAGAATAGAGAACCTACTTTTTGATTCAGGTTCTACACATTCTTTTATATCTCGAAAGTTTAGTAGAACAATCCCAGCACCACCACAAATCATGGAAGTGAAGATGTCGGTGAGTACGAAAAATTGGGAAATCATTGCATCCCATGATTATTAGTCATCCCCTGTTATAATCTGTGGATTTAATTTCCCAGCGAACCTCGTCATACTCCCTCTGGTGTAATTTGATGCAATTATTGGCATGGATTGGCTTTCCTTATATAGAGCCAACATAAATTGTCGGGAGAGGGAAATAACACTCCATATGGATAATCGAACCCCGATTATTTTCAAGTGTCAGGAAGAAGATGAATCTCCTTTATCTCCATCATCTCAATCATGGATATTACTGCCTTATGAGCACACATATCTGGCTCAGATGATTGAGTCCAAGGAAGAAACCACCCTTGAATAAATGTCTATTGTGAGCAAATTTGTTGAAGTGTTTCCCGAGGAACTGCCTGGTCATCCTCCAAGAAGAGATGTTGAGTTATCAATTGAACATATACCTGGGGAACTACCAATATCCAAGACTCCATATAGAATGGTTGTTGTAGAGCATGAAGATCTGAAGAAACAACTACAGGAGAATCTTGATAAAAGGTTTATACGCCAAAGTGCTTCACCATGAGGTGCACCAGTACCCTTCGTCAAGAAGAAGGATGGGTCAATGCAGCTTTGCATCGATTATAATGAACTTAACAAAATCATGATAAAGAAGAAGTATCCTCTCCCAAGAATGGATGACTTGTTTGATCAGCTTCATGGAGCACAATACTTCTCCAAGGTGGACTTGCGGTCAAGATATTATCAAGTAAGGGTGAAGAAGGTAGATGTCCCCAAGTCTGCTTTTCGTATAAGATACGGGCACTATGAATTCATAGTAATTACTTTCGGACTCACCAATGCTCCAGCAATCTTCATGGACTTAATGAATAGATTATTTAGAGATTACCTAGACAAATTTGTGGTAGTCATTATAGATGATATTCTAATATACTCCAAAGCCAAGGAGGATCATGAAGAGAATTTAAAAACTGTACTAGAGACTTTGCGCAAGGAGAAGCTCTATGAAAAGTACAACAAGTGTGAGTTCTGGTTGAACGAGGTATCATTCTTGGGCCATATCATCAGAAGCAATGGGATATTTGTGGACCCCTCTAAAACAGATGCAATTGAGGGATGGTCGAGGGCAACATCGGTAACTGATATCCGTAGCTTCTTGGGGTTAGCTGTATATTATTGAAAATTTGTAAGAAATTTCTCATGATTGTCAAACCATCTTACCAAGCTAACTTGGAAGGGATTATAGTTTTCTTGGAGTGATAAATTCGAAGAAAGCTTCAAGGAGTTGAAAAGGAGGATTATCACTACGACCGTGCTCACTTTACCCACAAGTGGGGAACTTTTTGTGGTATTAAGTGATGCTTCAAAGATGGGATTAGGTTGTGTGCTGATGCAGAAGGATAAAGTGATATCCAATTCCTCAAGGCAGTTGAAAATCCATGAGAGAAACTATTCAACGCATGATCTGGAGTTAGCGGTGGTGATCTTTGCCTTGAAAATCTTGCGGAATTATCTATATGGGGAGAAATGTGAGATATATACTAACCACAAGAGTATTAAATATATATTCACATAGAAAGAGCTTAATATGTGCTAGAGAAGATGGATAGAGTTCATCAAATATTATGACTGTTCAGTACATTACCACTATGGGAAAGCGAACAAGGTGGCAGATTCCCTAAGTAGAAAGGATCCGACGAATCTATCAATGATGAGAATTGAGAAGGATCCAATATTCTTAGACATGATGGAGATGGACATGGGAATCATAGAGAAGGTAAAATAATCAATCATTTCACAAATGATTTCTCAACCATCTCTTTTGGAAAGGTTAAAGGTTGCTCAAAAGGATGATTTGGGAATTCAGGAAAAAGTGGAAGCTATCAAAAAAGGGAAATCATCGGATATTAATGTTAATGAAGAAGGAATTGTGCGGTTTGGGAAAAGACTATGTGTTCCATAAAATCCAGAGCTGAAGAAGGAACTTTTGGATGATGCACATAGTTCAAATTTCTCTATTCACCCAGGGAGAATAGAGATGTATCAAGATCTCCGAGAAAACTGTTGGGGGGATAATATGAAGAAGGAGATCGCTGAATATACATCAAAGTGTCTGGTGTGTCAGCAAGTGAAGGCAGAGAGGCAGATTTCTAAGGGGATGATGCAACCATTTCCTGTACCAGAATGGAAATGGGAGAACATCACCATGGACATTGTCACCGGACATCCATGGACATCCAAAGTCAACAATGCAATATGGGTTGTTGTGGATCGTCTTACATAGACTGCACACTTCATTGCTATTCGGGAGGACTTTTCATTGGATCAACTGGCACAGATATATATTAGGGAAGTGGTAAGGTTGAAAGGAGTACCACTATCAATTATGTCTGACCGAGATCCAAGATTCACCACTATGTTTTGGAAGAGTCTTCAACATGCTCGGAATACTGAACTAAACATCGGTATGGCCTATCATCCTCAAACTGATGTCCAATCCGAGCGGACTATCCAAACACTTGAGGATATGTTGAGAGCATGCTCAATGGACTTTAAAGGAGGATGGGATCAACATCTTCCTCTGGTTGAGTTCTCTTATAATAACAGTTTCCACTCGAGCATCCAAATGGCACCATATGAAGACCTATACGGGAAAAGGTGCAGAACACCGGCATGTTGGGATGAGGTCGGTGAACGTAGGCTGCTTGGACCAGATATGGTCGAGGAAATGGTAGAGATGGTGAAAACCATTCAGCAGAATATCAAGGTAGCTCATAGTTGATAGAAGAGTTATGCAGATAATCGTCGATGAGACCATGAGTTTAAAGTTAGAGACATGGTGTTTCCACGCATATCTCCGTGGAAGAAGTTCATGAGGTTTGGAAGGAAAGGGAAGTTATGTCCAAGGTACATCGGCCCCTTCGAGATTCATAATCATGTCGGGGCTGTGGCCTATCGACTAGCACTTCCACCTACTATGGCCAAAGTACATGATGCCTTTCATGTATCACTCTTAAGGAAGTACATACCGGACCCTTCACATGTACTATCTTCTGAGGTGGTACAATTGGAAGATGATCTTTCTTATGAGGATCAACCAGTGAAGATATTAGATTGTAGAGAAAAAGTTATACGAAATAAGACAATGCCCCTCATTAAGGAGTTGTGGAGAAACCACAAGTTTGAAGAAGCGACTTGGGAATCGGAGCATACGATGGAGCTGAGTTACCCACATTTGTTTTAGTGAGGAAAAGGAAAATTTTGAGGGTGAAATTTCTTAAGGGGTAATATTTTAACGACCCAAAGTTTCATTAATGGAAATCGCACTTGATATAATTAAATGTCTCATTATGTTTATATAAAATGTCATCTTATTTGCTTTTATGATAAGAATATTGATCGTTTCTAATATATTCGTTGAAAAGTGATCACATGATTAGAATAAATATAGGGCTTTAACAAGTCCAAATTTACTGAGACAAAAGAAGTGATGGGATCGTCCAGTAGAATTGCTCCGTATGAAGCCCATTTGTCGGAGCTCGGAAACGAGGTGGCGTCTTTCGGCTTCGCCCTTAACCAAGCCCAAGCTGAGCTTCATGTTGTCAATCTTGAACATGACCGTCTACGGGAAAAGTTGAAGTTGATTGAAATCACCACTCGAGCGATGTTATCCGAGCCACCCCAAGAGTCTTTCACCATCGCACACCTTACCCTTAGGTCTTATGCAGCTGTTTTAAGGGGTTATGTAAAAAATAAGTATTACTATGTTCATGTACATTATTTTTTGTATATAATAATGAATATAATTTCGAGTCATTTATGATACTTTGAAAATTGTTTTTAAAGTACAAATGGTGTTTTTAGTTATTATTTAATTAATAAATCTATTTTTTAAAATAAGGGATTTTTGAATTAAATAATATTTTAATAAAATATTATTATTATTATTATATTAATTTTTATTAAATATAAATGATCTTATAATTTTATGAGTGCAATTATAATTTTTATTAAGGTTTGAAATCCATTTCTGTCCAAACCGATGAATTTTCGTTAAATGTCGGTTTTTATTTTAAAAGTGAAAATTAGCATATTTAGAAAAAAATTTAGATAAAATAAATTTTATTTTTGGAATCAGGACATCTAAATTATCCAACGGTGAATTTTTCATAACTTTCTAAGACAGTCAAATTTTTGGGTAAAAATTAAATACTGTTTAAATATATAATGTGTTTTATGATATCATAATGACCCAATAGTGATGTAAAAAAATACAATAATATTTATGTTCGGCCAATATATGTTTTACCATTAAAATAATGTGATTTTGGGTTTGTTTGACATATTTTTCAAAGCATTAATGGACCCCTCAAGACTTATTTAACACCTGGACTTTTTAAATTAATTTCCATGGGAGTGTGACTCACCTCCACATAAGCAACCCTGATATTTTAAGAAGTTTGGACTTTGGCCTAATAAAATATTTTTTTCCTCTTCCCTTTTCCAAAAACCATGGGCAAAAACCATGCGATGGTTTGTGGTTTGGATTAATTTAATGTAAGGGGTCGCAAACCTAAATAATAAATAATTCCCTCACCTATCCTATATAAACCCACCCAAGCTCCCACTTCCTCCTCACTCAAAGCATTTTGAGTTCGTCCAAATTCTGCCCAACTCTATCTAAAATCCTCCCAAGGTTCCCCAGGCTCCCAAGATTCCTCTCACAAGCCTCTCTCTAGCCTTTGGAAGCACACTTCCAAGTAAGGGTTTTTTCTTCCTTTCTCTTTTTTGTCTAATTTTCGTTAAGTTGGTTTTCCCTTTTAATTTAAATTATGAATGTTGGGGTATGGTTTCTCACCTCCCTCATAATGATCTCCTTATTTTTGAATGATGGTAGACCCCTTTATCTCTAATTAAATGCCTCCCATGTAAACCTATTACTATGCCGAAATTCTGAAAGGAACTTCTGTCTCCTCATTAATATTCAAGCAATACTTTTGTATACTGAATCTAAATTACATTAAAATTGTTGGGACATGTATCTATATGAAATTATTACTATCAATTACATGTAAATATGATGAGGAACCCCTTTCTCTCTCATCAACCATTTTTATGAATTCTTATGTCACGCTGTTACGCTGCCGAAATCGCACCGATTTTCTAAGCCAATGTCATTGTGTAGTGAATACCATGCCCATTTCTACATCAAGGGTATTCACATTTATGCACATTTACTTATTGATTGTAAAGTTTCATGTATGAATTCCACATTTCTTTATCTTGGAATAAATGATTATGTTTTATGAATCCATGTTTTATGATCCATATGGCACACTTATGCATGAAATGAAATGTTTAAGAAGGGTGTGCCCTTATAGCGCTCCAATGCATTGGGTAAAGTATACTATCATGATATGAAATGTGAAATGTGTGTTGAATCATGCTAATTAAAGTGGAAAGAGGGTTTACTCGTGCCTTATTTGCAATGAGGATCTACTCATGCTCGATGTGAAATGAGCCTTGGCTCATGCTAATTCCATGTTAAGTGTTGTTGCCACATTTTCATGTTATGATTATCATGCTTTATCATTCCTTTATGTTCATGTTTTTTTATACACTATTGATATGCCTATTGTCTAACATGTATTGTACTCCTCATGTTATTCCATATGTACTCCCTTACTGGGCTTTATAGCTCACCCTTTTCTTATGCATGTTCTCATTTTATCCCATGCAATTCTAAGTACGAGGGAATATAGTGGTCATGTAAAGGATGTTTTCAATAAAGATGTTGTATTTCATGTTTTATGTTTTTATGTAATGATCCTAAGCCACAAAGACACAAAACCTCTTGATCTTATTTGTTTTATCAAGTGACGTTTTATGTAATAAATCATGTTTAAGTTTGTATTAAAAGGCAGGTTTGTCATACATTTATCATGAAAAAAAGTATTTAAAATTAATAATAATTTTTACAATCGAAAATATTTAGATTATTCCCCACTCTAATGCTTCATAATGATAAAGTAATATAAGGTTGCGTTTTTTTCTTTTTCTTTAATTAACTAATTATATTGGTCATTTTTACGGAATTTTAGACTCATAACTAATATCATTTGAACCTAGAGGGTACAAGGACGAAATTTTGGTATCCAATGGCTTTAGGACTAGTTTCTAGGTCAATTTGGACATTTAGTTTAAGGTTTATTCCATTGTTAAACTTAATTTTACCATAATAACTATGATTAATTTTAATTACATTCACTAATATATTTTTTTTATCAAAAAATATTTTAATATTATTATAATATAAATATTACATTTATTATAACCATTTTTGATTGTTTATCCAAATTATATTCATAGAAGTTTGAAATTAAGTTAAATATTAATCCCATAGATACTGTGAGAGAATGAGTTTTTAGGTGAAACCATGAAAATATTGATATGTTTTCATATCCAATTTTAAGGTGAATTGGTTCCAATGAAGCAAATTGAATTAATTTATTTATAATTGATTTTATTAAACTCTAAAGTGAAATTAAAATATTAATTAACTATAAAAATAAATTTGATGAATGTTAATTTTTCAATTAAAATTTAGTATTCTTCATTATTCATCCAAAAATGAAATATTTCTGAAAAATTCAAACAAAAAACCCAAAGTTAGCTTTCACATTAGCAATTTATGTAGGATTTTTATTTTTTATAATTAAATGTGAAAGGTGTCTAAAATTAATATTATTATATTTCATAGAAGGGAAAAATAGTTTAGTTTAGAAAATATTATTTCCAAACATTTAGAAAATTTACCGGAAATTATATATTTAATCATCATTATTTTTTATTTATATAAATGTGTTATAAATAATGTGTAAAAATTATTTATTAATATAAATATTTATGTTTTTTTCAACTATGTTATAACTATATCATTTTTATTGTTATAATAAAAAGAATATTGTTTCATAGAAACGTAGTGTTTTGTGTAACACAAGAAAATTCAGTGCGTAAAGTAGAAAAATATTATATTCTTATGTCATATGGATAAGATTAAAAAAAATTTGAGTAAAAAAAATAATAACTTGGTTCCTTCATAAAACCAAATCTATATTCCCAATTTTGTGAAATAAAAAATATAAAAAAGATCAAATTAATTTGAAAAAAAAATATTTCAAAAAATATCGAGTTGTTACAATATACCGCCCTTAAAATGAATTTCCCATCAAAATTAATAATGGATTTCACATGTCTAATCGCTTCTTTCTAATAAACCAACATCTAAAAAATTATTAGTAAACCGTCTTTTAAAAATTGGAGGTTAGAAATATAATGTTTACCCAAAGTAACTCATAACTATGCTTCCACATAATAGAAGATAGGTTGAAAGGGATTACATAGGAATGGATGATAAATATAATAATAATGTTATGAAGAAGAGAGATATAGATCATTATTTAGATAAATTTTAGGGTAAAAAATACATAACACAAAGAGGCTTAAAAAGGTCATTGACATCATCAAGAATGATAATAACATGACAAATTTTTATTTTAATAACTATATGAAAAATTTTACGATTTTTAATACTAAGGTATACGAACATGATTGTAGGAAAACATTTCCCTTTTTTTCCCATATCATCTTCCATTGTATCTCATACTCCAAAAAAAATAAGGACAATTTTTCGTTCCTAAAGACTTATCATATCATGAATTATAATGATAACTCATTCATTTTATCTTTAGTAAGAATCATATAAATATGGTCAACATAGGTTATCCAATATGCATAAATCCTTATAACCCTTCTAAAATATGAAATTCTTAACTTTGTAAACATGGTCACTAAAATTTTCAAAAATATAATATCAATAACCACTATATATCTTAAAGTATCTTGTGGTTGTGAAAGACCATTTAAGTAAATACATATATAATATATTGTCTTGAAATATGGTAATAACATTAATTGTCATAGATCCTTATTTAAAATTTATATTCTTTATTATTCAAAACATTTTCAGATATATTCATTAAATTACTAAATTTCTATCCTTGATAGGACAAACAAATTTTTGAACAAATCATTTCTGAGTTACGAGGTCATTTATACTATTAAATTTACTTTATACAAATAAATAATTTTATTATCAAGGATAGACACAAATGTAACCACATCATGAACACATTAAGGTTCATCTTCTCTTAAATCAAAATATCAACATTCCATTAAATCAATTTTCCTTGTCGTCATCACCACTCTAAAAATATTTTTCAATCATTAATTTTCAATTTATAAAAAACTACATATATATTTCATGATTAATATAACCAAAACCTAATTTCGAAAACATATAAACCTCAATCAACTAAATTTAATCTTAAACCCTTACTTGGGTTTCATCATCTTATTTTTTAATACCCCTTATCCTTGAATATAAAATATTAATCTTCTCTTAATGTTCCTCAACCTCAATATAATTATGATTTTTATGTTTAGTGTAAAAAATACGGTTAGAACGACCCATAACATTCACATTTCATTTATAATACCTTTATCATCATTATTATAACCAACACGTTTTACACCTTTATGATTTTCTTCATAGGATCTCCACTGAGGACATAGATTAGTATAATGCCCCTACATCCCGAATATAAAACATTCAAGGTTAACCCTGTTCCTTCTAGATTTTACATTGGACTAACACAAAAAAATTGTAGTGTGATTAACATTAATAATAGTAGAGAATCATATAATCAAGAAAACATACTTATAGGATGTGTAAATATAGATACCTACTTATTCAATTTATGAATCCTTAGTTTTAACCTAGTTTATTCATAGTAATTTTCTATTTAAATCCTTTATAATTTTTTTAAAATGAGTTCATGAATTCCCAATGTGTATCCCCCAATAGTGTTAAACCTGGTGTTCAGCAAATCCCAATGTCATGCAATAGTTCTTGATCAGGTCTAGATAATAATTTTTTTTTGGGATTGATACCGCTATATAAGTTTGTTCAAGACCCAAATACACTGTTAGTATATATACATGGATGTATTTCTTGCAATCCAATCAATCTATAATTTTATAGAATTCAAGGACATTTCCTACACATTAACTTATCCTTAGACTTATACATAGAAATATCCCAAGACATATGTTTAGAAGTATTCATACAGATCTTACTAAATCTTTCTTATCCTATTTTCTAATGGTTGAATAATCAATTCTTTTGATAACAATAATAGAGACCTACTTTTAACAAAATTGGATATTAAACCAATTCAGGTGAATATTAAGCACATTATTGAAGTATATTCCTATGTAGAGAAATTGTTTTGTGTCTTTGGAAGCACGAAAAAATTCTTATATCATAGTGAATTATATTAGATGTTTCCAAAAAATATATTACCCTTTATTAATTCTAAATAAAAACTATTATTAATAATATAGGGAGATGGGAAAATAAAGGGTGATATTAGATGCTTAGTAAGGGTAAACAATGAAATTTTTATATATAACATGAGCACAAGGGTATGATAACACGATCAAAACAATAGAATATCATACCATACATATTAAATATCATAATAAAAAGTTATGATGCAATTATTATTAGCTGATAATATATTTTTCTTAAGGAAATCAAACATCCCGAGTCTTTAGGGAATAAAATTTGTATAATACCCAGTCTTTAGGCAGACACATAATAAAAAATGGTTTATAGAAGTAAATTATCATTAAAAAACTTTATCAGGGGAACTAATTGGAACTACACCTACTGGGCGTGACACACCACCATCCCCAGTAGTCATCCTTTAACATTAAGGGATTGGTTTTACCCATATTTTAATTATAGATTAGGTTTCCCCTTACCCACATAGTGGATCTTGTTTCCCCATCTTCCAAAAGTGGATGATGTTTCCCCATATTCCCATAATAGATTAGGTTTCCCCATTTTCCAATTGTAGACCAGGACACACCTGTCTCCCATTGTGGATCAAGATAATCAACTTATTTCCCAAAATTATATCATGATATACAAATATTTATCCAATTAATTGGTGGGAGATATAAGTCAAACCCATAACATAAAAAATTATATATACATTTTCCACAAGACAAGAAAACAAAAATATTATCATTTCTCATAAAAATATAACTTTTATCATAAACATCATATTCAAACCCATGAAATTAAGAGCTCATTATAACATTTTCTTCATATAAATATCTATGGAAAATAAATTGGCATCATAATCCTTTCATAAAATTATAACTCGTGAAAACAAATACGTATCAAAATCATATAACACGTGGAATTGAAATAGTTTTCATAAACATCATGCCATATAATGTAAAACCTTCAAGAAATAATAAGAATGGTATTCATGGATTCAAAACTCCAATAAATCATAAAATATATCAAAGGATTCCACATTTTATTGATAATTATTTTGGAAGACCATATGCATTATTTCTTATGGAAACTAACCTTTCTTCTAAATTCACTTTTTAATACATAAAATGTAACATCCCATGTAAATAAAGAATATTCCATTTTCATATTTATTTAGATTTTTTATTTAAATTTAAATTTAAATTTAAAATTTATTCTATGTTTGATAGAATACCCACTACAGAACAATGTGATTCATTGAAATCTCACGTTGTGCCCAATGTTGAGTTATACTGAAAAATAATAATATAATATTATTTTTAATGGTAGTAAACGCCTATCCATTGTATTGGAAGGAATAAAAAGAACTATGTACAACATGATTAAACATGTTTGTAATTTTCTTTATATTTATCCCACAAAATTTAGTGGCATAAAATTTGAATGAATCTAATTTTCACCATAAATACTCAAATATTCTTTAAATGGTGGATTTAACTCCTTTTGATGGAGAACCCTGTTTAAATACAATTTTTTCACTTTTATATGTTCAATTTGATAAAATAAATCTTTTATTTTGAATATAGATATAAAAATTTACTTTGGATAAAATTTTGGCATTTTACTGATAATGAACATTTTTTTAATAAATAATGAAAAATACAATATTTTAATTCAAAACCGCCTTTTAATACAATTTCTCTTTATTATTAGATTATATTTTTAATTGGTTTTAATGTATATTAGATTATATTTTTAACATTTAATACAATTTTGTTCATTTAATGTAATTTCACCTTGAAATTGGTTATAAACAAGTGTCAATCTTTTTATAGTAATTATTTCATAAAAACACACTTTTTGTTTTGACAGCATGAATAAATTTTTAATTATTTAATGAAACTTATATGTTTTTAATTTGGTAAAATAGACATAATTTTCAAATTTATAATTTCATATATAGCGTAGATTAAATTTTTTTATTTTTCTGAAAACCTTCAATTTTTGATGAATAGTCAAAACACTGAGTAGTAGTTAAAAAACTAACTTGTTCATTTAAAAGAAATTTTACCACTTCTTTGAATTGAATTTATAAAATTGGACATAAATTTATGTTATTATTAATTAAAATTAAGTTCAATATGATGAAAATAATTTTTGATGAATAATAAGTATTGACTTTTATTTACCGCGGTTAAAGGTAAATGGGGTAATTTGAGGTAAAAATAAAATTATAATAATATTAATTTACACTAACATGTGTCCTAATACTATTGATTTTACATTGTTGACCATGGGCATCATTGGGTCGATTTTGGGACCCTATGGAACCACTTAAGGGTGATACTGACACTTTATATTAATTAATTTAAAGTAAAGACAAAAATGACATAAACATATATCTTTTAGTAAATTTATTATTAAATAGAGTTATATCAGTTATATTATAAAATATAAATATTCATTTTAAATCTAAAATTATTTTCTAAAGAATTTTTCTTTATAACTTTTATACATCAAATATATAAAATTATTTATTACACAATAATGATGCAGTGTTTAACTCATTAATGTATGTTTTAAATAAATAAGATTATAAAGATCAAAAAAATATCCAAAACCTATCCAATTTTTATTAAATGTTTTTATTTCAAACATGAGTCATCTTATCTTCAATTTTAATGATTATTGGACATTTATAAACCTAATATAATTATATAATAAAATAATAGTTTCATCCTTTCTTAAAGAGACCCTCCTCCCCTTATGAAAAGCCCTCACTTCTAACCCATTACCCACACCTCTCAAGACCCTTGGATCATCCAACCTCTTCCCAAATAAGCTCTCTAGATCTCTCTGTTCTTTCAATAAGCCTTAACTTATGCTGAGAGCACTTCAATAAATCCTTTTGGTTCCAACCAAAGGGAGTTTTCTGATTTAAAGGTAACATCTTTTCTTAAGTTCGTTGTTTTTATTTTACTTCCCCAACCTTCTAAAATATTTTTATTCATTTATTTTATAACAAAAATAGTAACCCAAATATTCTAGGTTAGTGTTTTGATATATATTTGATCTACACTTACACAAACCTCTATCTAATGGGTAAAGAACAAATTGTTTATATGGACATAGAACTACTACCTCATGAAATGATGTTTGTTCAGCTTTATCCCACCACCTCTTTTAGTGGACATTAAGATGAAATTATACTAAAATTTGATATATATTATATTTATATTGTCTCTTTACTTCTATTATTTTTAATTTTAATTAAACCTTTATGGTTCCAATATGGGTTAACGTGATAATTTCATTTGAGGAAGTGCAGACTATCGCCTCCTCAAAGTGATATGACTCATTCATGCCATAAATAGAAAATATAAATGATGGAGTTACTGAAATTATATATGATATTGTACTGGAATTATAATATTCTTATGTATCATTTTTTTTCATTCCATTGAAATATAAAATAGAAATGGATGTAGCATTCATGCATACTTACGACTTACAGTCTCCTTGAATGGTGCATTTCAATTCTTGTCTTCAAATGTTATGTACTTTTATAAATACATATATATATACTATATATATATGATATATATGATATCTAAATCAGGAATATCATTTTAGAGATAATGGACTATTGACCACATAAACAACTTGTAATTATAAGAATTTCATTTTTGACTCAAGTACCAATTATCGGCAAAACGACCATTGTTAACATAAATCATTACATAATGTTTATAACATGGTAATAAGTGGTATAAAAGGAATAATAAACTTGAAAACGGTTCATAATAAAGTTAAAATTATCATTACTTTATTATTCAAGGAATTGATGAACAAACGATTCATGTCGTACATGAGGTAAGGGACTTCATCTCAATCTTTTTTCATTCAGGCATGTTTTGATGATATAAACCTATTTCTTTTATATGTTATATAATAAAACCCTTTGAATTTTAATTTCATTCAATGTGAATATTTTTTTAAATGAATTGTTTTTCTAAACGACAAAAGGAATGTTTTTAACGTTTGCGGTGACAATGACCTCTCCACCGCCGTAATCATTATTTGGCTTCCTCTATAAGCCAAAATGTTTTTAAAAGGAAAAAAATCCCTTATTGTTTTTTTGAGTGTTTTGGTATTGAAAATAGTTCATGAAATGGATTGATTATGTAAATATCTTGAAATGATTTCTTGTGATTTCAAATGTAATTTCATTAGTGATGTTTTTATATTTGTAATATTTTATATCATATGATTTTAAAATGGTACATTGAAATTTGACGAGTGGTTACATGATAAACCAAATGATGGGTGGTGCCATGATAAACCAAGATGGGTGGTTACATTATAACCTCCAATGCATTGGGTATGAAAGTCATCCATACGGCTATTTCATCTAGTGATATGCGTTGAAGTCGATCATATGGTTATTCTATATAAGTACGTTTATTTCCTAAGTTACATATATATGTTATGTGTGATTTATATAGTTTTTATAATAATATTTTGGTTGAAAAAATGGAAAATGATGATCTTTTATTCAGGGAAGAGTATTTACTACTTCCAAAAGTAAAAAAGTAGTACATATTATATTGTATTCATGGTTTACTAGTTTTTTTGAAAAAACTAATAGTTGCCTTTCTTTGTTTATCCCTTGCTAGGATTTTTATACTCATCTAATGTTTTGTAAATGTTTTCCACATGACATAAAGTGGAATAGTGTCAAGGATGGGATCAACAAAAAGTCATGTTGTAAAAAATATGGAATTATACATGAATTTATTTTCAAGGAGTATTTATTTTATGAAAAAAATTGATACCGAGTAGAAGTGTCTATATGTAATATTCAATTTGATATGCTTATGTTATGAACTAATTCTATAATGCTATAAACCTGAAAAGATCCCCAATGTAATTTTTTTTACATAATTAAAGATTATGTAATGTTTATGGTTAGAGCCTTATAGTTGGTATTATAGGTCAGTTTAGATAACTTTAGGAGATAGTATTTTGTTAAATTATTGTCTATCAATTAATTTATTGTAACATGGAAATGATATAGCAATTGCAGATTACCATGTATCATCCCCTAAGATATTTCTATGTTCAGAACAGTTTTCCACAGAGGAAACCGTGCAGCTATGATGGGATGACATCAAGAGGAAGAAATCCTAACAAATCAGAAACCTGAGATGGTCCAAATTAGAACTTAACAGTTTTTAATAGTGATGGAACAATTGAATCAGGCTATATATAGTGGTGGTATCCATGCATGATATCAACCAGATCAACCATAAAAAACATGTCAGTAGTGGAGCATTTTATGTGGCAACGTCCCCCATCATTTATAGGATCACCTCACCTAGTGCTATTTGAATAGTGAATTAAATCACTGGAGATGATTTTTGACAACATGGGGTGTTCAGAATATCAAAATGTTAGCCTCGCTGTTTATCGTTTTGAAGTTGAAGCTGATCAGTGGTGGTCAATGGTGAAAAATATCAGGGATAGGGAGGAGACTAATTCACTTGATTGGGATTAATTCAAAGGTATGATTCTTGAGAAATATTTTCCTATTATTGTTCGTCTTAGGATGGAAAAATTATTCTTGGAATTGAGTTAGGAGGATGACTCCATGGCTAATTATGGAGAAATATTTACAAGACTAGAAAGGGTTTCTCTAAATTTCATCTGAGATATTGAGAGTAAGATAAATTGATTTTTCAATGGAATGAACACACTGTATTGAATAACATTAGCCTCTCGTGAATAAAAAAGATATGATAACCTTGTTAGATATACCGAGATGGTAGAAATTGAGTTTTATAATGATCAGGTTTTCTAAGACAGTAAACAAAATAAGAGATCTTGTTGGTTGGAAAAGGGAAATAATTCATCAAATAAGCCTCGATGTATGAAAACTAAATATCCATATTGTGATAAGTGTGGTAAAAACCATCCTAGAGTATTTTTATTAAATTTTAGATATTGCTTCTAGTGTGGTAAGTCTTATCATATTGCCCATAACTGTAAGGAAGATGATTAAGCAGGAAATGAAAAACCAATAGTAAGATGTTTTAAGTTCAATGAAATGGGTCATTTGGAAAATGAGTGTCCAATAAAGAACTTAACTGAGGGGACGAAGCTACACTACAAGTAGAAATGGGTGGTGAAATCCTTTGAAACTAGTTCAGAAGATCTTAGTCCATTAAATGAAGTAGTATCGGGTCCACTGTTTGTTTGTTCAGATTATACAAATGTTTTATTTAATTAATGATATACACATTCATTCATTTTTGAGAAATTTTCTTGTAAATTTGGAATTCCATCTCAAGATATGAATCCTAGACATATGTTAAAAACTCATAGAGTAAATGTTGAGATAAAAAATAAATATTAAGAACCCTTCTATCCTTATTTCTTGAAATAATCTACCTACAAACTTATAGGTTTTCCTATAGTAGAGTTTGATGTAATTTTGGGTAAATATTTCCTTTCTGTTTATCATGCCAAGATTGAGTATAGGGCTACATAGGGTTCTTTTTAGAAATAATTTTAGTTTGTGTACCAGAATGAACCCTTTACTTTGGATAACATATCAGGAAGCTAAAAAACTAGTAAAATATGGAATTGAATGATACCTTGCACATATTGATGAAAACAAATGAACTGATGAGATTGTTGGTGTGCTAGTGGTAAATAAGTACATTGATGTTTTTAATGATGAGTTTCCTTGTATTATACCTGATCGGAAATTTGAATTTTCTATTGACTTAGTTCATTATGTTAATCCAATTTCAAAACCCCCTTACCGAATTGATCAAATTGATCTTTTAGAGTTAAAAGAACAATTGTTGGAGTTGTTAGATAAAGGTTTCATTCGACCTAGAACCTCACAATGGGGTGCTCCTATCTTGTTTCTTAAAAATAAAGTCGGTTCAATGATACTTTACATTGATTATAGGGCATTGAATAACATCACTGTAAAGAAAAAGAATCCATTTCCTCATATAAAATATTTGTTTCATAATCTCCAGGGAGCTCAATATATTTCGAAGATTTAATTGATGTTCGGGTACCATAAGTCCAATGTAAAGAAAGGATACATTATGATGACTCTATTTCATACTACATATGTCTGTTATGAATTTGTGATTATGCCTTTAGGGTTAACCAATGCACCTATTGTATTCATGGATCTTATTAATAAAATATTCAGTGAGTTTTTGGAAGAGTTTGTGTTTGTTTTTAATCATGATATTTTTGTTTATTCCAAAAGTAGAGAGGAACACTAAAGACATTTAAGTATTTTAATGAAAAAATTAAAATAAAATAAACTATATGGGACATTAAGCAAGTTTGAGTTTTGGATACAACAAATTTAATTCCATGGTCACATTGGTTTAAAAAAATAGAATATATATTGATCCTTCTAAAATAATAGTTATTGAATAATGGTCAAGACCCACAAATATAAACGAGATCTGTATTTTTCTTATTTTTGAATGTTATTATCAGAGGTTTGCTTAGAATGTTTCACATTTATATATTCCAATGACTATGTTAACTCAAAAAGGTGTTAAGTTTATTTGGACAAAAGAATGTGATGATTGTTTTCAGAAATTGAAAAGAGGATTAGTGAATGCTCTAGTTTTGGAATTATCTTCTAGAGATGGTTAATTTATTATCTATAGTGATGCTTCATTGAAATGAATTCAATATTTCTTTATGAAGAATTCTCAGGTAATTGATTATGCATTATGTCAGTTCAAACCTCATGAGTTATATTACCATACACATGATTCTAATTATCTACTTTGTTTTGCATTAAAATGTTGGAAGCATCATCTGTATGGAGTAAAATGTGAAATATATACTGACCAAAATAGATTAAGTATATATTTAATCATAATGAATTAAACATGAGACAGAAGAGATGGTAATAATTAATCAAGGATTATTGTTTCATGATCCTTTACCATCCGAGAAAGGAAAATAAAATGGTTGATGCTTTGAGTCGAAAAAGTAATACTACATTAACCATGTTATGTTTGGAACATTATTATTTGATTATGTATTTGATGAACATTGGAATATAAGTTGGTGGTGCATGAAATTATACTATTTTGTTTCAGGTGTCAGTGAAATCATATCTATGAGATAGAATAAAGAAAGTGCAGAAAGAAGACAGTGAGTTGTAAAAAAAGGTAGAGTTGGTTCAGAGGGGTATGTTTTCTTGAATTTGACATTGATAATGATTGTATTTTGAGATTTGAAAAAATATTATCTGTTCCCTGTGCTTCAAAGTTAAATAATTTGTTGCTATGTGAAACTCATAGTTCTCCATTTTCAGTTCATCCTGGATGTACTAAGATGTACATAGATCTTTAGAAGTATTACTACTGGGATGGAAGGAAATGAGATATTTCTGACTTTAATGTGTTGTGTTTGACATGTCAACATGTTAAAAAAGAGTGGAAGTTACCAAAAGGGATGATTTAGTATTTTTCAGTTCCATTGAGGAAATGGGAAAAAATATCCATGGACATCATTATGGGATTACCGAAGACATCTCTAGGTAACAATTCAATTTTAGTTATTGTTGATCGATTCAATAAATCATCTCATTTCCTTCCTATTCGAGAGACTATTCCTCTAGATCAAAAATCTCGGTTTTATTTTAATGTGATAGTTAGGTTGCATAGAGTTCCCATTTTTATTGTATCTAATCATGATCCCAGATTAACTTCTATCTTTTGGAAAGCCCTTCAGAAGTCATTGGGTATTGAATTAAATTTAATTACATCTTCTCATATGCAATCAGATGGGCAGTCAGCACGAAAAATTCAGACCTTGGAGGATATCCTACATGCTTGTTCACTAGATTAACAGGGAAGTTGGGACCAACATATTTCTTTTTTTGACTTTTCATATAATAATAGTTTTCATTCCAATATACAGATGGATCAATTTGAGGCATTATATGGGAAAGGGTGTTGAACTCCAACATTTTGGGATGAAGTAGGTGAAGGAAAGATGATTGACCAGAATGGGTAGAATAGATTGCACAAAAAGGTTTAGTTGACTCAGATGAACATGAGAATAGCCTAGACCAGACCAAAAGGTTGTGCAGATTCCTAGAGGAAAGATCTTTTTTTAGAGGTAGGTGATCATGTCTTTCTCAAAGTTTTTCTCCATGGAAAAGTGTATTGTGTTTTGTTAAGAATGGAAAGTTGATTCTGAGGTTTATTAGACCTTGTGAATTCCTAGGTAAAGTTGGATCAGTTTCCTATAGAGTGTCTTTACCTCCATGTTTATCACAGGTACAAAATTTATTTCAAGTTTCAATGTTGAGGATCAACAAGCTAGATCCATCTCATGTTTTGAGCCCAGAGTTTGTTTATTTGTAAGAGAATCTCTCTTTTGAGGAACAACCTATCCAAATTCTGGACCATAAGAAAAAATTCATGCAGAATAATGTAATTTATGTTGTAATGGTTTTCTAAAAAACCATATGGTTTAAGGGTCATCATGGAAATCTAAAAAGTTTACGAGGGATAAGTACCCCAATTAATTTGACAAGTGAATAAAACTGCGAGGACATAATTCCAAAAAGGGTAGAAGGATGTAACATCCCACATAAATGAAGAATAAGACAATTTCATATTTATTAATATTTTTGATTTAAATATTAATTTTAATTTTAAAGGGATTCTATGTTCACTAGCGTACCCAATACGAAACAATGAGTTTCTTTTAAATCTTATGTTCCACACAACATTGAGTTATAAGGAAAAATAATAATATAATATTATTTTAAATGCTAGATAACACCTAGACATTATATAGGTGGGAATGAACCAAGATAAAAAATGATTATACATGTTTGTTAAATGTTTTTTACATTTATCTAATAAAAGTTATAGGCTTAAAATGCTAATGAATCTAATTATAAGCATAAATACACTAATATTCATTAAAAGGTCGATTTACAGCCTTTTAATGGTGAACCCTATTTGAATCAAGTTTTAGTAACTTTTATATGTTTTATTTGATAAAATAAAATTCTTATTTAGAATAACGATATCAAAATGTAGTTTGGATGAAATTTTGGTATTTTTCTAATAATGTTGATTTTTTAATGAATAGTGAACATATTGTGTTTTAATTCTAAAATACATTTTAATATTTTTTATTTATATGGGTAGATTGCCTTTTTAATTGGTTTTAATGTGTAATTAGATTATATTTTTACCAATTAATCCAATTTTGGTTATTGAAAGTAATTTCACTTTGAAATTGGACACAAACAAGTGTCAATCTTTTGATAATTATTATTTCTTAAAAACACGGTTTTTGTTTTGAAAACAAGAAGTAATTTTTAAATAATGAAAGAAACATTTATTTTTTTAACATGGTAAAATACACAACAATTATGAATTTTGAATAGACAATATATCTTAGGCAGATTTTTTGGTTTTTTGCTGAAATCCTTTCTTTTTTGATGAGTAGTGAAAACACTGAGTAGTAGTTAAAAAAACGACTTTTTCATTTAAATGAAATTTTACCACTTCTATGAATCGAATTTAAAAAATCCATTGTAGAGACCCTAATCTTGACCTACATAGATATTACATTACTTTTGCGGAATACTTAATACATTACAAAAATAGACACACAAGGACCGTAATAGTTTAGTGTCTTTGGAAACATGGAACGTAATCTTCTAATCGTGGTGAAAGATCTTCAACATATCCCATTAAGATCTTCTACTTTTTGTATCCTTAACTAAAACCATTATTTTAATCCTGGGGAAAGATAAATCATAAAAAGGGTGAGCTCAAATGCTCAGTAAGGGTAAGCATGGATAAAATAAAACACACCATATGCATTTGAACTTAAAAACATGAACATAATGTTTAAACATAAAAATCTTGAGCAATGACTTAAAACATGGAAGTACATAAGTCATAGATCTTAATGGAACAGAAATCATGATAACATAGCATAGGAATAAATAATGTAATTGTGGAATCCATTAAGCACATGTAATGATTTCCATAGTAGCCAAGGCATTGCTGCCAAGACCATCTTAGTGGACAAAGTCCCATTCTGAATCGAGTTCACTCCTCGTTTCAGTCCTGTAACACTGAACTGGATTAAATTACTGTTCCAGCATTGTCTATCTCATGAGATATAAAATCTTTACCCAATGCATTGGAGGGAGATATAGGTCCCACCCATCTCATAATGAAATCATTCTTAATTGTGCCACAAAATAAACATACATCATTCATAAAAACCCAATAAATAAAATGGGTTTCATAAACATCATACCATCATCACATAATCCATATAAAAGAAATGGATATAATTTCTAAATAAGAAAAGTGAAACTATGTAAATCATAGAGACATTATACTTGAAACATACACATAATAAATAATGTCATCTTAGATGAAAAATGGTTTTGATAAAACACTTGAAATGAATTCTTGAGGAAAATATCCTTTTTTCTTAAAAATCATTTTATTTTCACAAAATGTCATGAAATTTTTAATGAAAAGGATTTTGTTGAAAATATTCATGAAATAATTTGGAGGAAACTTCATAAAAACAAGGATTTATAAAACCGTAAAAATCCGTTCATGCCGTATAAGTTAAAAATAACATTCTCCTCGTACTTTTGTCGAAAAAGTCAAAAAAGTACCTCGTAACGTAAATAAGAGAAAGATTCCCTACATACCATGTAGTAAAAGTCAAAAATGGGTAAAAAGGACTTTATACATACATTAAAATACTTTTATAAAACATGGACATGATAGAAATAGCCCCAGTAAATACTTACGAATAAGCAATCTCGGATAAAAATTAGATTTGAAAAATTATCCCTTACCTTATGTCTGATATTATTCGTATGTATCCGAACCTCCTGTATAATGATTTAAATAATGTCATTGACTTATTACAGAATCATATTCACTGTTATGATATCATATATGGTTCACTTATGACTTTATATTACCCGTTATTTTGTAAATTCCATTATAAAGAGTGTTTTGGGTAAAATAGTTTCATTTGTCATCCATGTTTTGACTTGTAATTATTCATATGATTAATTATATCATGATTACATAATTCCAGAATATAAAACATTATTTATATATAATATATATTCAGAATATACATATATATAATAGATCGATAAATGGAAAGAAATACACAGTTCATGGAGACGGTAGGTCGTACGTACGCATGAACGCTGTTTTCGTTTCCTTATTGAGTTGAATGGAATTAATTAGATTAAATAAATATATACATAAATCCAGTAGCTTTATAATGTCATATATTTCTTTATTATTGCTTATATATACTTTATAATCATTATTAAATGGGTAACATGGAGAATGAATCTCATCGCGTCGTGGAGACGGTAGTCCGTACGTACACACGAGCGATGATATCGTTTCCATAATTATTGAATTGAATTGGAGTGGATGATAAAATATATAAGAATCATTATGATGTTATAATAACTATGTATAGTAATTATTTACACCATTATACCCATTCGTGTAAGGTGTTGGTGGAAAAACAGATCACACCACGTCGTGGAGACGGTATTCCGTACGTACGCACGCGCGGTGATTTTGTTTTCCGTAGGATGGATATAAGATGAAATGGGATTGTTTCATATTTATAATAACAAATAAGTATATTAGTGATACTGATGTAATTAATTTATAATGAAACAACTAAAGAAGAAGAAGTTGAAGAAGAAAGAAGTTTGAAAGAATCGGGAGAAGAAATTACCTCTTCTTCGATAAGCCTCTTTGAAACCTCCTATTCGGGCACTAAAGTTGGTCATTAAAGTAGACCAGAACCACTAGGATGTTTATAGGGAAGTGGAGAAGATAATTTGGCAGGGGTTAGCCGAGCTTGACAGCTCAAATTGGTGTGAGGAGGAGAGGGAGGAGGTGCCATTTTATAAGGGAGGAGAGGGGCACCTTTGGAAATCATAAAAATATTAATTTATAAAAAATCTAACCCCACTTAAAAACCTCAAAAAAATTACTCATATTAAAAGATTAGATGAGATAGGGTTGTAATATCATAAACAAATCAAATTTAGACAGGTTTGGATCTTATTTTAAACCTTATCATTTTGATTTATCCTTATTTAATCTATTTAAGATTATTTGTGGTAATAAAATTCCAAATTTTAAATTATAACAAATAATTACTTATTAGTTGTGAATTTTCCATAATTGTTTACATTATAACATTATAGACCATATAAATTTAAATTTATAATTTTTATATATTGTTCTGATTTTTAAACAATTTTATAATATGTTATTTTTATAAAATAACAATAGTGTCCATTATGACACTATTCATTTATTTGAATTTAAAAAACTTTTATATAGAATATGTGTTCGAACTAAAAGATTTAATAGACTCATAAAAGGTCATAAGTATCTATAAAAATAGTGGATCACATTAAATAGTTCATATAATATTTATTTTATTATTTTTAAAACCATTTATTTGGTTTATCTCTTAATAAAATAATTACTACAACATTTTTCTATAATTATTTAATATACTGATTTGTTGCATAAAAATTTAAAATAAAATCCTATGATGAATCTAAATTTATTACCTTTCACAATAATACTTTTACTCGAATTTATCATCTGAAAATCACAATATTTAAATTTTTATATTTATTAAATTATGAAGGTGACAACTTTGGCATCATTTAAAATAAAATAATATAAGTGTCATAATTGCTTGTATAAGACTCCAAATGCTAAACTATTCGACAATTGGATGATTATAGATTAAATTTAAATGAAAAATAAGTTTTGGTCTGGGTTTTCTGCCTTTTATGGTCACTATTAGTTTAATAAAAACTATATTCTTGATTTTTCACTAGAGAAATAATTTCTGCATCACTATTGTGACACAATTAATGATAATTATTTAATCCCAAAAAATTCTAAATAAATTATCATGATGTAGATAATTTTGTTAGATTTATGTAGAATATTAATGTTCGAAGTTTCATGAATTTTATCACTAACTTAAAATTATTATACTTATAATATTTAAGAGAATGACATGTTGTCACTTTCTTTGGTTTTAATAATAATTAAATTATTTTCATGGTCAAATGTTCATAAAATGAATCTAATCCGACCCTTAGTTGATATGAGTTTACTTTTAGCCATCCAATAGATTTTTTTCATGTGTTAGGATAATTTTATAATATTATATTTACCCTTAATTACCCGATTTACCTTTAACTATGGTAAATAAAATTTACCGTTGTTACTATTCATAATTCCCAAAAATAAAAAGTAGCTTATTAAAATAATTTGGACCCACTGATTCCAAATATGGAATCCATTTTTCCAAATTCAATACAGAAAATTTGCAGAAATTAAATTAAAATTTATCCCGTTGTCGAAAGAAAATGGGGTTTTCTTTAAAACATTGCAAAAGATTGAATTGATTTAACCTATGAATTCAAGTTAAAATCAATGCTAATGACATACATTATATTAAATGGTAAAAATATATTCTATTTATACTTTAAAACCATTCAATATTATAATTTATCCACAGAAGATGTTACGATGAAAAAAGTTGTTTTTAATTAAAATATAGCGTGTTTTTACTATTCATTAAAATACGAAAGTCATCAGAATAAAATGAAAAATTTATCCAAAGTAAATTTTTATTTCATGATTCCAAAGAATAATTTTACTTTTCTAAATGGAACTTATAAACATTCAAAAACTAGATTTAAAGTGGGTGCGCCATCAAAAGGCGGCAAAAATGCATTTTTTGAAAAATACTTATTTTACCCGAAAAAATTATTTTGTTCTTATAACATGTTCTAGAAAATGTGTAAGATGAATAATAATGTTATAAAATTCAAAATTTAGTTAATACTATTCATAATGGCTAGTTCATAATAATATTATAATCATATAACGTTGTTTAGTAAAACCTGGTATTGCGTACAACACACGCTATCGAGGAAGGTCGCGATTGCGTGTAAGGAAATCCAAGTCAGGGTTGCGTGTTGTGCATGACTCCTCCGTTGTTTCGAATAACAGAATCCAACCATATTTCATTTATACATTGAATATATATATATATATATACTAAATGTTGCGTAGAATAACTATTATCAAAATTGTGTGTAACACGGTCCAAGAATAGTTTTGCGTATACTGCATGCTAATACAGTGTTGCGTATAGCGCAAGGTAATCTTGGTGTAGCATACAACATAAGAAATTAATGAAATTAAATGAATATTTTTCATAAAATCTTGGGGTGTTACATTCTACCCCCCTTAAAATGAATTTCGCCCTCAAAATTCGTCGGGGTTATAAATGGGTTACTACTCGAAAGCTTGTTTAATAGAAACCCACATCGTAAAAAGGAATACCAAAACATGGCTTTAAAAACTAAAATATGAAGTGTAACGGTTACCCAAATTAACTCGTCATTGGGTTTCCACGTAGGAGGACATAGGTGAAAATATGGATATGGAAGAAAAATCTAACCATCAGGTTCTGATGGAGAGTGGTAGAGAACATGGCTATGAAAAAGCCAACAATCACAAAGCTATAGATTTTTTATGATCTAAGGTACCATCTGATTCATCATATATAAGGGAACTAGGACAACTTTTTTGGTTTTCAAAATCATTAAAATAAATACTTACATGATTTTGGTACAATCTTACTGTTGTTCGTCAATTGAACAATTTCCACTTCATCCCTTAAAGAAATGAAGATCAATTTGTTATTCATGATGTGTTAGCAGATCATGTGATAGAATGATGGGTCATTCCATCTCTTTCAAACAAAAGGTTAGAAAATGTTATAAGTCCATATTATGGTTAGATTAATCGTATATGGTTCCAAAAATGAACTTATACTTCATATATCATACTGATTAATAAAATAAAACTAGTTTCTACTAAACAGGGACTTCCTGTAGGCCAGTGGTAGGCGATAAAGGCCTGTCGCACTTCGGTTGTGGGTTTGATTCCAACATCCTTGTCCGACGCGATGGGATGTCGCCCGTCTTGCAGGTTGTCCTTTTTCTAAAGCTATATTACTATAACATCCCATCAATAATATCAAAAAAAGTTTTATCCTAACTTATGTCCAACATAATCCATTCCAATCTTTAGGCTTATCTAAAATACTTTGGTCCAAACTCATAGTATAAAAAAAATGATTATATGAAATGTCGTCAACCAAGCATGTGAATACCATCATTTGTCCCCCATATATCTTTTTGGTCACATTCCAATCATGTGAATACCTTAATCATGTATTCTTTTGAAAAATGAATTCCCATTAAACCTTAGTGAAAACATGAATTCTGTCAAAAGTTAACTCATTCCAAAATCCAAAAATTCTATATACTCAAACCATGATATAACCTTCTCCTTATATCAGTCATGAGCTCATGAATACTATCAAACATTTAATTTTCTCCTTATCCCTTCATTATGCGCATATCATCTACATTCCAAAAATATCTGAATAACCTTTCATGGATATTGGTACCATTAATCATACACTTTCAAAATTCAAGGAAAGGAAACAGTGTAACAATCCCTTGATGTCTCTTTATTCCATAGTACCATGAGATTACTTATACAACATTACACATGATAAGAAAGTAATCATTCCACTACATTCTTAAACCATTGACTGAGCTTCAACAGTTCTTTCATCTCACATATCATTTGTAGTTTCTTCATCATCATAAACATAAATACTACCCATATGACCATACTGATTCTCTTCATGAGACTTTCCCTTAGGGCATTGGTTTGCATAATGCTCGTACATTCCACATTTAAAACATTTAACCATTGTTGATGTCGTAGAAATACCATTATCTTCATCCCTGGTGTTAACTGAACCTTTTCATTTGCACTTACTGGCTTTGTGTCCTTCGTTTCCACACCCAAATCATCTTTCAGTTCCTTTGAAATATTCTCCTTGATGCCTCTTCCCACATGATTTACAGAGGGTAAATTGAACTTTCATTCCTCTATGATCATCATGAAACTCCATCTTTCTCTTATTAGCCATGTCAGGAAACTTACCAAATTTTACTTTATTGATCATATTATGAGATTTCTGATTCGACATAATAATGATGTTTGGACTTCCAAATCCCATTTCATTTGGTTTCTCATGATGAATATCATTCCATTGTCCATTATATCCTCCATTATCGTGAATCATCTTGTTTCCAGCCATTTTCTAAAACCCAAAAAGAATAGTGTGAGAGGCAAAAATCATATTAAAGGGGGAGTAACATCAATATCTAACATCTTTGGTTTAATCAAATATCGTTACCATAGTTCTAGGACTATATCCTATACGTATACTTATCCTTTGGTACATCCCTAGACATACCTTAGAAATATCTCTAGGGATCTCACTAGTGTTTTCGCATCCTAGTTTCCAAAGGTTGACTAAACCATTCCTCTGATACCAACTGTAGAGACCCTAAGCTTGACGTACATAGATATTAAATTACTTTTGCGGAATACTTAATACATAACAAAAATAGACACAAAAGGACCGTAATAGTTTAGTGTCTTTGGAAACATGGAACGAAATCTTCTAATCGTGGTGAAAGATCTTCAACATCTCCCATAAAGATCTTCAACTTTTTGTTTCCTTAACTAAAACCATTCTTTTAATCCTTGGGATAGATAAAACATAAAAACGGTGAGCTCAAATGCTCAGTAAGGGTAAGCATGGTTAAAATAAAACACACCATATACATTTGAACTTAAAAACATGAACATAATGTTTAAACATAAAAATCTTGAGCAATGACTTAAAACATAGAAGTACATAAGGCATAGATCATAATGGAACATAAATCATGATAACATAGCATAGGAATAAAGCATGTAATTCTGGAATCCATTAAGCACATGTAATGATTTCCATAAAAGCCAAGGCATTGCTGCGAAGACCATCTTAGTAGACAAAGTTCCATTCTGAATCAAGGTCACTCCTCATTTCAGTCCTGTAACACAGAACTGGATTAACTTACCGTTCCAGCCATGTCTATCTCATGAGATATAAAATCTTTACCCAATTAATTGGAGGGAGATATAGGTCCCACCCATCTCATAATGAAATCATTCTTACTTGTTCCACAAAATAAACATACATCATTCATAAAAACCCAATAAATAAAATGGGTTTCATAAACATCATACCATCATCACATAAGCCATATAAAAGAAATGGATATAATTTCTAAATAAGAAAATTGAAACTATGTAAATCATAGAGACATTATACTTGAAACATACACATATGAAATAATGTCATCTTAGATGAAAAATGGTTTTGAGAAAACACTTGAAATGAATTCTTGAGGAAAATTTCCTTTTTTCTTCAAAATCATTTTCTTTTCACAAAATGTCATGAAATTTTAAAAGAAAAGGATTTTGTTGAAAATAGTCATGAAATAATTTGGAGGACGCTTCATAAAAACAAAGCTTTATAAAACAGTAAAAATCCGTTCACGCTGTATAAGTTAAAAATAACATTCTCCTCGTACTTTTGTCGGAAAAGTCAAAAAAGTACCTTGTAACGTAAATAAGAGAATGATTCCATACATACAATGTAGTAAAAGTAAAAAATGGGTAAAAAGGACTTTATACATACATGAAAAAAAAAATTATAAAACATGGACATGATAGAAATAACCCCAGTAAATACTTACGAATAAGCAATCTCGGATAAAAATGAGATTTGCAAAATTATCCCTTACCTTATGTCCGATATTCTTCGTATGTATCCGAACCTCCTGTATAATGATTTAAATAATGTAATTGACTTATTACAGAATCATATTCATTGTTATGATTTCATATATGGTTCACTTATGACTTTATATTACCCATTATTTTGTAAATTCCATGTTAAAGAGTGTTTTGGGTAAAATCGTTTCATTTGTCGTCCGTGTTTTGACTTGTAATTATTCATATGATTACTTAGATCATGATTAATTAATTCCTGATTATAAAACAATATTTATATATAATATATATTCAGAATATACATATATATAATAGATCAATAAATGGAATGAAATACACCGTTCACGGAGACGCTAGGTCGTACGTACGCATGAACGCTGTTTTCGTTTCCTTATTAGGTTGAATGTAATTAATTAGATGAAATACATATATACATAAATCCAATAGCTTTATAATGTCATATATTTCATTATTATTGCTTATATATACTTTATAATCATTCTTAAATGGTTAACATGAAGAATGAATCTCATCGCGTTGTGGAGACGGTAGTCCGTATGTACGCACGAGTGATGATATCGTTTCAATAATTATTGAATTGAATTGGAGTGGATGATACAATATATCAGAATCATTATGATGTTATAATAACTATGTATAGTTATTCTTTACACCATTATACCCATCTGTGTAAGGTGTTGGTGGAAAAATAGATCACACCACGGCGTGGAGAAGGTATTCCGTACGTACGCACACACGGTGATTTTGTTTTCCTTAGGATGGATAGAAGGTGAAATGGGGTTGTTTCATTTTTATAATAAAAAATAAGTATATTAGTGATACTGATGTTATTACTTTATAATTAAACAACTAATGAAGAAGAAGTTGAAGAAGAAAGAAGCTTGAAAAATCGGGAGAAGAAACTACATCTTCTTCGATATGCCTCTTTGAAACCTCCTCTTAGGGCACTAAAGTTGGTATTTAAAGTAGACCAGTACAACTAGGATGTTTATAGGGAAGTGTAGAAGATAATTTGGTAGGGGTTAGCCAAGCTTGACAGCTCAAATTGGTGTGAGGAGGAGAGGGAGGAAGTTCCCTTTTATAAGGGAGGAGAGGGGCACCTTTGGAATTATCAAAAATATTAATTTATAAAAAATCTAACCCCAGTAAAAAAAATCAAAAAATGACTCATATTCGAAGATTAGATGATATAGGGTTGTAATCTCATCAATCAATCAAATTTAGACAGGTTTGGATCTTATTTTAAACCTTATCATTTTGCTTTATCCTTATTTAGTCTATTTATGTTAATTTGTGGTAATAAAATTCTAAATTTTAAATTATATCAAATAATTACTTATTAGTTGTGAATTTTCCATAATTGCATACATTAAAACATTATAGACCATATAAATATAAATTAATAATTTTTAATATTTTCGATATTTTTAAAAAATTTTATAATATGTTATTTTTATAAAATAACAATAGTGTCAATTTTGACACTATTCATTTATTTGAATTTAAATAAAATATATACAGAAGATATGTTCGAAATAAAATATTTAATAGATTCATAAAAGGTCATAAGTATCTATAAAATTAGTGTATCACATTAAATAGTTCATATAATATTTATTTTATTATTTTTAAAACCATTTATTTGGTTTATCTCTTAATAAAATAATTACTACCAAATTTTTGTATAATTATTTAATATACATATTTGTTGCATAAAAATTTAATCTAAAATACTATGATAAAGATAAATCTATTAAATTTCCCAATAATACTTTTACTCTAATTTATCATCTTAAAATAACAATATTTAAATTGTTATATTTATTAAATTAAGAAGGTGACAACTTTGGCATCATTTAAAATAAAATAATATAAGTGTCATAATTGCTTGTATAAGACTCCAAATGGTCAAATATTCGACCATTGGATGATTATAGTTTAACTTTACATGACCAATAAGTTTTGGTCAGGGGTTTTTGCCTTTTACGATCACTATTAGTTTAATAAAAACTATATTCTTGATTTTTCACTAGATACATAATTTCTGCATCACTATTGTGTCACATTTAATGATAATTATTTAATCCCAAAAAATTATAAATAAATTCTCATCATGTAGATAATTTTGTTATCTTTCTATAGACTATTAATTTTCTAAGTTTCGTGAAGTTTATCACTAACGTAAAATTATTATACTTATAAGATTTAAGAGAGTGACATGTTGTCACTTTCTTTGGTTTTAATAATAATTAAATTATTTTCATGGTCAAAAGTCCATAAAATGAATCTAATCTGACCCTTAGTTGATATGGGTTTACTTTTATCCATCCAATAGAATTTTGGCATGTGTTAGGATAATTTTATAATATTATATTTACCCTTAATTACCCGATTTACCTTTAACTATGGTAAATAAAATTTACCGTAGTTACTATTCATAATTTCCAAAAATAAAAATTAGCTTATTAAATTAATTTGGACCCACTGATTCCAAATATGGAATCCATTTTTCCAAATTTAATACACCAAAGTTGCAGAAATTAAATTAAAATTAATCCCGTTGTCGAAAGAAAACGGGTTTTTCTTTAAAACATTGCAAAAGATTGAATTGATTTAACCTACGAATTCAAGGTAAAATCAATGCTAATGACATAAATTATATTAAATGGTAAAAATATATTCTATTTATACTTTAAAACCACACAATATTATAATTTAACCACATAAGATATTACGATGAAAAAAGTTGTTTTTAATTAAAATATAGCGTGTCTTTACTATTCATTAAAATATGAAAGTCATCAGAATAAAATGAAAAATTTATCCAAAGTAAATTTTTATTTCTTGATTCCAAAGAATAATTTTACTTTGTGAAATGAATGTTATAAAAATGTCAAAAACTAGATTTAATGTGGGCACGCCATCAAAAGGCAGCAGAAATGCATTTTTTTAAAAATACTTATTTTACCCGAAAAATTTATTCTGTTCTTATAACATGTTCTGGAAAATGTGTATGATGAATAATAATGTTATGAAATTCAAAATTTAGTTAATACTATTCATAGCTGCTAGTTCATAATAATATTATAATAATATAACGTTGTTTAGTAAAACCTGGTATTGCGTACAACACACGCTATCGAAGAAGGTCGCGATTGCGTGTAAGGAATGCCACATCAGGGTTATGTGTTGTGCAAGACTCCTCCGTTGTTTCGAATAACAGAATCCAACCATATTTTATTTATACATTGAATATATATATATATATACTCAATGTTGCGTAGAATAACTATTATCATAGTTGTGTGTAACACGATCCAAGAATAGTGTTGCGTATATTGCAAGCTAATACGGTGTTGGGTATAGCGCAAGGTAATCTTGGTGTAGCATACAACACAAGACATTAATGAAATTAAATGAATATTTTTCATAAAATCTTGGGGCGTTACATCCATCATACATGGTTGTTATTTGTAAGTAAAATGGTTTTCAACAAGATGAAAATAGTTTTATGTTAGTAGTAATTTTTGACTTTTATTTACCATGGTTAAAAGCAAATAGAGAAATTCAAGGTAAAAATAATATTATAATAATATTAATTTACCCTAACATGTGTCCTAATCGTATAGGTGGATACATATCTCACCATGGGAATCCTTGGGTAAATTTTGGGACCCCATGGATCCAATTAAGAGTGATAAGGAATATTTATATTAATTTGTTTAATGTAATTGAAAAAATGACATAAACATATATATTTTAGTCAATATAATTTTTACATAGGGTTAAATAAGTTATATTCTCAATGATTTAAATAAATAAGATTATAAAGATTAAAACAATATCAAAATCATATACAATTATTATTGGACGGATTTATTTATAACATGAGTCATCTTATATTAGAAATTAATGTGTTTTGGACATTTTGAAACCGAATATCATTATATAATAAAATAATAGTTTCAAACTTTTCTAAAGAGACCCTCCTCCCCCTTATAAAAATCCCTCACTTATAATCCATTACTCACTCCCCTCAATCCCCATGGATCATACAACCACTGCCCAAGTAAGCTATCAAGATCCCTATCTTCCTCCTATAATCCATACCTTAGGTAGAGAACACATTATGAAAACTTTTTTGTTCAAATCAAAGAGAGACACTTGATTTAAAGTTAACGTCTTTTCATAAGTTCTTTTATTTTATTTTACTTCTCCAACCACATGAACTATTTTTATTACTTTATTTTATAACAACGCTAGTATACACAATAAAATATGTTTTTTTAATGGAAGGATTTGAACGGCACTTACACACACCTCTATTTTATGGGTAATGAACGTATTGTTTCTGTGGACGGTGAACTAGTGCCTCACCGAACAATGATTATTCAAAATTATAATATGACCTCTTATGGTGGCCCTTAAGATGGAAATTTATTTACATGTTATATATATTATATTTATATTGTCTCTATACTTCTTTATTTTCCATTTGTATTATACCTTAATGGTTTTCAATATGGGTAAACCCAATAATTTAATTTCGGGAAGTGCGAACTACAGCTCCCTCAAAGTGATGTGAATAATGTATTCCATACATGGAACATATAAAGGAATGAGTTAAATAAATTATAAATTACATTATATTGGAATTATTATATACCTATGTATCATTATTTCTTCATTTTATCAAAATACTAAATATAAATGGAATTAGCCTTCATGCGTACGTACAACATACCGCCTCCATGAGCGGTGCATTTCATTTATTTTATCCAAATTTTATGTGCTATTATAAATACATATATATATATATGTACTGGATATATATGATATATATGATATTTAAATCACGAATATAATTCTGGAGATAATGGAGTATTGACCACATGAATCATTTGTAATTATAAGATGTTTATTTTTGACTCAAGTACCAAATATCGACAAAACCACCATTATTAAATTAAATTATTTCAAAATGTTTATAACATTTGTAATAAGTTATATAAGAGGAATAATAAACTTGAAAAGGTTTCTTAAGAAAGTATAAGTTAAAATTCGTTTATTATTCTAGAAAATATTGAACGAACGAGTCAAGTCAGACACGAGGTTAGTGACTTTATCTGAATCTCGTCTCTTTGATGCATGTTTTGATAATCTACACCTCCTTCTTTTGCAGTGACAATGACCTCTCCACCGACGTAATCATTATTTGGCTTCCTCTATAATCTTTAATGTTTTTAAAAGGAACGAAATATCATATTATGTTTTTGGGGGTTTTGTTATTGAAAATGGTTTTGGAAATGGATTTATGATTTTAATATCTTGAAATGATTTCTTGGGATTGAAAAATAATTATCCTTAGTGAAATGTTTATATTTTCAATATTTTATGTGATAGGATTTTATTATGGTACTTGGACATTGGACAGGTTGTTACATGATAAAAAAAATAACAAGTGGTGCCTTGATGAGCCAGGATGGGTGGTTACGTTATAACCTCCAATGCATTGGGTTTGGAATTTGGCCATATGGAAATTCCATTTAGTGATATGTGTGGAAGTCGGCTGTATAGTTATTCTATTTAAGTATGATTATGTCCCGAGTTAGCTATATATGTTATGTGTGCTTTCTGTGGGTTTTATGGTAATCCTATGGTTACAAAATGGTATGCAATGATATCTTATTTAGTGAAGAGTATTTACTATTTCATAATGGAGAAAAGTATTACTTATGATTAGGTATTCATGGGTTACATGTTGTTTTGAAAAACTAATAGTTTTCTTTCTTTGTGTATCCCCTATTGAGTTTTTATGCTCATAACATGTTTTTGAAATGTTTTTCATAGGACATAATGTGGAATAGGGTCAAGGATGGGATCAAACAAAAGCCATGCTATCTAAAATATTAAACTAGACATGACTCTCTTTTTAAATGAGTTTTTATTTTATTAAAAAATAGATATTGAGTAGAAGTGTCTACATATATTATTTAAGTTGTTTTGATTATGTTATGAGATAATTCTCTAAAGACCTAAACATGAAAAGATATTCAATGTGAATAATAAATTTCATTCTAGGTTATGTAATGTTTAAGGCCGGGGCCATATATAAAACATATTTAAAATACTTTTATTAAAAATAATTCAAAAAAATAATGTAAGAATTAAAATCATCTAAAAAACATCATGATGAAAATATATGTTTCTCTTTGAAAAACTCTATTCAAAACATAATTCATTTTGAAAACCTTTTTCCTTGGAAATAGAATTGAAATCTTATAAATAAAGAATGAAAACATTTATAATTATTTTTAATTTAGGCATGCTCAAAAAACATATAGATAAATATTGAAAACTATTTTAAATAATATTTCCATAAAAAATATAAAAGGTTCTTAAAATCATTTAAAATAAATTTTAAACATAATTTTTTTGAAAACTATTTGTACAAAACATGGGTTTTCAAGAACAAAATTTTCTAATCAAATAGAGTGATTACATTCTATTTTCTAAAAAATTTATTTCATTATTATATTTTTTACCCAAGAGTATAAAAATGGTACCAATACTCTATGATGTGATTAAAAAATAAACGCTATTAAAATTCATTATTTTTCTTGAGTGATGGATCATAAATTGCATCAATGGAAACATAATCATGAGCAATCCTGATAAATGATCGTATTGTAAAAATAAACCATTACCACATTGGTAACATTGACTCATACTCAACATGATAAAATAAAATTACATGATTCTTATAATTAGATTAAATATATATTTTCATTACATAACATATCAATGGGATGTATATACACCCCATTTGAAAATATAGGTTCATGAGATGAAATGTATATCAAAGAAGGTAAAGTGAGACAAAGATTACATTAATAATTTGGTAACTTTTGAACCACAACCCCCATGAAATAAATATCATAAAATTTTTATTTAAATACCATAATTATAGTAATAATAATCATAGAATAAATTCATGGGAAGTAAATATACCACAAAAAATAATATAATGGGGAATAAGCCATGTATGTTGGAGATAAAAAACGTGAGATAAAAAAACCCACACTATAAGTCTAGGCATCCTTCTTACAAATTAAAATACTACGTATAAAAAATATAATATTATTATAAATCTTATAGAATACCATATTATTATATATAAAAAATATATGGATTCATATTGGCATTATGTTACCCATTTATTTTAAATTTCATGTTAATGGTATGCTTCAGGTAATATCTTCTTGGTTTTTCATATATGTTTTGACATGTTATTATTCATGATAGTATGAATATCACAGTGTAATTATTCCTATAATTTAAAAAATTGTTTATGTATTATATATATTCATTATATAATTATTTATAATAATCTATTAAATAATGAAATATAAATTGGAATACATCATTCATGGAGACGGTAAGTCATACACATGCCTGAATGGTCATTCACCTTAATAAAATTTTGACAAAAAGAATGTAAATGGAATATATGTATAAATATACTAATTAAAGTATAATTATTATTTCATATACATAATATAAATTTATTGAAATCATCCTCAATTAATTCCCCATAGAGTGGGAATGAATCACAACACATTGAGGAGCCGATAGTATACACTTCCCCAAAATGTTATATTTTTAACATGAAATATAATGGATGAATTTATGTGTTATATAATAATTACATAAGAATAAATTCATAATGAGTAATATATATATCATAAAAGTGAGTTTCCTTCATAATTCCCAACAATAAGAGGTATTAAAGAAGAAATGGAAAACATCATTTAGTGAGTCAGTAGTTCGTCGTACACATGAACAATATGTTCTTTACCCATTAGAAGGAAGTGTGTGTAAAATTTCAGTGAAACATTATATTTTGTAAAGACCAGAATATTTATGATAATTAATTTATTATATAATCATATAATAGAAAGGTTTGAGGTGGTGGAGAACGAAAATAAAACAAAAGATCTTGTGGACGGATATGAGTTCTTCTTTGAGTAAATGATTTTGGTTTGAACCAAAGGGTTTATTTACAATGATTTATTACCCAATTGAGGATTATTTTTTGAGATGTGAGATTTTAGAGAATTGTTTCGTAGGGTTTTGATGAGATACAGTCTCTTTAGAGGTGTAAGGAAGGGGGTGTACGGATTCATTTGTACATAGGAGGAGAGGTGGAATTCTTGAAAATTCAAAAAGGTAAACACTATTAGGAGGTCTCACTTAACTTACCTGATTCAAAAATGAAAAAATAATGCTCTAAATGTTATTTTATATATAAAAACGTCCATTGAAACAATTATTCCTTTTTATAATTGTGTTCTTCAATATCTATGTTTTAATTTTTTTATCATTTTTATTTTTTTTAATGTAACTAGTTATCAATCAAAATTAATTTAACCATTAAGAATAAATTGAAGTGAGATTTATTAGATAATATAGAACCAATTATTTTCAACTATTATATTTAATTTAAAATATATAAATCCCATATGTGTGGGAAATTAATTACAAAACAAGAGAACATAACACATAAAAACACAACTTTATCCATAGCTGTGAAAAACAAGTTTTACTATATATGGGTCAAGATGTTAATTATAAAAGATGATTTAGTCCATGTAAGGAAAAAATTTGATATTTAGTAACACATAAATATCACTTGGAATAATATAAATTTTTTTTTAAATTTAAATCATTTATCAAAATACCATTTATTGTAAAATAGCATCAATGTCTATTCTGACATTTTTAGTTAATTTTATTTTAATGACATCTAACAAATATTGTAATCGAAAAATATGATGTTAAATTCTATGTATGATGATATAATAAAGTAAAAAATAAAAATTTCACACAATAATTAAATAAATTTACTTATCTTATTTTGTTTTTAGAATCATCTATTTTATTTAATTAATAATATAATAATCCATGTGTTATTGTTTTTTAAGCATCTAATGTTACTAAAGATTCTCTAAAAATTATTGTTTAACTATCATGATAAAAATTAATAATGTAAATTTCAAAATAATATTAATAACTTAAACTATGTTTCTTATTCCAAACTCTAAATCATTATAAATGTTAAAGGTAATATATGTTCTATTTTTTCTTCGTTATGTATCATATTCTATAGGTTTTTTTTGTGGAATAATTTCCAACTAACTTATAAAAATAAACAAAATAGGATATATTGTAGAAATAGTATCATAAAAAAGTTTTTGTAGAAGTTTATAGGTCATTTTAGCCCATAAATTTAATGTTTATTCCCTTGTTATGCTTAATGGTACCTTAATAACTATGAGTAATTTCAATTACTTTCAATAATTGATTTTTGTCAAAATATAATTTAATCACAATATAATATTAATGTTACAATTATTATAACTTTTTTTAAAAAAAATTTAAAAATTACATTTACATATGTGGAATAATTAATTTTCAAATACATCCCTCAGAGGCTGCAAGGCAATGTGTTTTTAAGGGGAAAAGTTCAAAATCATGAATTGTTTTAATATCCAATTTCATTGTGAAATTGGTTCGAATGGAATAAATTGGATTAATTGATTTAAAATTTATATAATTTAACATTAATGTAAATGTAAAATATATTTTTATCTATATAAATAAATTAGATGAAAATGATGTTTTCATTTAAAATTTAGAACTTTTCATTATTCATCGAAAAATGAAATATTAACGAAAAATCGAAAATATTCACCCTAAGATAATTTTGACATTACAAATACACGTATTATGCCTATTTTATATAATTAAATTTCTAAAATTTTTTAAAACTAATTTTATTATTCTTCATAGAAGGACATAAAAAGTTGTTTATTTGAAAACATAGTGTATACATACATATAAAGTCATTACCAATAATTGTATATTTGATCATAATTATGTTTTACATAAATGAAACCATTAGAAATATTACATGGAAGGTAATTATTACTATTCATATTACTATGTTTAACTACTATGTTGCAACTATATTGTTCAAATAGTAATAATAACAAAATGTTGTTTTGTAGAATCTCAGTATTGCAAGTAACACAAGCCAAGTTGGTGTTGAGTGTCACACAATGTTATCATAGTGTAGAGTATAAAGAAATCATAACATCGGGTATAGTAAATAGAAATAATAACTTGATGATTTTATAAAACAAAATCTACATTCAATGTTATCTTAAATGAAAAATATAAAATACATAAAAAAATTAAAATATAAAATTTCAAAAAATATCAGAGTTTTATTGGAAAATTGTTTTATAATTATGTGAATAAATTCCCTAATGAAATGGATAAAGAATATGATAACCCATAACAACCTTTGAAGTCAATGGACAAAGAAAAATATTATTCAATTACAAATGTTAAAGTGAGTCAGATAGTTAGGGATCACTTATCAAATATTCTAGAATTGGGTATTTCATATTGATGTTTTTATGAATTATCCCTATGAAAATATTATCCTTTAGTTAAATTTTATGGTATTACTATCATTTATTTTCTATTCATACATGGATTCCATTTAAACTTTTTGACTAAGGAATTATTATTTGATATTATGAATCAATCTATAACTGCCTATAAATTTAAGGATGAACTCAAAACTCAGATGAAAATAAATTTGGCTATGAAAAGATCTAATTCAATAAATTAGTGATATATTATTTTTTGTATGCATAAATAATTTTTTGCGGCTTTTTCGTAAAGTTATTTGTATTTATTGGAAAATATATTATCATGTTATATAAAATTGTTTATATGAAATTATAATTAATTAAATTTATTATTATGCTGATCTTGGAAGATATCCAATCTAATAATATTCGTGTTTCCATATTGGTATGAAAAATTCAGGAGGACTCATTAACATAACTATTTACAGAATGTATTATGTTTAATTATAGTTTTTACTGTTTGATGTTAATGTATGATTTTTTAAATTGGATAACTTATAATATTCATTTTTGTTTTGTTTAAAACTGAGATAGAAGTAATGAGTTCTCCTTCTTTTATAAATCATATGATATGTTCAAAGGTAATTTTTGTTCTTTGGGTATGATAAATTTATATTGAATATTCATTTCATAATGTAATAAATGTAGTTTATTTTGATCTATGTATAACCAAAGGATGAAAATGTTATTATGGTATAGAAATAACACAGTTGAGTATATTTTATGGTCTATTATATCTTGATCCCTCATATTTAGGAAACATAATTTGAATTAAAATTTTATAATTTTAACTTCATTTCCAATTAAATTATAATATTTTCCCCTATCATAACAGATCATTAGATGTCGAAAAATTCTCATCATGGATCTTTTACCCTATAATAGATTTATGTTTTCATAGTCAATAAATGTTTTCCTTATCATGGTCTCTATCATTCTCAATTATTACTTTGAAATTATTTTTCTATTACATATTAATATTTTCACATCCCACTAATGTACTTCTAATTGGAAACCTAGATGCCCTTCATATTTATCTTTATTTTTTAAGAGGATATTTTATTGACCCCTTTTTTCAATATGAATTTCCATACATGAATTTTCAAATATCAAGCCCTTTATTTCAAAGGACATGTTAAAATTGTGAGGATAAAATATATTAAAATTGGAGGGGGGGGGGGGGGTATGTAACAACCTAATATTTGAGAAATGTATTTTTTATTTCCTTTAATACATTTTGTTAAATGCATCTTAGTTCCTAAAAACCATGAAATATTATTATTTAAATATGATTATAAAACTAAAGATGTAAAAATTGCTGGGTATGAATAGTTGTATTCATAATTTTATATATATATATACATTATAATCAATAAAAACATACTTATTAATTAAAATGAATTAAACAATCATTTTTAGATAATAAATTTTATTATAAAAAATTTATTTTCTTAAAAAATGGGATTTATTTCATTTGGGAGTGAATATATTTAGATAATTTACTAAATTTTTAACAAATTTATTTAATAAAAATGATATAATTTATTATATTAGCATATATTTTTTTTATGGTTACATATTATTACTATTCTAAAAATATTGATTTTCAATGAACACTGAACAATACAGATATGTTTTAAAAATTGTATTTTCTTTTAAATTATTTTCAATGTAAAATTCTATTTTTGTTGTCTTTTAGAATTTTATAAATCTATTTTTACTAAAATAAATCAAATTATAGTGATTGGAAATAATTTATTAATTTACTTTAGAATCAAAACTTTTTCTTAATCAAAACACATTTTCCAAAAAATTGATTTCCATCTTGTTTTGCATATTATTTTATTTTTTTGACAAATATACATATTTAATTTGATAAAATGGATTCTATATTTTGTATTAAAGAGGTTTAAATTTGATAGAGAGTCACTTTTTATTGGTCATCATTAATATAATACACAATAATATTTATCACCAAGGTAATGGGTAAATTAGGGTAATAGATGATAAAACTAAGTGAGAATGCCATGATTTTTAATGTTAATTATTACTTTAAGAATGTAATTTTACTATTATAATATTAGGATCAATGTTTATTTTTTTAATACATAGTTTTAATTTAAAATAATCTACATAATATTTAATGCAATAAAAGTTTCAAATTGTAACTCTCTTAGTTATAAAAATCTGTTTTCTATTCCCATTGTGAAGAATTAAAGTTATAAATGAATATAAATGCCAATTTTTTGAATTATGAAATTATATTCCTAGTGGTAATTGATTTCTAAATTATAGTGATTAAATTGTTACATTATATTATTTTGTAATTCTAGCATAATATTTTCTCAATTAATAAAAAATAAAATAAAATAATATAATATAATTTGATCGAGTTAAAGTGTATTAATTTTTTTGATGCATATAACATATTATTTACATTAAAAATAAATATATTCTATTTTTATATTTTTTTATTCATTTTTAGTCTAGTTAAACTAATATTGTTAAAATTTACATTAATGATAATTTATCAAATTAATATTTTTTTAACTTTTTTAAAAATCATAAAAATCATGAAATATAATTTTCATTGAAAAATATAAGGTATATAGTGTTAAACATTGTAAATTTATTGTCTAATTTCCACCTTATATGTTAATTTATAATCCTTTAAGCATGAAAAAATCATTACAATAACTACTATTAAAATAGGTTAACCAATGGTGTAAACAAACAATTATGGTTCAAAAAAGAACATCCAACTGGCAAAATTTTGATTTTGATAGTATTTAAAATCCATTATCTCTTATAATTCAATCCCTAGACATTTTGAAATATTTTTCTACATAATTAAATTATTTTATTTTAAACGTTAATGAAATTCTAAGAGTATACCTCCCATCAGTTATGAAATGTAACTTGTTATTTCTCTTATTCACACCACACTAAACCTTCTATATCAACCAAAATATACAAAATCATATTCCATAATCCCATAAAAAATTTATATTGTTTATAATCATACAAAATTATAACCTTAGGGTCTTTAATGGTAAAATATAAATGATTTGTTTGAATGAATATGCAATCTCTTTAACCGATCACTTTGTTTTTTTGTTATTCTTTTACCTTATATGAATCTATTATATTTTTCATAAAATAATAACATCAATATATTTAATATAACAAATATCATTATAATTATTAAAACACTTATATTCACATTATTTACAACTTATGGTAAGTGAAAGTATCACTTATGGGTTCTAAGGATTTTCCATCTCCACATGATGATAAAATTCATTTTACATCACCATTTTTTTGGATGGTTATAATGATGGCATTAAATTATATATAATATATTTAAGAAATAATTGTTACACTAAATTTTAAAATCTTATGAAACTTCTTACATTATAAATTTATGGATAAAAATAAGGTTTCATGTACGTACATTTGAACTATGACTCCCACGAATCAATGCGATTTAGTTTTCAATTTTTTTTAAATGGTAAGTAAATAATGGAAAATATAATTTATTTTTTTAGTGTAATAATTAATTTTTATTTTTTTAATTACAATTTACCTTTCTTTAATTCTATATTTTGAAAAGTGAAAATAATATTAATGTATATGAACAACCTACCATCTCCAAGAATAAGGTAATTATCTTATATATATATATATTATGTTAGATTTTAAATATGTATATAATAGATATTTGTGATATTAACAAAATTACAAATATTATCATGATTATGGAAAAATTTTAAATGTATAATGACCAAACCATCAAAACAAAAATATATATGAAAAAAGCCGATATCACCCGAAAAAATGATTTTGATAAAAAAAATTACAAATGGGTGTTAAATGGTTATGAAAAAAACCAATTATTTTATGATATATATTAGTTGGTCTATTTGATGTTTGTTTAATAAATATATTCACATTTTACAATATTTTTGAAAAATTATTATGTAATTCATACCTAAAGTAAGAGATTTTTGTCTCGCATTCATTTCTGTGAGACCCATGTCATAATCACTACTTATTTAATTTATGTAGGGTATATAATTTCTAAGAATGTATTTTATTTTTCTTACCTTGAATGTTTTAAGGATTTACATTACCTTATATGGTTATCTTTTATCATAAAAAATGTTGTAGAAGTTCTAGGATATAATCTTATTTTATATAAAGATCGATTTGTACTATGTTTATATTGATTAATTATTTGGATATACATCTTATTAAACTCATTGAACTTATTATAATCTAATTATTTATATATAATACAAGTTTTACGATCATTTTTCAAAGATTATTTATTCATGAAATTGATTTATTACTTTTAAAGAAAAGTGACATTATTTTAATATTCTTCCAAAAATCCTTTTTTTCTATATACATGTTATATAAAAATGTTTTCTAAAAAGTAATTATCATTCCCCAATGATTTTATGAAGTATTTTCTACTCATTATTTATTTTTTAAAATATTTTAAAATGGAATCTTCTTTTATTTTTTAATATGATATTTGTTTTTACATTTTACAAAAGTGTGAAAGTAATTTTTTTAACTTTTACAGTAAAAATAGAATTTCATTCTACCATTACCACTGAATGAATTTTATCTTCTATTGCATGTTTCCAAAGTTTCATTCAGGTAATATACTTTTCACGATATTTTAAAAATTTTAAATTTTAACTAAATGATTTCAAAATGAAAACTGTATTTATATTATGAAATATGATAGTGATATTATAAAGAAAATTCTCTTCTATCATAATAAAATTTCAATTTAATAATTCTTTACTATGTATATGATCCCATGATACCATCCATATTCATTCTCTAGATGCTTTACTATTTTTATGATGATATAGTTAAGAAACTTTTTAACTTTCATGAGTTTTGTTATAATGTTATAATTTATGATCTTGTGTCATTTATATGAATTTATTGGGATTATTTAATGGATATGTCCATTAAATACTTCCAGTGCATTGGGTAAACATTTTTAACCCATGGGGAAACAATATTATGTGTTAAAATAAATTCATGTTAATAAATTCTCTCATGAACGTAGTTTTCATGTCCATAATATTAAGAAAGGGCTGAGATTGTTTGTTTATAAGATTAATCATGGACATTTCTTTGAGGCCCATAAAAGAAAGTGTAGAGTTCGATTTCATTTCTATAAGTTTTTTTCATAAACATAGATTTCTATCAACAATATTATTTATATGCCTGGTTTTCTAGTCGATAAGATTATGTGAATGCTTGATTTAATTTACTCAATGTAAAGAGTGATATTGTTTCAATTTATACATGGTCACTTTGCTAAACTATTATATTTTTTTCTATATTGCTATGACGATGTTATTCTCTCATGCCTTCTGTTCATTTAATTAATTAATGATTCATTTCTTCTGCACTAATTGTTTTATATGAATCAAAATTTTTATCCCTCGTATACATGGTATGGTTTTAAAATGTTAATATGATGTCCTCGTACCCATATTCTCATGTTATACTGTTATCTCTACTATTTATACTTAATGTGAATATGATCTAAACATTTCATATGTTTCCTTTCCCAACATAATTAAGTAAGAATTTATGAATGATTTTTCTATGAAGATTGATAGTTATAAAGAACTAGGTTGGAGATGAAGTTGATACCTTTTAAACTAGTCATTTAAGTATACATGTCTCAAAAGTTACTATAACATTCTGATTTTTAATAGGATTGATATATTACTTTTTTAATATTCATGTAATGATATGCAATATATATGTGTGAAATGTTTGGGTTGATATTTTAATACAAATATATTTATTTTATGCACAACATACCATCATATGCTTATTTTATCTGTTATTTATGGTAGGGATATTATGTCATTACTTTAAACTACCTTTCAAGATTCATGGGGGACTTACTGTTGGATTTTGAAACATATGGTTTTCTAGATCAATATATTATCTTGCCAACAATTTCTTATTATAATCACACACAACTCTTACATACATTAAGATAACTTTAAAAAATTTACTATTGACACTAAGCGATGGGTAATGAATATCATGAATCATTATTAGGGATTATATGTTTATATACATTCCCCATATTAATTTAATCCTTATAATCTTATATTATATGTAGGAACTCCCTTTAGAATGTATCAATATTTCTAATGGAGCATGATCGATAACTCCTAGAACATGAATCGAACGTCACCCAATACACATTACCACTCAATTTTATGTTGTTACATTTCACCCATTATTTTAATAAGATATAATTTTCTCTACTGTTTGTCACTAAATATATTAAATATATTTCATTTACCTTAATATGATGAGTTGATTCAACTCTGTTAACATCCATAGAGTTGAAGGTGTACCTCAATATTAATGGTGTAATGTCGCACTCTAGTTTTTTTATAGTGTATGTTACAAAAAAAGTCTTCTAAAAACACCATAACATTATGAATATATAGTTTCTTAAAAAAACCAAAAAATTCTCTGACATGATAATCATTTTATTTTATGCCTAAACACATTCCAATTAGAGACTATTGTCCAATATTTCACAAAATTACAAACCAAAAAACATTGTTTCACCCATTGTAGTTATTGCATCATTATCCATCCTGATAGATCATTTCATTTAGGCCATGGATAGATAATTAACCCTCTAGTTTTTGAATCCTTATTTTCTATTTCAGTCCCTTGAATAATTATAAGTTCCACCAGGGAATTTCCATCCAACTAAAATAGGATATAGACCCACTACAAATTCATTGATGTACCATAAACACAATACACTATGTACTATGTATACAGACCTTCTTAATTAAGTTTACATGACATTTGAAATTATATTTCTAGAGAAATTTTAATTAAATATATATTTGGTACATTAGGAATATGTGATTCTTTTGAAACTAACCTTCAATCTGAAACATTTAATTTTCTGGAATGTCTGGTATCAATAAACAATTAAACTCCCACTGAATCCTTTATCAATGTTGCTGATCCATCTATTTTCCTTATTTCCCAGAATATTCCATCTTCAGTACCAAAACAACGAAGATGTATATAATTAACAAAATTATCCTATACTATTCCGATGAACTTTTGAATTTTATTTTCATATAACCTGAAAACCATCAAAGTATCTTCACCACTATTTTTAAAGGTAATATAAACCAAGATAGGGATTTTTGAAATCAAGGATTTGATGTGGTTGTGATCGATTTCTCATGTAATTTGAGAAGAGAGAAAAAACTCATCAGGCTATTGGGCATAGAGTCCCTCTAGAAGTGACTACCCAAAACAATATCAAAGCATCTCTGATCATCAAGATAAGAATCATATCGATCATACCAATGAATTTTATACAACTTTTTAGAGAAATATGTTTCTAACAAAACCATCAGGAATATTTTTATGCAATATAATCATCATGGTTAATCTGTACATTTCTGAACAAATCAAATAGGTCCAAACAACCACTCTTGAATACCAAAATCATATGTTCCATGTTAAATCTCTTTATCAATGCATTTGGACACCACTAATATATATTATATAATATTATCATTTTTATTCATGTATCCCATCGAAAAAAACATTATTCAATAAAAATACATCTGGAATTGCTCTTCGTGATAATTGCCCCAAAACTATAAGGAATTATTCTTTAAGAAAAAATTTCTAGATTTTCATGCCACATTATTGATAAATTGATATTCTATAATGGATCTGAGAGAAAAAATCCTAATTTTTTTGAAATAACTAATCCAAAAAATGAATTTTTCTATAAAATAATGATTACTTAAAGTAGTATAAATGCATCTTGATATATTAACCCTTCTATAAATTAATGGGTTTCAACCGAATCCCTCTCACTAATAGGACCTCATGAATAATATACCACTTAATCTATCTTCTTCCAGTATTCAATTCTTATGTTCCAATTATCATTATATTTTTAATAGTCTATGAGGAACATTTTTCCATCTATATGAATCCCAAATAGTATAAAAAATCTTCTTCAATTAAATTGTCTTATCATTAATGTCATCTTTCGATGACCTGAGAGAGTGCCAATTCTTTATTCCATTACATGACTAGATTATACCCTCACATATTTGTTGATATAAATTAATCTAAAAAAATAAATTCTCCCCACCTAAAAATGATTAGTGATGAAAACATTGTAGGTAGCTGATCTATCCTATGTGGGAATTTAATCACATCATATCCTAGAATCCACCTCTTCTTAGCAATGAGACTTGTGAAAAAATTAAAAAATTTCCTTCTAGTATGGAGCTTCATATCTAAAATGATAAATACATTGGAAAAAACTTATTATTTTATCTTCATCATCGAACATATAACTAGATCATGACCAAATTTTCCAAGGGTACACCATCCAAAACAATTCTGGTTTACTTTCTAGCATTCCTACAAGATATTTTTTACATCATACTTATGGTTGACATATCATCAAACAAAACATAAAAAATCCCTAGGGGGAAGCAGAAGAACATACATTAAATTATGTACCCCTTCTATTGAAAAATAAAAAACATCTTATCCCATTACAAAACTATCATGGAAAAAATGTATTTTCCTAATAAAAATAAAAATTATAAGGTATCACGTACTATCATATAGAAGTTATTAGTCATATTAAAAAATATTTTAAATATTACATATTTACATGTAAAATATTATGATACATTTTCTTTAAATATTACTTTTTTATATGACTATAACACCATGGTACCACTAGTATATTCCAAGTGAAAATACATTCAGATATATAGTAATATTGCTAAAAAGATAAACCCAAAATTATTCTAGCTAATCTTTTTTTGAGTTTTGATAAAATAAAAACTAGAAAAGGTACAACCATTATCTTAACCCATTGGTTGGGTATGGAAAATTAGAACCACATATGAAATAAAAAACCTTCAAAACCTATAAATTGAATATGCCCACATATTGTATTAGAAGTTACCATTGGATGTTAAATGTGAAATAAGGTACAACAATATTAGTCTCCATGCCCCCCCCCAAGAATACTAGTTTCTAGAATTGGGATGTTCTAGAATCCTTTCTACCACATATTCCCACCTTATTTTTTGATCTAATCACATCATAAGCTACCTCATGATGCATGAAACCATGAAAGAAACAAGAGAAGGATAAATAAACACACACATAGAGAACTTGTAATATATGAATTATGTTGTTCCATAAATAATACTATATAAATGGGAGAACACATACACTTATATAATTTAAGGAACATAATTAATTAATGTTATAAAGAATAAATATATATTCTTATTTTCTACTTGGATTAATAAAAAGTATCCTTCAATAACATCTAATGAACAAAATGTTTCAATTTTTGCTACTATGATCACCAATTATTTGTGTGATGTGATCCTAGAGGATGTTATAATATCTAATTTATATTCATTCAATATTATATCCTTAGGTAATGGGAACTGTTGGCTCTTGCGATAGGATATGAAAAACTATAGTGCTACTAGAAGGTAAAAATATTTACATTTTGGAATATTAATATTGATTTTTAAATAAACAACCATAAAATAGTAATTTTTTTGACTACTAAACCCATTAATTATATTGGACTCATAGATACATATTTTTGGAAGCTTAGGGAAGGTTATATTTCATTTTAAGATAAAACTATTATAATGGTGATTGTTTAGTGCCTAAGCCTATTTTCATGATTTGAACATTTTTCCATAGTATGTGGATTAGCAATTTATGGATAGATGTTTCAGAAGGTAATTTTGTGATTAATTACTTCACAACACAGAAATTATTTTCATAAAATGAATAAGTTATAGTTTAAAGGGACACAAATTTTAGAGGATAATAATAGAGATTTAAATTAATGGTATTCATGATATAAATTGATTTCAAGACTGTATTAGAAGGTATATTGAATATTCATGAGGTTAATATTTGTTTCATGATGTCAATGTGAAAAAGTTTAACCTGAATAAATATTTTCAAAAACATTGGTTTTATCTCATTCTCATCTCTATCCTCTTGAGTTGTGAGAAACATTTAGGTTATTTTTGAGGATTTATCACCTGATTTACTCTAAATTTGATCTTTGACATCTAGAGGGTGGATATTAGAAATCCATGACAAGTTCATCCCTATTATCCATTGAATCATCATATTACCCATTTGGGGAATTTTCAATATTGATATTTTTTTATCTTGGTGCATTTTTTCTATGGTTTTTAGTATTCATTATTTTGATTAAGGTTGATCCACGGTTTATTTTTGTGATTGTACTCTTCCAATTATTTTCTCCTAACCATGATTTTTGTGGTAAATCATAATGATTCTTTGAAGTTGGGGATCATCATTATCTCACAATCTATATTAACATGTCATGATAACATAAACTTTTCCTCTATTGGGTAGTTTTTAAGATAATATTAATAATGTAATTAATTTTTTTAACTGAAATTGATGGGAATTGGGTGAAATAACATGTTTTTACTACTGTTATGATATTGAACATTTACTATTATTTAAATAAAATTTCCACTATGAGACATATACATGTTGTTATCATTGAAATGTTTTATCCTTGGGGTGTCGTTTTATTTATATAAACATTAATAATAAAATTTAATCAGATATATATGGACAATGAATTGTTTCCCTTAGAATTCAAGAATTGAGTAAAAATACCCATGCTAAATAAGAAGTTATGTTATGTGGAAGCCCTCGAATATGAAATGTGATATACTTTAGATTACAGAATGTGGCTATATGTTTTTCAATATTTAACGTTTTTTGTTTGATGTGTGGGAATATCATTTGGGTTCGATAGGTGATAGTGGTTTTCATGTTTGATGTTGAATGTTTTGGGAAATAAAGTGATGGTTATTTGGAATGAGATGTGATGAGGGTTGATCTTTAGTGGATGTATAATATTTTTATATCATATGTAATGGTTATAGTAATGACATCGAATTTGATACACTTTGAAGATGGTTGATGGGATATAGGAGAGGTATGTGGAGTGTGTTTTTTTAGATTCCTAGTTAGTGATGTGTGAAATTGAAAGTCCAAAATTAAAATCTAATATCTAAAAATAAATAATCATCAAGTGAAATTAGAATTTGGTAATTGGATTGAATGAATCAAATAATAAATGAAATGGGTTAGTAAATGATTAAAGCATAGGATATAATCTAATATGAAATAATTTAATTAGTGAATTGAATATTAATGAATAATAGTTGGATTATAATTTGGAAAAATTTACTGAAAGATATGATCATGTAATTTATATTATAATTTGTGTGGGTATGTGTTGTTGTTGGGTTATGTGATGAATTTAGTGGTAGAATTAGATGTGAATGTTTTTCTGAGGTGAAATGAATGTGTTTTGGAGTATAATAGTGTAGTTGATGTTCACTCATAGGTGGGGTATAGTGTTATTTATATATAATATGTATTTTATTATATTTTTATGTGTACACTACCAGATTTTGATAACCTTATGAACACCATCATTTTTCAATCATTGGGGTTTCCTCCTACATCTATGCGGGTTGTAAATTAGACGGCTAGCTACCCTCTCATTCCTAATATTCATTATGTTATTGTAATGAAAATATGGATAGGTGTTAGATAATTCCCAAGTGCTTATATATTTATGTTGGAGATTCACCAATGTTTATATGGATGTGAAATATATTTTGAGTCATCTGTGGTTGGATTATGGAACAATTATGATCTCCTTCATGTTTATGACAACATAATACCCTCTTTATGTTGACGAGGCTGTGATGTTTTGATGCTAGATTCGTTCAATGGATTCATGAAATTTTCAGGGTGGTTTAGGTAAGGATATGTACCAAAATACATCATATAAGGATGGACATGTGATTTAATGTGTATGGTAGGGATTCAAGAGTATGAAATTTTCAATAGGGATGATAGAGAATAATTTCAGTGGTGAATCAAATTTTATCGAAACATTATTTAAAATTCATAAAATACTATATTACTACACTGAATAATTTTATTATGAGTGTGGAATGATATTTTATGATTATATTGTTGAAATATTTAGGATCTTTTAGATTCAAAGGTTCATTTACTAGTGAATTAGTTTTCTATTTTCACATGTGCATTTGAGGCCTTGTATTTGATCCCACTACATATACATGTTATAATCACCCTATGATTATTTAAACAATGTTTTAGGTTTCCAAGAAGGTTTTTTGGACCATATTGGTAATTAATATAATTGAAAATAGATCTTCCATTGAGTCACTTCTGTATCACTTGTATTTTCTTAGTATTTATTGGAGACTTTTTTCCATTTTTTTAACATTTTACATGAAATGTGTAATGGATTTATTTTTATCATATATGAATTGATGGATTTTATTGGGTGATATTTTTTTATCTCAAGAAAATAACTATATTAGTGAGGGAAACATATTATATATGTGTCATTATTTAGCCATTGTTTAAAGTTTATACCCTATAAATTTTTGATGGTGTGACTATGGGGGGACATTTTCTCTCTTCCATCAAAGGTGTCCCTAGAGGTGTTCCTTTGGAGGGGGATGTTGTAAAAAAAGTGGTATCAAATAATTTTTGATATGTACTATGGAATTTAAATTTTATAACATTGATTATTTCATATGTTAGTAGAGAAACTGTGTCATTTTATCATAATGTGAGACATAGGCTAGGGAGACAAGGCAAGGCCTAGACTTCTAGTTTCCACAAGTATCTAATGAATGGAATTCGAGTATACAAAATGACAATGTTAGGTGATGTATTTAGTATGGTAGAACTATAGTAATAATAAATTCATTATGACTGAATATTTTGTCTCTTAATTGGGGGATTTTTGAATTTAAAATAGAATTGATTAAAAAATATCAATTAAATTTCATTTTATTTGGATGTGTATGTTACATGATTTTTTAGTAATGAATCATAGTCATCATCCAACTACAACTCATGTAGTGGAAGTTCCACTTCTATAAGTAGCTGATCATCAAAGGATTAACCTAGAAGAAGAGGTTGAGTCATTATAGAGACCTTTTATTCATTACAATGAAGATATTAGGAATGTTTGTGGTGGTATATATGATCGTGTTATGGGGATCTTGTTATATGATCATGGGAAAAAATTCAACCATATCTATGATTAGGTTTTGTTTTTTGTTTTATTTGTGGCCTATTAGATTTTGGGAGTTGTGTCAGTGCTGGCTATTGTATCTTGATTATCATATAAGGGAATATTTATCATGATTATATATTCATATGTGGTTCTATTTGTAATTATTATCATTAATGATGATATTGAAAATGGGGTAAGAGCTTTTCCCCCTTTTATAGGGAGTCCTGAGTGTGAAGGAGATTGGGGTTATGTTAAAGAACCTCGTGTATTTTTCTCCTAAGGTAATTCTAGATGAGGTGTACATAACATAGTGTCTAGATGAAGCACTTCTCATAGTAATCAAATAATAAGTAGCCCAATTTATTCTTCCTTTGGGATTGGGGTTAAATAAGATAGTAGAGGTCAGTTATAAAATTTATTCTTTGTTGGGGTGCTCCTTGAGAGGTGGTTTAATGGGAAATATTAGGAAGAAGAGATTGAAGTAGAAAATAATGAATTTCTATGGTGTCGGGGTTTTGACTAGTGGGGACTCGATATAGTAGGCCATATCACTCCATTATAGGTTTTAGGGCTCCCATTTATCTATCATGGGAATATAATTTTTTACTGTTTATTTTAGGGGGCCATTTTCACCATTATAGTTCATGTTAGAAAACTCAGACTGGTCAATATCAAATGGTAGGTTGGGGTACCTTTCAATAGCAAGGATTTCCATAGTTGTTCAGTTTCTAGGGAAGTAGTATTTTTTAAAAAATAATGATGATAGAGCTATCATATGTTATCCTCGTGATGGTCTTCTACCTTAATGAATAAAAAATAATGATGCTTATGGAGTTCATTAGTAGCGAGGTAGAGGAGAATAGTGTCATTAGATATAACATTTGAGGGATAATCTACTTATTGTTTATACATGTTTCTTTATATTTTGATGTTGGATATTCAAACTCTATAATTGAACTATGATTGTTTATTAATTAGGAAAAGTGGTGGATATTATTCAGTTTCCCTTGGTATTATGAATATTAGTTTGTGGCTTGGAAACTGTGTTTGATGTGTTCTAGAGATTTATACTAGTGATTTGATTATAAATTTTGGTTTGTGATTTCATAAAACTGTAAATAAATCCCAAAAGTGTAATCCTTTGTAAACAGTTTCAATATTCTATGTGTGATTTCTTTGATTTATTTTGATGTAGGGTTTTGGTTTCTATTGTATAGGCTAGTAATTGGAATTAAATATCAAGATATTTTATGGGATTGAAAGTAGGTAGGTTGAGCCTTTGTTTCCATAGTCTATAGATTTATTAGTGAAACATCAAGAAGATGATGTACATAAGAATGCATAGGATTTTCATGATGTATTTACTAATGATGTTGTTACACTACTCTATTAATATGAAATCAAGTTTGGGATAACGTTATTTTATAGTGTCTAAAATATTTTTTGTGGATTAAAAAATTATTCATACATGGATTTTTTAATTGAGGAATCAAATTGATTATAGAATAAAATTGGGTTTTATCCAACCCAATTTATATCTTCCATGTGATCCGATGTTTGTTCAATAAAAAGATGATAACTGTATGAGGTTGTGAATACTGTTATGGATGTTGAATTACGTGATATTTAGAAACAATTTTCCCCTTTTAGGATTTATGATATTTTCAACCTGCTGAAGGATATAATTGGATTTCAATGATTAATTTACATTCTCAGTATCACCTACTGAGGGTGAAGGATAAGAATATTTTGTTGTATACTTTTAGGTGTAGGTATTAGAAAATTGAGTTTATAGGAATGTAATTTAGTGTAATGATCCAACCAAAAATGTTGATAATACTTATGATCTCTTTGTTTTATGGGTTCTTGGACCACTTTATAGTGGTATTCATTAATGCATCTTATTTCAGTCAATGTCATAAGAAAATTTTGTCAATCATCTACAATAAAACGTTAATGTCCTTCAACAAACCCATATTTTTTTAAATCTATCCATGTGATACATTTTTATGTTAGAATATAATTTCCATCAGAACATGTTGTCTCATTTGAAAAATGTTGTGTAAATATCAAATATTGAAATACATGATTCATGGATCACTACTATGAAAATAGAACAAGCCCATAGTTTTCATTATCATACATGTTATTAAGAATTGGTTTTATGAAATTTATCCTGAATATTTTCCCATTTATATCTTTGATATAGAAGAACCAGGCCTTTATTAGGAAAGATTAGTGCTACAGTCATTTGGGTACTCAAATAATTAGTGTGGTTCTTGGTGTCTGGTGACAGTTCATATATAGGAAATAGATGCATTTTAATGTAGTAATGTGTAGTGTTCTATTAAATACCAAGATTATTGTTGTTCCAGGAGTGTAGCTATTCCACTAAGGATTTGGAGTTGGTATCATTTTTGTTTCTACTAAATCTCTTGTTGTATTTCCTCATTAATAAGCTATTAATGGTTTTCAGATATGACATATTATGGAAATATAGTTTTTTTCAGTGGGAAATGAATTTAAATAAGTGGATTTGGATGCATTCTCTCTAGTATTCTGATTTTGAGATATATTATACTATAGGAAATTGAAATGTAGTTGCTGATATACTAATCCAGAACTCCAATGATTATATTTTTTGGCGGTCTAATGTTATTTAAATAGGGATGACAGTGCTTTGAATAATTCATATTAATTTAAAAAATGTTTCTGGTAGAGTTTTAATTTGATTTATGATGGTAAAATAATTTTTAAATTTTGGGGTGGATGATTCTTAGTGGGGAGGATCAATGGTAGAGATGATGCAAGATCATATTTTATATGGTGGTGATATTGTTGGATTTGCAGGGGATGGACAGAACAAAATCTTATTTTTAGGAGTCTATGTATTCCATTGAAGTCAATGCAGATGTTGCGTATGATTTTTTTGTCTTACCCTTAGAAGTATATCATAGTATTCCCCTAATATATATTGGCATGACGTGATAGAATTGGCGTTCTAGAATGAATCAGTCTATGACAGAGCTCTTAGTTTAGTGCTTCATCAATCATTAGGTGAAATAAGCGAATATTGTTCATGGAGTATTTTTTTCATTCATTAGATGTGCGTGAGTGGAATAAAAAGGAAATTTCAATGGATTTTTTCATCGAGTAACCCCTGGATCAAAAAGGATTTAATTTTTTTGGCTGATAGTAGATTTACGGATGAAGTCAACTCAATTTTTAGTGATCCACAACTCATGTTCCCCATATTGTTATTTGAGGTAGTATATGGAAGATGTAGTCAAGCTTAATGGGGCACTAAGGACCACAAAATTTGGTAACCATATAACTTTTACCTCGATACTATAGATTATATTGAATCATCACTTTGGATCCCATGTGAGAACTAGAATTTATTTCCATCCTCATACAGATGGGAAAATAGAGAATAATATATAGATGAAGGGGGATATATTATGGGTTTGCATCATGGATTTTTTTGGAGCATGGGTGAATCACCTACCTATTGTTATTATTTTCTATAATAATAGATTTTACTCATCCTCCACTATGCCTCTATTGAAGGTGTTATCTATGAAACCCTTATGTTATCCATTATATTTGATCAGAGCTGGTGGGTCATCAGTTGATGATCCCCATGTGTTGTTGAGACTGATATGGATGAATTAGATTGACTGATAGTGAATGGAGGTGGAACTAGACTATCAATAATAAAATTTACATCATATGAGGAGGCTCCTGGAGTTCAAGGTTGGGGACAATGTATTCTTTAGGGTCTCTTTGTCTTTGGAACTTCCAATGTTTGGCATAGGGAATAAATTTTATTCTTGGTTCATTATCTGTTTTGAGGTGTTATAGTGCATTATATTTGTAGATTATCATTTTTTTCATGCATCGTAGTCATACCAATTTCACGAAGTCCCCCAAATGTATCATCTCTATCAATATCTTCATGATGATTACCATTTCATTAATTGGGGAGATTTTGATATCGGGGATGATGTGATATTTAATGAGAAAATAGTAAATATCATAGATCATTGATAAAGTGTGATTCATAAGTAAACCATAGACATGATTTTTTTACAATCAAGGAATCATGACTTAGAGTAAAGTAATTGGGAGTGAAAGACATAGATTCATACCATGTTCCAAGTGTTATCTTTTTCTTTGTTTTATTTTTTACTTTGATTTTTAAATACCTATAATGTTTTACCATTAATGAGATGTTACTTTTTCTTTTCTTGTCATTAATTATTTGTGGTTGGTTTTTAGTAATAAATTTGTTCCTAAGAGGTATCTCCCAATGGGGATGTGTCAAGGGATTGATGGTTTGATATTTCTTCTTTAACATAGATTTTGTGTTAACTCGAATGGATGTGGATCATTTGATAGTTAACTAATATAATTGCATATGCCTTATTTAAAAATTGTATTATTTTATTGGGATATGTATATATTTTTAAGAGTCTTTATGATAGTTTAATTAGAAATGGAGAAGAAAATATATTTTATATGGTTGATCACAACATGAGACTATATTCAGGATGTGAATTATTGTTCCTAGTATGGGGATGGTGGTTAATTTCTTCATGTTTCAAAATGAAATTCTGTGTTTAGTTACATTATGATGTGAAATTAGTATTATACGAGGGAATAATTCTAAATTTAAGTTCCATAAATATTTATAGATAAAAGTTTTTCATTGAGTTACTAGTATTCATGGTCAGAACTAATTTAATGACCTACATTAGTGGGAATCCTGAATATTCACAATGTAAATATGCATGTCTCACCATGGGTGTCTCCAATTCCATAATTTTATTAATTATGGATCCCTATGAACTATCTCATTCTTCATGATTTGTGGGTGAATTATAGGTGATTTTGTACAATATTTTATCAATTTTACTGTAAAACTGATCATTATCTTACAGATGTTTGATATTGGAAATCATCGATGATCTCATATCATTTTACATTAGATTCCTCTTATTCACCTTTTTTTAATTATTAGTATTGCTATTTTTTTCAATACAATATAGTTGGATATGAGTTTGAAGATACATTTTTGTGATTTAGGTTTTTATAAATATTATTTATGAATCAATGTCCTATTGATTTATTCTTTCCCACTTTTGTGGTGAATCTAAATTCCACTTTCAGTTTGGGGATCATCATTTTCTCCCTATTCATGTGCAGGTTTAGAGATTTCATGATTATTTGAAGTTGGATTGATATTATGGGGAATCCTAAAAATATAATTAATTGTATATATTGACATTGATTGGAAAAAGGAAAAAAATAATGTTTTTACTTCTTTTGTGATATAACCTATGTTATAATTCATGACCGATGATGTTGTGAAAATACCAACTATTGGGAGTGTTTTATATGTAATGACTATTGCAGTGTATGGAAAATGAAGTGTGGTTTGAATATGTTCATTAAGAAAAAAAATTATAAAATCATTTATGATACTAACAAAAAAGTTTCCAATTGAAATATGGAATTCTGTGATAATTATCATGCTAAATTATGTGAAAACCCTTGAACTAAAAGTGTGAGAAATTGGGATTTATGGCATATGATACTTCATGATGATGTGATTGTGGTATTGTTTTGTGTGATGTGTGTAAATATTATTGGAAGGGGGGGTTTACTGGTGATGTTAGTGACCAGGTTTGACACATAATATATTGGTAAGAAATGTGATGGTTGGTCGACAAGGAATATGATATGGAATGACATGAAGTGGTTATGTTGTGATCATTAGAATGACATGGTTGGGTTATAGATATTTCTTGACATATATTGTTTTGTAGTGATGGTTAACATTCGATTGTAGAACTATTTTGATTTGGTTTAATGTTATTTTCCTAGTTAGTTATGGAGTGAATTTGAATTGATGAAACTAAAATATCATGACTTCAACTAAATAAGTTTGGATGTGAAATTTCTTATGGTAACTAGATTAAAAGAATTGAATGATAAATGAATCAGGTTACGAAAATCAATCAACTGTGGGATGAAATTTATTATCAAATAATTGAATTTATAAATTGATTATTAATAAAAATATTTTGTCTTATAGGTGGTAATTGTTTTGGATTCGCTGATCATATGACCGAATATAGAGGTTATTTATCATTGTATTGCAGTTTTCTGGTGTGATGAGTTTTCAGATGGATTCAGTTATGATGTCTTTTATGAGGTATAGTTCTTCTGTTATGAAGTACTCTAGTGTAGTTTATGCCAACACATAATTTTGTTATGAATGTATATCTATCTACACTTTATTTTTAGGTTATTTTTATACACATATCACCCAAGTATGATGACCTCACCCACACAAAAACGTTTTGGGTTATGGGTGTTTTCCCCAATATTCATGGTTGTGGAGAATCATATGGATGGATACCCCATCTACCACATCATCCTTTATTATTAGAGGCAATGAAATGGTTTGATGTTATAGATTACCCAGGTTATGGTGGTTTGTTGTTAGAAATAGCCTACTAATGATGAGGATGTGATATATGGTGGGGGTCATGTATGGTATAATGAGGCAACGTGGTCGATTTTTTTTATGTTCATGATGCCTTAATACTCTACTGTTATGTATGGGTATATGATGTCATGATTTATGACACGAACAATGGATGCTAGACCTTTCATTTTTCTGTGTATGTAGAGATAGATCTTGTACTATATCAGATGTTGATTAATATGTTATGAGATATGCATATAAGGGATGAGATAAATAGATGTTTGATGTCGAGGTGTGAGAGTGGGATATCATAATGAGAGTGGATGTGGGGTTCTATTTATCTATATTCCTTTAATAATATGTTACTACATTTGTTGTATTATTAATTGAGGATGGTATAGTTATATTGGAATTGGTTGGTTGATATGTTTAGGTGCTTGTTGACTATATAGTTTTTTCTCTAGTGTATTAGTATGATCTTTTTACATGTTCTTGATATTCTATTGATGTTATACTACTATGTAACATTCTTATTTTAACAAAATGTATATTTAAAATATTGTTTCTGTTTGTAGGAGGATATTAGGGACTAAACTGGAAATTTCTATCTTGGATATGGAATATTCTGTTGATTCACTACAAAATAATGTCCTTATTATTAATATTTCAATAGATTTTATTATTTTAAATTGTTGACATTTTTCTGGAATTATGGGATGATTTGGTTTTTATCTTATATTATTTGATAATGATTTTTGGTGGATATTTTTTTATGTATCAATACATTACTTAATATTTAGGTTTATGCCTTCCATTTGAGGGGTTATTTCATTCTCTATGCTATTATACAATTTGAGGACTCCTTGAGGTTGGGATTAAGTGTCACTATTTATATTACAACATTTTTGACTCAGGAGGGGTACCTTTGGAGGTTGGTGGAAATAAAAAAACACTCTTAGAGACTTTTAATGTCTGTTCTCAGTTAAATTGAGGTCAAAAGATTTATGTATTTAGTATTAAATCCACTTTTCATTAAATATGATGTTAAAAGTTTTTCTACATTTCTATTTACATTGGTTTTAATTAAAATCAATTTTTATGGAAAAAAATTAACATTGGGTATTAAAAAATGACATTAATATATTAAAAAAATATACATATAAACATAAATTTATCATTCTATCAATAATATATTTTCAAAGTCCCTAAGATATATGTCTTGTGAGTACCAAAACATGCTTCCCTATCCTCAATATTTTTTGTTATAACTATTTTCTTCCACATTTATATCATCATTTCTCATCTTTATTGAACTTGTTGGCCACATCCATGGATATATCTAGCCGACCACTCCGTGTTATCTTTAGTTAATTCACTTTCAACTACTATTGGATTTGTTTATCATTTTTAGGAACATTGTTTAACTACATTAAGTTTATAGCTCATATATGTATTTTTGTATATTTTGGTTTTTGATATTCTACTATAATCTCATGTTTGTGTCTCTCTGGGTTTGAACATGATTGTGTTCTGAAATTTTTGGTAAGTTTGTAAATATCCAACCATAAGTATCTATAATTATATGTGTATAAATTTATATTTTTATATATTTGTTCTTATGTGTCTTTTAGGTTAAAAAATATGCTTATATTATAATGTTATATTAGGTAACTAATTTATTGTAATCAGATAAATGTATGAAGAAACAGAAATGAATATAAGAAAGTCATTGGAATTTTCATTGATATTGTAAAATGAACCCTTGAAAATGAATATATCATTTTCTATCCATGTGTTATGTTATTGAATATGATAATATTATATTTCAAATAAATAAAATACTATCTGAATTGATATTATTTAATCATTATTTTATAGGTTGGATCTAGCATGGGGAAAAAAGAATGAATCTAGAACAAATGTTGATGAAAATATTGACCATGAGATAAAGTTAAATTTTAATGAATCAAATAATTATTTAGAAATTGACACCATTTAAAAAATAACTACAATTAATAAATTGTATGGCGATTCAAAGAAACCAGTATTCTAAAGTTTCAATAAATGTACAGTGTTAAGAACCATGATTAGTTTATCAAACTTTAATGAAATGAATGGGTGGAGTGATAAATTTTTTACTTATTTTCTTGAAATTTTGTATGAGATACTTCCAAATATATATGGGATAAAATACTTCAATTATAATGCAAAAAAATTTCAAAATGGGATTGGTTTATAAAATAATACATGATTTCTCAAATAACCTTTGAATAATAGGATTTGTTATGAAATGTTATTAAAATTTCCCAAATTTGGGATATCTCGATATAATTTTTTTCAAAAATTCAACATTGATTCATTTTTGATAACAAACACCAAAAATGCATCTAAATAAATTTTTTTATCTTCCAATAATTCCACGTATGAAGTGTGTATATAAAAATAATAATATTTTTAGGAGGTTCAAAGGGAATAAAATGATTTAATTTGTGATGTAATCTTTTGTTACCCCACTATTTACCAAAATGTTGATATTTTATAGAAAGTTCATAAAAGTGGATGTGATGTAAGGTATATAAGAATGGGACTCTACATAGACAGAATGAATCCATATTGGAGCCTTAGTTAACATATCTCATGGCCGGATATATTATTTATGAATTTTCCCTATAGAAATGTATGATGAAAAAAATATGATGTGCTGAGTATGGAGTTTTATGCACCAAAATTTCCTAGAAATTATATTTAAGTTAATTTATTACCATTGATTAAAGATTTAATATTTTTATGGGGGAAATTTAAATTTTTTCATCGATAAAATAATAATAATTTTATTTTGCATAATATGTTTTTATTTACCGGAAATTATTTTCCATCATATGGGAAATTGTCTAGATATAGGGTTATAGAACATAAATATTATGTAATTTGTAGCGAAGAGTCCTTTTATGACCTTTTATTGAATATAAGAAATAATATTTATATTGGACATCAAATATTATTGTGAATGGATCATTCATATATAAGGCTTGAAAATGTATTTAAAAATTTATAAGAGTATAATCTAATCCCAAAAATTATTATTAGTATAAGTATATTAAAAAATCTGAAAAATGTTGATTTTAAAATTAATGAAAAAGGATGATCTTATTTTGAATGAAATACATGGATATAGAAGAATATCTTTTTTTGAGATAAAATCTTGGATATTTTTTGAGGTAAAAAATAAATTTTATGGTATGGATGTTGGGAAAAAACTAATCACTAATTCATTAGATCTTTTTAAAACATAATATTAACTTGATATAATGTATTTTAAAAATTATTGGATTTAATATATATGTGAATTAATTTATATTTTGCTTCAACTAAGATTGGAAATAAAACATGTTCACATCCAACTTTTCATACATTAATCCTGAGGGATAATATCAATATTGATCAATGTCTACATGGTATTAATATACCCATTGGGTAGTCCTCAAATGTTAAAAATTCGTTATTGTTTTGTGAAGTGAAATATTAGTTTAAAAATATCATTAATTTTATTTATTGATGTAACTTCTTCTAAAAGTTTCTATATGTATATAATCTTAGATTTATATTAGAAATAATGTTTTTAGGTTATGTTACATTTTAATTTTTATTTGTAGGAAATTAATGATGCCTACATTTTTATACTTGTAGGATAATGAAGAATTATTTAAAAAATTTAAACTAAAAATGTATTTTCCACCATTGTTTTTTGTTATAATAGTTAATATGGAGATATATTTGGGTGAGAGATAAGAATATGTGGGCTTGTTCATTTATGTTGGATGTGTCCTTTAAAATAACATTTGAAGAGATTTAAGTGATAAGTAAAAAATGAAATTTTAGTAGAGGAATATATTGTTCAAAAAAATATATCATAATGGGAAACCACGAGATCGTAAAAGAGGAACATCATTCGTTCGATTACTTTCGTAACACAGAAATTTGGGATTTAACATAACACAATATACTATTAAAATTATAATTGAAATTTGACAATTATATCATAATAGCTAAATTGGATTTTATAAATATTCCTAAATCAAGTAAGAAAACTATATATTTTTTTTAGGTATGAAATAAATTCTGGGATTATCTATTGATTAATGAAAAATTAATAACTAAAAAAAAGAAAAAGAAATGTTTTCGGAAAAATTATTAATTTTCTCTAAATGGCGGTTTATTCAGGCGTTACGCGCTTAATTTAAAATTAGTTTTTACCATATTTCAGAAATTTATCTGAAAAAATCATCTTCATTTTTGAAACCTATATTAAAAAATTATCCATGGGATATTTTTCGGATTTTTTAGGAAGATTATTATCTTTTTATGAATAGAGAATGATTCTAATTTTTATTATTTTAAAATTAAAATTATATTTTAAATTTGTGTTAATGTAAAAATATATCAATAATAATAAAATTAACTAATTAATTTCATTTGAATCAATTTAATATTAATTTATAGTGTGAAATGTTTTATACTTTTGAACAATTTTCTTTGGAAATTGATTTTTTGATACATGTGAAGGTTTAATTTTAAATTGGATTCTTCCTCTTATGTGGATTGAATTTTAAAAAATTGATTCCATATTTTTAATAATAATAATTTATGTAATATAATAAGGTAAAATTGATAATTTTCCACAAGTAATTATTAATATAGTAGAAATTAATTATTGTGGTTAAGGTGAAAAAACTGTATCATGGGTGTTAAACTTTGATGAAATTGGTTAAAAATTGCCAAAAATATCTTATTTGTATTTTTGGTAATATTTAGACCTCAAAAAAATAATGTTCAATAATAGCACATTTTAATAATTTTTCAGTTGAAAAATGTGTGTATAATTCATTTGTTTGTAAGGAATTCCATGTCTGCACTCTCGCCCATTTATAAGAAGTAACCCCTCTCCTCTCTAATATACACTCTCAAAGACTTATGGTTTATCCAATCCCTATCCTTGTGTATTCATAATCCTCTAGAAAACCACTATAGTACATTATTTGGTCTTAAATAAATCTTAGTAAGGATATTAATACAAACCTAAATCGATCATTCGAATTATATATAAGGTTTTTAACAAGAATTTTATTATTATTTCATCACCCAATATTAAAATTTTATTATATGAATATAATTTAATAGAAAATACTCTCCCATATTCTTAGTTTTTTTTTAATTTTATAACCTATATCATTCTCCACTTCCATTAAATGGAAAATTAAATCATCGATCGTGTGAATGGAGTGTTTCCACCTCGCGAACAGATTTAAATCGTTTTAAATCCATGCATTTCAAGGATAAATGTAATAATGGTTTTAATATATTTTTATGATATTTATGAAATTAATATACTTATAGAACTATAATATGACATCTATATTCATACCATCATACCCATTTGAAAACAATTTTGTCACTCATGTGTTTAGTGGATTACCGCCTCACAAACTCAGGTGAACTATCATTCCCATTCCCACTTTACCTAGATGGTAATATGAACTTATTAAATGAATATATATTTATATATATTTTATTTTTAACATAATTAAATAAATATAAATTTTATAGATTAATATAAATTTGAATATAATTACTCTATAAGATATTTTAATCTTGTTAAACATTCTAGAGATGATGAAACAAGATCAAAGTAAATGGAACCAAAACACTAAGAAAAATATAATTAAAAAACAATCAAATTTTCACCCGAATGAATGATTTTAACATATGAATTTTTAATAAAAGGGTTAAAAAATATTATAGTTTAATAGTTTACGGTATGAGATAGATGATTATGGTTATATAATAGATTTATAAAAAATGAATATGTTATATACCGGAGGTTAAGACACATAAAAAGAAATTTGAACCTAAGGCGATTGTTTCTCATCACACTTTTACTTTTTTCATACATTATCCATATTCAGAACATTTTCCAATTTATTATGTATATAATTTCCCTTATGATATGTTATATATGTAATACTTTTGTAATGGTAGTTAATGTTTCATTGGAAGATATTTCCATAAAGGGGATTATGATTTAGACTTTACCAAAGTCGTACGGGTTAGATTCAAAGTCTCATCATTATTTTGGATGGATTATTTTTATGTATCCCATAGGTGAATTATTTGATATTTATATAATAAAAATAATATATAATCATAAAAACTAGTTATTAATGATATTTTAATTTAATAGTATCATCTTTCACTTATTTGGTAATTAAAATGATTGAGAAATGATTTCAATTGAAAAGGATAACTTCATTACTCTCTTTGACTGAATGTTTTTATTCCAAAACCACGATTTCTAAAATAAATTTAATTTTTTTAAAATATTCAAATGTATTTATTGATGAAAATATTACCAATATTTACTTTTTACAAAATAATTTGATAGAGATGTTCATTTAATTTTCAAAAAAAATCAGTTTGGATTTTACCTAAGAATTGAAAGGAATCATTACACTAATGTGTACACTATGTATGCAATTTTCAACCTTCAAGACCGCTAATTTATTTCAATATTAAAATAAAGGTTTACAAGGTTATTTACAGATAAAAACTTTTTCCAATTATTTTAGAACTATTTTAAACAAATTATTTTCGATTGGAAATGGATATTTTTCTCCAAATATGTTAATATATATTTTTGGTTTTTAGATTAATCAACTACATAATCCATCTTTTTAAATATACTTCATTGGGAATATGTTGTAATGATACAATCCCTATAACTATTTTGGAAGGTATATGATTAGTTTGACTAGGGATGTACTAGTTTGATAACATTTATATTTCTTTGAATGGTTTAGGATTGTGATTATTGATTAGGGTAAGTATTAAATATTTAGATGATATTTATTTAATATGAATTTTTTTATTGATTATCTTTCACCCTTTCATTTTAAGAAATAATTTGACTAAGTTTTCTGTGAGGCCGCTATATCCCCTCAATGCTGCGGTAGATCTCAATAGACAAGCTATCTTTAGTTATTAATAGAGGCATTTCCCATTTATTTAATATTGAGTTACTTGATTCAATGATTGTATGGTTATGTGGTATATAATTTTTAATTCCCTCATTATGTTATTTTTCATTTATTTCCATGTTATTATTTGACTTGTTATATTATCAATGGAAAATTTCAAGGCTCATGTGACTGTATATGTGACATTATTTGGTCAATTTTTTTCCTTCAAAATTATGATCATGTTATGGAATAAATTAAATGTGTTTCAAATATTTATCTTTCCATGTTTATTATGATTTATTTATTCATATATTAAAAAACACTTAAAACCTTCCCAAGAAATTGAGTTCACAGATTTCTTTTATTTCCATCCCTAGTATGCTAAGATCCATATTACGATTGATATGCTAGGTTATGCTAATGGATATAACTCTTCAGTTGTATAAAATATTGTGTGGTACTTTATGTTTTCAATTTTACAAAAATATTCTGGTACATATCTAGTTAAAAAAACTTATAATCATGTTTTTTTGTTAAGTATATGAATCCTTATATCTTAGGAAAATTAAATAATATGACCACTAACTCTAGGATACTCGGATTGGGATCAATATATAGAAGATGTCATTATGTATTGTAATAATAATTTGTATGAAGTGGAGGTGGTTGGTATCCCAATGATTACTGTAATATATCCTTTTAATATAATATAAAATTAATGTCTATACATTTAAGGTAAAAAAATTTATATCATCATTTATTTAAAATTGATGTTAAAAAAATTTCAATAATTTTTAATATAGAAAAATCGCATTGAAATTATTAAATAATGACCGGTTTTTAATACTTTTATTGTTGATTTTTAGAAAAATAATCATTGAATGTAAATAAATGTGTCATTGGAAGTCTGGATATCTAATATAAAAATTAACACTGAAATGACAGATATTTGACTTTGTGTTTAGATTTTCTAAGGAAACATTGAAAGTATAATGACTCAACAATTTCATATATTACTATTATATCATTTAATAATGATAAACATAATATTAATACATTTAATGTTAAAAATATATAGTATCTATGGAGAATTAAGATCATACATAATTTATAGATAAAAATCCATGATTAATTCATTCTTCATTATTAATCTAAAATATCTCACATTATACACTATACCTATTATCACCTTAGGGTATACATAAAAGAAAGGTGGGAGCTAAAATCCCTATTAGGGGAGTAATATGGGTCAAATATCAATGGTACATGAATGCCTATAGTAATCATTATCATATAAAAATAATAGTTTAATTATCATTATCACGAGGGAATATTTTGATAATGTCATGGAATATGGTATATTCATTTAATAAATAATCATAACATTGTTTTCAAATTCCAGACATAGTTGTGATGAAATATGACATCATATTTTCTAATAACATATGTTGTTAAATTATAGAATAATAATTATGAAAAAATATAGCATCATGTTTAATTATAATACACATAATCTCGTGAGATATATCACATTAACAAATAATTCAGACAATTATATAATTGTAGTCCCACCCATCAAATCATAAATTCTCAAAATCATACATGGAAAATAGAATGAAAACTATCATAGTCCTGAAATAAACCCATTTAAATGAAATATTTTTATAAAGGATTCATAAATAATGATTTTATGAATAAACTCAGGGATTCCACGATGAAAAATGGAAAAAATATTTTGGCATAAAACATAGCCATTATTCAGTGGCGGTGAAATAGGTCAAGATGAGTCAATATAATGTTTTGAAAATTAATATCTTTTTGAAAAAACATTAAAAATTTCTTAGTTAATATTTTTAATGGGTACATACATATATATAGAAAAAAAGAAAATGGAAAGTATTTTGGAAGTAAATTTTAAGTAATTATATGAAAATACATATATAGGAAATTATATGGGAGTATAGATAACAAAAAAAAGTAGTTTGGGTTTGATAATACCCTTACAAAAAATACCACATTATATCTTTGTTTTTTTCCACTATATTATGAGAATTGCTTGTCGTTTACAACAATAGACTCCATATATTGTTGGTGTTTGTTTACACAAGAATGTCCATATGGAGGATAAGTGGCTTAATAAAGAGTATTTTTGTAGTGATTTGGTTTTAATTGTTATGGGAGGAGTTGTTTTCCAAGGGGAGGGAGATGTGATATATATACTTGAGAGGAGGAGTAATTTTTGGAAAAAAAATGGAATAAAATACAACAACCAAGGTAAAAAATTAAATAATAACATTTTGTAAAAAAATAAATCATATTTGAATAAATAACCTGATTTTAATACATTTAAACACATTATAATTAGAATTTTTATTTTGGAACAATTGAAAAGTTATAGAAATGGAAAAATAATTATTAAGTATAATACATTTCACATTAGGAATTGGAAAAGGCTTTTTAGCTTTTAAATTTTTTTATATTTCATAAAATGAAAAAATAGAATATTAAATTTATTTTAGACTTAAATAAATAATTCAACATTCAGTATGTCTTGGTTACATTATCATTATTTCATAAAGCATGCAGTATTTGGAAAACTGTATATTTTCTAATCACATAAAAACTAAAATATTTTGTTAAATTTCAAAAAAACACACCCTATAAAATATTAATGTGATTTTATAAAATTATGATATTTTGGAAAAATAATAAAATAAATTTTATTAATTTTTTTGATATATTAATTTTATTTTATAATATTAAAATTTTGGTTTCTTGGAAATATATTAAAATATATTTTATTAAAAAAAATTCACATGTTTTCATTGAGTTTTTAAAATTGATATTAATTTTATGGAATTGTGAATTTTGAATATTTTAATATTACTCAAGAAAAATAAAATTTGTAATAAATTTTTTTTATTTTCCGGTCAAATAAATTTTTCCAAGGGAAATTTATTATTTTAAAGGATATGTTTCTATTCCTAAGGGCTATGATACAATTTCTAATGGTCATGTTACTATTCAAATGGGCATATTACTATTTCAAACGTCATATTTATTACTATTAATATCTCTCCACTCATTTAATAAAAAGTAACTACAATTCCTACAACAGTTCTATATTTTCGAGTTCTAAGATATCATTTGGATGAGTTGTATTTTGTTTCATTTCTATACTATTGTTTACGTGGGTGATGATCCTGACAGAGTGGATTGATCTAAATTTCTCTATTATAATTTTCCATATTTTATATTTTTTCCCAATTATAATGATTTAAATTTTCATTTGTTTGTTTATTTAGTAATTTATCACTATATATTAATGATATAAAATGTCATTGTATTTTTAAGTGCTTCATATAAACAGTAGTATATTTAATTTAATAAAACATATATATATTTACTAAAAAAATATCACTTATAAAATTTGGGTCGTTATAATATTCCCCACAATAAAAATTTATTCCATGAAATTTAGAATCATATTATTTATTGAGAGTAAATGATTGTACTTTTATTCCATTATTTGATTTAGTAGTATTTTCGCCTCATTATATATAAGTTTCCACAATAAAAATTTGACAAGGTGAGTTTTTTTTTGAATAGAAATTTTATTCTGTAATCCAAGATCTTAATTAACTACTCCTCATAAGAGTTATTATTATTATGTAATACCTACTATATATTTAGTACATTTGAGGTATCATGAATGATCTCTTGAGGAGAGATATGTGGATCAAATCATTTACATTATCCATTTTTGGTGGATGTGAACATTTATATGAGACTACTACATTGTGATCAATGATGTAAAAGTGAAAAAATGCATAGGGTTAAAATTTTCATTCATTCTATAACACATGGATCCCTTATATGGTGATATGAAAATAAAACTTTTTTCTCCAACATCAAACTCCTTCCCCCTACGAGGATTTTTATTATATCCCTTATTGAATCCTGGAGAAGATTTAATATAATATTTTATCGCTTTGTCCTTCTATATCATCTCTTGAACAAGATTCAATCTATGTATTTTTATTCATTGACTTAATCCCAACAAGTATGATTTTATCATGACATCCCACATAGAGTTTAATATGGATCGATTTGAATACTTGAGTGGGTTTTTGTATGTGAACTCAAATAATTGGATATTTGGATCTCATCCTTCATTAAGAACAATTTACAAGGATCCAAATTTATCACATAATAAATGAATTGTACATTTATTTTTTACATTAGAGTAGGACTGATACGTGGTACTGAAATTCAATTTGGTGTTCAGTGCTTGTTTTTTACTATTCCAGAATTTAGAAGTGTTCCTTTGTAGAGACCCAAAAATTACATTCATAGACATTACATAACTTTTGCGTAATACTTAATACATTACAAAAATATATTCCCAAAAACCTTATTAGTTCAGTGTCTTTGGGAACTCGTAACATAATCTTCTAATCATGGTGAAGGATCTTCAACATCTCCCATAAAGATATTCCATTTTAGTTTTCTTACCTAAAACCTTTCTATATATTTTGGGGAAAAGAAAACATAAAAAGGGTGAGCTAAAATTCTCAGTAAGGGTAAGCATGGAGAAAATAAAAAACCCACATACATTTGAACTTAATAAGATGAACATAAAGCTTAAACATCATAATCTTGAGCAATGACATTAAACATTGTAGTAATTAAGGTATAAATCATAATATAACATCAATCATGATAAAATATCATTGGAATAAAACAGTTAATTGTGGAAAACAATTAATCACATGATATTATTTCCACAATATCAAAGGCATTGTTTCCTAGACCATCATAGTGGACCAATTCCATTACTGAATTGGGTTTAATTGCCGTTCCAGCCCTGTATTACTGAACCAGACTCAGTTTCAGTTCCAGACATGTCTATATCATGAGATATAAATATTTACCCAATGTATTAGAGTGACATATAGGTCTCACCCATCTCTAAATTAAATCATTCGTACTTCTTCCACAAAATAAACATAAATATTCCATCATATCCCAGTGAGTAAAATGGGTTTCAAAAACATAATCCCATCATAACAGAATCCATAAAAAGTGGATATTATTTCATAATAAGATAAGTGAAACCCTGTAAATCATAGATACATTATACTTGAAACATACTCAAATGAAATAATGTCATCTTTGATGGAAAATGGTTTTTATAAAACACTTGAAATGAAATCTTGAGGAAAATATCCTTTCTTCTTCAAAATCATTTTATTTTCACAAAATGGCATGAAATTTTAAAAGAAAAATATTTTATTGAAAATAGTCATTAAATATTGTAGATTAAGATTCATGAAAATAAGGAGTAATGAAACCTTAAAAATACATTCATTCCGTATAAGTAAAAAACAATCTCCTCATACTTTTGTTAGAAAATTCAAAACGTTCCTCATATGGTAAAGAAAAGAAATATTCCTTCCATAACACAATGTAAAAGTCAAAGAGGGGTAAAAATGACTTTAAAAATACATTGAAGAATATAAAACACTTTATAAAAAACATTTCTATGGACATGGATGTAAAATATAACCCTAGTAAATACTTACATATTACCAATCTCATATAAAAAAAAGATTCGCAAAATTATCCATTACCTTATGTCCAATTTCTTCCATATGTGTCTGAGACTCCTGTATAGTGGGTTTAAACATATTATTAAATTTTAACAGAACCATTATAATATTTATGATATCATATATGGTTCACTTATGACTTTATATTACCCGTTCTTCTGTCAATTCCATGTTAAAGAATCATTTTGGGTAAAATCCTTTCAATTATTGTACGTGTTTGTACTTGTTGTTCTTGATATTATTATTACTTATATCATGATTTAATTACTTCCAGAATTTAAAACATGATTTATATATCATATATATTTAGTATGTATATATATATATATCTATATATAATAGACAGATAAATGAAATGAAACACACAGTTCATAGAGATGGTAGGTCGTACGTACGCACGAACGTTGTTTTCCTTTACTTATTGACTTGAATGGAAGTAAGTAGATGACATATATATATATATATATATACATAAATACAGTTTCATTATTATGTCATTTATATCATTATTATTCAGTATATATAATTTATAATCATTCTTGAATGGTTAATATAGAGAATGAATCTCATCGTGTCGTGGAGACGGTAATCCGTACGTACGCATGAGCGATGATATCATTGCCATAATTATTGAATGGAATTGTAGTGTATGATATAATATCTCAGAATCAGTATGATGTTATAATAACAATATATATTTCTTCTTTACACCATTATACCCATCCATGTAAGGTGGTGGTGGAAAAACAGATTACACCACGGCGTGGAGACGGTATTTCTTACGTACGCACGCGCAGTGATTTCTTTTTCTGTAGGATGGATAGAATGTGAAATGGGGTTGTATCATATTTATAATAACATATAATTATATTATTTATACTGATTCCATTAATTTATAATGAAACAGCTAAATAAGAGGATCTAGAAGAATAAAGAAAGTTGAAATGATCAGTAGAAGAGACTTCCTCTTCTTCGACACGCCTCCTCTTAACCTCATCATAGGGAACTAAAGATGGTATTTTAAGAAGAACAGAACCTATAGTAGGTTTCTATGGAAGTGGAGATGTAAAATGGGATGGGGTTGGCCGAGCATGAAGGCTAAAATTTGTGTGAATAGGAGAGGGAGGGGGTGCCATTTTATAAGGGAGGAGAGGGGCATCTTAGGAAAAACATAAAATAATATTTTATAATAAATTAATTTTCGGTTTATAATGAGACCAAAGTGACTTATTTTGATAGTAGGGTGGTTATGGGTCACAATAATCTCAACCAATAGCTTTTAGACAAATTTATCTTACCATTTTTACCTTATCATTTAGATTTAACTCTAAGTTAAATAATTTAACCATTACCATTTCTTCTTGTATGCTTACACTATATGGCCAAAAATCCTACTATAAACTGCCAATAGAACCCCAATTGGTTATGTAATGTCATATATATTATATATAAGTATTGTGGCCGAACCTTATATTTTTCGGACCATTATATCAATTATTAATATAATATTTGTTTTACAGTTCTTTTATGTCAATTTTGAAAATATTTGGTATTTTGTTTTCTCTAAATTCATAACAACATTATTACTTTGAAAAACATTCATCTAACCAATCCTAATATGTTATATTAACATATAAAATTAGTTTAATTCATATAAAGTCTTAAATTACATTTATTTGAGGATTTATAATATCAATTATTTTAATATTTCATTAATTAGGTAATTACGACATCACCATTGTGTCATAAATAAATTAAATTATTTAATGTCTAAAAATTTAAACTAAAATACCATTATAAAGGAAATATTTTTATCTTTCTAATGAATATTTATAATCGAATTTATCATTTGTATAACCCTATATTAAAAATGTTTTAATTATTAAACATTGATTTTATCTATTTTAACAATTCTTTAAATTAAATAATAATAAATGTCCTAATCTTATCCAACTGGACCTAAAAGGTAATATTTTATTCCGAATGTTGTTTTTGGTCGAATTATACTTATCCAATAGAATTAGGGCATGTGTTAGGGTAATAATAATATCATTTTTACCCTTAATTACCCTATTTACTTTTAACCATGGTAAATAAAAGTAAAAAGTTACTATTCCCAAAAAATTATTTTTATCTTATTAAACAAAATATTAATCCTTGATATTAATCATGTCTCTCAGATTTTCGATATTCCACTCACAGAAGCAGTAAAATTATGTTTTATGATAATTTTCAAATTTTCCTAGGAGGTGGATAAAAGGCGGTGAAAAGTTCAATAAATTTTTTATATATCTAAAATTACTATAAATTGACTCTAATTATTTACATTGAACTTATATTGGAATTATGTATCAATTTTGACTTAAAATAAATTTAATTAAAATAAATAATTATAAAAAATTTTGGTTTTAAACTATAACTCAGTGTTTTTCACTGTTCATCAAAAATTGAAAGTTTTCAGAAAAATACCAAAAATTCACCCTTAGCTAATTTCGATATTCCGAATCCAAAATTGAAGTGTATTTTGAAAGATAAAATTTATAAAATTTCAAAATGTGGGTGTGCCTATGCATAACATCTAGTTTATATAATTTTTTATTAACATATCGTTGTTCAGTGAAACCCGGTATTGCGTACAACAAATGCTTTCGAGGAAAGTCGCGATTGTGTGTAATGAAAGAGAAGTCAAGGCTGCGTGTAGTGCTAGATCCATTTGGTTTTTAATATAACATAATCAAAACTTATTTTATTTATACATTAAACAAAATCTATTCATAATGCTGCGTAGAATGATTTCCACAAAACGAACATGAAATTGTGTGTAACACATGCCAAGAATATTGTTGTGTATACTGCAATCCAATACGGTGTTAGGTATAGTACAAGCTAATATTTGTGTAGTGTACAATAGAAGACATCAATGAAATTAAAAATAATATATCTCCTAAAATCTTGGGGTGTTACATTCTACCCCCTTATAATTAATTTCGCCCTCGAAATTCGTCGGGGTTATAAATCGTTTACTAATGGAAAGTTTCATTCATAGAAACCCACATCGTAAAAAGGAATAATAAAAATTTATTTTAAAATGTAAAGTATGAATCATAACAGTTACCCAGATTGACTCATCATTGGGTTACCACATACGAGAACATAGGTGAAATATGGATATGAAAGTGAAATATAACCATCATGTAAGGATGAAGAGTGGTAGAGAACATGGCTATGAAAAAGCCAACAATTACAAAGCCATAAATTTTTGATAATCTATAGTACCATGTGATTCATCAGATATGAGGTCACTAGGATAACATTTTTTGTTTTCTAGATCAATTCCTTACTGTTGAAAATTTTTTGAATTAAAAGAAATACTTACTTGATTTTGGTACAATCTCACTATTGTTTGTGCTTTGAACAATTTCAACTTCATCTCTTAAAGAATTGAAATTGAGTTTTTCTTCCATGAAGTGTTAGTAGATAATGCGATAGAATGATATGTCATTCCATCTGTCTCAAATATAAGGATAGAAAAAGTAATATACACAAGTCTATTTATAGTGAGATTAATCATAAATGGTTCCTTAAATTGACTTATATTTCATCTATCATACCTCTTAATAAAATAAAACTAGTTTCTACTAACCAGGGACTTCCTATAGGCCAGTGGTAGGTGATAAAGTCCAATATCACTTCGTTTGTGGGTTCGATTCCTGCAACCTTGTCCGGCGCGACGTGTTGTCGCCCGTCGTGTAGGTTGTCCCTTTTTCTAGAACTACATTATTATAACCTTTATTCAATAATATCGAAAAACGTTCTAGCCTTAAATAATACTATCTTATGTCTAACATAATTAATTCCAATCTTTAGTCTTATCCAAAATACTTCGGTCCAAGATCATAGTATAAAGAAAACAATTACATGAAAGTTCACATAGCAAGCACATGAATACCATCATTTACCCCCCATATATCATAAGATATATCTTGTTGGCCCTATTCCAAAATTTGAATAACTTAATCATGTATTATTTTGAAACATGAATTACCATAGAACCATAGTGAAAACATGAATTCTATCAAAAGTTATCTCTTTCCACATACAAAAACCCCAAAATTTATATATACTCAAACCATTATATCACTTTGTCCTTATATCAGTCATGAGCTCATGAATATTATCAAACATTTCATTTTCTCCTTATCCCTTCATTATGCATATATCATCCTCTTTCCAAAAATATTTCAATCTCTTTTCATGGTTACCAGTAGCATAAATTTATTGAAAACCACTACGTAGATATTATAAAATTCCAAGATACTATAAATGATCTCCATGATACTATTTTGAAATCCCATTACACAAACACTTATTCATTCCACAACATCATTGTCATACTCAACATCACAAATAGTGATCACATGTGACTTCCCTTTGTCCTTTTCCTTAAGAGGTTTCTCACATCGATCATCATTAACCCTTGTATTAGGGAATTGATTAGCATAATGCCCCATTTCATTGCACTAGAAGCATTGAAGTGTTGGTGGAGCGTTCTCTGTAGTCTTTTCTCTATTCACGTCATTATAAACCTTTTGCCCATTACATGAGAACTCAAATGCTCGATGACCTTCTTTTCCACACTTGGAATCATTTTCTAGTACCTTTTAGACATCCTCCACCATGCTTTTTTCCACACTTGGAGAATAAAGAACATTCACCTTCTTTTCACCATTGTTCTGAGATTTTTCCTAGAACTCCATCTTTCATTTTTTGTCAAAACCATGAGATGGATATATAACACCAAATTTATGTCCTACCTTGATAACACAACACACAATTTCTTCATAGTTACTAATGTCTCTTATAGCTAATGCCCTTCGAAGACTTAGTTTTAAGTCATTGAAGAATCGATCAACTTTACTCTCAGGTTGGATGATAATGCCAGATATATACCTTGAAACCCTTGTAAAATTTTCATCGTATATACCAAAAGCTTGATCATACTTTTTTAAAGCTCAAGGAAATCCTTTTCCATCTTGGTTTGAAAAATACGAGGTAATTACATATTGAAAAATCAGTTCTTGAACTCTTCCCATTCCATGGATTCAATTTCAGCTTGGGGCCTTGTATTCTTAATTAGAGTCCACCCCTGGTCTGATTCACCTTCAAAACAGTAAATAGCTAGAATTACTTTTTCATTTTATGAACATCGAAGTATGGAAAATATTGTTTCAATGCTACTGATCCATTTTTCAGCAACAAGTGGACCTGAAGACCCACTGAAAGAAGGTAGACGTTGCCTCATGAAGGAATCAATAGAATACTGTTCCCTTCTCTGGTTATTTGGAAGTCCAGAATGATTCATAGATTTTGTAAGTATAGAAATAATATTTTTCACTCCATCTCCCATAACATTGGTTTGTTCAGGAGGACAATCATTGCACAACCCATTACATTAATCAACACAGTTCCTTTGGGTTCTATCCATTGTCTAAATCCCAAAAAGAATAGTGTAAGAGGAAAAAATCATTTTGGGAAAACAACATAATAAAGGGGGAGTACCTTCAATATATAACATATTAGGCTTAATTCTATAATCGTTACCATAATTCTAGGACTATAACCTATACTTATACTTAACCTTAGAGACATCCCTAGATATACCTTAAAAATATCTCTACGGATTTCACTAAAGTTTTCGCATCTTAGTTTCAAAGGTTAACTAAAGCTTCGCTCTGATACCAACTATAGAGACCCAAACCCGACGTACATAAAAATTACATTACTTTTGTGGAATAATTAATACATTACAAAAATAGTTGCCCAATGACATTATTATTTTAGTGTCTTTGAAAACATAGAACATAATCTTCTAAGCATGGTGAAATATCTTCAACATCTCCAATAAAGATATTCCCATTTCGTTTTCTTACCTAAAACATTTCTTTATATCCCAGGGAAAAGAAAACATAAAAAGGGTGATCTCAAATGCCCAGTAAGTGTAAACATTGAGAAAATAAAACAACCCACATACATTTGATCTTAAAAACATGAACATAAAGTTGAAACATCACAATCTTGAGCAATGACATTAAACATGGTAGTACTTAAGGAATAGATCATAATAGAACATCAATCATGATAATATAGAATGGGAATAAAAAAATGAAATTGTGGAAAACCATTAAGTAAAAGATATGATTCCCATAGTAGCCAAGTCATTGTTTCCATGACCGTCTTAGTGGATAAAGTCCATTACTAAATCAGGTTTACTTGTCTTACTAGCCCTGTTTTACTGAACCAGACTAACTTTTCATTCCATCCATGTCTATATCATGAGATATAAATCTTTAAAAAATTAATTGGAGGGAGATATAGGTCCCACCCATCTCGTAATGAAATAATTCTTATTTGTACCAAAAAAAACATAAATCATTCATCATAACCCAATGAGTAAAATGGGTTTCACAAACATCATCCCATCATAACTTAATCTATATAAAACAAATGAATAATATTTCATCATAAGAAAAGTGAAACCATGTAAATCATAGAGACATTATACTTGAAACATAAATATATGAAATAATGTCATCTTGGATGGAAAATGGTTTTTATAAAATACTTGAAATGAATTCTTGAGGAAAATTTCATTTCTTCTTAAAAATCATTTTTTTTCACAAAATGGCATGAAATTTTAAAAAATGGATTTTGTAGAAAATATTCATGAAATCTTGTAGAGTATGATTCATGAAAATAAGGAATTATTAAACCTTAAAATTCTGTTCATGCCATATAAATTAAAAAAACATTCTCCTCGTACTTTTTCCAGAAATGTCAAAAAGTTCGTCGTATGCTAAAGAAAAGAAATATTCCTTCCATAACACAATGTAAAAGTCAAAGTGGGGTAAAAATGACTTTAAAACTAACTTTATGAATATTAAAAACTTTATGAAATACATTTTTATGGGCATGGATGAAAAATATAACCTCAGTAAATACTTACGTATATGCAATATCAGATAAAAATGGGATTTGCAAAATCACCCCTTACCTTATGTCCAATTTCTCCCATATGTGTCAGAGACTCTTGTATAGTGGGTTTAAACATATTAATAACTTGTAATGGAACCATAATAATATTTATGATACCATAAATGGTTCACTTATGAATTTATATTATTCGTTCTGTTGTCAATTCCATGTTAAAGCAACGTTTTGGGTAAAATCGTTTCATTTATTGTACGTGTTTGGACTTCTTGTTCCTGAATTTATTATTACTTATATCATGATTTACATACTTAAAGGATGTAAAAAATGATTGATATATCATATATATTCAGTATGTATATATATATAATAGATAGTTAAATGAAATGAAACACACTGTTCATGGAGATGGTAGGCCGTACGTACGCATGAATATTGTTTTACTTTCCTTATTGACTTGATTGGAAGTAAGTAGATGACATATATATATATACATAAATATATTAGAATTATTATTTCATTTATATCAATATTATTTATTATATATACATTATGATCATTTTTGAATGGTTAATATGGAGAATGAATCTCATCGCGTCGTGGAGACGGTAATCCGTACGTACGGACGAGCGATGATATCATTACTATAATTATTGAATGGAATTGGAGTGGATGATATAATATCTCAGAATCCATATGTTGTTATAATGACCAAATATAGTTATTCTTTACACCATTATAACCATCCAAATAAGGTGGTGGTGGAAAAACAGATTACACCACGGCGTGGAGACGGTATTCTATACGTACACACGCGCAGTGATTTCATTTTCCGTAGGATGGATTGAAGGTGAAATGGGGTTGTTTAATATTTATAATAACATATCATTATATTAGTTATAATTATTTCATTACTTTATAATTAAAAAAACTAAATAAGAGGAAGAAGAATAATAATTAAATTTGAAATAATCGGTAGAAGAGATTACCTATTCTTCGGCGTGCCTCCTCTTAACATCGTCTTAGGGCACTAAAGTTGGTATTTGAAGAAGACCAGGACCACTAGTAGGTTTCTATGGAAGTGGATAAGTAAAATAGTTAGGATTTGTCAGATCTTGAAGGCTAAAATTTGTGTGAAGAGGAGAGGGAGGTGGTGCCTTTTAATAAGGGAGGAGAGGGGCACCTTAAGAAAAACTTAAAATATTATTTTTTTAAAATTCATTTTCAGTTTACAATGACTCCAAAGTTACTTATTTAGAGGATAGGATTGGGATGGGTCGAAATACTCTCAAACAATAGGATTTAGACAAGTTTAGGATACCATTTTAACCTTATCCTTTAGATTTAACTCTAAGTTAAATAATTTAACCTTTACCGTGTCTCCCTTTATTCTTACACTATATGGTTAATAAACTTACTGTAAACTACCAATAGAACCCTAATTGGTTCATTAATGTCATATATATTATTATATATGTATTTTGGCCGATCCTTATATTTTTAGGACCATTTTATCAATCAATAATATAATATTTGTTTTAAAAACTCTTTTATGTCAATTTTGACACTATTTAGTTATTTCTTTTCTCTAAATTCATAAATGAATTATTACTTAGAAAAAAAATTCATCTAAAAAATCCTAATATGTTATATTAATTTAAAAAATTAGTGTAATCCCTATAAAGTGTCAAATTACATTTATTTGGTTATTTATAATATAAATTATTTTAATATTTCTTTAATTAGGTAATTAATGCATCACCATTGTGTTATAAATAAATTAAATTATTTAATGTCTAAAAATTAAAAATAAAATACAATTATGTTAGAAATAATTTTATATTTCTAATTATTCTTTATAGACAAATTTATCTTATGTATATTCCCATATTAAAAATGTTTTAGTTAATAAACTTTGATTTTATCTATTTTAACTCTTCTTTAAATAAAATAATAATAAATGTCCTAATATAATGCAAGTGGACCTAAAGGGTAATATTTTATTACTAAGGTTTTTTTGGTCGAATTACACTTATCCATTAGAATTAGGACAATTTTTAGGGTAATAATAATATCATTTTTACCCTTAATTACCCTATTTACTTTTAACTATGGTAAATAAAAGAAAAAGTTACTATTTACCAATAATTATTTTTATCTTATTGAACCACATTTTACTCCTTGATATTAACTGTGTCTCTCATATTTTTGAAATTCTACTCACAGAAGCAATAAAATTATGTTTTATGTAAATTTCCAAATTCTCCTAGGAGGTGGGTAAAAGACAGTGAAAAGTCAATACAATTTTTTTATATATAAGATTACTATAAAAAGACTCTAATGAATTACATTGAACTTATATAGCCATTATGTATCAATTTTGACCAAAAATAAATTTAAATAAAATAAATAATTATAAAAAAAATCATTTTTAAACTATAACTCCGTGTTTTTCATTATTCACCGAAAATTGAAAGTTTTCAGAAAAATAGCAAAAATTATCCTGAGGCTAATTTCGATATTCTAAATCCAAAAAATAAGTCCCTTTTGAAAGGTAAAATTTATAATAATTCAAAAAGTGGGTATTACTATTCATAACGGCTAGTTTATATAATATTTTAATAATATATCGTTGTTTAGTGAAACCCTGTATTGTGTACTATGCACGCTGTCGAGGAAAGTCGTGATTGCATGTAATGCAAGCCAAGTCAGGGATGCATGTAGTGCACTCTCCCTTCGGTTTTTCATATAACATAATCACAACGTATTTTATTTATACATTAAACAAAATCTATAATTAATGTTTTCTAGAATAATTTCAATGAAACGAACTAGAAATTGGGTATAACACATGCCTAGAATAGTGTTGTGTATACTGCAAGCTATTACAGTGTTATGTATAGTACAAGATAATATTGGTGTAGTTTACAAAAGAAGACAAAAAATAAATTAAAAACAACATATCTCCTAAAATATTGGGGTGTTACATCCTTGGATCATGATCATAGTATATCATAAGTGGTTCCCCATGCACCCTCACTAATTCATTTATTTATATCATAGAATGTTTCTCGAACAAAAATTCATCCCAAATAACGATGAAGTTGTTATTATTTGTTATTAAATCCACTAAAACCCATGATGAATTGTTTTCATTGTTATTCTTTGGTAAACCATTGAAAAATACCATGTTCATTTCCTCTGATTTTTAATTAGGTGTGGTAAATAATTTTATTATCCACTTAGAATCTTGTTGCCCAAATCTAATATTCTAAGATTCTACGTACATGGAGGCATGCTCAACAGTTTTATTATTCATGTAATCCCATCAGAATTTCATTATAAGATCATGGAAATTATTGGTAGTTAAAATAAGGATAGATAAAAGTAGCTATATTAATTATCCAGTAACAAATTCCTTATCTCAAGTGATTTAGAAAAAAAAAGTCTATTTCCTAACCAAATCACACCATTTTCATCGATGTGTAATTAATGTAAGTTTTAATATTTTACTATATCTAGCTTCTTTTAAATCTCTAGATCATTCATTTGTGCATCCTTGATCTTCCCTTAGAAAGATGATTGGAAAATAATTAGGAAAGATAGGATGTTTCCATTTAAATTATGATTTCCAAATCTATCATTTAGATATACATGAAGATATTTTATTTCCCAATACACATCATGGATAGACTTGATGGTTTTCTCTAAAAATAGAATCAACTACATTGTAATACATTATAAGATAGAAATTAAGAGATATATCATAGTCCTATATCTACTATAACCATGTTCACTAACACCAGTTGAGCTCCATTTGTGTGAATATATTCAATAGACTCTGATGATCTATATATATGTCACACTTATCACCAAAGAGGTGGTTCTAAAAAAATCATTACGAAAAAGATCACATATTCTAATTAATGATAATTCATTGGTTTGTTTTTATAATGTATCATAAATTTTTTTGAATAAAATACAATAACTTCGTCCTTCATCATTAGTACACAACCCAAATCATTCTTTGAAGCATCACTGTTTATCAAGAACCATATCCACATGATGGTAGTGTATGTAAAATTAATATGATTAGACTCTTATTGACCTATTTATTTTTTTTAACATTTATCCATTGAGACATGCTATGTCCCATTCCATGTTAGTTTAGGAAGAGGTCATGAAAACAATGAGATATTACTCAAGAAATAGAACCATTACCTTGAAAATCCAAGAAATAAATGGATTTCAAATACACATGAGCGTCTGGGTCAGATCTCAATTTCCCTTATTCTTTGTAGTTTCCATATAAATTCCCCCACTTGTGATCACATCCACAAATAATGTGACATTCTATACCATAAAGTCAAACTTGATGAACATAGTGTATCATTTCTCCAATATTATTGTCACCAGAATAATCCATTAATTCTCTTTATGTTTCACATTTCCCTAAGATTAAATGAGAATATCATTGACAAAGGGATCCAAAAATTGGTTTATCTAGTCTCTAAAAACTATTTAATAAATCAATGAATATTTTTAGGGGATTAGTAAGACCAAAGGGAATCATTATGAACTCATAGTGTCCATGCAAGGATATCTTACGAATATATTCCTTCTTCACCATCATAGAGTGGTATATAGGAAAAATATACTCTTTATATAAGTACTGATCTTCCCAATGTCATTTAATAATTCATCTACATTTTGAATTGGATTCTTGTTCTCTATTGTGATCTGGTTGAGCTCAAAATAATTGATAGACAACCCATTGGTCCATCATTGTTGTTGAAAATGAGAATTGGTTCACTATAAGGAGATTCTATAGGGGGTATAAAACCATTGTCTAAATGATTATTAAAATACACCATTAAATCATCCAGTTCAATCATGTCCATCCTATAGGGGTTATAGAGATAAAATTAGCTCCATTTATAATATTTAATGAAAACTCTTATTCATGATCTGGTGTAATTAAGTGTAACTCATTAAGAAATAAATTGTTGTATTCCCACAAAATAGGAATTTCATATACGCTGACACATTCCATCAACTCAACTTTTGAGAAAGGTATGCTTCTTTATAGGGTATCAACAACCAAAAAATTTAGAGATTTGTAAAATTAGATTCATATTATTGATTACATTTGTACATGATAATGGGATGGTTTGGAATATAAAAATTGATTTACTTTTTCAAATACTTGATTTGATATATATATTAATATAGGCAATCCATGCCTATCACTTCATCAAATTCGACCCATGCGAGTATTATGAGATTTTATAGAATATTCTCTTCACAAAAACATATAGAATAGTCCAAAACAAGGGTTTTTTATCACACCATGAGGATTTTTTAATGTTATCAAAACATGTAGGTATCAGGTTTTTATTTTAATAGATCTATAAAACATTCTGGATATAATAGAATTCATAGAACACGAATCAAATAAAACATTCTTTATTATTGGGGGAATAATAAGTTTGCATGGTAGAACTTCATTTTCATGTTCCACCTCAGCAGTAGTGATGAACAAATTTTTCATTTCACAATTATAAAAGAAGTGTGTTTTGTAAAATTTTTAATATTTTTAACATATTTTCTTGTCGAAATGTATTTGGAAGAGAATTTTTAAATATCTATATAATGTCGTTAAATAAAATTGACATTAAAAATTTATCATTTCATTTTTTTTCAGGTCAGTTTTTTGAAAACCGAAATGAATGGCTATATTTACAACATTTTTTTGTTATAGTGACATGAAAAAATGTTATTTGAGTTTTTACAACAGTAAATATAGTTAATTTATAGCCTCAACAAGAACCAATATTGTTCCACAAGAAAAAATAAATATTTTACAATTACAATGTTGAAATAAATAAGGATCATTCAATGATATAATGATAAAAACAATAACATATTTATTAAAACATATATTACTTCATCCATGGAAAATAGAAAATAGAAAATCAACAAAATATCATAGAATCCATAGAAAAATAATGAAATAAAATCATAGATCATTGAAAAAAATTTCAAGGTTGTCAGTGTCTTAATGGATATAATTTTCCTATAAGGAAAGATCTAACCATGAAATTAGAGCTTTGGCATAGAAGGTATTTTAGAATATGTATTAGGTTTTGTAGTTTTACCATGATCTGAAGAATGATTATTAATTATAGAAAAAAAATGAATCATTAATCAATATATATATTAAGAAAAATAATCATAAAGAAATTATACCACTGAAACATAATTCAAAACACCACGATGAGGTCACTAAAAAAGATTTAATGGTTTGATGAAAAAGGATAAACGCGTTTTCCTAGTGGAATGATGATCATCAAAATAATTGATCATGAAATTGATATACATGGATCTTGAAAACAAATAAATGTCTCTTTAAAATAAAATTTGGTGTTATAAATTTTAGATGGAAATTAAATATTTTGATTTTGTGTTGTAAAAAAAGTATAACTCCTTATTATCGGAATATTAAATTTCCAATTTCACAATTTTTATATAAAAACCACTATGAATAGAAGGTTTTTCATGACATTTTTATCAAATAAGTGTAAAAAATAAACATTTTCACATCTATTTTATCACAACTGACGTGGAAAACTATCATTTAACATTTTTTTATTCAGAAAATAACATTAAAATTAATTTTTCATTCAATGTTTTTAAAAAATATACATTAATAATGTTTTTAAATAGTTATTTCATTTCCAAATATTCTATTTTACTTGTTATGAAGTTTAAATATATTTACAGATCAAATTTTATTGTTGTTGGAATTCATAATTATTAAGATTTTGTTTAGAGATGATCAACTTCTAACATAAATAAATTTTATTTGTAAGTCCATTTAAGCTCCACAACAACTCAAATTGAGGTCTCCAAAATGAAATACAACCATTTGAACATTTTTATAATTTTGGTTTTAGAAATCAGTGTTTAAATAATAATTTTTAAATCAATTCATGAAAAAGTTTTATGTTCAAATTCATCTGTGTGGAATTTTAATGTCGATTTTTTAGGAATCGATGTTAAGAAATAAGTTTATTCAAAAAAAACAAATATTAATAATGATGAAAATGATAGATTTAATTTCAGAATATTTTATTTTACTAGTTATTTTGCTCAGATGGAGTTACATGGCCATCAAATGTCAGACATCTATAAGACTTTTATTAGAGACGATCAGTTCTAGACATCCATAAATTTTGATCTTTAAGTTAATTTAGCACCTTAACCACTCAAATAGAATCTTGAGAAATGAAATAAAATATTGAAACATTTATAATGTTACTTTTTAATAAATGACCTAAAAATTACTTTTTATGTTTTTAATTAAAAATAATGACATTAAAAGTCCCTTCTAAGGAATGTTAATGTCGCGTTTTCTCGAAAGGAAATTAAAAGTCTTGTTTTAACAACAATTAATAAATAAATTATGACAAAAATAATTCTTTGTGGATATTTATTTCTTTATTTTCTTGTACCATCTTTAAATTTCATCAAACAATATTTTCAATGTCGGTCATGAAGAACCGGTGTAAAAATGATGTTGTCAATATGCATTTTTTACTAGTGCATTGTATTATATCTTTGGCGGTTTTTTTATTCTGATTACACTCAATACCTACTTTTTTAGTCCACTATCTTGATTTTTTCCCATGATCCCCATCATTCAAACCATTAACCATGTTTGGTGCCTTCTATTTGTATATCAAAGTGGTCAGATTCATCGTCTTTCATCAAAATTAATGTGTATTGTGGAATTATCCCCCCATATAAAGCATACCCAACCCTTTGAGTCAATTACACTGCTTATTTATCACCTAAATTTTGATATTTTGTTTATTGGATGTTTTTTTCATAATTTTCCATTGGGTTAACCAACTATTCAATGACAAGTTGTTTAGAAAACCCCATCAATGTTGGTGGTTCATTTCCTATAAAAATATATCTTGAAAAGTTATATTGGTTAAGGAAAGGTGGAAATTCCAAATCGTTTAGGATATTAATGAAAAATTATTATCTTATGGGATACCAAAATTTACATATATCCTTAAAATATGAGTAATGGTTCATGTACGTCAAAACTCCTCTAATATTAAGAGGATTAATTACATTAGATATTTATCATTCATAATGGTTTGTATAAGTTGTACTATACTTGGACTTATCCTTATGGTTTTTACTAGTCTTTCTATTCTAAATTTCAAAATTTACTAAATCACAATTCTATTATAAATTAGAATGGACTAATTTTTTACATTGATAAATAACCTAACAGTAATACATTAAATGATAAAAATGTTTTGTACCTTCAGAAATATTTTCTAACATATAACCCATACATAACTAAATATAAACATTATTTAAATCCGTATACTTTATCCTCCCAAATTTCTCAAACTCTCCTTATAAAATTTACTAACGTAAGGAAATTCTTCTATGAATGGGGAGAGATAAAATAATAATAAGGGGTGGAATATGGGGAATGAGTCAATAGTACATGTCTGAGAAAAATCAAAACCGTCATATCATATGCACAACCTTATAATCTTAATTTTTTTTTTGAAAAATTCAATACAGATATGTAATCTGACATATGTGTAATAATAAAAAATCATAACATAGTGGTCAAATACTGTAGATAGTTGTGAACAATGCTAATGTCATGTTTACATTTTACATGTGCTCGTAAATCCCAACATTAACATTGTAAAAAATAGCATAATCTTTATAGATAATTCAAATAATCTTAATATACATATCACATTACGCAAGAATTTGGAAGGGTATATAATTTTGGTCCCATAGATCATGACAGAAATACTCATTACCATGCATGCCACATAGAAATACAATGTGACAAACTCGAACCATGTATCAAAGAGTTCACATCTTTATTACATTCGCATAGATACAAGATTTGAATGCTGAAGGATGAATCAATTTAATTGTCATGGAAGCTAGATTAAATAAATATGTTTTAAATTTTATATTGAAATGAAAAAAATATCAATTGATTTAAAAAACACTTATTTCATATTATTATCACTATATGTTCGTCAAAATACACAACATCACATCACATAAAAAAATAAAACATAAGAAGGGGTGACCTAATATACCCAGTTAGGGTAAACAGTATAGTATAATCATACATAAATAAACATAATCAATAAAGATAGGTGAATAACTAAAAACTCATTCTAATAAAGCATAATCTTTTGTATAATATGGTAGGAATATTATCTGATCAAATAATGCCATCTAAATAGCCACAAGAGAAATATACATAACCATGGATCTTCTCCTAGTTGAATAATAACATGGAATAAAAATAACTAATCTCATAATGAGGGAACACATAATACAGAAGATCATAAACATACAATAAAATATTTAGATAAGAAACCATATATAAATTTGTATGGAATAACCCAATACCCAAATTAGGTGTCTAATGAGACCTACTGATGCATTGAAGGGATATAGTATGCCTTACCACTCATTTATTTTGTCCAATGAATTTATCATATGAAAAGGGTGAAACATACCAACATAAATATTCGTATTAAAACTATAATATCAAATGTTAATACATGTACCACAATCCATGAATGGTAACAAAATTGCACATCCTTATTAACAAATATCATAAACAATTGCAATAAAATATTTTAGATTGTATGTTTAGTGACCAACAACAATTAATCATAAAATTGAACTAAGGGTTTTGATATATATTAATGTAGTCTAACAAAATCATTAAAAAACACATTTGATAAAAACCCATTTTTTATGGAAATTATTTTAAAAGGGGTATAAAATTTTAAAAGATAACATTTCTAAGGAAAATAATATTTTATTATTGTTGACGAATCTTTTGTCATTTCGAATAAGCAAATGAAATAAAACCCCTTCCATATTTTGTCAAAAAGGTCATAAAGTACCTCAATTGGAAAATGATAAAATGATTCATTTCAAGAAAATTTATAAAAAATACAAATACGGTTAGAAATGACTCTAATAATTTTTAGAAGAATGGTAGGAATATTTTGAATTATATTTTTAATAAACATGGACATAGATGATGAATATGTCTTTTTAAATACTTACATATAAACAATATTTTATAATAATGTGATTGAGAAATTACCTCATACTTCCTATTAGTTGGGGGTGAATTAAACTCATGCATAATGGTTAAAGAAGTTTATTAAATTATAATAGAACTATATCTATATTTTTTATATCATATATGATCGTATTATATCATTTCATTTATAATAATTGATTAATAGAATGGTTTAAGGTGTTAACCAGGCAAGTCCTACCAGAAGCAAAGCTTTTGACCATTTATTAAAAGAAAGAAAAGGTACAACAGAGCGGAGGATGGGGTCAAACAATTGAAATGCCCTCAACCACCAAGAACAAGTCTAGAGATCATAAAATGACATATCATTTCCATAATAAGAATCACCAGTAGTCTCCCACTCAGATTGAGACTTATCCTGCTTGAATATTTTCAGGATATCTATATCCACATTCCTGGACACCTTAGACGACGATCTGGTAGACATAGTTCTAGGAACATTAGAATAATCCCTACGTGGTCTCCTCTTAGAGGGAAGACCCTCACTATCAGTAGTATTTGACTTGCCACTTAAGATTTCATCCTTGTTAGAGGCGTGACCCCCACTACCCAAGACCCTAATCAGGGTACTCACTTTCTCCTATTAATCTTCAGAAATGTTTCCCCATTTCTCAGGGAATTCAGATGCCTGAAAATGCTTCTGGATTTCATGCTAACAATCAATATTTTGTTTCACATCACTCTGATTGGATTCAGCAACCTGTAAAGTATCAGGGGTCACCAATTCTGGGGTTTGTATATGGATGTCCTCAACTAGAGAAACCACTTTAACCAAATCAGACCGAGTATTAGAAGGCCCACTATGAGCATCCTTCGGAGATACATCAATGGGAAACCCTTTACTAGGATTAAGAGTTGGCTTGTTAAGTGAATCAACATCATGAGTAGTAGACTTTGGAAACATAGAATCCTTCAGGTTGGACTTCCTACGACAAAGGGCTGTTGAATTCCCTCTCACACCATATTTCTCACAAGAAACATTCTTCCGACATAACTCTAAAGAGTTTCCAACAGCCATAAATACATTGCAGAAAATAGGATTTTTTCATACATCACATCAATTTGAATGTTATCATAAGGGTTGGAAAGGGATACCTTGTCAATCAGAGTGGAGATATGATCATCATCCACCAACATCCTAGCAAAATGACCAAACCACACATTCTTAGTCTCCCTATCAAGCCGAATCGGGGTCCCAAGTGCAAAGCCAATGTCATGCAGAATTTTTGGATGCCAAAGGACCCAATTGAGTCCATGAAGATGAATCCAAAGTTGAGAAAAGGTACTTCATGCACGCGAGACATATGTATGCCATACGTATGCTCAATTATTAACAAGGAAAATGTATCTCATTGCATCGTGGATTCATTATGCCATACGTATGCTCAAGTGATGGTATCAATACATTAATGGTAAAGTGGTAATGTATTGGATGGGAAATTAATTATAAATAATGAATATCATTTTATACATAATATTTTTATTAGAAATTATTTCCATCCAGATTAGGTGTTTATGAAAAAAAATTACACGACATTATTGTGACAATACATTGTAAGTACACACACATGGTGATACTGTATTTTGTTGGATGGATGAAAGGAGGAATATGGTTGGTCAATATCCATAATAAAATATTATAATATATATTATATTTTTGTTATTATTTTATAATGGAAGAAATTCGTGAGTAGGAATTAGAATAATAAATAATTTTCATGTAGTCGGTAAGGACTATCACCACTTCTTTGGGGAAACTCCTTTGGATATTCTATTAGGGTCATAAATCTTGGTATTTTGAAAAGAAAACCATTAACTGGATATGTATTTATATGTTTACGTTGAAAAAGTGTAAGATTTGTTCAATATTGATAGTTCAAAGTGGTGTGAGGAAGTGAGGGTGGAGGTTTTTTTTATAAGAGGGTGGAGGGGCACTCTTGGATCCATTAAAATATTAAATTAATAAAATTGATTTTTGATTTCAAATAGATAAAAAGAGATTTATTTAGAAGATAATTTTAGTATGGGTCAAATTCTAATTGACCAAAAAAATTTAGATAGAGTGAGGTTATATTCTTACCCTTATTATTTTGCTTTAACCCATACTTAAACACGTTAACTCTTACTGTGACAACGTTTCTTTTTTAGTCTTTAATGGGTAATATGGTTTTTAAAAAATGAAAAACAAAAAAAGACTATTTATGAATTATTAAACCTTATCCATGTTAGTTGGATGAGATTCACATTTTCTATGAATTTTATATTATTTATAAAAATAATATTTTATTTAAATTATCATTTATGTCAATTTGATATTATTCATAATTTTTCTATTTGAAAAATTCTTAACAAAGTGATAAATTCATACATAAAATTATATTATATCAATAAAATTTATAATTTAACTTTTAAACTTGTAGATGTAATTAATTATGTCAAATTATGTTTATTTAAATATTTTTATATCATATATTTGATACTTCTATTAACTAAACAAATACTACATCATTATTATAAAAGACATTAATGGAATTTTTAATCTCTTAAAATTAAAAATTAATTATCATGATGAATATAAATTGGTTATATTTAAAATGATTATTTATATTATACTTTATCTTCTTTATAATCACATATTAAAAATGTAATAATCTTTAAAAACAAGAGTATGAAATTTTTTATTATCGTTAAATAAAAATTGTAAATGTAATATTCACTCCCAAGAGGCCTGAAAAACTTATAATTTTGGCATGAGGTTTATTTTGCTAGAAAGACACTTATATTATTAAATTGAGACATGGTTTTGTGTAATGTTTTAATATTATAATATTATTTTCACCTTTAATTACACAATTTATCCTTAACCATGGTAAATGATAATATAGTAAAGTTACTATTCATCTTATTAAAAAATTTATGTTTATTCTATTGGACTCTAAATATAGTACTGATTACTATTATGTATTTTTGTTATTCCATATTCAATTCACATATGTGGCTAAATTATTTTTAACACTAATCTTGCAGTTGTGGCAAATTTGTGTTTAAAAAAACTTTCAAATGTTCATTATGTTTTTACATCTTATTTGGAAAAAATACTCACAATAACCTGAATTGGATTAATAATAGTTTAAAAAGTCTATTGTGACCTTAAAATTAAATTGAAATTATTATAAATATTTAAAAACTCCATTATTTTTAACTACAACATAGTATTTTTCACAATTTATCAAAAAATGAAACTTCACTCCAAAATAACATAAATTCACACTAATCTAATTTTGATAGTATGAATTCAAAGAATAATATTATTTTTTCATATATAAATTATAAAAGTCTCAAAAATCAGATTTAAATTTTAGTCTCCATTAATAGGCGTTAAAATAACAATGTTTGAAAAATAATTCTATTATATAAAAAATGTATTTGTTCATATTTCTCATCTTGAAATGCATAAGACGAATGTTAACCCTATATTTAATATATATAAATTCATTAATGTGGTAATTAAAATTCATAGCCTCAAATTTCACTACTTGGTTATGTGTTATTATATTAAACAATAATATATTGATAATATACTATTGTTTGTAAATATTGATATTTTTAGTAATGCAAGCTATCGATGAAATTTTCTCTTGAATGTAACACATGAAAACTCAGTGTGGCGTACATTAAAAGAAACCAAAAAATAAATATATTCTAAAAGGAAAATAGGCTAAATTCTTATGGTTCTACATTCTTCCCTCCTACAAAAATTCAATTCTTGAAATTTTTGTGGTGTTACCTTCTAAGAAAGATGTGGGATGTTATACATAATAGAATCTTGTGGTTCTCATGTTGCTTCTTCCATTTTTTGATTTCTCTAGAGTACTATTACCAGACGAGTCATCTGATTAATCAATAAATTCTCTCTAGTATCAATTATGTTGATGCGGTCATCACAGAAAAAAATGTTATGATCCAAATGAAATTAATCGGAGGTGAGAACATGGATTGGGTTAGGTTTATACTTACTATGTAGAGATATATGATTCCCATTTTGTACTTTTGAGATAATCCAAGCCATTTTCAAAATATAGGAAACAACTCCAACCCTTTCAAGAATCACAATGGGTATGATGTGCCTAGGAAACTATTTACCATTCTTACTGAGCCATATAACATCCTTCCCAGGTGATACATTCAAGAAAATATGATCTCCCACTAGAAATTCAAAATCGTTCATTCAATTATTAGTATAACTCTTCGTCCGTCATTGAGAAGAATTATTATGAGAATGAATAACCATTTCCCTAGTTGTTTTTTCTTTAAAAAAATTTTTTCTTAAGAGTTTTATTTAACCACATTCATCATATTATATTGGATTAAAACATAACATTCTATATAATTCTTCATATGAAACCATTTGAATACTTTAATAGAAACAATTTTTGTAGGAAAACTCTACCAAATGTAATTATTAATCCTATATACCTTGAAAGTATAGTGCGAATTACCTCTACATGTATTGAATTGTTTATATTTTTCTTCAAAATACCAATCTGTGTAAGGATGATTGGTAATGCTCATATGAATCTTAGTGTTAAGAAACATAAAAAGATATTTCCATAATGTCTAGGCAAAGAAGGGATATCAATCAGAAATAATCATTAGAGGTGAAAAACGATGTCTTAAGAATTCATTAACATAGTGTATTATAAGGAACTCAAGTGACATTTTTTTCTCTTATTAGAAGGAAATAAGCAAATATGATTAGGTGATCGATGAAGAACCATGTGGCACCATTCATCCTAGATTTATTTTGTAGTACCATGAAAATGTATATAGTATTTTCATCTAATTTAAACAAAATAATTTTGAGAGGTTTCTTGAATAATGTTGCATAATGAGTCATATCTTTCACTTATTGAGAATGCCAAACAACTGGAAACATTATTAAGCATTTTTTTCTTCATGTTATCAATAAAAAATGTCCCTTCATTTACCAATACATATTTGTGCTACTAGGGTGAATGGAAAAAGAAAAGAGCTATGAAAATAATCAAAAAATTATATTTTTATCACTATTATAATTGGAATGAATATAATCTTTCAAAATTTAAGAGCACTATCTTCACACACAATTTTTGATATACATTATTACTTCAAGCTTTTAATCTTCTTCTAAAAGTTTATTTCAAAATATTGATTATTCATTATCTTCAATATTAAAGATATTTTTGTACTCATTTAGAAGTTGATTGATGTATTGCCTTCTCTTTTAATTACCTTATCCATCATTACTATGTCCTTGAACCCTAGATCCCTCTCAATGTTTATTTGGGAAATAACTCAATGATCCTTCGTCCTTAATGCATGTGCTACCTTATATTCCTTCCTATGGTAGTTTTTATTGCGGAATCATATTCCGTGTGTAGCATGAGATGTCACCTTTGTCTCATGTTGATATATCTCTATAAAAATATGTATTTTGGGATTTTATATACCATGTATATCTCACATATTTCACTATACAGATAAATTCACCTTATTTTCAATGGAAATATTTCAACTGTTAGCTCCAGATCATGGTTTGGATAGTTCTATTCATGATTCTTCAATTACATTGATTCACATGTGATAACATTATCATTTTTCATTAGGGAACATCCAAGTACCCTCAACGAAGCATCACTATATATGAAAAACCCATCACATCCATATGGTAAAGTCAAAATCAGTGAATTGACTAATCATCTCCATATTTAATCAATATATTCTTCACAATCCTGTTAAAAAATAGAACCCCTTTACATGTAATCTTACATAATGTGTTATCCAATCTAGAGAAATTCTAAATGAACAACTGATAATAATATGCCAATCCTATAAAACTATGTACGTAGATTATGTTGGTTAGTGTAGTCTATTCTCTCACTACATTTTCCTTTGCCAGATCAACTGATATTCCATTATTGTAGAAAATATCGCCATGAAGAGGAACCTATTGAATCCATAAATTTCACTTACTGAATTTTCTATTAAACAAATCAATTCTAAAAGTTTTAAGAATAATCCACACATGATTCAAATGATCTTCATGACTTTTTGAATTCACCAAAATATTTTCAATTAATACCACAATAAAATCATCAAGATATTCCAGGAGTAGTTTCTTCATTAGTTCAATAAAAACATTGGGTCAATTAGTCAATCCAAATGGAAACACGATGAACACATAAAGTCCATACCTCATCCAAATAGAGGTCATCAGAATGTCTTCAATATTTGGTCTTAATTGGTGATACCTAGAATGAAGATCCATCGTTGAGAAATATATTGATCCACAAATATTATAAAACAATTAATCAATATGAGTTTGGGTATACTTATTTTAATATAATTTATTTCCCTATAATCAATACACAATATCAATGATCTGTCATTTCTCTTAAAGAATAGATCATGGGATATATGTGGGGAAACATTATGGTGGATAAATACATTATTACACAAATCCTATAGTTTTTAATTCAAATTCACCAAATAAAAAAGGGCATTCTATAAGGAGTATTTTATATAGGCCTTGTATCGAGGATTAAATTAATGGAAAAAATAAACATCATGATATGGGGGATTCGAGTTAATTCCTCAAAAAATACATTAATGTATTCATACACAATAGGTACATCCTCAATTTAATGATTCCCTTATTCATTCCTAGATGTTTTTTCCTTCACCCTCAAAATTTTCGTTCAATAGAGAAATTGTGGGAGGAATTAGAGAAGAACCATATGATGATGTTTTTTCTTTAAATATATGTTATTCTTCTTCATTCCCAAAAATTTTAATATCCTTCTTATAATAATTTTATGGATAATATTATGATATAAAATCTATACGGATAATTATATCGAATTCAACTATAGGTATGATGACAAGGTCAGTATGTAATGAATGTATATGTGTCAAGAAGAGGACTAACCAACACATCATTATTGTAATGAGACTTTCCTTAAGAGTTTTATCTAAAAAACATTTATTAAATCAAAAAATAAATGGTTAGTATTTTTATTAAACTATGACTATATAAAATAATAAAATCAAAAAAATCGAAAAAATAATTGGATATGTTTGTGTAGATAATTAATGTGACTTCTAACACATCATTAAGACCTTTAAACTACTCGATTATGATTATATAAGATTTTTCTTGATCCCATGGACTTTTTATTAAATATTTCATTGATTCTTTGGGATATAATTTTATATTTTATATTTATTTAAAATTGTGGCATTAAAAATTTGTTTTTTTATTTTCTATGCAACCAGAGGATTGGTGGAGTTTTTCTCCACACATTTAACAAAATACCATTCCCTTCAAGAAATTTTTGAGGTGTTTCTTCCAACAATTATTTCATGATGCGAACTAAACTCTTATCTTCTTCCCCTTTTTTATTTCACTTTTTAGAGTTCTTAATATCCTTTTTCTTCTATTTCTTTCCCTTAATGTCAAAAGACATCGAGAATTTATTTTCTATCTTGATAGAACATGAGGCATTATCTTTATAGGATGATAATGTTTATGATACTAGTTCTCATCGGAGGATTGTTCTTAACCCCCAAAAGAATATATGTATCTTAATACATGGATAACTAACCTAATCCATAAAAATATTTTCTATCCTTGTGAAGTTATATTCATAAATTAAAATATTATCAACTTCCTTTTTTTAGACCTAGAATTTTCCTATTCATATTTGATCAGAGTTCACATCAAATATAATTATCTACAAAAATTTATTTAAATCCCCCCATTTCCAGGATTGTTATTTCTTCATTCGTGAACACCATTGATCTATATCTCTTGAGAGAAAATAAATTAATACAAATACCTTATCCATTTATTTACATCCTAAGGATATAAATATATTCACTATAAAACTGCTACAACGATCAACTATAAATGGATTTTTAGTCCAATTGAGTAATGTAGGGTTTTATCTCATGATATGCTCTCACATTATTCATACATGTTGTGGATCGGGGTTCTCTATACGAGTGAGGTTATTATTCATTACCTGAGTCAACTGTCCCTTTATATTTATAATTTGTTCAAAACTATTTATAGTTCTCCCACCAACATCGTTATATTGCACAGGTGGGTAATACCCACACAGATGATGTGAATTGATATCATTTCTTTTCATTCCACAACGTTCCACTTATAAGAAATAAAATACACTAAAATAGTATATTAATATTAATTTGTAATTTCAAACTAGTAAAACAAAGAACATAAATTAGAAATTTATGTATAGGCAATTTAAAAAAGATAAGATTATTTCTCTGATGAAATATTTACTTTTAACTTATATAGAAAATGTTTGTATTGAAAATGTGAATTATCCTATGCATATCCCCCAGGTGTATCAATCTAGGTGGACAATAAAAATCTTTTCCACATAGCAGGTTATTACAAGTCAAGCCCTGAACACCATATCAGAGTTGCTACTTCATGGAACATCAGTTCTAGAAACATGTCCACTTGCAGTATCCAAACCAGAATTTATTTCTAGTAATAACTACATAATCAATACTTTAACAATATTCATTGATGTCATTGTTTACATTTACCTAAATTCTATCATATGTTTCTGTTACCTAATATTTTTTTCTATATATACTTTTTAAGGTTTCTATAAAAATTTCATTGATACCATCTATAACATCCCCAAACCCAATAGCCTATATTCAGTATCTTACTTTATTTCAATGGTAGAGTTTCAATATTGGATTCCCAAAGGAATGATTAGTTTATAATTCTTGGAATCTAGATTACATATAGTATTTCTACAGTACATCTTGATATTGAAAACAATACAGTAACTCCTTTGAAAACACTCTTTTCCCTTTTCATATCAATACATGTCAATCATAATATATATTCACATCCGGGGTAAAAACAAAACATAATAATGTTTTGATATCAGATTCTTAGTAAGGGAAATAAATATTGGAGAAGATAGAATAACTAAATATAATAAATATTCAAATGTGAATAACAAAAACCACAACCCATGAAAACATAATCATGAGAATAAAATATGAGGGAAGTAAGCAGATCAAATAACATCATATAAATAGAAACACGAGAAATATACAAAACCATGGATATTCTTCTAATTTAAAAATAAAATAGAATAAATCTAACTAATCTAATAATGAGGGAATGAAAATTATCATACATCATAATGATACAATCTAGGATTCAACCAATACACCATACGTAAACTGATATGACGTTAGAAAATACCCAATCTAGTTTGTCTAATGAGACATACCAATGAATCGAGGGTCTATAGTGGTTCTTTCCCTTTACATACTAAGTCCATTTTATTCCTCATATAAAAAGGGTGAAGCATTACAACATAAACATCTGTAATAAAACTAGAATAAAATATGTTAACATATTAACCGTAAACAAATAATGATATGAAAATAACTAATTCATAGTAAAAACTATCATAAATCTTTTCAATAAAATATGACAGATAGTATCTTAAGAGACCAACCTGAATTAAGCATAAAATTAAATAATGGTTTTTGACAAAAATTAAAGTAGTCTAATGAAATCATTAAAAACATCTTGAGATAAATTACCATTTATTTTTAAATTAGATTAAAAGGGGTTTACAATTTTAAAATCATAATATTTCAGTGAAAATAATCATGAATGTTTTTAAAGTAATATTTTTTGATTTCGTAGAAGTTTTAAAAAATAACATTCCTTTATTATTTTTTGAAAACATACTAATATAAATTATTTGGAAAATGAGAAAAACATTTCTATAAAAAAAAATTAAAAAGTAAAATATTGGTAAAAATTACTTTAAACAATCGTTGAAGAATAATAAGAATTTTTTTTAACACGTTTTTAAGAAACACGGACATCGATGACAGATATTTCCTAGTAAATACTTATATATATACAATCTCAGATAATAATGAGATGGTGAAATTAACCCTTACATCAAATTTTCATTTAGTTGCGGGTGTTTTTATTCTCTTGTATAATGGTTAAATCTTTTATTTAAATTATACTAGAACCATATCTATATTAATGATATCAAATATGATCATCTAATATATATATTTTAATAATAATTTATTATTACCATTTTTTACTATATTAACTACTACATTTTGTTATGTTTATTTTTTCATTTAAGTCCTACTTCTAATGAATAAGACATATTAAATTCATATAAATAATTATATTAATTTCAGAATATTATATTCAATATTTATATACATTTTTAAAATAAATTGTTAATGGGAGACACGGAGACTGAATGTCATCACTTCGTGGAGATTATAGGACGTACTTACAGATGATCGATAATATCAGTACTTTTATGGTAATGTGGTAAATAATTGGATTGTATATTAAGTATATATAATCAATATAATTTCATATATATTATTTATATTAATTATATTCTACATTATACTCATCCAAATAAAGTGGTGCTGAGAAATAAATTACATGACAGTGAAGAGATGGTATGTCGTACATATGCACACATGGTGATATTGTTTTTCATAGGATGGACACAAGAAGGAATATATATGTACCATAACAGTAATAAAATCACAGCATATATTTGATACAAGAGTTATTATTTCATTATTTAAATAACAAATGAAGGGGATGTAGAAAAATAAATAGTTTTGAAGCAGTCAGTGAGGACGAATACCTCTTCTTTAAAAAACTACTTTTGGATCTCATCATAGGGACACTAGATTGGGTATTCGGAGAGTACCAAAACCTCTAGGATGAGGGTAAATATGTGTTAGAGGAAAAATTTTATGTTTGTTCCAAGAATTAATGCTCAATATAATGTGAATAAGTGAGGGGAACTGTACCATTATATAAGAGGGGAGAGGGGCACTCTTGGAATCATTTACAATATTAAATTAATATAAAATTATTATTAATTTAAATTTTAAACATAGTTATTTATTTTTATGATAACATTTAGTTGGATTTAAATCCTCTCAAACACGTTTTTTTAGAAATTTTTAGGTCAAAATCTTTTCATTTATTGTCTTTGATTTAACCCTTTATTAGACACATTATCTCTTCCCGTGAAAACTTTGATTTTTTACTATTTATGGGAAAATATATTTACTATAAAATTCAAAAATAACCTAAAATGGAACATTTATGACATATTTAAATTTATCCATGTTATATTTTCTGAAATCTATAATTTTATGAATTCTGTATTATTTAATAATATATTAATCATTTTAAATTATCATTTTCCCAATTTTAAACTATTAACTATTTTTCTTTTTTGAAAATATCCTATCAATATGAGAACTTATATAAAACACTTCTAATATATAAATAACATTTTTTTTCCTATAAAACTCATCGATATCTTTAATTAGGTTAAATTATATTTATTTTAATATTTTTCATATCATTTTTTTGATACATAAATTAATTAAACAATTACAATGGGATTATTATGAAAGCCTTAAATTAAATTTTTTCCTATCTAGAAATTTTAAAACAATTATCATGGTGAATATATTCTATTTACAATTAAAATTAATGTTTATAATATAATTTGTCATCTGTATAACTATGTATTGAAAATGTTGTACTTATTAAGAACATGACTATTCCATTTTTAATTTATCTTTATATAAAATATTATCAAAATAATATTCATGCCCATGTGGAATAAAAATTATAATTTCGTTATAAAGATGATTTTGGTAGAAACCCACTAATCTATTAGAATAGGAAAAAGTGTTAGGGACATTTTATAATATTATACTATCATTTTTACCTTTAATTGCATGATTTACCCTTAACCATGGAAAATAAAAATTTACTAAGGTTTATATTAATAATACAACAAAATAATTATTATCATGTTAGAATATAAATATCATACTAATTAAAACCATGTGTGTTTTTTATTGAAAATTAAATTCATATAACTGGCTAAACAATGTTTAAACCTAATCCAGTAGATGCAGTGATAAGACGAGTAAAACGAAACATTCAAAATTTAAATAAGTTCTTATATCAAATTATAATATAAAAATGAATAAAATGAAATAAATTTAATTAATTTATGTACAATTTTTTAAATTTTAAATAAAAAATCAATTCAAATTATAATAATTTTTGGAATGAAAAGGAATGTGTTAAATATAACACAATAGTTTTCACCATTCATCAAAAAATGAAACTTCTCATAAAAGTACCAAAACATCATCCTAGGATAATATTGACATTCCAAATTATATTAAGAAGATTATTTTATGATATAATTGTTTTAAAGTGTCCATAATTATATTGAAAAATTGGTTCCCCATTAAAAGGTGATAAAATTACCATTTTTTTAAAATATTTCTTTGACTTGAAAAAATGGGATTTGTTCTTATATCATGTCCAGAAAAAAAAAATTATGAATTTTAAAATTATATGGAATGTATATAAATTTTATAATGTAGTTAATAATATTTCTAACCACAAATTTAAATACTTTATTATATTTCACTATATTAAATAATAATATATTAATAATATAGTTTTGTTTGTAAAACATGGTATTGTGTGTAACATAATCTATCAAGGAGAGTTTCTCTTGCATTTAACCCAAGATAATTCATTGTCTTATACATTATATGCTATAAAAAAAATTAACTTTTTTATCAAAATAAAAATATGGTAAATTCTTTAGGTGATACTTAAATAAATTGTTGTTATGATCTAAAATAATGTAAATTAATTAATTTCATAAATGTTCCGTGAAACAACAATTTTTGTATAAATTTTGGGATATCAAAATTAATATGATAATTAATAATAATTTGAAAAAAATTCATCATTATTAAGTGGAGGATAAAATTCTAAATAGGATTAAATTTTTTCTTTTTAAAATTGTTTTGTTTTCAAAATGTTTTTTAACAAACTTTGAAAACTATTTGAAAGGGTATAAATACATATATCACTAAAATAAGAAGGGAGAGGATAATGGAAAAAAATTATAACCTTAGAGGAAAATCTACATAGAAACAAAAAATAAGATGGGAGAGAACCAATGAAATGTGTTTGGGTTTGGGAATCACCTTTCTTTACACCACAAATTATTTAGTTCTCTTTTTTTCTATCTTTCCTACAATATGATCCTCTTTGATGGAACCAGAATCTATTTATGTTTGGAGATGGTTTTCCCCTTAAAAACTATGTATTATATTGGGACTAAGGGACATGATGTAGGTAGATAATGTTCTTTGAAAATTAATGGAGGAGTGGTTTTATAAGGGGAGAGACCAAGGATATTTTTACTTATGGAGAGGGGTATATTTGTGATAAAACATTGAATAAAATAAAATATCCAAGGTATTCATTTGAATACTTGATTTTTTGACATTAAAAAATAGATTATAATAAAATTACATTATTTTAATACTTTTAAAAGAATAATCATTTGAAATTATTATTTTAATCCAAATGAATGGTGGAGAAATGAAAATAATAATATTTTAATTATTTTTTTTAAATTTACTTCAAAAATTATTTCTTGGTTTAGTAATTATTTTTTTTTATTTTTTGATGACCCATATACCATATTATTTTTTTGGAAAAAATAACTTATGTGACATATATTAACTATTACTATATGATCCATATGTAATTAAAATGTTGTATTTAGAAAAAATTAATTTTTCTTTTAATTTACTAAATTTTTCAAATTTAATGTACTGACTATAAATATAACAGCCATTTTATCAAAAAGAACATTGAACATATAAAACATTAATTTATAAAAAATATTACTTTCTCTAAATACATTAAAATTTAGATGATTAAATGATTTTCATTTGTTTTCTTTATGTTTTTAATTTTGATATTTATTTTCTGGAATCATAGTAATTAAATTTTTAAAAATTACTGATGAAAAATATTTATTTATACTGCATTTTATTATTTTGAGGTAAAATTACTCTTTCAACTGTCATGTAACTATTACTAGTGGCCATGTTAGTATTATCAATGGTCAGGTGACAATTTTAATGGTCAGGTAGTATTTTTGGATGTTCTATTACCATTTATTAATTAATGTTCATTATTTTATTCAACCATCACAGTAATTCATCAAAAGTATCTATATTTCCCATTTATAATATAAATATTGGCTTACTCATATTCTGTTTCTTTTCTATCGTATTGTTCGTGGGATTGATGATGTAAGCCAATTGAAATGATCTAAATTTTTCCATTTGACATTTGTCATTTTTTATATTATTACCAATTTTAATTTGATGAATTTTCATAGGTTTTTTTACTAATATTACATTCTATATAAAATAAATAATGTTTTATTGGTTTTTAAATGTGCTTTATATGTATAATAATATATATAATTCAATACAAGACATTTTTATTGAGGAAACCTATATTAGTTATAGAATATGTGTAATTATAGAAAGTCTGATTTCATTAAAAAAATAAATTGAGGAATTTCATTTTCACGAAACTATTACAATATTTGTAGTATAGAAAATAGCTATAAATAATAATAAAAAAATTATAAACCAAAAAAATTCAATGATTAAGCTTCAATCAAAATAATAAAACCTATATTAAAGATAAAAATAAATTAATCGTACTTAAAAACTTATCTGGAATTAAATATCAGAGTAAGGAAATTTATTAATAAATAAATGATGAATCATCTTTGAAAAAATACACAAAAATAAATGTTATAACATAAAAAAAATATCATTTTGATTTAAACCAAAAGAATTGTATTGGAAGTAAGCATATATAAATTTATCTTTTTCTAGGTTGTGATAATAACAAACATGAATCATAAAACATATCAACCATTTTCCAAATTTCATTTTTTATGATGAAAATTTTTTATTGATAAATTACTATGAAATTAATAACTAATATACATATATATATTAATTTATACATGGAAAGAAAATTATTATATAATATAAAATATACTTACCTACATAATCACATATTTTTTGGACACTTTATCAAAATGTTAATGTCATTAATCTATTCCCATGAATTATATTGTCATATAGATGATAAAAATGAAATTATAGAAGCATTTAAGATTAATGAATTGTAAAATAGATTAAAAATTACCCATTTAATAATTTATTAAATTCATTATGAATTCCACTTTTTAAATATTAAAATAAGTATATCTTGCACTTGAATTATAAGAATACACCTAATAAAAGAGGACCACTTCAATATAAAATTTTTTACATTAATGTTATTATAATAATTATTTGATCAAAATTATGTTCATCTTTTTAAATATCACAGAATAATTAACCAATTACTAATATTCATATTTTCTAATCCTTATCATACATAACTAACTTTGGAATTAGGTCTCAAAAATATCACATAATATAAAATGTATAAATGATCCATAAAACCATAAATTATTTTGATAATTATTGATTAAAAAATAAACATATCATAGGAGACTTCAAGTAATGCATGACCAGATCGACATAAATTTATTCCATAAGGCTAAAAAATAGACATAAGGGTATGGTTTTAAAAGGTCAAAATCATCCTGAATGTATCTAGTTCACTGAAGTCACGAACCACATGACGCATGAGGTGATAACCTCCACACAAAATAACTCCAGATTGTAGAAATAACTAGCCTCATAGTTCATGAGGTGGTAACCTCCACAAAACATTACTCTCATTCATAGAATTTACAAAGAAGGTGGAGGTTGTGAAGCTAACCTTTATACATTACACCTCTTTTTTTTTTGAAAAACATCATCCCTTAAATAATCTAATAATCTTAAATAAAACAATATATATTTTATGAAATCAATTCGCGTGCCTCTATTGGTCCTATAAATAACTCACCATATTTGACTTTGAAGGATGAAATATCCTATCAAATTTCAAGAAAAGTGTTGAATTCATGATACATATAAGAATTGAATGTTGCACTCTCCGCGATCTCTGTGGAGAGCACTCTCCGTGTCTATCTTCTCCATTCCTCTAGGGTTTCAGAATCCCTTATCAGGTTTTATCTTTTCTCATGGTTCCACACCTCATCTCTCAGTTTCTCCCTCCACTATTTGTTTCTTCTCTCCTTGGTTGATTTCCGATGTGGATTTCTACCATAGGTCTGCCGATGGTATGTAATTTGGATGGCTTATATCTCCATAACCTACTCTGGCCTCAAGTGCCTTCATAAATCTGTAGGTTGGGGATGGTATGGAGGTGTCCATGAGGCTTTGGGATTGTGGTTCGGTGGATGTTGAGTTTCCAGCTGCTACCGGAGTCGGGTATTCATTGTCGGCCACCCAAACCGCTCTGACCTAGGGTTCCACCATTTCTCTCCAGGTCGGAGTTGGAACGATGGGTACACAGGGTTTTGGGACTATGGTTTGAGGTTGTCGAGATTTATTTTTCGGTTTCATCCCCATCTATCTTAAGGGTTGCTGTACCGGCCTTATTTTAGGGTTTTCCCCGGTTTTGTGTTCCTTTTTTTTCCTCCATCTCGATGGATTCTTTTATTTTTGTCGATGGTCCATTTCTGGTGCAGGATTCTTGTGGATTCTGTGATGGGTGTTGTCATTCTAGTGGGTATATGTAATGATAATGGTGTATTCGATCCAGTGATGTTGTTACGTAGGTGGTGATCCACGGTGTGTGACTGATGATGTCGACTCCTCGAGATGCATTGATATAGGGATAGGGAGAAATGACACAGCATCGAGGTCTCGATGTCAATGGCAGCTTGTTCTGTTGATGATGGTGTCCTGTTCTGATGGCGTCGCCTTTTTGGACACCGGAGAAGAGTTCAATATCCTTGGTGATGAGTTTGATTGCAGTTATGGTGAATAATCGACGACTTGATAATGGAATGTGAATTGATCGATGGATGAGGTCCCAAACAGAGAGCAGCACATGGCTTAGGATGGTGTGACTTTTAGTTTTGGTAAAGGTGGTGATGGAAGTTGTCTATTACGGGGTGCATGAAGCGAGCAGGGATGTGGCCCATGTTTTTTAATTTTGAAATCTAAAATGTGAAAATCTCTTTGGGTGTGGTTCTTTGTATTGTAGTGGGTGGTCCTTGTTGGAGGTGTTCTGTAGGTTCCCACTTACCCTCAAAGTGGGTTTTAATAAAATAAAAATCGATTGTGGGATACTTATAATCTTGGTAAACATGATAAGCGATGGATTTCCAAAGTTATATATCCTTTATAAAGTACCTCCCATGGATTTTTGAGAACCTCAACCCATGGTGGGGATTTCGTTCAAGAGTTTTCATAGACATCGAGTAAAAAGAAATTAATTAGTGTCTTTTGGGATTTATTAAGATCATTATCTTTCATGAAACAAAACTCATGATATCCTTTCCCTCACTCTAAGGTATGATTACCTTGTTTCACAAAACATCTTCATTTTTTAGACCATTTGCCTTCAAGAAGACCCAAAATTTAACGTTTCCCAAAAATTCATAATCCCCATCAACAAAGCCTCCCAATGGTGTAATAATTAATCCAATAGCCTTTTTGAAAAATTAAGAAACCAGTGATCCATTCCAATAAAAAACTGATTAAAATCCCCCCCAAATATCCATGTGACATGTACCATATACACTTGTGTTCATCCATGTATTTTGAGAACAACCATGAAAATTTTCTTACCATTTTTGTCCTAATAAAAGGCACCCTCATTACTTTTTCTTATAATAATAGAAACCCTAATTTGGGGACCCCATACTTCAATTTCCCTATGGTATTTTGTATTTAATTCTCCACAAGATATTGATGAGAAGTAGACAGAAATTCTATAAAGGTGTCATTATCATGGGAAACTTCCATAAATTCTTTATAGAGAGGTATTTCCTAAATCATCCTATACCAATTATAAATTGCCTCACCTTGTGTATCGCCTATCATGTCTAATCTGTATGAGTTAAAACTGTCTAGATGAACATTCTAGTCACATAGAATTAATCTACATGACAACATCCCAAAAACATGAAATTAAACTATATCCTTACACAATGTGATCAAAAATGTATTCCACATATATATTCATCATGATATATAACCCCCATGGATATATATATCATTCCCTCATACCTCACCCCATAAACTCCTACTATTGGAAGCTTTCATGCATTACACCCACAACATTTGTCGTTATCACCACTTCCATTACACGAGCATCCTTTTTTGCATTCCATTAAATTTAATTGACTAGTATTAGAGGATGAACAGAAACAACATCATCGAAATACATGGGTTTTGATCCTTTATTCTTAAATATGGTATGTAAGATGTCTCCATGTGGTTCAATACAAACATACAATCACATTTGGGGTAACACCCAGAGGCTCAATCCCAATTCCACATCACTCCACCAAATAACTTGAGTGTTATTATATTTAACTCTAGGGACACACTCGACAAAAAATATCAAGTGTGGTAACAATCCCCCAAGGGAAAAATATTACAACTTACCTTCCCTTGTATGATTATGATGTTAACATCAATCATTCCTTGTATGATGTAAAACACACAACCAATTTGTCCAAGAAATATGTTAAAACTGTGAAAAAAATTTCCCTATAATACATTAATCCCAGGATAAACCTATCCCGGAAAATGTTAAACCTAAAATAACCCCTATATAAAAGACATTAAAACTATGACCATCAAATCCCCAAAATCAATTAATCATGAGAACAACCTATGTTCACAAGAAATTAAACCTTCAACCCAAATTTCACAACATGATGTTAAACCTATGGCCAAAATTTCACCACAATATATTAATCTTGTGACCAACCTATCCCCAAATGACACTAAGCATGCGACCCACATATCCCCATAAGATAAAAACCTTGGAACCATCTATCCTATTAAGATGATAAACATGTGACTTGATCCTGAATCTCATCCATATAAAATTAACACGGGATTCCTAAGGTAAATATCATTTGAATACTTATTACCCTGGAATCATCCACCTTATTCATGACACAATATAACTTAGTTCTCATTCCCAGAATTCCTCACACAATAGATAACCTCTAAAATGGGAAGACATTACAGTTACCCATCCTAGACATTTTTCCTAAATCCAAATGGATTCCAAATTCTACTGTCTAATATGGATGATGGTTAATACCCTAACGAGATTGGATAAATGTGATTAATGAATTTCCTCATTGAGATGGCACCAAAAACAATTTTTATGACCATGAATTTAATCTATGAGGTAGAACAATACTATGAAATGAAATATTATGATGGATCCACGAAATGAGGAAATGATATCCCATCATTCTATTTCAATCAATAAGATGAAATCACAGATAAAAGTGATGAAATCTATCTCCCTTTATAAAAAAATAATGCTGTGAAAAATCCATATGACACATGGCACATGAAGATAACATTATAAAGGTAAATAGTGATCCTTTTTTGAAATAAACTCCCCTCCAACATTGTGTATATTGGTAATGCTGGACACCATCATATATTCATTTCTAAAATTCTAATATTTACCACTAGGTCCCATTATAAAAATTGTATTCCTGGAATAAAACTCTCATATATATTTGAGAATATAACAATGGTTATATTTGGTAAGTGGCATCATCTGCGTGGATACATATCCAATTTCATGAAGAAATAATGATGATGGAAAAATTCATCATCTACATAACTATATATACACTTACTCTATAGGACATAAGTGATAAAAGTCCCGTGAAAAAATGCCAACTATAATAGAGTTAGTGTAACGCCCCGACCCCAGCTACCCAGAGTCGGTGCATTACATCGTAACATTGGCATGATCACAAAAGATCAAGTCTCGAAAGAGCGATTAGTTTAGTAGCCTTGGAAACACTAGATATATTCATTAATGTTATATTACATCATAAAGTGAAAAAAATACAATAAGAAAGTCTCCATAGTCCACACTCATATCATCTTCTGACTATCCCTGCAGGTCATTCATAAAATACTTCTTCACATCCTGGAAAATATTAAAACTTTGAAAGGGGTAAGCTCAGATGCTCAGTAAGGATAATAATATTGCAAAAGCTTTCATAAATAAACATTAACATTTAAGGCAATGCATAACTAAAACAAAAGACATTTTAAACTTGAACATCAGCATAATATGGAAAAAATAAAATTAAATAATTTCATTTACTTACTCACATGGATATTCTAATAGTCGAATAACCACATACAATATCAATAACCACTTTCATAATGATGGAATGCATAATGCCTGACTATCATAACCACATAGCCAAGGCCTCGTGCCAAGACCACAAATATTGATTTTATCAAGGCCTCATGCCAAGACACTAGTTTGTCTCATGAGACCTACCGATGCATCGAGGAGTTATAGCAGGCTCCACCCATCACTTAATAAGTCTAATGCATTCCTTATATGAACAGGTTTAAACATATCATAAACGATAACATAATCGTATCACATAAAACATGCATAAAGGAAACATAACATTTCAACATTTCAATCACAATATATCAATACAACACATTGATATAATAAAAACACTTTCAAAACAATTTTCAATACCAAAATTAAGGAAAATTAAAACTTTGTATTTATTTTTCATTAAAAAAAGTTATGGCTTGTAGAGGATGTCGAAACTCAAATAATGGTCACAACGGTGGAGAAATCATTGTCGCCGCATATGTACGACTAGAAAAACATTAATTTTTGTTGTTTAGTAAAACGCTTCGTATAAAAAAAGATTACTTTTGAATAAACGTAAAAGTCAAAGGGGTTTATACACCGTATAAAAGAAAGTTGCGTATAAAACCAAGTATTCCTCAATGAAAGGAGATTGAGACGAAGTCCTTACAAAGATCATTTTTTAAAAAAATAGATCTATTATGTGTATTCACTATAATTACACATAAATAAAGTAAAAATACAAGATATGACATAATAATATCATGACATAATTTGAAAGTAGGAGATTAACCCAAAGAATGGAAATTGGGTTAAGAAATTCCCTTACCTCATGTCTGACTTGACTCGATCGTTCTTTAACCTCCTGAATAATAAACTAGAGTTAATTTATATTTACTTAAGAACCTTTTTCATGTTCATTATTCCTTTTATATCACTTATTACCATGTTATGAACATTATGTAATTATTTAAGTTAATAACGGTCATTTTGTCGATCTTTGGTACTTGAGTCAAAAATAAACTTCTTATAATTACAAGTTGTTCATGTGGTGAAATATACATTATATACAGAATTATATTAATGATTTAGATATCATATATATCATATATATCTAGTATATACATTCATTTAGAATATTACATAACATTTAGAGGTATGAAATGAAATGCACCGTTCATGGAGACGGTAAGTTGTACGTACGCATGAACGCTACTTTCATTTCTATTTCATATTTAATGGAATTAATTTGTAATTATATAAAGGTATAATATAATTCCAGTATAATATAATGTATAATACCATTTACTCTATCCTTTATACATCCCACATATGGTATTAACGATTCAAATCACTTTGAGGGGGAGGTAGTATGCACTTCTTAAAATGAAAATATCGTGTTTACCCATAATAGAAACAATAAAGGTATGACATAAATGAAAAATAAAGAACCTTAAGTAAAACATAAACATATTATATATCATATATATAAATATAGTGACATCTTAATGACCACCTTTGAAGGTGTTATATGAGTGTTGAACAATCATCGTTTCGTGAGGCAGAAATTTTCCATCCACAGAAACAGTATGTTCTTTAACCATTAGATGTAGGTGTGTGTAACTGTAGCTCGATAATTCTTATAAAAACATCCTAGTATATTGAGGATACCGTTTTTGTTATAAAATAAATGAATAAAAATAGTTTTGGGGGTTGGATAAGAAAAATAAAACACAAAAACATAACATAAGACATTACCTTAAAAATGTGTAACTCTTTTGATTTGATCCAATGGCTTCCTTGGGAAGAATTCTTCCCAAAGTTATGCTTCTAAGAGTAAGGGAGGGAAGTTGGGAGAGTATTTGGGAAGAGGTTGGCCGAGCAAAAAGGCTTTGAAAGTGTGAGTAAGGTGGTAGTGGTGGGGGCCTTTTATAAGTGGAGAGGAGGGGCACCCTTGGAATGTAATGAAATGCTACTTTATTATATAATGAGTATCAGATTTAAAAGTTCCCAAACTTATATAATTATAGGATAAAGTGATAAGGGTTCGAAATATACTCATCCAATAGGTTTTTGACAAGTGTAATCCTTATAATTTACATTATCTTTTCATTTTATTGAAATCGTTAATTAATGAGGTAATCGTTGCATCACCATGGTGTCATAAATAATTTAATTTATTTAATGTATAAAAATTATAAAAAAACTATAATGATGTAGTATATCTTTTTATATTTCTAATTAATATTTATAGTCTAAAATATGACTTGTATAACCCCATTTAAATTTTTTTTAGTAAAACAACTTATGTTTGTGACATTTTTATTTTAACTTTAAATAAAAGTTATTTATGTCATTTTCCTACCAAAGTGGCTCCATGGGGTCCCCATGTAGACCCATGGATTTTCTTTGTCAGCCATGACACATCCAATAGGGGTAGGACAAGTGTAAAAGTATTTTCATATTTTTATAATATCATTTTTACCTTCAATATCACTAATTACTTTTAATCACGATTAATTAAACTTAAAAGTTACTATTAACAAAAAAATTATTTTAATCCCATTGAACCACATGTTACTTCTTAATGAAAACCATGTATGTCGGATTTTTGAAAATCAAATCACATAAGTGGTATTGTTTCACTTAAACGAAAAAACAGTTTTTTAACTACCACTTAGTGGTTTTACTATTCATCAAAAATTGATGTTTTTCAGAACAATGCCAAAATTTCACCCTAATCTATTATTGATATTTCGAATTAAAAAATGATGTCTATTTTACAAAATTACAGACATATAAGTTTCATTAATTAACTTTATAATTAATTCCCGCTGTCACAACAAATAGCGTGTTTTTAAGAAACAATATATATCAAAAGATTGACAATTGTTTATGTCTAATTTCAAAGTGAAATTAATTATAATTAACACCACTGGATAAAATGGTAAAAATATGTTCTAATTATACTTTAAAACCACTCAAAAGTATAATTTATCACTATAAATTATTTTGATTAAAAATGTTGTTTTTATGTATTTTTCACTATTCATAAAAAATTTGAAGTTCTCAGAAAAATACAAAAAATTCTACATAGGCTAATTTCGATATTCTGAATCCATAAATGAATATCATTTTGAAATATAAAATTTATATAATTTAAGAAAGTGGGTATTACTATTTATAACGGCTACTTTGATTAGTTGCGGTGTGTTAGAACTCGAAGTTGCGTACAGTGCAAGCTATTGCATTATTGAATGAGAAGCATATCATGGAAGCTCACGATGTTACATTCTCCCCTCCTTAAATAAATTGCATCCTCGCAATTTGAAAATTTTCTTTGAAAATAAAATGCTGAAAATAGAAAATACCTTTGTGGAAAACCCACATCGGAAATAAGGTTAATAAAAATATAACTTTAAAAGATAGAAAGATAAGTACAAAGGTCACCCGAGATAGCCCATACTAGGATTATATGAAAATATGGATATGGAAGAAAAACAAACCATCAAGGTCTGATGGAGAGTCGTAGAAAACTGGATTAGGATAAAGTTAACCATAAGAAAATCACAAACTTGTGATTTGTTAAATAGTCATTGAATCCCAAGTTGGAAAAGTTAACCTGCAACGTTTTTGTTTTAAGTTACCTTTTATAAAGTTGAGGAATTTATTTTGGATATTTACTAAGAACGTAAGGGAATATACATACTTGTCATATAGACTTTCATTCTTTAAATTTTTTTTACCACAAACCCATCTTTCACTCTAAAAGGTAATAGAACTCAAAAATATTCGATTTATTTTAATTGTATAAGGTTCAAAATTTTAACACATACCATTTAGATTAGTAAAACAATTTTGTAATAACTAGGGACTTCCTGTAGGCTAGTGGTAGGTAATAAAGGCATGTCGCACTATGGTTGTGGGTTCAATTCCAACAGCTTTGTCCGACACCACTGGTTATGCCCCACCCTGCAGGTTGTCCTTTTCCTAAAACTATAGTATTATAATATTCCAAAAATAATCTTCAGAAATGTTTTAACAATAAATAATACTATCCAAAGATCAACTTAATCCATTCCAACCTTTATAGTTATCCAAATTACCTCTGTCCAGACTTTCTCTAAAAGGTCTCTAAATTCCAAAATCAATTGTAACATCAAATTACCCAAACAAATTAAAGACTATCTTTTTGTCACATACTAAAAATATGAATACCTTCATCATATTAAAACCTTACTGAAACAACAAGTACTCTAGTACAATCCTTATATATATCACATTATTTTTATAACCAGAATATAATTGGTGAGTCCAAAAGCACCAATACATTAATTATTCCACTTCATCTGTAGTAATAGCATAAGATTGGCCTTCATCCCTTGGCCTTTTCTGAGGTAAGTTTCCCTGACACTTAAGACATTAATTTTCATAATTCCCCATTTCCATAAAATTGTAGCATTCAACATTGATATCCTCTTTCTTTCCCTTGCAATCACGAGCCTGGTGACCTTTTTCTCCACATTTAAAACATACACCCATTCCTTTTAGGCAAGTTCCGGGGTGATTCTTCCCACAATTATCGCATAATGGAAAATCCTTCTTTTCTTTTTTCCCTCTATCTGTCTCTTGTTCCACCATTCTCTTCTTCTCTTGCTTTACTTTATTGTCATAAGATTTACAGAATTCTTTTTCTGTCTTGATAGCACATGAGACAATATCTTCGTACGATGATAAGGATTGTGATACTAAATATCCATGGAGAAATGGTTTTAACCCATCAAAGAAATGATCAATCTTACCTCTTGGGTTATGTGTATAATCTGCAGCATACCTCGCTAACCTTGTAAAGTTGGCCTAATACTTTGCGACATTCTCATCCTACTTTTGTCTCAGACTCAGAAATTTCCTTTCCATATCTCCTCGATGGTCACGAGGAAAGTATTTTTATAAGAAAAGCTTTTTGAACTCCCTCCATTCCATATTCAATAAGTCATCATCTTCCTTTGTGTTTTGAATCAGCGACCACCACAGATCGACATCTCCAGTGAGGCGGTAAACATCCATGACAACCTTCTCCATTTCATTACTCCCCAAGGCATGGAATATTTTCTCTAAGGAGTTTATCCATTGCTCAGCTACTAATGGATTTGTACCCCATTAAATGTTGGCGGTTGTTGCCTCGTGAAGCGGTATAACATTGACCCTCCACGTTGTGGATCAGGGTGATCCATCCGAGTAAGGTTATTATTCATAACCTCAGTGAGTTGTCCTAGTATGGTAATAAGTTGATCAGCACCAGTTGTATCTCCAGATCCACAATAATTATCTTCAGCAGGAGGGAAATCCCTACACAGAGTGCGTGAATTGATACAGTTTCCATTCCTTCCACTAGGCGCCATTTCTAAACAGTGGCATAAACTAGATTAGTTTATGAATCAAAATACGTAATTCCATACTTGTAAAATACTTAACATAAATTTAACTATTTATGGATATAATCCATAATCAAAAAAATGTTTTCTTTGAGGAAGTATATACTCATAACCCTTCATAGCGTACTCATGTACGCTACTTTCATTTCTATTTCATATTTAATGGAATGAAGTTATAATTATATAAATGTATAATATAATTCAAGTATAATATAATGTATAATACCATTTACTCCATCCTTTATACATCCCACATATGGAATTAACGATTCAAATCACTTTGAGGGTGCGGTAGTCCGCACTTCCTAAAATGAAAATATCGTGTTTACCCATAATGGAAACAATAAAGGTATGCCATAAATGAAAAATACAGAACCTTAAGTAAAACATAAACATATTATATATCATATATATAAATATAGTGACATCTTAATGTCCACATTTGATGGTGTTATATGAGTGTTGAACAATCATCGTTTCGTGAGGCAGAAATTCGCCATCCACAGAAACAGTATGTTATTTAACCATTAGATGTAGGTGTGTGTAATTATAGCTCGAACAATTCTTATAACAACATCCTAGTATATTGAGGATACTGGTTTTGTTACAAAATAAATTAATAAAAAGAGTTTATGGGGTTGGATAAGCAAAATAAAACAAAATAAAATAAGAGAAGACATTACCTTAAAATCGGGCAACTCTTCTGATTTGAGCCAAAGGCTTCCTTGGGAAGAATTCTGCACAAAGTGAGGCTTCTAGGAGTAAGGGAGGGAAGTTGGGAGAGTATTTGGGCAGAGGTTTTCCGAGCCAAAATTCTTTTAATGTGTGAGTAAGGTGGTAGTGGTGTGGGCCTTTTATAAGTGGAGAGGAGGGGCACTCTTGGAAAGTAATGAAATGTTACTTTATTATATAATGATTTTCGGATTTTAAAGGTCCCACAGTTATATAATTAGAGGATAAGGTGATAAGGGTTCTAAATCTAATCATCCAATATGTTTTTGACAAGTTTAATCCTTGGATTTTACATTATCTTTTCATTTTATTTAAATCGTTAATTAATGAGGTAATCGATGCATCATCATGGTGTCATAAATAATTTAATTTATTTAATGTCTAAAAATTATAAAAAAATATCATGATGTAGAAAATATTTTTATCTTACTAATGAATATTTATAGTCAAAATATGACTTTTATAACCCCATTTAAAAATTGTTGTAGTAAAACAACTAATGTTTGAGACATTTTTATTTTAACTTTAAATAAAAGTTATTTATGTCATTTTCCTACCAATGTGGCTCCATGGGGTCCCCAAGTTGACCCATGGATTGTCTTGGTCGGCCACGACACATCCAATAGGGGTAGGACAACTGTAAAGGTATTTTCATATTTTATAATATCATTTATACCTTAAATATCACTAATTACCTTTAATCACGCTTAATTAAACTTAAAAGTTACTCTTCACCAAAAAAATTTTTTTAATCCTATTGAACCACATTTTACTTCCTAATGACAACCATGTATGTCGGATTTTTGAAAATCCAATCACAGAAGTGGTAAATTTTCACTTAAACGAAAAATCAGTTTTTTAACTACCACTTATGGTTTCACTATACATCAAAAATTGAAGTTTTTCCGAACAGTGCCAAAATATCACCCTAAGCTATAATTGATATTCCGAATTCAAAAATTATGTATATTTTAAAAAATTCCAAACATATAAGTTGCATTAATTAATTTTCTAATTAATTCCCACTGTAACAACAAATAGCGTGTTTTTAAGAAACAATATATATCAAAAGATTGCCAATTGTTTATGTCTAATTTCAAAGTGAAATTAATTATAATTAACACCATTGTATAAAATGGTAAAAATATATTCTAATTATACTTTAAAACCACTCAATAGTATAATTTATCACTATAAATTATTTTGATTAAAAAAGTTGTTTTTAAGTATTTTTCACTATTTATAAAAAATTGGAAGTTCTCTGAAAATTACCAAAAATTATACATAGGATAATTTCGATATTAAAAATCCAAAAATTAAGTCCATTTTGAAATATAAATCTTATATAATTTAAAAAAGTGGGTATTACTATTCATAACGGCTACTTTGATTAGTTGCGGTGTGTTAGAACTCGAAGTTGCGTACAGTGCCAGCTATTGCATTATTGAATGAGAAGCGTATCATGGAAGCTCAGGGTGTTACAGGTAGGGGAAACATCGTTGTGACAATCCTATATGAATATATTCCAAACTTGGATTCCACCATGCCTTCATATATCAGGAAAACACACCATATCTCACCCTCTAGGATCATCCAAAGGAGGTTGATCGACACTCATGTTCTTTGATATGAAAAAGACGAGGTCATTCAAACTACTAATATGACATTATAGGCTCTCAATGAATCAATACCTCACCAACATCACACACCATGAGGGATTTGAAAGGATGAAACCCACCATTCTTATAGAAGAAACAATTTTGGAGCCTCTCCCTATAGTTTTCTAATAGCTCACTTTCTGATACCAGGGAGGTAGGGGATTTTCAAGATTTACCCATCACAAAAACCACATGGGAGTTGATCGGGAGAGTTCTAACAAGGGTTTTTAGCACCAACATTGACTAGTCCCACTATTTAACATGTCTATTGACTCCATTTGTGATTTTATAGCCCTGTTCTAGGTCACCTAACATCCATTTCAATATATGATCCAAAACATCACCAAAGAAAAGGAATCTTCAACATCTACAGTGAACCTAAACATAGTCATTATATACCCTCGAATCACTAAAATAGACCACCAAGGAAATTTTTTCACGTTATTGGGATTGAGATGCCATCTCACTATTTAGAAGACCATAATGACTATCTTAGTCACTAGCACCACTATTATCCATTATAGGCCATCTCATATTGAGGAATACTAGTGTAAAGGTCACCCCGGAACAGCCACCGAACAACATGTATCCCCCCCCATGACATAGAAATTCTCTTCTCTAATGAATTATTCTAATGTAGAAGGGTGAATACCAATCTGGCGGTCACACCCAAGGAAAGGGACGCAACTCAAATTGGTGGAACCCAAGTGATTCTCAACATACCATGCTTGTAGAATTCTTAAACAAGTAATGGATGGACCTTAGAAAGTGTAATGTCACAATGAACCTCTCAGACTATCAATATATGGTTGATTCAATGAGGGAACCTTCACCCCTACCACTAGAGATATGGGAAGAATCCCATAGACTGAGCCTTACAATTGAGGAATCCTATGATCAAATGATCCCAAAAATCTATCTATGGTTACATATAGGTGGCAGACATACAGTCACCCTTCAATGAAATTAGAGTTAAAACATATTCACTACCATCATCATTCCTTCTATATTCCTCCATAACGATAGTTGGAGATATTTTAGGATTTGGGTTGATGACTTTAGGTGATAGTGATGGCTAAACTGACACTCAAAGGGATGTATTGTCCCTCATGCATGAGGAGGAGGTAAACTCCCCATCCAATATAGATATTATTTTGAAGTCAAATATACCCCCAAGATACATTCCTGAATGTAGTGGGATCCAGAACTACACAACACCCTATCTCAAATGAAATTAGTATAGGAATAAATCTATGCTAGTTCTACTGAAAGTATCTCAACCTGTGGCAATTAGGGATTTATAAAACTATGATAAAACCAATCCCTCTAGTAATGGGAATGAAGATTTTTGGTGACTCTTGGTATGATATCAACTTTAAACCTAATTATTTACTCCTATTGAACTATATATTATCATCTCATTCCCCTCAACAATGATCATAATTTTTTTTATTCTAAACTATCTTAGTGACATTTAACCACCATCGAGACTATCTGATGACCTTCCTAAAGAGATTATAACACCATGAGGACATGAATCAATAGTTTAATAGGTTTGAGATCGTAGTTCTCCTAGTATCTCAACATCCTATCATGTATGTTACATGCCTATAATTTCCAACAACTTATGTTAGGAGTATCACCATACTCCATCGGGACATGAAAGAGGAAAATAATAATGTGTAAATCAAAGGATAAGAGGAATATGATACCCTCTTTTTTATCCCCTTACTACAGTAATGACAGGGATTTTAATCTTGATGATATAGAAATAATGAAGTATATTCATTGACTACCACTATGATTAATGTCATAACCACTGAAAAATTAGAGGATTGAAGAAATAGATCCACCAGTGTAGAGAAAGATAGGTAAAACTAGCCTCATGTGGTGATATAGTGCCATGAAACCCCACTAATGGGAAATCATTATCTGCAGTAGAGAGAATAACTTAGACATAGGATTCCCCTATGGAGACATTTCTAACTTCCTGATGATATATTGACAATGAAAATGGGACAACAAAGATCATAAGTCCATCCGAGGTTTCATCAAAAGCCTTGTCAGACACTTATACAACCACCATCCATAAAAAAACATTAGGAATCCCAACAAATAACTTCTAATATTATTTTGGAACAAAAATTTGACCCTGAAAACATCATAACATAAGCTATATCACCAACATTTGGGATCCATGACATCCTTATCTAAGAAACCAAGTTTTTGACGTGGTGACCTCATACAATCAGTTAGGTCAGAAGCTGGAGGCTATGAAAAACGACCTATATATGAGTCTTCCATTCCAATAGAGTAGTGTGATTGTCCACATTATTATAATGGACATGCAGATCCCTTAGTAAGTGAGCCTATTAATGCATTGGTGACAAATAACAGTCTCCAAGATGAATCTAATTCTGTTATCATCGCTCGTATCATGAATCTAGAAGCATGATATATGAAATTTATAGTTGAATGAAATCCATAACGAGCTTGGGTGGACCATGTTCATGTGCCCCTAGAAACTTTTAACTCCAAAATCACCCCATTTAGTGGGACTAGTAAAATTCAATAACATTAGTATTACTTATCTTGAGGTTACGATCCAATGTTGTGGATGACAGAACAAAAGGAAGCAGGCAAGATATGATGTGTTATCCCAAAACAAGATGGACATAAATTTTTCTCGTATAGTCAGCTATATAGATGGTCCATTACTAGTTGGTAGGAACAACATAGATAGTTCCTATACCAGTTCAGCTCCACCACATGCATGAATACTATCACTGACCTCTTAAAAATCATGTTGAAATCCAATGAGTGAGTCACCAACATCATCACCCCATGGAAGGGACTAACATATTCCATCAACACGATGATTTACCTAAAATAGATGCCTACAATGTCTATGGATAATTCCAATGATGTGTTGGCACCTACCATCAACTCCCCAAACATATCATTTATATTTCAACATCTCTCAAATAATGTTCTTATGACTTGGACAAACCTAGATGTTTACTAAACAAGGGTCATGCCCATTACCTCTTCCAACTCCCACAACAATTTACCTAAATGTAAAGATAGATACAACATTTCATGAAGAGGATCATATGTTGTTACACATATTGGAATGATTTCTAAATGATTCTCACCACGTGATACCCTAACAATCGTAGCCTTTTATAGTGTAGCATCTCAACCCTTAACTATCTTTTCATGATAATGTGACGGCATCCCCACCCCCCCCCCCTTAGAGAAAAAATTATAGGGTGATTTTCAGAGAAAGAAAGAAAATAACTACTCTTTTATGGATCCGTAGGTCCTAGGATATTACATTTGTGACTTGGAAAGATATATCTTGAAGTTTCCAGAATTACGAAGACCTAGGAGGACAAACTCCCTGGTTGTACCGATCACAACCCTTATTAAAGAATCATCAAAAACAACATCAATGAATGATTCATCTTTAAGGATTGGATCCATATAATTTAGATCATGGTTTAGTTATATTGGGTGACATCTTGGAATAGGTGTCACATGTCTCTGCTTACCCCGATAATGATGAAGAAATATCCATTGAGAATAAATTTTTCCCATCCACAATGCACAAAATTAAAAATATTTGTCGGCTGGTAAGATAGTCAATCACACCGTTAGTATCATCCATTCCCACTTGAGATAGCATGAAACATATGTGGTCATCATTCCTCCTCCAACCATTGTTTCCAAATCTATAATACATCATCCAATGTATTTAAATAATAAATGTCAAAGAAATAATGGAAATTGGATTCCTCCACAGGTTCCAGAACTTGCTCACACACATAATGACTTCAGGCCACCCAAAATGGGAGATAAAACTATGTAATTCATAGTTTGAGATTATTCCATTGATGAGGAGTAATAACACACCTATGTGTATACTGTTGAACTAGTTGACCATTTAAAGAACTCCAAAATTGAGAAACTTCATGCAAACCCATTATTTTCCTCTACATAATAACCATGAAGGAGAGGCATGTAACAAAAAATCCATCAGGATACTCTGGATAACACTTAGAACTAGGTTTTCCTTCCTTCTAGGGCTAGGAAGTAGGAAATTCACATGGCTCAACAAATACAACACATCTAGTATACACCATTATTTATGCACTCATACCCAACTTTATTGGATTACATCTTCAATTTGCCATTATAATTCTATAATCATTCGTATCCAATCAGGGATAGAACTTAGTAGGCTGGAACACATCCATTAGTCACTCAGACCAAGTCATCTAGCAATCAGAATAATATTCCCAATGATATCCAATCCCCAATACTTCATCACATGGAATTTGTAACACCCTCTATTAAAAGTGACCCTATCATTGAAAATGTATTTCATTGATATGGTGGAACGATGTGATGAATATCCCAAACAACCTACTCATGATTATCTTGATTCTTGAGGACCTCCACATATAAATTGATATTCATGACTACCTTGTCCAATACTTCAAAATACCACTTCTTTTATATAATGGTGGAAATTTTATCAAAGCCTACTATTTAGATGAGTCTGAGAGAGAGGAACACGAATCCGTTATCTCATTTTCTAGAGAAGATGAGGGTATCACTATTTATAGAAACATACATCTGATGAATTTCCCAATACAATTCAATTTCATGGAAATAAAATGATGTTTAATAGATACTATCTTTTCGATCAACCTTATTCAAACACATATTACCCATAATATGGGAATTATAGAAGAAGATATGAATCTCAACAACATAAAAATTAAGGGGTAATAAAAGAGGGATTGGAACGAAATTTTTTAGTTAGTTTTAATAAAGGTGAGGATATTAACTTGATATGTCGAAGTCCTTTCTCAATATTCGAATAATATGATCCATGTTTCCAATGGAACTAAACTAATATGGTATTTGAGTGTGTGTTTGTGTAATAAATTATATATTTTTCCAATGTAATGTAATGTTAATGTAAGTAAATCTTGGTCTTTTAAACTTGGTTTCAGAGTAATATTTAATTAAATTTGGGAACTAGGATTATGAAATATTACTCTTAACTGAAATTAAATGTCTTAGTATAAGTCTCAGGATAATAAAATGCATTTGAATATTTCCTAGAAATTTTGTAAAGGATAAGTAATTGGTTTTCATGAAATACATCACTATTTATATACTATAAGTAGATGTAGCTCTGTAAACTATATACCTAGGAGTAATAACATCAATAAGGTTCATCAGAAATGACTCAATCGTGACCTCACACATGACAACATACCTTGCTACCATTCTAGTTTGACACTTTAGGGGGGATAAGATTTGTATATTGAAAAACTCATCACAAACCATTATGATGGATTTAAATACATGTTGGCTATGAATATCTTATGGAGAACCTAAGGTTCCATAGATTTTGGAAGGTTTAGTGATTTAGACATCTTAATTGAGTTTTTTTAGGATTCTATGGTTTCTCTCTATGATGATTCTTTCTTAATATATGATATATGTTGTAGTCAATGGATGGAACCTGAAAGTATAATGTTAAGGATGAATGAATTCGGAAACACAATAATTTTTTTTTGAATAAATTT